>OY728161.1:1573443810-1574693810 GCA_963277665.1 Viscum album | reverse complement strand
ATCATCATTAATTAATGTTAAAAGCATTTAATTTCCCAAATATGACTGTTAGAATAATCTTAAGAATTTGACAAAGTATGGAGTAGAAGAGTGTGCTAGACAGATAACGGTAGCCTTCACAATGGTAAGTTTCAATGGTAGGTGTGCATTGGTAGCCCTCAATGGTAACCTTCAACAGTAGGTGTGCATTGGTATCCCTCAACGGTAATCTTTCCAACAGTAGCCTTGCATCGATGACCTTGCATCAGTAACCTTTGCATCAGTGACATTGCATCGGTAACCTTGTATCGGTAACCTTTCATCAATAATCTTGCATCAGTGACCTTGCATCGGTGACCTTTTCCTAAGTTACCTTTCATCGGTAACCTTGCATCGATGACCTTGAATCGGTGACCTTTGCATCGATGACCTTGCATCGGTAACCTTTTATACTTAGAGAAATTTTTCACTGTGATCTTAACCAAGAGAGCAGTGAGATTGAAAGTACATAGTTATTACATGATAAACACTAGGAATATTAATGAAACATGATCATAATATAATAGAAACATAATTATCACATAAATGAAACATGATTTGGGATTATTAAAACATGTGATTCCAACATTAAAGATGCTCGTTGAACAGTGTTAACACTTCTTTGGGTATCCTCTAGGGGTTTACACTAAAGCCTTTAATGGTTGGATTTATACCCAAAATAATTCATATATGATGTGAGGAATTATTTTAGGAATTAATTTGGAAAGTTATTGTCCAATCCAAATAGTTTTTAAGCTGTGAAGAAGATATGACATGGGGTGAGCATTTATAAGTGGTGGAGAGGACACACATGGTATTTTTGAAAAGAATTGAGTGCTCCCATGTTTTTCATATGTAAAAAGGGTAAAAAATGACCATTATAGAAACTTATAGGTGTACTTTTCAAAATATTTCCATGAAATAGTTCCTAGAAAAGTGTATAGTCCATTTTTTATCTGTTTAGTTTAACCCCCTGATAAACTCATTTTCACCTTAACTATGACAATTAATTTTTACCGCATTCACTATTCATTTTGGTCAAAAATTAAGTTGAAATTAGATAAAATTATAAATTATTCTCGTTACAATTATGGAATCCATTTTTATAAATTCAATTCATAGATGTGGAAATATTTTATTTAAAATTAATCCAGTAGACATGAGGAGAAAGTGGGTTCTTAAAGTGAAAATGTTCAAAATTTTATAATATTTTATATCGATATTAAATATTAAAATTATTATAATGGGTTAAATTGGATTATATGAAATTAAATTTAACTAATTTTACTTTAAAAAAATTAAAAATATAGTGTAACATTATAAATTATTTAAACAAAAAGAAAATTTTCTATTAAAATTTAATATATTTTACTACTAATAAAAAAATGAAATATTTCATAAAAATATTAAATACTCACCATAATATAATTTAAATATTAAAAATAATAAAATTATGTTTATTTTTTAAAATAAAATTTATATATTTTTAAATTTTAGTTTTAAAAAAAGTGTTCAAAGCATGACTAAATAGTGTTTTATTTAAACCTGATGTGCATCGCAAGCTATAAAATTTATTTTAAGAGAAATATATTGTAATGTCTTGGGGTGTTACATTATTCCCTCCAATAAAAATTTCATCCTTAAAATTTCATGGATATTACCTTCTAAACATATGAGGGTAGTTATTTTTCATAATATCCTCTGGTTCCAACATTTCTTCCTCAATTTTTTGATTTCTCTAATGTACCTTTGCCAGTTGGATCATCTGATTCCTCAATACTGTCTCTCAGGTATCAAGAATGTAGATGGGTTCTTAAAAGTATGATATATTAGTTTTTAATTCTATTTAATCATAGGTGGGAACATGCATTGGGTCTACCATGTACTTCCTTATAAATTATATATGAAATACATTATGTACTTTTGAAATATTTGGTGTCATTTCCAAATGATAAGAAAAAACTATAACTCTTTCATGAATTTTTATGGGTACAATGTACCAGGGGCTCAATTTACATTTCTTACTTATAACACCCTTCCCTAGATATACTTTCAAAATAAACATGATCTCTATCTTGGAATTACAAATCCTTCCTCCTATTATCAACAAAACTATTTTTCCTACTTTGAGATGCTTTAATGTGAGCCTAAATAGCCTTTACATTTATTGTAGTTTCTTTTAATAATTCTAGGAATAAAAGTTTCCTATGAACAAATTCATCCCAACAAGTTGGAGTATGAAATCTCTTAACATATAATTCTTTATATGACACCATTTTAATGCTTGAATGGAAACTATTATTATAGGAAAACTCTATCAAAGGTAAATACCAATCCCACATACCTTGAATGTCTAGTGAGTATGACCTCAACATGTATTACATTGTTTGAATAGTCCTTTTAGACTATAAATATGTTTGAGTATGGTTGGTGGTACTCAAGAAAATATTGATATCAATTTCATTATGAAGACACTTAAAATTTTAATGCAAAAATGGGGATCTCAATCAGACACCACTGAAAGAGGTGGTCCATTGAGTCTGACAAATTAATTAATGTAGAGCCTTTAGAGGGACTAAAGCGGTAAATCGTCTCATATTGAAATGAAATATGCATATTTGGTTAAGCGATCATTGATAACCCATATTTGATCATTATTTCTAGTATTATTTGGTTGTATAGTAATAAAGTCCACAGTTGTGTCATCCCATTTCCTCTTAGGAATAGGAAGAGGTTGCATAACTCCTATTGGATGTTATCTTATAGATTTCACTTGTTAACAAACCTAAAATATAGACACACAATCATAAATTTCCCACCTCATTTTATCACACTAAAAATGGTTCCTCAAATGCCTATACATATTTTTGATATAGAGGTTTATGGAGGAATTTGAGCTATGATCATCATCCAACAATTTCCATTTTAGCTATATTATATATGGAATGTATAATCTCCTTCTAAATTCCAAAATACTATTTTCACAAATGAAGTATGATAATTTCTCATCATTCATAGATTTAATTTTATTCTGAAAGTTCTCATAATTATATTGAGAATTATTTATCTATTATAACAAAGATGGTTTGTAAATAATTTGAAAAATTAGTGATTAAAGCACTTCATTAATAACTCTCATATATATTTTTACTAGATACATGAACATAGGATTCCTCTCTATGCTCACTTGGGTTAGAACTCTATGATACTTCCTACCCAATAAATTTTCTACCTTATTTTCTTTCCTTCGGTGGTAGTGTATTGAGAAATCATAATCCGTGAGTATCTAAGGTCATCACCCTTGTCTCGTATAGATATATTTCTATGAAAAGATTTATTTTAGGATTTTGTTATCTGTGTAAATCTCACATGTTTTCAATAGAGATAATGTCTCTATATCTTTAAAATAAATATTATTACAGCCAACTAAATATCATGGGATGGGTAATTCTATTCATGAGTCTTCAATTGGATTGATACATATACAATAACTTTATCATTTTCCATTAGGTCACAACCAAGTCCCTTATTCAGTGAATCACTATATTTACCAAACCCATGACTTCCAAATGGTAGAGTAAAAATTGGTACATTGTATAATCTCCACTTTAGTCTATCAAAAACATATTTACATTCCATTGTCCAAACAAACTTAACCCCTTTGTATGTCAGTTTAGTTAACGGTTTATCCAATCAAGAAACAATTATGAACAAATTTCCAATAGCATCCTATCAAACTAATGAAACTATATATCTCAGTTATGTTCATTGGTGTAGGACATCCTTTGAGTATCTTTTTCTTTGTAAGATCAATGGAGATTACAACCTTGGAAAAAATTTGGGCAATAAAAGAAACTACTTGATGCCAAAATCACAGTTACTAAATTTCCCATATAACTCTTTCCTTTTAAGATTCTTAAGAATGACCTAAAAGTGATTCTCATGATCCTCATAGCTTTTATAATACACAAAAATATCATCAATGAATACCATAAAAATCATCAATATATTCCTCGAATACTCTGATCATTAGATCCATAAAAATATAGGGTTCATTATTCAATACAAATGAAATTACTATAAACTCATAATGTCTATACCTCATACAAAAATATGTCTTTAAAATGTGTTCCTTCTTTACTCATAACTGATGATACCCAGAATGAAAGTTAATTTTGAAAAATATTTAACTCTATTAAGTTGATCAAATAGGTCATAAATTTGAGGTATATGATACTTGTTATTTATCGTAATGTAATTAATTTCCCTATAATCAATGTCCATCCTCGTGGATCCATATTTCTTCTTAATGAAGATAATAGGGGTTCCCTATGGTGAAAAACTAGGGATAATAAATACCTTATCACCTAGATCCTATAGTAGTTTCTTTAACTCTACTAATTCCATAGTGTCTATTCCATAAGGAGTCATTGATATTGGTCTTTCATCAAGGAATAAGTTAATGGAATACAAAACTTCGCATTTTGAGGGATTTCCATGTAATTCCTTTGGAAATACATCATTTTATTCCTATATAATAGTTACATCCTCAATTTTAAGATTACCTACTCCATCTATATATGATATTTGTTCTTATTACCCAAGAATATCATTCAGTAGATATACTAGTTATAAACCAATGTGATTTGGTTAACTATATCTCTATTTTCATGATCCATCCACAAGATAGTTTAAAACATATGATTACAAATTCATAGGGTTTGGACAACTAATTTTGTCACATGGGATAACTATTTCATCGAGGGGATTGCATTAACTAGTCCCCATACTATTTATTTCATGTCCTAATAATTCAACATAAATAAAATAATCGATTTAATTCATATATAAGGTTCCTTATCAAATAGATATATTGAGTAAAGGCTAAAGATTTATCAATATATCCTTAGTTAATAAAATAACTTTCAAAGTAAACACCATATATAAAAATGGTATATGATTTAGGAAATAATTATATAAATCACACAAGAATATGGATAATTAAGATAAACAAAATGTAAAATGGAAATTTATTATATTAAAGGGATTGTTTTAAGAGAAAGTTAAGCATCACAAAAGAAAATGATATTGCACGTTAACTTTTACAATTTGGTAATTTTAAAGTCAATTAAACTTATATGAAATAATTCAAATTTAAATATAAAATAGCATGAATAATGAATTATTAAGTATATTACATGTAAAATGTTAAGTATATACACCATATAACAGAGAACTAGTTCATAACAACAAATTACTCTCAATGTAATGTACATTAAGATAAAATCCCTTAACTCACGATTCCTTTTGATTAAACGTGATTTAAACTCTTGTATAGTATTTAAAAATATTTTTTTAACTTATAAAATTACCATATTTTTATTTATAATATCATATATGATCCCTTTATAACACCTCATCACCCATTTATTGATAATGCTTCATTATTTTCACTGTTTTAGGCTTTAATTGCCTTATTTTCCCATGCATGTTTCATTGTGAATGATCTAGTTCTTACATATATTATATAGCTATATCATATATAGAATAATAATAATGGAATAATTATCATATTTTTAAATCAATTTTACTTTTCAAATCAATCATGAATAATGGTTATGAAAAATGAAGTATGTTATGATCATGGAGACAGTAGGTCGTACATACGCATGAGTAATGTTTCTGTTTTTCAATGATCATTATGGAAAGGATAAAAGTAATATTTTCAATTTAAATAATGATAATAATATACTTAATAACTAAATATATAATTATATATTTCATCCATGTGGTTTGGTGATGAAAATAAACTCACATTCCTTTGAGAAGGTTGTAGTCCACATGTACGCGAAAGATGTTATCATCTTTACACGAGTGAAAAAGGGAAGAAAATGATATATATTATTTTAAAGAATTATAATTATATCATTAATATCATAAATATGTCATTTATATATCATATTATCTTTAAAATTTTCTCTATTAAATTCCATGTGAAGTGTTAGCTAAATACTAATCACATCACTTCGTGATGTGGTATTCCACCGTACCCATGAGCGACATTATCGTACCTCCAACGGAATGGAAGGTAAAAATATATATATGATATAGAGACACTAGAGGTATAAATATGTTATAAATATCATATATATATACTTTATATCCATTATCATACCCATCCATTAATGTTCATAATGGAAGAATGAATAGCATCGGTTCGTGAGGTGTGAGCTCACTATAGACACAAATTATGATTTTGTAACCCATTCGATGGAAGTGGAGGTAGTTTTAGGTAATTAAATTATTATAAAAACGTCTTAGTATGTGTAATATACTTATTTTATTCCATAATAATGGTTTAATAAAAATTTAATGAGGTGGATAAAGAAGTAAAATAATGTTGCTTGTTGAAGAATGTTACCTCTTCCTCGAGTATCCTCCTTTGGTTTGCACTAAAGACTTAAAATGTTAGATTTTTGAAAAAAATAAGGCCTTTAGGATGAAATGGTATAATTATAATGTTATTTATATAGTTATTCAATTAATTAAAGTGTTTTATGGTGTGAAGAAGAGAGGATAGGGGTGGTCATTTATAAGTGAAGGATAAGACACACTTGAAATTTTTTAAATGAATTGAGTGCCCCCACATTGTTTTATGTGTCTTAGGGGTAAAAAATGAACCATTATCTAACCTTATAGGTTTTATGGTAGTAATAGGTCCATAAAATATTTTTTGGAAAATTTTATACTCCATTTTTACCCATATATTTTTAGTTTAATCCCCAATGAACCCATTTTTTCATTAACAGCGGTAATTAATTTTCACATCATTCGCTATTCATTTTGGTAAAAAATGAATTTAAACTTATTATAAATTATAAATTATGATGAATCCAAATATTTAATAAATTTTCTAAAATTAAATTCACATAATTGGATAAATTTAATTTAAAATCAATCTTGCAGACATGACGAGAAATCAGATTTTTAAAGTGAAAATGTTTAAAAGTTTACAATGTTTTAATATATAAATTAAATATGAAAATGAATCCAATAAATTAATTGATTTAAAATTAAACAAATTTTACTTTAAAAAAAATCATAATATATTTTAATACTATAAATTATTTAAATGAATAGATAGTTTTCAATTGAAATTCATTATTTTTCACTATTCATCAAAAAATGAAATATTTCAAAAAAAAAATAAATAATTCACCCTAAGATAATTTAGATATTAAAATTTCAAAAACGAAGTTTATTTTTTAAAATAAATTTTCTAAATTTTTTATAATTTAATTTTAAATTAAATGTGCAAAATGTGACAAAATATTTATTTATTTAAACCTGGTGTGCATTGAAATATATTAAATTTATTCTAAGATAAATATATTGTAAAGTCTTGGGGTGCTACACCCATTATACCTGAATAGTTATTAAATTATTTTATCGTGCCAAAATTTTTTATTATGAATATATGCACTTATTTCCACTGAAGAGTATTCACCTAAATGTACATATCCCTCATTTATTGGGTGCTTATATATACATATCCCACACTACTTGATCATTGGATTCAAATTGATGAAATTAATATTTATTTTGTGTGATCCATGTGGCACACATATGCATATACAATATATTAAAATGATGGGTGTACCCATATAGTGCTCCAATTTATTAGGTAATGTTTTAGTCTCATGAGACATTATATATGGGATTATGGAGTGAACCTAATCCATTATGGGACTTTTTATACCTTGTTATGTTATCTTGGTGGTTAACCTTGACTTATATTTATGGTGTCATGTTTTATGTTGATTCCACATTTACATTTTTCCTTTATGCTTTCATGTTATATCATGCCTCATTATTCAATATTATGATCCTCACCCATATTATGTTACCTTGATATGCTTGTTTGCTGACAAGTACTGATTTAACTTATATTATTATTTTCTCCCTTACTGGGATTTATATCTCACATATTTCTTATGTAAATTCTAAGGTTGTCCAACACAATATTATGGGATCAATGGAACATAACAATATATTATAGAGTTTTTAAATAATTTAATTTTATTTCCATTTTCAACTGGTAATTTTATATACCTAATTTCTCAAAGGCAATAGGTATCATGATATTCTGAGTTTTAATTAATGTAATTTTATGTAATAAATCATGAAATATAGTGTATTAATGATATGGAGTGTCATAGTTGGTATAAAAGGGTAGGTTTAGTTATTTTTTGGAATAGGATTAGAAACCCATACTGAAAGACTTATGTATAATTCTAAACATTGGAAAACAAGCCATAATTTTGGTAATGTATAGACTAAGTGGTTTCCAAGAAAATAAATCATTGTATAGATACTAAAAGTAAATGTGGCTCTAGAACAATTGTACATAAGAGTAATAACCCATGAAAATGGTACATTGATCTGGAATCAGTTATAAACTAGTAAAAGACAAAAGACCTTACTATACACTTAGTTTTAAACACTCATGGGATATCCTTTGGTAAATTCAAAAGACCCTTACAAAGCATTATTAAGGGAATAAAAATGACCAATAGATTTTAGGTTAGTAAATAGATTACTGATAACATATATTGAAATCAATAAATTCACATGTTAAGGAATTTATTTCATTTATGTTTTATCCCATTAATGTTTATGATTTCCTATTTATGTCTTTAAAAGTTTAAAAATTATTAACTCAAATTTATTCCCTTTATTTTTTAGTCAATGGTTTGAAAAAGGAGAAACCATGTCAACAACCAATGTGAGGGTCAATGTGAGGATTGCCCAAATAAAATTCCCAATTCGATGGGGAAAATAATCATGAAATTCATAAATATACTTTCTCAATTGAATCATGTTTTGAATTGAAACTTGAATCAAGAGGAATTACCAAATCCCCTTAAGAAAGAAAAAAGTTACATTTGAGATATATATGTGAAAAAGTTCAGAAATTTTTAGTGTATATTTTGATACATTAATCATAGATGAATGAATCAATTCCATTGAAAATATCATATTCATTCTTCAATTCTCTAAGAAAAATAAGTTCTTGTTGGATGTTTATCATGTAGAGAGAGAATATGACCAACGATGGATGTTGGGAAATAAATATGTATCTAGAAAAGGAGATTAGATTTATGTGGTGGAAGGAATTTAGGAAGATTTTTTTAACAAATATTTTTCTCACACTATATAACATAAAATAGATATGTATTTACTTACCCTCAAGAAAAAAGTTGACGAATCTCTCTGTGCATATGAAGTAAACTTCACATGACATGCATGATACACCTCCAGGTTTATTATTGACCAAAGAAGTAATTTTGAACACAAATTTGGTGGGATGAAGATGAATCTAAAAATTTTGTTATCTCTTTAGGACTTTGAAATTTATGAGTAAATTTTCTAATTCTCCCTCAATGTGAAATGGAGATCATTTAATCTCACGAGTCTCTTGGGTCTGGAGAAAGGAAGTGGAAAATGGATTTTAATTCTGGCAGTGTGATGGAAAAGTCTCAAGGGGTATGAAAATCCAACATCCCACTTAACAAGGGAATAGAAAGAAGAATCCCAAAAATTTATTAAAAGAGGTAAGGAAATTATTTAAGTGTTATAAGAAAGGTCACATAGCTAGCGATTTCCTATGGTAGAAACCCACCAATGAGATAGAATAAGGGAACTCTCTAGTCGACCCTCCCCCTACTGTCCAATGTTTCAAATATAATGAACATGGGAACCATTTGAATCTATCCCCTAATCTAAAGGTTTTTTACCATAACTTAAGAAAAAATCCTCCAATTTATAGAGAGTAAGGGTGGGCTTATGCAATCACAACTATTGAGGTGGATCATGAAAATTAAGTGGTGATAGGTACATTAGTTATTTGTTCAATGATAAAAAATTTATTGTGTGATTATGGGTCTATGCATTCATTCATGTTGTGAAAGTTAAGTAGAACTATTCAAACACCACCACAAATATGGAATTAAAGTTATCATTGAAAATTAAAATTTGTGGAATTATTGTATCCCAACTTTATAACAACACCACAGTTCATATTTGTGGGAGAAACTTCCCTATAAACCTTGTGATACACCCATATTTAAATTCTATGTTAATATAGATATGGATCAGATTTCCTTATATATATAAAACATAAATTTATGAGATAATTAAATCACTCTCCATGTCACAAATTAGCCTCTGATTCTATAAAAGTGAAAGGAGTTGAATGAATATTATTTAGTACAAACATCTCGAGAATGTATATCATTTCCTTAAAAGCAAGAATATCTAGCTTAAATTATTGATAATAAATAAAAAATATCCTTGATGACATCCCCATTGTAAGGAAATTCAATAATTTGTTTCTTACAGAATTTCCTAGTCTGCCTCTAAGCCTTGAGGTTGAGTTCTCAATCAAGATTATGCCTAGATATTTTCAAATATCCAAGACACCATATATAATGTCTTTTCCTGATATTGGAGATATGAAGAATAAACTATAGGAGAATTTGGATAAAGGGTTCATATGCACTAGCGCATAACCATGGGGGGAACCAATCCTTTTTTTCAAGAAGAAGGGTGATTCAATGCGCCTCTTCATTTATTATAATAAGTTTAACAAGATCATGATAAAGAAAAAGTATCCTCTGCCACAAATCAATGACATCTCTGATAAGCTATATCGAGCCTAATACTTCTCCAAGGTAGATCTTCAGTTGTGATATTATCAAGTAATGGTAAAGAATAAGGATATCACCAATACAGGATTTTGTATAATGTACGGGTGATATGAGTTCATAGTGATTACATTTAGACTAACTAATTCTCTAGATATCTTCATGGTCATGATGAATAACAAATTTAAGGATTACCTCAACAAATTTTTTAAAGTATTTATTGATGATATTTTTATCTACCCTAAAATCAAGGAGTATCATGAGGATAATTTGAATAATATACCAAAAACCTCATATAAGGAAAAGATACATAAAAAGTATAAAAATATGATTTTTTTGTTGTTGAAACATTATTGGGGTATCTAATATAATTTAAATGAATATTCATGGATTCTTTAAAAACTGAGGCAATTTAAGGATGACAAAAACCAACATCTATGATGTAAATCCATAGTTTCCTTGGATTTTTTGGGTACTATCATTGATTTTTGATAAATATATAATGATTTTAAATCCCACTAACCAAGACTACTCATAAGGGAGTAAAGTATGTATGGACTGATGAATGTGAAGAGAGATTTAAAGTGTAGAATAAGAGTGTAATAACTAGGCTAGTAATCATATTACCCACTCGTGAGGAAGTATATTTTATCTATTGAAATGAGTCTAAAATGTTTTTGGGTTGTGTACTTGTGAAATATGAGAAAGTGATAGACTATGCATCTAAACAATTAAAGATCTATAAGAAGAACTACCCAATGAATGATCTAGAATTGGTTGTAGTGATCTTTGAGTTAAATATATGATGGAATTATCTATATGGGGAGAAGTGTGACATATATATAGATCAAAAAATCCCCAAGTATATATTCATACAAAAGGGTCTCAAAATGCACCAATTTTTATGGTTAAAGATGGTCAAGGATTATGATTTTTTAATGTATTAACATCCTAGGAAAGTAATAAAAGTGAAAGATACTCTGAGTATAAAGGATCATGAAACCCTATCCATGATGGGGATTGTAAGGGATCTAATTTTTATAGACATGCAGTGTATTTCCCTGGATATAATTAAAGTATCTTCATTCAACCTTTCTTAAATAACATCACAAAAATTCATTCATGACAGGATCGAAGATACCTATAAATATAATGAGTTTGAATAGAATAAATTAGTGAATATTCTAGAGTTAAACTTTTCTAGATATAGATTAATAAGGAGTTCACCCATATATGTGTCCCATCAGAACTAGAAATAAAGAGGGAAATTATTGATGACGTGCATAGATCATCCTTCACTATTTATCTAGGAAGCACTAAGATGTATAGAGATATGAAGAAAAAAATTTGGTGGGATAGCATGAAGAGAGAGATTGTAGAATTTATATTATGATGCTTGGTATGGCAACAAGTAAGGGATTAAAGATACAATTTTAATGGTATGATGCAACCATTTCCCATACTAGTATAGAATTGGGAAAGTATAACCATGTATTTCATCATTGGACTCCCAAGTTCTCCAAAATTAAATAAAACTATCTAGGTGGTATTTGATCACATGACCATGTAAGTTCATTTTATTTCTATCAAGGAAGATTTAAATCTTGAACTACTACCAAAGATATAAATAAGGGGATGGGTAAGACTTCATGGAGTTCCACCCTCTATTATATATGATCAGGATATGAGGTTTACCTCATTTTCATAGAGAATCAAAAAACAAGTGTTTGATATGAAGATAATATTTAGTACTTCTTATCACCTTTAAAAGAATGGAAAGTAATAAATAAACATTAAAATTCTTGAGGATATGCTAAGATCGTGTACAATATATTTACAAGGATGTTGACATCAACACCTTCCCCTAGTGAACATCTCATATAACAGAAGTTTCCATTATACCATTCAAATAGAACCTTATGAGGATCTGTATAGTAAGTGGTGTCGGACTCTAACATGCTTCCATGAAGTTAGATAGAAGAAGATAAT
Source organism: Viscum album (assembly GCA_963277665.1). Taxonomy (NCBI): domain Eukaryota; kingdom Viridiplantae; phylum Streptophyta; class Magnoliopsida; order Santalales; family Viscaceae; genus Viscum; species Viscum album. The sequence goes on along the minus strand of OY728161.1, from coordinate 1,574,681,097 downwards.
GACACATAATCCAAAGCAATATATTATGGAGAAGGTTCAAACCATTCAATGTAATATTAAATTCGCAAAAAGTTGAAAAAAAATATATACAATCAATCGTCGATGTGATCTAGGGTTTGATATCAGAGATAAAGTGTTACTTTATATATTTTCGTGCAATAAAATAATGATATTTTGGGAATAAGGGAAAGATTAGTCCAAGATATGTTGAACACTTTGAGATCCATGACCACATTAGAGTTATAGCTTATCAACCAGAACTCACACCTAAACTATCTCGAGTATATAATGTGGTCCATGTATCCCTATAGTGGAAGTACATACTATATCCCTCACATGTATTGAGTCTATATGTGGTACCATTGGAGAATTATATTTCATATGAAGAGCAGTCGTTGAAGATATTAGATCACATAGACAATTTTCTATGAAACAAGACAACTAACTTGGTGAAAGTGTTTTGGAATAACCACAATTTTGATGAAGCGATATGGGAATCGAAAGATGAAATGAATTAGAAGTACCCTCATCTATTTTTTAGTAAGTAATAAAATTTCAAGGGTAAATTTTTTGAAGGGGGAATAATTTAACAACCTGAACTTTTATAAGTGAAATTCCCATTTTAAATAAGTAATTTCCTTATTACGTAATGAACTTTTAGAAAACATGTGCACTAATTTTTTAAGACTATTATTATTTTTATCCTATCAGATTTAAAAAACCATTAAGAAACATAAATATTGATTTTATAGACATTACACAGTGACCTTATGATTAGTATATATATAGTGTTATAATAAACTCAATTGAAAAAGAAAAAGTAAGTGATGAACTCAGTAAATAAGATTATGCCATATGAATCTCATTAATTGGATATTCCAAGGGAGATAGCATCACTAATTTTTTATATTGATGAATCCCAAGCTTAAATTCAAAAAAAACAAGGCATGAGAAAACCCATTATGAGAGAATTTTAAGATCATTGAGATCATATCCAAAACTAGGTACACCAAACCACCCCAGGAAAGTCTCACCATCACACACCATACCCTTACAGAATTCACTAGTGTTATAAAGGGATATGTATCTAGAACTGAATAGTATGAATTTTTATATTTTATTCTTATTAAAAAAATTATATTTATAAATTTTGATAATAATTTATAAATGAATCAATAATGAGTTTAATAAAAATAATATTTTGAAACAATGAAACACAAATCGTATTTTTGGAAAATATATTATTTCAATCAAGAAAATATTTTGATGAATTCAAGAATTTTTTAAATAAATTTTATTTTAATAAAATATAATTATTAAATAATTTCTGTTGAAATATAAATGATCATATAATTTTACAAAGTCAAATGTTATTTTTATAATGGTTAGAAAACTGTTATTATATAAAAGGATTATTTTTCTGTAATAGATGGTTTTTTATTTAAAACAAAAAATTATCATATTTAGATAATTTTCATGATAAAATAAATTTAAATTTTGGAATCAACATGTAAAATTATCTAACGGTGTTTTTTTCATAATTTAATGAGAGATTCTAATTTTTGGTTAAAAATTAAATACGGTACAAATATATGGTATTTATTATGACATCATAATAACCTAAAATGATTTATTATATTCCATAAATGTTATCTAAGATCAAAATAATTTTCCCCATAAAAATATTTTTTTAAGTTACTTGTTTAATTTTATAAATCCTAAAGGAATCCTCAAAAATCATTGTTATATTTTAAGTATTTAAAATCAATTCTTTATGAACATGACTCAATTCCACATTATAAAGGGTATTATATTAATGAATTAGGTTCTTGAACTTAACAAATAATTAAAACCACACCTCTTTGTTAGAAACCATGGAAAGGATTTTGTTTTGGATTAAATTATCATATAGAGTTCAAAACCTATGTTTGGAAATTAATAAAGAAATATCCTCTCTTTTTCTATATAAACCCACCCAACCTCCAATTTTTCTTCACTCAAAACCCTTATAGAAAAAATTACTCTTCCCTTATCTCTCTATAGTTTTACCAAGGCTCCCCTAGGATCTTAATAAGAACCTCCCATGCTTTTATAAGTTCCCTCGCAAGGAAATGGATCCTCTCCTCCTCCTTTTGATTCAAGCACCTTACTTATATTTTACCATTTGATTCCTAATTTTTAATGTTATAATATGTTTTTAAATATCTATATTACTATATTAATTATTTCCATATGATGAGTGACCCCTTTAACTCCAATTCAACCCTCCCATGAACCTTTACATACCGCTATTATGCTATCGAGAATATCCTGTGATTTTTCTATGAAAAACATTTTTTTACTATAAATACCCATTCTTATTTCAACTTAAGAGTATTCACCTAGGTGTACTGATCCCTCATTTATTTAGGAATTCCATGTATGTAACCCAAAATCTATGATCATAGGATTAAAATTAATGATATATGTCTTTATGTTGTAGGATCCATGTGGCACACTTATGCATGTACATGATATGAAAATGATGGGTGCACCTAGATAGAACTCCAAGGAATTGGGTAATGTTTTAGTCTCATGAGATTTTATACATGGGATGAGTGAGTAAACCTGATAAATTATGAGATTTCTCTACAATGATATACTATCTTGGTGGTTATCCTTGACTTATGTTTATGATGTAATTTTTTATGGTGTTTTCACATTCCATTGTTGAATTTATGATTTCATGTTATATCAGGCCACATGGTTCCAGACTATGATTCTCACCCCTATTATGTTACCTTGATATAACTATTGGATCACATTTACTACTTAACCTTATGCTATGATTTTTTCCATTACTGGTCTTTATAGGTTTCCCATTTCATATGTACATCCTTAGGTTATCCATTGCAGTATTAGAGGATTAATGGAACATAAGCACATATTATGGAGTATTTAAATAATGTTATTATATTTATAATTTTGTGTTGTTATGTTATGTACCTAACTTCCCAACCACACCAGGACTCAGTATCTTCTAAGTTATAATAAGTGTTATTTTATGAAATAGATCATGAAATAATGTGTAGTAAAGATATTGGTTGTCACAATGGATATCCAAGATAAGGTATTGTGTGGTAAAACAATTCCCCTAGTATTTGTACTATGGAAGTTTGGATAGGATATCGATGAGATGTGGGAGTGGTAATCATCGATGAGTCTATAAGGGTCTTCTCTTTTTATGAGTCTACAATCCTGAAAACTTTCTGGGGACAAAAAATCTTTCATGGTGGGGATAATTGTGACACCCTCTAGTTCATAGTTATAATTTAATTTGAGATTGTTTTATCTTTGGGGTTGTTCTATAGGTTTCTGGGGAATAGGAATTAAAAATGTGGAATTTTGGAGAAGATGGTCCTGGTACAGAGTTTGTTCATGGTTAGTACTAACTATGCGATAACCATGTGATATGACTATGTGAGGTTCTTGTGGAATTTTTCATGGATTGATATTTGATATTTAAACTCTTCGATTTTCCAAGTGAACTGTACAGGGTTTGGGTGATTACCAGGGGTGTCTAGGTGATTTTTCAAGAATGTTTGGTGGTTATCTTGGGGTGTCACATGGATTGAGTGCATCTATCCCAGCAGTGTGTCTCACCTACAAGATATTTCACACCATGTGTTATAGTACAGAGGCCATGCACTGTAGGAGCATGGCTTTTCTAACCATGTGTCTAAACCAGATGTCCCACTCTGAAGCTTTAAAAAATATTGAATTTACCCATTTTCTATTGATTTTTTATGTCTAATATCCCCCCAATCCCATTTTTAATCAAACTAAAACATCCAAATGGATCTTTATTCTTCTCTAATTGATGATTCTTCTTCATTATTGGTAGATCTATTCAAGGTATATTGAATTTTTGATCATGTTTTCCCTTTTCTTTATAGCTCCTTTCCAGATCTCTTCTTCTCTTCTCTTGGGGGACTAAAAGGGGTTGTGCATTCCTGATATAGGAGTTTTTAATGAGGTTTAATGTTGTTAATTATGGATCTAGGATAATGAGGACCCGATCTAATCTTTCCCAGTCTCTATTTTCTATGGTGACTAGTCTTTCCTCCATTCATGAGGTATGTGTATATGTACAAAGGTTATAACTCATGAATTGAATTATGTTCTTGTAAATTATTTTATTTTATTCAATTAAATGGATTGATTTATGATCATATTGGTTTTTGTTTAAAGAGATTCATAATTTAAGGTGGTTCTTATTTAAAAATAGATTAGTGCACACCAAATGATTGATGAAATTATTAAAAATTAGTTTTTTTAAATGGGTTTATAAGTATGAAAGAGGCTATGAATTACTGTGAATTTTTCTTATAAATCATGATCATGGTTTTTAATAAGTTTTTGGAAAACATAGCACATTGGGGAACCTTGGGTGAATCAAGAAATGTACTTAACACTATTAGTGTGTGTTATGATACTAGTGGTTTTTGATATCAACGGAATCATTATAGGACTCGATATCAGTTGGATTTATGTGATGCTTGTATTAGGGATTTCATTTCATTTCTCTCATGTACACCCTTAAGTTAGATCCCAAATGGGGTTCTTTTTCATTTATGTTTTATTTTTCACATGATTATATAATTCATGGTTATTTTATCACATTATTATCTTATGGTGTATCCATGGTTTGATTTGAATATTATTTCATGCTATATCACATGTACTAAACATCTTCCTTATTATTTTAATGTGCATGGATTTTTATTTAATGTAATGGATATTTTAAAAAATTTGTTTTTATTTTATGAATATTATTTATGAACTGTAATTATTTTAAAGTTTGAGATAACACTTTAATGGTATTATTCATTGTATATATTCTTTAGTGAAACCCTGTTGGACATTATGCTCACAAACTACTTTTCACATTGTGTGGTTAAAGATGTTTTTTATAGGATTCAGGTAATGGGAAACATATTGTGTATCATGATTATGTCTCTTGTTTGTTGTCTCCACTTTAGTGGGACTGTTTGGTGGTGACAGATGGTCACATGGAGACTAGTGTTGGTCTTATCTTGAATTACCTTTCTAGTTTAGCATGTTTTTCATGAAATTATATGTATCATGGGTTTGTACTATTTATTTTTCTTTGAAATTTGTTTTTTATACATTAATACATAAGAATTTTGTTTCTTTATTACACCTCACTATGTGGTAGTCTTTCTTGGGGGACTTATCTAGTTGACCTGTGATGGTTCGTTATAAGAACCATATACCTTATAATTTTGAGTTTTTGTGGTAATAAACTCACATGATATAGTTTATGGTCTTAAAGTATGGTCCTTATTCCATATAATTTATGATATTGTGATATAAAACTTATGAAAAGTAGTTTTTATCCATCTGATAAGTTCATTATGTCTTAAGTTTTAGAGTTTTTAGATAGGGAATTTGTGTCATTTTGTTTAGATACATTTGAAAATAACATTATGTCATGTTGTTTAATGTACTAAGATAAGGACTTTATGATCTAGAATATATTTATGTGAAGTATTTGTTTATAAATATCACATTATTGTATGGTGTGATATACTCTTAATCGATTATAATAATTGAATATGCACTCTTAGAGTATACCTTATATATGATGTATGTCACCTCCCAACTAGATTCAAAATTTGATGGCTTCTTCCTAGGGATCGTCGCTATATTTAGAGCTAATATCAATTATACTTGAATTAATGAATGAATTTATACATATTTATTAAATTCTTGGGTCAATCTATTTTGAAGAACCTCAATAGTGAATAAGAGTTGAAATCTCCGTTCATCAACACTCTCTAACTCATTCAACTGAATCTTTGATTGTGAATATTTAGTAATATGGTCATAAATGGTTGTTCTTTAGAAGAATAGTTTTTTAGTATATGTGGGAGCGTGGAGTCACTTATGATGGGGTATGTGTAGTGGTATGATAAACCCAAAATTAATTGAATAGATTTTTTGCCCATGTTTTTTATCTTTATCCACTATATTTGGTAGATATTTGATGTGGAATTATTTAATTACCCTATTTTTTTCATTGGAAGTTGTGTGATAGTGATAAGAGTGGTTAGAATAGATATTATAGTTTGTTCGTAATATTTTAAACTCATGCATAAATAATTTTTTGCTATTTTCTATGGAAATAACCTATGTAACTCTACATATTGCGAGGATATTGAACTTCTTTTATAGGAAATGTAACACCTTGAGATTTTAGTATATATATAAATACTATATTGAATAGACTGTATCACATGAAATACTAAACTAAAACAAACTGTGATATATTTTATTTTAATGAAACATAAACATTAATATATTGTGAGAATACAATGAGAACCATTATTAAGAAAATTTCAATGAAAATAAAACCTCAAGTTAATAAAAAGATAATAAAATAATTTTTTATTAAAAAATATATATTAATTTCTTACATATTATTATTATTATTTTATGTATTTTAATACCAATAAATTTATTAAAATTATATGTATTGAAAATAAAATACTATTGGGATGTGATTAATTCCATTTAATTTAAAAAATATATTTTTCAAAGAGTTGTTTTTTAAAGTGTTTTATATTTTTATTAATTACTTTTGAGGGGTTATTTTAATTAAATATTTCAATTAGAAAATAAATTTATTAACACTAAATTAATTGGAAACCAGTATGAAATCTGATTAATAACACTTAGAGTTTAATAAGTCTTTTTTCTATTATTTTTTTTCATTGAATTTTTTATTTTTTTAAATGTTATATTAAAAAATTTAAGAATTTAAATTTGATAGAATAAACTAAAATTTTGAATTCAGAATATCAAATTTTATTAGGATTAATTTTCATGATTTTTCCAGAAATGTTGGTTTTTGAGTAAATAGTGAAAAATAAATTTGTTTACCAATAGCATATGTTTTATGATATCATCATAATATAAAAACTAATTAAAATATTTTAAAACTATAACTTCAACCAAATATGATCTTAAGTAGAAAAATAAATCATTTAAAAATATTGTGTTTAATTTGAAAACTCATTCATGACTTTTTAGAACCAATATTATATTTTATTCTAATAAAAAACTATATTAGTTATTTTCCCTTAATTAAGTATTCTCAAGGATCAATTCACTTTTGAATTGATTTTGAAGTTTAAATTCATTATTATTTAAATAATAAACCAATAAATATCATTGTAATATATACTATACATTATTTTTCCATAAATTCATTTTTATTCTTAACATGGAAATTTTTCTAAAAATTATTTTGTTACATTAAGATAACATTTATTAGAATTAATTTTTACAACATAAAATATTGAATCTTTTAAAATGGTTTTGAAACTTTGAATATGTATGTTGAAATTAGGTAAAAAGGTCTATTTCGTTTTATGTCATAAAAATAATTTACCATAGTAAATGTTATTCACCATAGTAAAGGATAAAATAAGATAGAAGTGATAAATCAAGGGTTAACGCCTTCAAAAATCACAAAACCCAATCTTTAAATTAGTGTATAGATACCTGAGAGACCTATAATTTATTTATTTTCAATTTTTATCCATATAGAATCCACTTTCCTAGATATTGACATCTGCTTTTTGTATTATTAAATTAATACTACTAAAATGTGACTATCGTGACTTATAAAAGGATCCATATTCTACTACTTAAGATATACACAAAAAATTAGACCACTCCACTATAACAGAAAATTTTGGATTCCCTAACACGAGTCTTCTATGTTCTTGATCTTCTGGTGAAAATATAAATTCCTTAACTTCTAATTTCCAAGAGGCCCTTCAAAAGGATATTCAAGCTATCAATATAAGTGATATATATTTTTTTTATTTTTTTATATCTTGTTCAACTAAATTTTTTATAATACGATTTATCACATAAAAAATAGATTTTAAACCATTAAAATTATTTAAAAGTTATATAATCTCTATACAATAACATGTTCTTACTCTTTCAAATGTTATAACTTGTTCTTATTTTAGCTTGTTTTACCACCTACTTGAGCATTATTGTAATGTGTATCATAGGAATTACTAAATAAAATTAATTACAGGTTATAATATGTAATAATTATTAATTTAATATTTTATCCTAATTATTGAACAGTATTATTCAAAAGTCTTTTTACTAATAAATTCAATTATTTTATTAATTTGATAATCATGAAAAAAGAAGAATTTTAATTCATTTAACAAGAATAATCACAATTTGTTCCATAAAATATATATGGGACTCTATAACTATGCCAAGAAAATTATTAAATTTTAATGAAAATTTTGGAGGTGATAAACCCATGAATAAGACTCAAGGACTAAAATTGTCAAACTGAAGCATGTAAGGGAAACTGAATAGTTAACGCCCGAACATAAAATTTAACATTAAAAAAATTAATATATGGGTAATGAGGAATTAAAAATGGATGTTATAAACTAATATAAATACAAATAAATATATTATTAATATTATTAATACACTTAAATTTATTATAATAAGAATTTATAATGCGTCCAACCAAACGAAAGACTGAGGTAAGGGTTCCTCATCTCAAAATCTCATTGATTGAGAATTTTTTTATTATGCACCTAATTTCATTTAAAGGGTTTATAAAATACCTATTTAATATATTATATCATGACTCATTATTTATTCATTGTATTTTAATTTTTATTTCATGTTCTTTCCTTCAAGGGATTTTGATTCAAATGTTACCAAAACTGATAGGGTTCTTTGTCTCAATTTCCTTACATTGAGACATATTTCATGTAATGAACCTATTTATCTTTTCTATCATGATATTTACACCCATTTAAATTTTTTATCATAAATAAATTTTTATTTATTTTAATAAAATGTCTATTTTTTATCTCTATTTATGTTCTTTTGGCTCCTACATTACCAAAGTCATAAGTGTTTTACATAACAAATTTCCTACCTTTGAGTTATATTTCTTATTCTTAAGATTAATTATTTTACATTTCATTTCTTATATCATATGGTTTTTATATGTTCTTATAGCTATTTAAATTCTCAGTATTTTAATTAATTTCTCATAAAATACTTTTAAAATGATTCTTACTTCCTAAATTATGACATCTGTAAGGGTTTTTCATCACAATTTAACTTCATTGAGATATATTTCATACTATGAACCTGTTTTCATAAATATAGTGTATATAGTACCACTTTGAAATATTATATCTTGAATCTCATTATAATCATGTAATTTTAAGTTCCATATAATTTTATTTTTGTTAATAAGGCTTTGGTTTTAAAATTCGTCAGGGGTTTTATTTTAAATCACTACTTTAAAAGTTTGTTGTAATGCCCTGAACCCAGTTACCCAGAGTCGGTGCATTATTACATAACATTGGCATGATCACAAAAGATCAAGTCTTGAGATACCGATTAGTTTAGTATCCTTGGAAACACTAGATACATCCATAAGTCTTACATTACATCATAAAGTGAAAAACTACAGCAACATAGTCTCTATAGTCCACACTCATATCCCCTCATACTATCCCTCTAGGTCAGTCATAAAATACTTTTTCACGTCTTAGGAAAAATAAAAAATAGAAAGGGGTGAGCTCATATTTTCATTAAGGATAATAATATAGCAGAAACTTTCATAAATAAGCTTAAACATTTAAGGCAATGTATAACTAAAACACAAGCCTTTTAAACTTTAACTTCAACATAATATGACAAAAATAAAATGAAATAATGTCATTTACTTATTCACATGGATATTCTATGGGTTGAATAATCACATGCAATATCAATAACCACTTTCATAATGATGGAAAGCATAATGCCAGACTATCATAACCACATAGTCAATGCCTTGTGCCAATACTACAAATAAGATTTGTCAAGGCCTTATTTCAAGACACTATTTTGTCTCATGAGACCTATCGATGCATCGAGGAGCTATAGCGGGCTCCACCCATCACTTACTAAGTCCAATGCATTCCTCATATGAAAAGTTTGAAACATAACATAAACATTCGTAATAAAACTAGCATAAAAAATGTCAATACTTTATCCATGAACCATGAATGGTATAAAAATAGCACATCCATAGTCAAACATAACTCATTCAATACAATATGGAAGATTGTATTGTAACAGATTAACCTCAATCGATAATAATGAAGGATATTGACATAGATGAAAAAATCATCAAAACTATTTGAGAGAAATATCCAGCTTTTTCTTGAAAACACTTAAAAGTATCACTATTTATCAAGAAGCCATTTAAAATAAATTTTTGAATCAAAGTGTCCCATGCCACTTTGAAACTTTAAAAATTAATTTTAATTTTAAAACATTAATGTACATATAAATAAATAATTAAAACCATTTTTAAAATGTGGACATTAATGAGAATGATTTAGAAGAATAAATCGTTAAAACATTTAAATGATATTTTTGTTAGAGTTACTAACCACAAGAGAGACACTTGAATACAAATAATTGAAGAAATCAAAAAAAATTAATATCATGAGAATAAATGGATTCATGATATACAATGTCAAAGTACATTATATACACCATATAAAAGTGATTTGGTGTATAACAACAAAGAAGTCTCAATGGAATGTAATTTGAGATGAAATATCTTATAAAGACTGTATCCTTTGGTTAAGGATAAATCAATGACATAATTATGTGTGACAAATATAAATACACTCAATATCATTGCATATTCAGTGTAAATAAATTATAGGACATTCACATATATTCTTATAAATACAACACCAATGAATTGGGTATTTAACTCAACAAATGGAGATTGAGTTAAATTTACTCTTATTAAGTTCATATCGATGACTTGAGAAATTATCAATGGAGTAATTATGTGTATAAAAAGTACATCCACAGAAAGGGGAGTGGAAATTATGACATAAGCAAATGAATAGTGATTCCACACATAATCTTGGAGGAAAATAATCAATGAAGTATGCGTAAAGCCAAATGAGTGGAAATTGAAATTTCAAATTACCTTATGGATTTGGTAACTTATGAAACATACACCCATGAAAGAAGGATCATACAATGATTATTTAAATATCCATAAATTAATGAATATTACACAATGAATATAATCATGGGCAGTACACACACCACATGCAATAAATAGGTGGTGAACAATGGAAATCTCATGGAATTAAAAGTGAGATAAGAAACACCTTACTTTGTACTTTTTCCTTGCTAGAGGGTAGGTTAACCTCCTTTATAATGGTGAAATAATTGTTATTGAATTATAAAAGAATCATATACATTAATATGATATCATATACGATCTTTTAACATTGATTTGTTGATAATATCTTAGTATTATCGTCGTTTCGGGTGTTAACAGATTCGTTTTTTTTATATGATTTTTTATGTGAGCCATATTTGTTATGGATGGGATGTATATTATTCATATCCATAATGATATCATGTCTCTAAAAATTATTTTTAATCATCAAATGAAATTTAGTGTTGAATGGCTATGATGGGGAATGAATCTCATCGCGTTCGTGGAGATGGTAATCCGGACGTACGCACGAGAAACAATATCATTCTTTTGATATTAAAATAAAATATAATTGGATGGTATATCATATATAAAGAATAATTATCATTTTATATTTATTTTTTACATGAATTACACATCATTATTATACCCATCCAAATAATAATATATTGAATAACAATTACACCACGACGTGGAGACGGTAGGCCGTACGTACGCACGTATGGTGACATGTCATTCAAAGGGTGGATATAATACTGAATATGGTTGTACCATATTAATAATAACATCACAGTATATATAAAATACTGGAGTAATTATTTTATAATGGAAATTACAAAGAAATTATAAGTGGAAGAAGAAAGGAACTTGAAAGAGGGTGGTGAAATCATTACCTCTTCTTCGGGTTCCTCCTTTTAATTTGATCAAAAGGGCTCATTAAGTTGGATTTTTGACCAAAGGAGGGACTCTAGGATGAAGTGAGGGAAGTTGAGAGGATATTTGGGTAGGGGTTGGCCGAGCCAAAAGGCTTTGATGGTGTGAATTAGAGAGAATAGGAAGTCCCCTTTTATAAGATGGGTGAGGGGCACCTTAGGAAAATCTAGAAATATTATTTTATAATAAATTCATATTCGGTTTCTAATGGCTCCAAAGTGACTTATTTCGAGGCTAAGGTGAGGATGGGTTGAAAACCACCTGACCAATAGGTTTTATACAAGTTTAGGTCACTATATTAACCTTATCTTTTAGTTTTAACTCTTAGTTAATTAGTTTCACATTTACCATGTCTCTTTGTATTTTTATATTATATGGTTAATAAACTTGCTATAAACTTCCAAGCGAACCCGAAGTAGTTCATTAATGATACACCTATCATTATGGGATTGGATAAGATCTAAGGTACTATCTAGGACAACATTTTTGTTCTAAGTTCCTTTTCTTAATGTTGAGGAATTTATTTATGAGATTGGCTAAGATCATAAGGAGATATAATTACTTTATAATTAGAGTTTTATCCATTAATAAATTTCTACAAAAAATTCATCTTTCACTCTAAAACATAATACAAATCAAAAATATTTCATTTATCCTAATAGTATTGGGTTCCAATATATAATGAATTTATAATTCACATATCAAACCCATTTTAAAAAAGAAACTACATTATACCATCCAAGAACATCACATAGTCCAGTGGTAGGTAATAAATCCAAATCACACTATGGTTGTGGGTTCGATTCCCACATATTTTTCCAACGCGATGGGTTTTCACACGGTCTGTGTGTTTTCCTTTTATAAAAACCCAAAAATAACCTTTCAACCTTAATCCATTCAAACCTTTAGCCTTATCCAAAATATTTCTATCCAAAATCATAGTCCAAAATTTATAAGGAAGTTAAACACAGTGAAGATCCATTTTTCCATGTAATAACATGTGAACACCTTCATCATGTATTATTTTAAAACATGGTAACATCCTAAATTACCATAAAACCGAATTGATTACATTCATGCTCCCTTATTATTTATAGAATACTGGATATACTCCTTCTATCCAAATATGATGTAAACTCCAACAATGAAAAATCATTAATTAGTTTCAAGGTAGTCAATAATATCCAATATAATTTATTCAAATCAATCATCTCTTATTCAAAAATCACTACCTCATTATTGATACCATATTAAGGATTACCTTTCCTTCAACCATGTATTTTACCAAAAGTGTAGCTCACTATTAAGTCACTTTTCCTAGAACCATATAATCTCAAACCCTCAATAAAATAGTACTGTAGTACAATCCTTATTTATTTCCAAAATTAATATAACCATTATATTATTGATACAACACTCAAATGAAATAATCATATAATAACAACATAAGAACACTAGTCATTCTTCTTCATGTGAGGTAGTATCACAACTTGATTATTATCCAATAGAATCATTTGGGGCATACTCTGATGATCTGGAAATTAGTTCCATAGTGTCCCAACTCCTTATAGATGAATCATTGTACATTTGAAACCTTTTTCTTACCCTTGCAGTCACATACTTGGTGTCCTTTTTCTCCACACTTATAAAAAACTCCCATTCCCTTCAGGCAAGTTCTAGGGTGTTTCTTCCCACAATTATCACATATGGGAAAATTCATCTTTTCCCTATTTCCTTTATCCACCTTTCTCTCTTCCATCCTTTTCTTCTCTTGCTTCCCTTAAAAGCCATAGGACTCATAGAATTCATTACTTATCTTATTAACACATGATATTTTTTCTTCATATGTTGAGAAAAAATGAGAGACTATTTCCCATCTAAATGTTGTCTGAATACCATGTAAGATATGATCCTTCTTACTCTTTGGATCATATGTATTTCTGGAGTTCACATTCCTTCTACTAGGTGCCATTTCTATACAATGGCATACACATGGCCAGTTTATGAATTGCAATAAATAATTCCAAACTTTTAAAATACCTAATGTAAATTGAAAAATTTATGGATATAATCAATAATCATAAAAATCTTTTCTTTGAGGAAATATATACTCATAAACCCTTCAAAATGGTCTATAAAGAAAATGAGAATTATCCAAAGCATATTCCCTGGGAGTGTCGTAACCAAGAGTGCAACAACGCCTATATTCGTGCACCAGTTCCCGTTCGAGTCTAGCTCAAAGCAGTGTTTTTGGGTTTTACCCATAGGCACATTTGTGCCAGAGCCGCCTCTAACTGCTCGTATCTAGACTGGGATGTATTGCTCAGAAAACTCACAAAATCTATATAATAACAAAATTCTAGGAAGTTCTTCTATACTAATCCTCAAAGTCTATCTTAGTTCTATGTGCTCTAATCAGAGTTTATATAAATCTAGCTTCCAAGGTTTATACTAAACTTCCTCTGATACCAACTGTAACACCCCGACCCAAGTTACCCAGAGTTGGTGCATTATTACATAACATTGGCATGATGAGAAAAGATCATGTCTCGAAAGACTGATTACTTTAGTAGCCTTGGAAACACTAGATACATTCATAAGTCTTACATTACATCATAAAGTGAAAAACTACAACAACATAGTCTCCATAGTCCACACTCATATCCCATCAGACTATCCCTATAGGTCAGTCATAAAATACTTCTTCACGTCCTTGGAAAAATAAAACATAGAAAGAGGTGAGCTCAGATGCTCTGTAAGGATAACAATATAGTGCAAGCTTTTATAAATAAGATTAAACATTTAAGGCAATGTATAACTAAAACAAAAGAATTTTAAACTTTAACTTCAACATAATATGGCAGAAATAAAATTAAATAATGCCATTTACTTATTCACATGGGTATTCTACTAGTCGAATAATCACATGCAATATCAATAACCACTTTCATAATGATGGAATGTATAATGCCAGACTATCATAACCACATAGCCAAGGCCTTGTGCCAAGACTACAAATACGATTTTTTCAAGGACTTGTGCCAAGACACTAGTTTGTCTCATGAGACCTACCAATGCATCGAGGAGCTATAGCGGCCTCCACCCGTCACTTACTAAGTCCAATGCATTCCTCATATGAAATGTTTGAAACATAACATAAACATTCGTATTAAAACTAGCATATGAAATTTCAATAATTTATCCACAAACAATGAATGGTATAAAAATAGAACATACATAGTCAAACATAACTCATTCAATACAATATGGAAGATTTTATTGTAACATATTAAACTCAATTGAGAATAATGAAGGATATTGACATATATGAAAAAATCATTAAAACTATTTGAGAGAAATATCCCCCTTTTTCTTGAAAACACTTAAAAGTATCACTATTTATCTAGAATCCATTTAAAATAGATTTCTGAATCAAAGTGTCCCATACCACTTTGAAACATTGAAAATTAATTTAAATTTTAAAACATTAATGTCCATATAAATAAATCCTTAAAACCATTTTTAAAACATGGACATTAATGAGAATGATTTAGAAGAATAAATCGTTAAAACATTTAAATGATATTTTTGTTAGAGTTCCTAACCAAAAGAGAGACACTTGAATACAAATAATTGTGGTAATAAAAACTTTTTAATATCTTGAGAATAAATTGATTCATGATATACTATGTCAAAGTACATTATATACACCATATAAAAGTGATTTGGTGTATAACAACAAAGAAGTCTTAATGGAATCTAATTTGAGATGAAATATCTTATAAAGACCGTATAATTAGGTTAAGGATAAATCAACGACATAATTATGTGTGAAAAATATAAATACACTAAATATTATTTCATATTCAGTGTAAATCAATTATATGACATTCAAACATATTCTTGTAAAGACAACTCCAATAAATTGGATATTTAACTCAACAAATGGAGATTGAGTTAAAATTACTCTTATCAAGTTCATATCGATGAATTGAGAAATTATAAATGGATTGATTATGTGTATAAAAAGTATATCCACAGAAAGGGGAGTGGAAATTATGATATAAACAAATGAATAGTGATTCCACACATAATCATGGAGAAAAATAATCAATGAAGTATGCGTAAAACCGAATGAGTGGAAATTGAAATTTCAAATTCCCTTATCGATTTGGTAACTTACAAAACATACACCCACAAAAGAAGGATCATACAATGATGATGTAAATATCCATAAATTAATTTATATTACACAAAGAATACAATCATGGGCAGTACACAAACCACATGCAATAAATAGGTGGTGAACAATATAAATCTCACGGAATTAAAAGTGAGATAAGAAACCCCTTAATTTGTACCTTTTCATTGGTATAGAGTAGGATAAACTCCTGTATAATGGTGAAATAATTGTTATTTAATTCTAAAATAATCATATACATTAATATGATATCATATATTATCTTTTAACATTGATTTTTTGATAATATCTTAGTATTACCGTCGTTTAGGGTGTTAACAGATTCGTTTTCCTTTATATTCTTTGTTATGTGAGCCATATTTGTTATGGATGGGATGTATCTTATTCATATAAGGAATGATATCATGTCTCTAAACATTATTTTTTATCATCAAATGAAATTTAGTCTTTAATGTCTATGATGGGGAATGAATCTCATCGCGTTCGTGGAGACGATAATCTGTACGTACGCACAAGCGACAATATCATTATTTTGATGTTAAAATAAAATATAATTGGATGGTATATCATATATACAGAATAATTATAATGTTATATTTATTTTTTACATGAATTAAACATCATTATTATACCCATCCAAATAATAATATATTGAATAACAATTACACCACGACGTGGAGACGGTAGGTCGTACGTACGAACGTATGGTGACATGTCATTCAAAGGGTGGATAGAATACTGAATATGGTTGTACCATATTAAAAATAACATCAAAGTATATAGAAGATACTGGATTTATTATTTTATAATAGAAATAACAAATAATGATGAAGTGGAAGAAGAAAAGAACTTGAAAGATGGTGGTGAAATCATTACCTCTTCTTTGGGTTCCTCCTTTTGATTTGATCAAAAGGGATCCTTAAGTTGGCTTTCTGACCAAAGGAGGGCCTCTAGGATGAACTGATAGAAGTTGAGAGGATATTTGGGAGGGGTTGGCCGAGCCAAAAGGATTTGAAGGTGTGAATTAGAGATAAGGGGAAGCACCCTTTTATAAGAGGGGTGAGGGGCACCTTAGGAAAAGCTAGAAATATTATTTTATAATAAATTCATATTCAATTTATAATGGCTCCAAAGGGAATTATTTCGAGTCTAAGTTGGGTATGAGTCAAAAACCACCCAAACAATTGGTTTTATACAGGTTTGGGTCACTATTTTAACCTTATCCTTTAGTTTTAACTCTTAGTTAATTAGTTTCACATTTACCATGTCTCTTTGTATTTTTATATTATATGGTAAATAAACGTACTATAAACTTCAAGAGAACCCCAAGTGGTTCATTAATGATACACCTATCATTATATAAGTCCTTTGGCTGAACCATATATTTTTAGGAATTAAATATTTATTAATAATATAATATTTGTTTTAAAAACTCTTTTATGTCAATTTGACACTATTTGGTATTTTGTTTTTTCTAAATTCATAACAGCATTATTACTTAGAACATAATTCATTTAATCAACCCTAAAATGTCATAATAACCTATAAAATTCGTGGAATTAATTTACAGTCTCAAATTATATTTATTTGGGTATTTTTAATATCAATTATTTTAATATTTCACTGATAAGGTCATTACTGTATCATCATTGTGTCATAAATAAATTAAATAATTTAATGTCTAAAAATTATAAATAAAATAATATTATGTAGGAAATAATTTTTATATTTCTAATTAATCTTTATAATCGAATTTATCTTATTTATAACCATATATTAAAAATGTTTTTGTTGTTAAACTTTGATTTTAACTATTTTAACTCTTCTTTGAATTAAAAAATAGTAAATGTCCTAATCTAATCCAAGTGGAAAAAATAGGTTCATATTTTATTCCTAACATTGTTTTTGGTCGAATTATACTTAGTAAATAGAATTAGGACATGTGTTACGATAATAAAAATATCATTTTTACCCTTAATTACCCTATTTATATTTAACCGTGGTAAATAAAAGTAAAAAGTTTCTATTCAACAAAAATTATTTTTATATTATTGAACCACAATTTACTCCTTTATATTAACAGTTTCTATCATATTTATGAAATTCCACTCACAAAAGCGATAAAATCTTATTTTATGTGAATTTGTAAATTCTCCTATGAGATGGGTAAAAGACGGTGAAAAGTTCTATAAAATTTTTATATATCTAAAATTATTATAAACTGTCTCTAATGAATTAAATTGAACATATATAGGTATTATGTATCTATTTTTACATAAAATAAATTTAAATAAAATAAATAATTATTTAAATAAAAATTCGGTTTTAAACTATAACTCAGTGTTTTTCACTATTCATTAAAAATTGAATGTTTTTAGAAAAACACAAAAAATTCACCCTAAGATAATTTCGATATTCCAAATCCAAAAATTAAGTCCATTTTAAAATATAATATTTATAAAATTTCAAAAAGTGGGTATTACTATTCACAACATCTACTTTGATTGGTCGTGGTGTGTTAGAATCTCGATGTTGCGTACAATGCAAGCTATTGCATTATTCAAAGGGAAACGTACCGTGGAATCTTGGGGTGTTACATTCTACTCTCATTCAATAAATTGTATCCTCGCAATTTATGCTCGGTATTGGAAACTTGGGGTTGACATTTCAAAATATCTTAGTTGAAATCCCACATCGAAAAATGGATTAATGAGGTCTCTATTTAAAATAAAGAGTGGTAAGTATGAAGGTTACCGAAAATAACACATAATAGGGTTCCATGTAAGAAAAAATGGATGTGGAAGAGAAATATAACCATCAATATCTGATGAATAGTGATAGAGAACATGGATATGAAAAGGCCAACAATCACAAAGCCATAAATTTGTGATGATCTATGGTACCATCTAGGACAATGTTTTTGTTCTAAGTTCCTTTTCTTAATGTTGGGGAATCTATTTATGATATTTTCTAAGATCAAAGGAAACACACTTACTTTATAATTAGAGTTTTATCCATTAATAAATTTCTAACACAAACTCATCTTTCACTCCATAACATAATACAACTCAAAAATACTCTATTTATCCTAATCATATAGGGTTCCAAATATAATGAATTTATAATTCACATATCAGACCCTTTTTAAAAAAGAAACTATATTATACCATCCAGGAACTTCACATAGTCCCGTGGTAGGCGATAAATTCCAATCGCACTACGGTTGTGGGTTTGATTCCCACAGTTTTGTCCGACGTGACAGGTTGTCACACGGTCTGCATGTTGTCCTTTTATAAAAATCCCAAAATAACCTTTCAAACTTAATCCATTCCATCCTTTAGACTTATCCAAAATACTTCTATCTAGACTCACAATCCAAAATTTATAAGGAAGTTAAATACAATGAAGATCCTTTTTTCCATGTAATAAATGTGAACACCTTTATCATGTATTATTTTAAAACATGGTAACATCCTGAATTACCATAAAACCTTATTGATTACATTAATTCTCCCTTATTCTTTATAAAATATTGGATATACTCCTATCAAAAAATGTTGTAAACTCCAAAAATGACAAATCATTAATCAGTTTCAAGGTAGTCAAGAATATACAATATAATTTATTCAAATCAACTATCTCTTATTCCAAATTCACTACCTCATTATTGGGACCATATTAAGGATTACCTTTCCTTCAACCATGTATTTTACCAAAAGTGTAGCTCAATATTAAGTCACTTTTCTTATAACCATATAATCTCAAATCCTCAATAAAATAGTACTGTATTACAATCCTTATTTATTTCCATAATTCATATAACCAGTATATTGTTGATACAACACTCAAATGAAATAATCATATAATAACAACATAAGAACACTAGTCATTCTTCTTTATATGAGTTAGTATCATAACTTGATTATTATCAAATAGCATCATTTGGGGAATACTATGATGATTTGGATATTGGTTCGCGTAGTGTCCCTACTCCTTACAGATGAAGCATTGTACATTTGAAACCTTTTTCTTACCCTTGCAGTCACATATTTGGTGTCTTTTTTTCTCCACACTTATAACAAACTCTCATTCCCTTCAGGAAAGTTACAGGGTGTTTCTTACCACTGTTATCGCATATGGGAAAATTCTTCTTTTTTCTCTTCCCTTTATCCATCTTTCTCTCTTCCATACTTTTCTTCTCTTGCTTCCCTTCAAATCCATAGGACTCAGAGAATTCATTACTTATATTCTTAACACATGATACTATTTCTTCATATGTTGAGAAAACATGAGAGACTATTTACCTTATAAATGTTGTCTAAATACCATGGAAGATATTATCCTTCTTACTCTTTGGATCATATGTATTGCTGGAGTTCACATACCTTCTACTGGGTGCCATTTCTATACAATGGCATACACAAGGTCAGTTTATGAATTCCAATGAATAATTCAAAACTTGTAAAATACCTAACGTAAATTGAAAAGTTTATGGATATAATCTATAATCATAAAAATGTTTTCTTTGTGGTAGTATATACTCATAAACCCTTCAAGATGATTTTTAATGAAAATGAGATTTATCCTAAGAATATCCCCCGCGAGTGTCGTAACCAAGAGGGCAGCAATGCCCATTTTCGTGCACCAGTTTCCGTTCGAGTCTAGCTCAAAGCGGTGTTTTTGGTTTTTACCCCTAGGTACATCTGTGCTAGAGCCACCTCTACCTACTCGTATCTAGAAAGGGATGTATTTCTTAGAAAACTCACAAAATCTATACAATAACAAAATTCTAGGAAGTTCTTCTATACTAATCCTCAAAGTCTATATCAGGTTTATGTGCTCTAATCAAAGTTTATCTAAATCTAGCTTCCAAGGTTTATACTAAACTTCCTCTGATACCAACTGTAACGCCCCGAACCTAATTACCCAGAGTCGGTGCATTATTATATAACATTGGTATGATCACAAAAGATCAAGTCTCGAAAGACTGATTAGTTTAGTAGCCTTGGAAACACTAGATATTTTCATAAGTCTTACATTACATCATAAAGTGAAAAAATACAATCACATAGTCTCCATAGTCCACACTCATATACCCTCAGACTATCCCTGAAGGTCAGTCATAAAATACTTCTTCATGTCCTAGGAAAAATAAAACATAGAAAGGGGTGAGCTCAGATGCTCAGTAAAGATAACAATATAGCAGAAAATTTCATAAATAATCTTAAACATTTAAGGAAATGTATAACTAAAAAAATCCTTTTAAACTTTAACTTAAACATAATATGGAAGAAATAAAATGAAATAATGTCATTTACTAATTCATATGGATATTCTACTAGTTATATAATCACATGCAATATCAATAACCACTTTCGTAATGATGGAATGCATAATGCCAGACTATATAACCACATAGTCAAGGCCTTGTGCCAAGACTACAAATAAGATTTTGTCAAGGCCTTGTTCCAAGACACTACTTTGTCTCATGAAACCTACTGATGCATCAAGGAGCTATTGCAAGATCCACCCATCACTTACTAAGTCCAATGCATTCCTCATATGAAAAGTTTGAAACATAACATAAACATTCGTATTAAAACTAGCATACGAAATGTCAATACTTTATCCACAAACCATGAATGGTATAAAAATAGCACATCCACAATCAAACATAACTCATTCAATACAATATGAAAGATTTTATTGTAACATATTAACCTCAATAGAGAATAATGAAGGATATTGACATAGATGAAAAAATCATCAAAACTATTTGAGAGAAATATCCCCCTTTTTCTTGAAAACACTTAAAAGTCTCACTATTTTTCAAGAATCCATTTGAAATAGATTTTTGAATCAATGTGTCCCATACCACATTGAAACTTTGAAAATTAATTTTAATTTTAAAACATTAATTTCCATATAAATAAATCCTTAAATCCATTTTTAAAATAGGGACATTAATGAGAATGATTTAGAAGAATAAATCGTTAAAACATTTAAATTTTATTTTTGTTAGAGTTCCTAACCAAAAGAGAGACACTTGAATACAAATAATTGAGGTAATCAAAACTTTTTAATATCATGAGAATAAAGGGATTCATGATATACTATGTCAAAGTACATTATATAAACCATATAAAATTTATTTGGTGTATAATAACAAAGAAGTCTCAATGGAATGCAATTTGAGATGAAATCTCTTATAAAGACCGTATCCTTAGGTTAAGGATAAATCAATGACATAATTATGTGTGTCAAATATAAATACACTCTATATGATTACATATTCAGTGTAAATAAATTAGAGTACATTCACACATATTCTTGTAAAGACAACACTAATGCATTGGATATTTAACTCAACAAATGGAGATTGAGTTAAAATTACTCTTATCAAGTTCATATCGACGACTTGAGAAATTATAAATGGAGTGATTATGTGTATCAAATTATATCCACAGAAAGGGGAGTGGAAATTATGACATAAGAAAATGAATAGTGATTCCTCACATAATCTTGGAGTAAAATAATCAAGGAAGTATTCATAAAGCCGAATGAGTGGAAATTGAAATTTCAAATTCCTTTATCGATTTGGTAACTTATGAAACATACACCCATGAAAGAAGTATCATACAATGATGATGTAAATATCCATAAATTAAAGTATATTACACAATGAATACAATCATGTCCAGTACACACACTACATGCAATAAATAGGTGGTGAACAATGGAAATCTCACGAAATTAAAAGTGAGATAAGAAAACCCTTACTTTGTACTTTTTCCTTGGTAGATGGTAGGTTAACCTACTTTATAATGGTGAAATAATTGTTATTGAATTATAAAAGAATAATATACATTAATATGATATCATGTATGATCTTTTAACATTGATTTGTTGATAATATCTTAGTATTATCGTCGTTTCAAGTGTTAACGGATTCGTTTTCCTTTATATTATTTGTTATGTGAGCCATATTTATTATGGATGGGATGTATCTTATTCATATACAGAATTATATCATGTCTCAAAATATTATCTTTAATCATCAAATGAGATTTAGTCTTTAATGGCTATGATGGGGAATGAATCTCCTCGCTTCCGTGGAGATGGTAATCCGTACGTACGCACGACCGAAAATATCATTATTTTGATATTAAAATAACATGTAATTGGATGGTATATCATATATATAGAATCATTATAATGTTATATTTATTTTTTACATGAATTACACATCATTATTATACCCATCCAAATAATAATATATTGAATAACAATTACACCACGACGTGGAGACGGTAGGCCGTACATACGAACGTATGGTGACATGTCATTCAAAGGGTGGATAGAATACTGAATATTGTTGTACCATATTAATAATAACATAAAATTATATAGAAGACAATGGATTTATTATTTTAGAATGGAAATAACAGAGAAAGAAGAAGTGGAATAAGAAAGGAATTTGAAAGAGGGTGGTGAAATCATTACCTCTTCTTCAGGTTACTACTTTTGATTTGATCAAAAGGGATCCTTAAGATGGATTTATGACCAAAGTAAATCCTCTAGGATAAATTGAGGGAGGCTGAGAGGATATTTGGGCAGGGGTTGGCTGAGCCAAAAGGCTTTGAAGGTGTGAATTAGAGAAAAGGGGAAGTTCCCTTTTATAAGAGGGGTGAGGGGAACCTTAAGAAAAGCTAGAAATATTATTTTATAATAAATTCATATTCGATTTATAATGGCTCAAAAGTCACTTACATAGAGGATAAGGTGGGGATTGGTCTAAAACCACCCAACCAATAGGTTTTATATAGGTTTAGGTCACTATATTAGCCTTATCTTTTAGTTTTAACTCTTAGTTAATTAGTTTCACATTTACCATGTCTCTTTGTATTTTTATATTATATGGTTAATAAACATACTATTAACTTCCAAGATAACCCAAAGTGGTTAATTAATGATACACCTATAATTATATAAGTCTCTTGGCCGAACCTTAGATTTTTAGGAATTGAATATCAATTAATTATATAATATTTGTTTTAAAAACTCTTTTATGTAAATTTTGACACTATTTGGTATTTTATTTTTTCTAAATTCATAACAGCATTATTACTTCAAAACTAATTCATTTAATAAACCCTAACATGTAATATTAAAGTATAAAATTCTTGTAATTCATTAACAGTCTCAAATTATATTTATATGGGTATTTTAATATCAATTATTTTAATATTTCACTAATAAGGTAATTAGTGCATCATCATTGTGTCATAAATAAATTAAATTATTTAATGTCTAAAAATTATAAATAAAATACCATTATTTAGTAATTTTTTTATATTTCTAATTAATATTTATAATCTAATTTATCTTTTTTATAACCCTATATTAGAAATGTTTTAGTTATTAAACTTTGAATTTAATTCTTTTAACTCTTCTTTGAATTAAATAATAATAAATATCCTAATCTAATCCAAGTGAACCAAAGAGGTTAATATATTATTCCTAAGGTTGTTTTTGGTAGAATTATACTTATTTAATAGAATTAGGGCATGTGTTATGGTTATAATAATATCATTTTTACCCTTAATTACCCTATTTACATTTAACCGTAATAAATAAAAGTAAAAATTTATGATTCACCAAAAATTATTATTATCTTATTGAACCACAATTTACTCCATTATATTCACAGTTTCTCTTCGATTTTTGAAATTCCACTCACAGAAGCAGTAAAATTATGTTTTATGTGAATTTGTAAATTCTCCTAGGAGATGGGTAAAAGACGGTGAAAAGTTATATAAAATTTTTATATATCTAATATTATTATAAACTGTCTCCAATGAATTACATTGAAAATATATAGGTATTATGTATCTATTTTGACCTAAAATAAATTTAAATAAAATAAATAATTATTTAAATAAAAATCTTGTTTTAAACTATAACTCAGTGTTTTCCACTATTCATTAAAAATTTAATGTTTTTAGAAAAATACCAAAAATCCAACCTAAGCTAATTTCGATATTCCTAATCCAAAAATGAAGTCCATTTTGAAAGATAATATTTATAAAATTTCAAAAAGTGGGTATTACTATTCATAACGACTACTTTGATTGGTCGTGGTGTGTTAGAATATCGAAGTTGCGTACAATGCAAGCTATTACATTATTCAAAGGGAAACGTACCGTAGAAGATTGGGGTGTTACATTCTCCCCTCCTTCAATAAATTGCATCCTCATAATTTATGCTCGTTATTGGAAACTTGGGGTTGACATTTCAAAATATCTTAGTTGAAATCCCACATCGAAAAATGGATTAATGAGGCCTCTATTAAAAATAAAGAGTGGTAAGTATGAAGGTTACCGAAAATAACACATACTAGGGTTCCATGTAAGAAAACATGGATGTGGAAGAAAAATCTAACCATCAATATCTGATGGAGAGTGGTAGAGAACATGGCTATGAAAAGGCCAACAATCACAAATCCATAAATTTGTGATGATCTAAGGCACCATCTAGGACAACGTTTTTGTTCTAAGTTCCTTTTCTTAATGTTGAGAAATTTGTTTATGAGATTGGCTATGATCATAAGGAGACATAATTACTTTATAATTAGAGTTTTATCCAATAATAAATTTCTACCACAAACTCATCTTTCACTCCATAACATAATAAAACTAAAAAATAATCTATTTATCCTAATCATATAGGGTTCCAAATATAATGAATTTATAATTCACATATCAGACCCTTTTTAAAAAAGAAACTACATTATACCATCCAGGAACTTCACATAGTCCCATGGTAGGTGATAAATACCAATCACACTATGGTTGTGGGTTCGATTCCCCCAGTTTTGTCTGACGTGACGGGTTGTCACACAGTCTGCATGTTGTCCTTTTATAAAAATCCAAAAATAACCTTTCAAACTTAATCCATTCTAACCATTAGACTTATCCAAAATACTTCTATCCAGACTCACAGTCCAAAATTTATAAGGAAGTTAAATACAATAAAGATTATTTTTTCAATGTAATAATATGTGAGCACCTTCATCATGTATTATTTTAAAACATGGTAACATCCTGAATTACCATAAAACCTTATTGATTACATTAATTCTCCATTATTATTTATAGAATATTGGATATACTCCTTCTATCCAAAAATGTTTTAAACTCCAACAATGACAAATCATTAATCAGTTTCAAGGTGGTCAAGAATATCCAATATAATTTATTCAAATCAACCATCTCTTATTCCAAATTCACTACCTCATTATTGGGACCATATTAAGGATTACCTTTCCTTCAACCATGTATTTTACCAAAAGTGTAGCTCACTATTAAGTCACTTTTCTTAGAACCATATAATCTCAAATCCTCAATAAAATAGTACCACAGTACAATCCTTATTTATTTCCATAATTCATATAACCAGTATATTGTTGATACAACACTCAAATGAAATAATATTATAATAACAGTATAAGAACACTAGTCATTCTTCTTCATATGAGGTAGTATCATAACTTGATTGTTATCCAATAGAATCATTTGGGGCATACTATGATGATTTGGATATTGGTTCACGTAGTGTCCCTACTCCTTATAAATGAAGCATTGTACATTTGAAACCTTTTTCTTACCCTTGCAGTCACGTACTTGGTGTCCTTTTTCTCCACACTTATAACAAACTCCCATTCCCTTCAGGAAAGTTACAGGGTGTTTCTTACCACAGTTATCACATATGGAAAAATTATTCTTTTCCCTCTTCCCTTTATCCATCTTTATCTCTTCCATACTTTTCTTCTCTTGCTTCCCTTCAAAGCCATAGGACTCAGAGAATTCTTTACTTATCTTCTTAACACATGATACTATTTCTTCATATGTTGAGAAAACATGAGAGAATATTTACCTTCTAAATTTTGGATAAATACCGTGGAAGATATGATCCTTCTTACTCTTTGGATCATATGTATTGCTAGAGTTCACATTCCTTCTACTGGGTGCCGTTTCTATACAATGGCATACACAAGGTCAGTTTATGAATTCCAATGAATAATTCCAAATTTGTAAAATACCTAAAGTAAATTGAACAGTTTATGGATATAATCCATAATCATAAAAATGTTTTCTTTGAGGAAATATATACTCATAAACCCTTCAAGATGGTTTTTAAAGAAAATGATATTTATCCTAAGCATATCTCCCATGAATGTCTTAACCAAGAGGGCAGAAATACCGGTTGTCGTGGACCATTTTCTATTCGAGTCTAGCTCAAAGCGGTGTTTTCGGTTTTTACCCCTAGGTACATTTGTGCTAGAGCCGCCTCTACCTGATCGTATCCAGACAAGGATGTATTGTTCAAAAAACTCACAAAATCTCTACAATAAAAAAATTCTAGGAAGTTCTTCTATACTAATCCTCAAATTCTATCTTAGTTATATGTGCTCTAATAAAATTTTATCTAAATATAGCTTCCAAGGTTTATAATAAACTTAATCTGATACCAACTGTAATGCCCCGAACCAAGTTACCCAAAGTCGGTGCATTATTACATAAAATTGGCATGATCACAAAAGATCAAGTCTTGAAAGACCGATTACTTTAGTAGCCTTGGAAACACTAGATACATTCATAAGTCTTACATTACATCATAAAGTGAAAAACTAAAACAACATAGTCTCCATAGTCCACACTCATATCCCCTTATACTATCCCTGCAGGTCAGTCATAAAATACTTCTTCACGTACTAGGAAAAATAAAACATAGAAAGGGGTGAGCTGAGATTCTCAGTATGGATAACAATATAGCAGAAAATTTCATATATAAGATTAAACATTTAAGGCAATGCATAACTAAAACAAAACCCTTTTAAACTTTAACTTCAACATAATATGGAAGAAATAAAATGTAATAATTCCATTTACTTATTCACATGGATATTCTACTAGTCGAATAATCATATACAATATCAATAACCACTTTCATAATGATGGAATGCATAATGCCAGACTATCATAACCACATAGTCAAGGCCTTATGCCAAGAATACAAATAATATTTTTTCAAGGCCTTGTGCCAAAACACTAGTTTGTCTCATGATACCTACCGATGCATCGCGGAGCTATAGTGGGCTCCACACGTCACTTACTAAGTCCAATACATTTCTCATATGAAAAGTTTGAAACATAACATAAACATTTGTATTAAAACTAGCATACGAAATGTCAATACTTTGTCCACAAACCAAGAATGGTATAAAAATATCACATCCACAGTCAAACATAACTCATTCAATAAAATATAGAAGATTGTATTGTAACAGATTAAACTCAATCGAGAATAATGAAGGATATTGACATAGATGAAAAATCATCAAAACAATTTGAGAGAAATATCCCCCTTTTTCTTGAAAACACTTAAAAGTATAACTATTTATCAAGAAGACATTTAAAATAGATTTTTGAATCAAAGTGTCCCATACCACTTTGAAACTCTAAAAATGAATTTTAATTTTAAAACATTAATGTCCATATAAATAAATACTTAAAACCATTTTAAAACATGGACATTAATGATAATGATTTAGAAGAATAAATCATTAAAACATTTAAATGATATTTTTGTTAGAGTTCCTAACCAAAAGGGAGACACTTGAATAAAAATAATTGAGGTAATCAAAACTTTTTAATATCATGAGAATAAATGGATTCTTGATATACTATGTCAAAGTACATTATATACACCATATAAAAGTGAGTTGGTGTATAACAACAAATAAGTCTCAATGGAATGTAATTTGAGATGAAATATATTATAAAGAATGTATCATTAGGTTAAGGATAAATCAACCACATAATTATGTTTGACAAATATAAATACACTCAATATGATTGTATATTCAGTGTAAATAAATTAGAGGACATTCACACATATTCTTATAAAAACAGCACCAATGAATTGGATATTTAACTCAACAAATGGAGATTGAGTTAAAATTACTCCTATCAAGTTCATATCGATGACTTGAGAAATTATAAATGGAGTGATTATGTGTATCAAAAGTATATCCACAGAAAGGGGAGTGGAAATTATGACATAAGAAAATGAATAGTGATTCCATACATAATCGTGGAGTAAAATAATCAATAAAGTATGTGTAAAGCCGAATGAGTGGAAATTGAAATTTCAAATTCACTTATCGATTTGGTAACTTATGAAACATACACCCATGAAATAAGGATCATAAAATTATGATGTAAATATCCATAAATTAAAGTATATTACACAATGAATACAATCATGGGCAGTACACACACCACATGCAATAAATAGGTGGTGAACAATGGAAATCTCACAGAATTAAAAGTAAGATAAGAAACCCCTTAATTTGTACTTTTTCCTTGGTATAGGGTAGGTTAGAATACTTTATAATGGGGAAATAATTGTTATTTAATTATAAAAGAATCATATACATTAATATGATATCATATATTATCTTTTAAGATTGATTTGTTGATAATATCTTAGTATTATCGTCGTTTCGGGTGTTAACGGATTCATTTTTCTTTATATTATTTGTTATATGAGCCATGTTTGTTATGGATGGGATGTATCTTATTCATATATAGAATTATATCATGTCTCTAAACATTATTTTTAATCATAAAATAAAATTTAGTCTTGAATGGCTATGATGGGGAATGAATCTCATCGCGTTCGTGGAGACGGTAATCCGTACGTACGTAAGAGCGACAATATCATTCTTTTGATATTAAAATAAGATATAATTGGATGGTATATCATATATAAAGAATAATTATAATGTTATATTTATTTTATACATGAATTACACATCATTATTATACCCATCCAAATAATAATATATTGAATAACAATTACACCACGATGTGGAGACGGTAGGCCGTACGTACGCACGTATGGTGACCCGTCATTCAAAGGGTGTATAGAATACTGAATATGGTTGTACCATATTAATAATAAAATCACAGTATATATAAGATACTGGATTTATTATTTTATAATGTAAATAACAAAGAAAGAAGAAGTGGAATAAGAAAGGAACTTGAAAGAGGGTGGTGAAATCATTATCTCTTCTTCGGGTTCCTCCTTTTGATTTGATCAAAAGGGCTCCTTAAGTTGGCTTTCTGACCAAATGAGGGCCTCTAGGATGAAGTGAGTGAAGTTTAGAGGATATTTTTGCAGGGTTTGGCCGAGCCAAAAGGCTTTGATGGTGTGAATTAGAGAGAAGGGGAAGTGCCCTTTTATAAGAGGGGTGAGGGGCTCCTTAGGAAAAGCTATAAGTATTATTTTATAATAAATTCATATTCGGTTTATAATGGCTCAAAAGTGACTAATTTCTAGGATAATGGGGGTATGGGTCGAAAACCACCCAACCAATAGGTTTTATATAGTTTTATTTTACTATATTAACCTTCTCTTTTAGTTTTAACTCTTAGTTAATTAGTTTTACATTTACCATGTCTCTTTGTATTTTTATATTATATGGTTAATAAACTTACTATAAACTTACAAGATAACCCCAAGTGGTTCATTAATGATACACCTATAATTATATTAGTCTCTTTTCCGAACCTTAAATTTTTAGTAATTGAATATCAATTAATAATATAATATTTTTTTTAAAAACTCTTTTATGTCAATTTTGACACTATTTGGTATTTTATTTTTTCTAAATTCATAACAGCATTATTACTTCGAAAATAATTCATTTAATCAACCATAACATGTCCTATTAACCTATAAAATTCTTTTAATTCATTAAAAGTCTCAAATTATAATTATTTAGGTATTTATAATATCAATTATTTTAATATTTAACTAATAAGGTAATTACTGCATCATCATTGTGTCATAAATAAATTAAATTATTTAATGTCTAAAAACTATAAATAAAATACCATTATGTAGGAAATATTTTTATCTTTATAATTAATATTTATAATCAAATTTATATTATTTATATCCCTATATTAAAAATGTTTTATTTATTAAACTTTGATTTTAACTCTTTTAACTCTTCTTTGAATTAAATAATAATAAATGTCCTAATCTAATCCAAGTGGACCACATAGGTTCATATTTTATTCCTAATAATGTTTTTGGTCGAATTATACTTATTAAATATAATTAGGACATGTGTTACGATAATAATAATATCATTTTTATCCTTAATTACACTATTTACATTTAACCGTGGTAAATAAAAGTAAAAAGTTACTGTTCACCAATAATTATTTTTAACTTATTGAACCACAAATTTCTCCTTGATATTAACCGTGTCTCTCGGATTTTCGAAATTCCACTCATAGAAGCGGTCAAATTATTTTTTATGTGAATTTGCAAATTCTCCTAGGAGATGGGTAAAAGACGGTGAAAAGTTCTATAAAATTTTTATATATCTAAAATTATTATAAACTGACTCTAATGAATTACATTGAACATATATAGGTATTATGTATATATTTTGACCTAAAATAAATTTAAATAAAATAAATATTTATTTAAATAAAAAATTGGTTTTAAACTATAACTCAATGTCTTTCACTATTCATTAAAAATTGAAATTTTTCAGAAAAATACCAAAAATTCACCCTAAGATAATTTCGATATTCCGAATCCAAAAATTAAGTCCATTTTGAAAGATAATATTTATAAAATTTCAAACAGTGGGTATTACTATTCATAACATCTACTTTGATTGGTCGTGGTGTGTTAGAATCTCAAAGTTGCATACAATGCAAGCTATTGCATTATTCAAAGGGAAACGTACCATGGAAGCTTGGGGTGTTACATTTGTTGTCTTTTACCCATCCCTTTTAACTCTATATCTATCTATATTTTATTATTTAATGAATATTCTTCTACATATTCCAATGATTTTTTAATTTAACTTTAAAATATATATTTTCTTTCTTTACAAATGTTGTAAATGGAGTCCGTTAATGTTTTCTATATGGGTCTTTTTTATGTTATTTATAAAGGTGTGAAAGAATGGTATTTTTAATTTTTATCACTTGATTTATATTTCCCACTATCATATTTTTTCATTATATTAAATACTTTTCAATTATCAATGGTTTTTCTAAGAAAATTATATTCATATTTTTTCATTATTTTTATGTATTTTAAAGTTTTCATTAAGAAAGGATATGTCTTATTATTTTTAAAATAATATTTATAATAAAGTTATAAATTTATTTTTCATCTATGTAAACTTCCATAGATGATTTTTATGATTCACTAGAGATATTATCCAATGATACCACCCATCTTCTTTCTTGAGATGTCTTTTGATGATGTTTTGAGAAGAATGTCATGGAACCCATTTATTTTCCCTGGGATCATTAAGCTATGAAGAAATGGTGAATGATCTTATATTCATATGAAATAAATAAGTATAGTATCATTATGTAATAGGCATGGTCTTATATATCCCTCCAATTCATTATTTTATGATTTTTATGCCATGATATTTCTAAAAGATATTGGTAGTAATGTCTGGTCCACTATACTAAGGGATGATAGTACTGATGCTTGACCCATTGTAGTAAGGGGGGCTGGTAGTAATAATTAATTTATAATGTTATGATTTATTGGATTATATTTTTTTCCACACACCTATGCCACATTCTTATGCCTATGTTATGTTTTCTTGGATCATGATCAATCACTCATGATTTCACACTCATTTTACTCATGTTATATGTTGTGTCAAAGACTTATTCCATGACTCGTAACTTTTGATCCATGTTTTGTTGGATATGATTTCCATATTATATACTCATGTACTTTTATGTTGTTCTCATACCCATATACTCATATTATGAAAACATATGATCTATAATTTTTAAAGCCTATGTTTACCCTTAATAAGCATTTAAGGTCGCACTTCTTATGTTTCTATTCACCTAGGTTATGATTAATGGTATTATATAAGATATTTATAGTAATCAATAATGGTTATATATATTTTTGGGATATGTTGGAGCATTATATTATTATAAAATAATAAACTATTGGTATAGTATAAAAAATTTCCATTCAAAGGGAATGATATGGGTTTTGTTAGTTAAAGGTTTATACTAATTCTCTAAAACTATAGTCCTAAAAGGTCTAGGTTATTTATTTGAATTAGTATTTTTATTGAATTTTTAAATATTGAAGTATAATTATGGGTCCCATCAGTTGGTATGAAATCCAGTATGTGTTTTTACCACCGGATTTGGTTGTATGGGTCTAGGGTATCTTGTTTGGAATCAGAGTAGGGTTTAGATAACTTTAGAGGTTAGGATACTATTATATTAGGATAATTTAAGAGTGGTAGATACCATCATGGTTTAATGAGTCTAAGTGTGATCATAAGTTCAAAGGCATAGATACACCTTTTGAGGTATTATGTGATTGGATTTTGTGGTGATTAATGATATTTTGGGAGATGATTATTTCATTCTAGAAATAATACTTGATTGAGTTAAAGGTGGACCTTAGTGTTGGTATATGATTTGATTTTAAGATAATTATAGATAATTTGTATAATGAGTTAATTTATTTTGGGAATATATATTGAGTGGTATATATAACCTTGGGAATTTAATAACAATTTGATATCAAGGAATTTTTTGTTATTTTGGTAAAAAAATAATATATTTTTCAATGTATATATGATTAAGGTATTTATTTACTAGTATGATATTATTTTTTTTATAAAGGTTATATTGAATTATAGAGGTATACGTTTCCATGAATTTTGGGTTTGGAATATAGCAACAAAAATCACGGAAATTTTTAGGTTAGTTACTTTGAGAAATTAGTTTATTGATATTAAGTAGATAAAGCATAAGGAAATTTGAGTTAATCAGAAAGATAAAATATATTGCATAATGATAAGGCATATTATGATTGATTTTTTCTATTAATGTTTTATCAATTATTATCATAATCATTTGGTTATGGTGATTGGTTGGAAACAAATCATGAAAATAAAGAGGGAAGATATATGTATCTAAAAACTAATAATTCTTATATCATGATTCGTGACTATGTTAAGAACTATATCATATATTTTCATTATTAGAATAAATTAAAATTTTGAAGAAAAAATTTATTTAAAGGGGGATAGAATGTAACACTTCATGATTTTAGTATATATTTAAATACAATTTTGAATAGTTTACAACCCATCCAAAATATAACTAAAATGAACTATGATGTATTTTATTTTAATACAAACTAAATGTTAATACATTGTGTTAATACAATGAGAAATATCATTAAGAAAATTATAATAAGAATAAAACCTTAAGTAAATAAGAAAATATTAAAATTATTTATTAGGAAAAATATATTTTAATTAATTGCATATTATTCTTGTGATTTGATAAATTTTAATACTAATGAATTGGTTGTAATTTAATGGTTATATGACAAATAATTAATGGGATGTGATTAAATCCATTTAATATAAAATGGTAATATTTTTAATAAACTTCTTTTTAAATCATTTTGTTTTTTATTGGTCACTTTTAAAAGAGTATTTTAATGTATTTTTTAAATTTTAAAAAAACATTAAGACTCATTTGTTTGTTAACTCATATGAAATAATATTAAGAAAAATGAATTTTTAAAAGTCACATTTAAATAAAAATCATTTTTAATTATATTTTATATTTCTATTTAAAAGTTAAATTTCTATGTTTTCTAAATTTAATTCAATAGTATAAGTTCCATTTTTGAATTGTCATGTCAAATTTATTTTAGGGTGATTTTTTTGGATTTTTAAAAAAAGGTTTAGTTTGGGGTGAATAGTGAATAATATAGTTTTTATAAATACTGTAACATTTAATGAAACATGAGGATATGAAAATTAATTAAAAAAATATTAAAAATTTGGATCAAATATATATTTTTTATGAGTAAATTAAATAATTTATGAATATTATGTTGAATTTTTAAACCCATATATG
The DNA here is from genome assembly GCA_963277665.1 of Viscum album. Taxonomy (NCBI): domain Eukaryota; kingdom Viridiplantae; phylum Streptophyta; class Magnoliopsida; order Santalales; family Viscaceae; genus Viscum; species Viscum album. The sequence goes on along the minus strand of OY728161.1, from coordinate 1,574,645,840 downwards.
AATTTTTCAAACCTAAGTTATATTGTATTCTAATAAAAACCTATTTTGGTAATTTTTCATTGATTAAGTATCCACATTGATCCATATGGTTTTCTATTTATTTTAATGTAAAAAACTCTTAATTTCTAATTGAAAGACTAATAAATATCATTATAATCAATAGTATACATGATTTTTATGTAAATTCATTTCTATGATTAAAAAGTTCATTTTTCTAAAACTTTTTTTATTTCATCAAGTGCACTTTAATTAAAATTAATTTTTACCACATCTAGAAATTGAATCTTTTTATTTTTTCTAAATATTATTATAATCATCACGTTCAGATTATTTAATATGGTTTACTTTTTTAGTCACTAAATATGTTATAATAGTAAAAGTTAGTCACCACGGTAAAGGCTAAAATAAGGTAAAAATGTTAAATCAAGGGTTGAAGCCTTAAAATATCCCAAACCATATCTTTAAATGAGTGGATAAATGATTTTTAAACATAATTCTTGTTTCTTGTCAATATATATCCATATTTTATCCACCTTCCATGATAAAGTCATCCCATTTTTAAATTATGAAATTAATATTACAAAAAATAAACTCCTCTAACCTATAAAAGAATCCATTTTTAACCCCTTAAAATCTACAAAAAAAATTATATATATCTCATATAATCTACCATATTTACTTCCCTAACAATCCTCTCCCACATTATTAATCTTCTGATCTGGAGAAAAAATCATAAACCGTTCATTTCCATGAGGCCCTTCAAGAAGAGATTCGAGATTTTATCTTAAGCGATATCTTCTTATTTATTTTTATTTTATATAGTATTCATATAAAATTTATTTAATTTTATTTAAATATTAAAAAATAATTTTTTGACACCATTTGGATTATGAAAAAATTTATATTATCATTATACAATAGCATGTTGTTACTCATTAAAATGTTATAACATGTTCTTATTTTGGTCAGTATTACCGCCTACATGAACATTGTTATAATGTTAATCTCAAGAATGAGAAATAAAACATAATATTTAATAATAATTAATTTAAAATGTTTTCATAATTTTGGATCGGTGATATTCAAAAGTATATTTACCAATAAATCCAATTCTTTTGATAATTCTATAATCATTGAAAAAATTACGATATCAATAAGGGATTTTCATCTCAATTTCACTTTATTGCGACATGTTTCATATTATAAACCAATATTCATCTATATGATGTATATACTACCTATTAGACATATTATATCTTGAATATATTTATACTCAATTTATTTTCATTTCCTTACAATTTTTTTCTTCCAATAGGGTTTTGATACTAAAATACTTAAGGGTTTTTATTTTAAATCATTTATTTTATAGTGTTGATGTCTTTTACTAAACTATTTTCCCTCCATATAAATATTATTTTAATTGTTTCATAACTGTTGTTATGAATATTTTAATTATTTTTAATGTAATTTTAAACTACATTTAACTTTATTTACAATGTTTTTAGAAGGAATCGTTTCAATTTTTTTTCATACGGGTCAATTTTTATTTTCTTTATAAAGTTGTTGAAGAATATTTTTGTTCACATTTACCACTTGATCTCTTTTTACCTCCATTATATTTTTTCTTCATTATCAAGCTTTTTTTACATGTTTCTATGATTTTTAAAGAAAAAACTATTCTAATTTTTCTTTGATATTTTTTAAATTTTACCAAAAGGAAATAATATTTTTTATTAATTATTAAAGAAAACATCTAATGATTTTGTAAAAGTATTTTTTATCTATGCCAATATAAATTTATGATTTCTATTATTAATAAGGTATATTAAAGAATAATACCATCCACATTTTTTCTATGTATGTATGTTGGTGATGTTTTTAGGAAATTATCATGAAAACTATTTATTTTACATTGGTTAATTAAGATATGAAGGAATGATGAATACTCTTATGTTCTTGTTGCATACATAAATATAGTTATATTTATGTGATGAGTGGGGTACCATATATCCCACTAATAAATTGATTAAATATTAATATCTCATTATATTTCTAAGGGATAATGGTAGTGATTTTGGATTCACTATAAAAAGGGATGTAGGTAGTATTTTATAATATATTATACTAAGGGATTCTGATAGTTATTCATGGTTCATAATGTTATGATTTATATGGTTATGTTTGTGCAACAATATTATGATAAATTCTCATGCCTATGCTATATTTTCTTGGATCATGATTATTGACTCATTGTTTCTCACACATTTTAATCATTTTATATGTTATTCAAAATCAATTTTTCATGACTCATGACTTTTGATCCATGTTTTATCAGGTATGATTTTCTTGTGCTATACTAATATACATTTATTATGTTCTCATACCTATATTCTCATCTTATTCTCACTTATTATATTCAATTATTAAAGTCTATATTTACACTTAGTGTTTGAGTATACCCTTCTTATGTTTATATTTTTTAGGTTATATAGAATGATATTATGTATGATATATCTAGAAAGGTATCATCTATGAATACTTTTATAGGAGATGTTTAAGACTTACTATATTATAAAATAATAAATTATTGGTATAGTGGAAAAAACATTCATTCATTGGGAATGATATTGATTTTCAATTTAAAGGTTTATCCTAAATATCTAAATCTATAAATATAAAATTTCATAGCTATGTAAATGAAACATTATTTGTTACTAGAATTGTAAATTTAGAATTTTGGGTTTGGGTTTCTTCTATTGGTATCGAATAAATTATGTAAACTATATTTTTTATAATGGTATTTTGGTGTATGGTAATGAGGTTTTTCAAACAATGTGTTGACCTACTCATATAATAAATGAGTGGAATTTAGGATGAACATGCATTACTGAGCTGTCGGTAGAGGGTATAGGCCAATGATATCTTATCCTCACATGGAAAATGGAAAGGATTATTTTATAGCATGTAACAACTCTAAGGTTTGATATATAAAATTTTCATGAATTTTTCTCACCTAAATTTTTTTTTATGAACTTTTTTATGACATGCATCATCAAGGGCCAAAAGTAAGTATGTCTCTTGATATGGTTAGTAGGCTTGTATTCCATTTAGTGAGCCCTAAATATACCCGGATGGATTCTTCTATTATCATGATGGCCTCTCCTCCATGAATTCATCGAAGGAGGGCCCCATAAGAATTTACTTATAAATTATTTGTATAGAATTTGGACCCTAATCGGGGATAGAGTTTCCATGTCAACTATTAATATGTTCCCTTTTAGCTCGATCCTATGAAAGAGCCCTTCCTTGGAGATATTTCACTATTAGAGACATACAATTGGTTTTTTAATTATCTTGAGGGGTAAAATTTTTTATTTAAGTAAATTAACATTAATTTCATCCACTATTTATTTCTTCATTATATAAAGGGTATAATCACTCTAAATTATCCATAAGAAAAATTATTTCACTTTGAACCGGGTTAACGAGGGAAGCCACCAAGTTGGAAAAGGAATTGAAATGAGTATTTTATAGGTGAAGGATGTAAAAAATAATTTCCCCTTCAGGAAATTTTCCCATTAATTATAATTCATGATTGAGTTGGGAAATAATTCACTCCTTCTTAATGACATATTCTACATCAGTTTTCTTAAATAATAACTTCATTTTTCCATTATCATTGAGATTAGTGATCAGGATTTATAAGGATAACCCTAGGGAAGTAATTATGTTTGGGTGTTATTCCTCATTGTTAGTGAAACCCTTGTAGAGAATGAATGAATATGGATAGAGTTCCATTATAGGGTAGATGAAGAAGATCAATATTCTAACACTATTTAATTTTAGGTCCTCTATCCTTTTTCAAATCTATCTCATATACACACTACCAATGAAAATCTCCAATGCTTAGAGAGATTAATTAATAAAAAAGACTTATTTGGTAGTAAACTCCATAATGAAAAGAATTTCCTAAAAGTTAGGATGGTTAGCCAAGAAATCATAATATTATTTCTCTTTTTATATGTTTTGTAAAATAAATCCATTGTGAAATTACTATAATAGGATGACATGTATCACAACTCCCTATCAATATAAGATGATTGAGAATATATTTTAATGTATCAAATAGGGAGAATAGATAGGCTCTTTGATACTAAAATTAGTATTTTTTATTTTACAACAAAAATATTAGAGTGATAAAATTATTCCCAACCATGTTGCACCTTCTCTAAGTCTCTAGTATAATATAACTGAGGAAATATACATGATTTTCCTTTACAACATCAATTTTTTTGAAATTTTTTTTTTGAAATAATACATAAAGGATAAGTGGTTTTCCTTTTTTGGGAGTCATTAATACTAGATAGTGTGATAGCTAATGCTTTAGGATATCAAAAGCATCATGTAAATCCTAATTGTACTCATATGTTGCACCTTTATTTTTCAATTTTTGAAGTGAAATAATTTACTAATGAGGTTAAAAATGAAGATTATGATATAGTAAGTCACACCCATAGATCTCTTGACTCCCAAATGTTCTAAGGGGTGGATTTAAAGGATTTATTTTGACTTTTTAGGGTTCAATTAAATTCCTCAATGGTGAAACAAAAATACAAATAATTTCTTGGAAGTGACTTTGAGAAAACATTTTAATTGGTTTATCTTCAGGATGTGTCATCATAGTTTGTTGAACATAATTTAATGGTTTGAAAAGTGGTCTTATCATTGGTATGACTTCACTAACAATCATACACATATAATTCCATTTTTTTATTAACAAGGGTCATAATATGTGGTGTATTTCACACTAATAGGTGGCTTCAACACTCTTCAGTCCAAGGGGAATTGCTTGGTAGTAGTACACCCATTTGGGTGCTATAAAATATTTCTATTATTCATATTTAAAATCAATATATAATAAAATATATCTCAAGTACACATCCATGAATATAGGGCTTCAAAATATTCTATTTCATTGATTATAAATTCTATGATTGGAATTGTAAACTCATCATTTAGGAAGTGGTTGTTGAGGTTAGATAAAATAGACTTTGATTAATTTTTCACCTCAACCATAAGTACGGTATCAAGGGTTGGATTCATTATTCTTATATCTTATTTATATATATAATGTTTAGTTGGGAGTCCCATTAAGTAAAGGGAAACATAGAGGTCTAACTCTAAAATTTTCTTGTAAATCCATGTCAAAATATCCAGATACCTCTTGAGGAATATGATATATTTCCCTTCCTATTTATGGGAAATGGACACAATGATTAATGTGCTGTATGGATCTTTATACATACCTAGATTTTTATATATGATATTTTATATCATCATAACTACACCATATTTGAAAATGGTTGGAGCACCATGAATATTTTCCTCCTTCATATTAATAGAAGTTGATGAATGATCATCCTATTGAGTTCTTAATGAAGGAATTGGTCATATGACTTCTTCATTTAGGACACTATTATTGGAGGTCAATATAGTTACTTCCACTTCAATAAATGTGATGTAAATAAAGGCAGAGGTTCCCATTCTCTATAACCCATTCCTATGATGTGGCTTTATAATTTTAGTGGCCCTGGGTTATGTTGATTATGTGTTAGTAGGGATGAAATTCTATAAGCCATACAATATATGAGGGTCTTCTCATATGGGTAGTGTAGAATGAATCTTTCATTCAATGATTAATGGCGATTAAATTATCAAATATGGTAATCCCTTTTTGGATAAGAGATTATTCAAGTGGTATTTCCACTTTTCTGGGAGCATAAATTTATTTCTCATGTTTATATTTGTTTCCTCAATGTGATGAATAGGAAACAATAATCTTTATAACACATTATTACTTGGATTATTGGGGGTTAATTATAGTCAATTTAGAGTTATTTCCTACTCTGATATTTTTTTAGGGTTTACTTACCTCTCTTTGTCATACCATATGCGGATGTATGACGTCTCATATGAATATAATGGAGATTTATCACCATAAATTGCACATGTTCTCCCATTAATATAGTAGTTCATTCATTATTGATATGATTATGTAATGATTTTATGAATATGTAGCTACACATTACCTAAAAATATATTAAATGATGTATCCTAAAAAATGACCATGAATATGGTGTCAAAGATAAGATCCCTAAATTTGGTTCTTTCAAAAACCATTATTAAAGGTTTCTAATCAATTTTTTCATCCCCATGGACTGTTAAACTATTTGGGGTTAGATCAGATTCCTATATTCTAAGGTGTTTAAGGGTTGAAGATGAGATGTGATTTATCTTGAAATTTTTATCAACTAAGACTCAAAATACTTCCATGTTGTTTCTATTACTAGAAATAAATTGAAAACTTGTGTTCCCGTGTATCATTATTCCATGGTCTTTATCTATAAAGTAAATAACTATATTGTAAACATCAAGGATTAAATAGGTCCTCCCTAAGTTCTTTGGATAGTTAATGTGAATAAAAAATTATTTGTAACAAATTTAGTATGGCAGGATTCTTTAGAGCATTGTATTTTTGTCCAAGGGTTAGATTTTTCTACAATTTACCTTCTCTATAGCTTGAGATAGTGAAAGATCAAGGGATTACATGGATGAAATCCCTAGAATATAGGGAAATGGTGCATTTTTTATAATTAAGGGTAGAGTAACTAGGTAGTCTAGAGCCTTGAGATTGATTGTATGATGGTACTCTTACCTGATAATTCATTAGTTGAATTAGAGAAAGATGGTTTCTAGAAGGCCTCAGATTATGTTGTTTTTCATGACAATATTTTTTCATTTACATTCTTCTAGTTTCTATATCCTGAATGATATGATCTATGATGCCTCTTTTTTCCTATATGGGTCTTATTAATGTATTCCACACTATAGTATCCTCTTCCATAGATGAAGTGGGAGAAATCCATTTCAAAAAAGAATACTCTTCATCTTGATCAAAATTTATCAGTTGTGTTAATTAATGGAAGTATACTTCTCTTATTCATATGTTGACAAATTCGTTTATTAGGGTGATTTCTATCCTTCTAATTCTAGGGTAATAAATAACATGAGGGTTTTAATTTTTTTAGGATCCATAAGGTCTCATCCCCATAGTAATTAGAGTAATGAAACTAGTTTATTCAACTCTAAGAAAATTTTGATGTTAAAGATGTTTCTACTAGAGTTATACAGAGAATTTTGGTCACATTTGGATGAATCAGTCATGTGCTAATGACTTCTTCCTAGTTACTGAATAAATTTACGGCAACATGATCATAAAACATTATTACTCATTTTTTGTAACCTCTTTCCATTATTATTATACTCTTATAAGTAATATGAACAAGTTGAAATATCCCTCATGGATGGTTATAATTCACTTAGAGAGAAGGTAAATCAGGGAATTAACTTATTTTTACCTTTTTTTATTTCAAAATAACCTTCAATACCTATTAAAGTGAATTATAATATCACTTTTCATAAACTACTCATACTACAAGGAATAAAAATAGTAATAATTTTTTTTACAAGGTTTACTATTCAAAATGAGTAGTTACATCCTTTAAAAGATCCAATAAAACCCATAATCACACATTCCAATAGAACTACCATGTGAATTATAAAAAAGAAGTTTTTATCCTTGAACCCATGATACACAATATTTCTCCTAACTTTTGGAATGTGATCCCACACAAGTAAATATATAATATATCATTTTAATAACAGGAGATCCTTCATATGAGATAGACTTCCATCAAGTTGTCTTTGTGATTCTTCCTATTCTTCATCATATTATTCATAATATTTTTCTAATTTCATAGTTGAAATCATAATTATCTATTTATCCCTTCACTATATTCCTCTTTACATTATCTATTAAATTTTTTCCTTTCCTAGAAATAAATATATCTCCAAATATTTTAAATTTGAAATTCAAATTAAAAGATGCAATTTTATTTAACTACTCGTAATTCATATTTTTTCCTTCAGATCTTTTCAGATCTTCTATCCAAACATTAATATAGTTATAGGAGTTAATGATTCAAGTCGGTGAATACCATGAAGAACCAAATGATCCATGTCATCAAAACCTTTAATTCTAGACACTGGTATAAATCAAGATGTGACTTCATTAATTACCACACGATCAACCAGTTTCCTAAAACTACTTATCCCTTTATAATGAGATCAATTGTATCACAGTGAAAAGTTATTCTAATTTTATCCTATATGAATTATTGTGGAGTTATATAATAAATTTTGGCACAGTCCACATTTCCATCTCAAAACAGCATAATTCCTCTTATTTTATCATGTATGAATTATTGTGGTGTTATATAATAAATTTTGGCACAATCCACATTTCCATCTCAAAACAGCATAAATCATAACTATCCTAGCTTCTCATCATGGCATAATTCCATCCAACTAGCCATAATTCATCTTATACTATAGTGTGGGATGTTTCTTTATAGCACATCTCCTTGGAAACTCCCAAAATAGTGAAAACATGAAAACTCCCTGATTTAAATCACGACATGGTTTCCATGTCATGATAGACTAGTTCATTACATTGTTGGATTTATTTATCTAGTCATGGAATGAATTATTTTTTTATATTTGATTCGGTTTTCATTCAATAGACATTAATCTTATGTATCATCAAAAATGGTGTGTGCCCTTTTATTTCAACTTGATTTACACTTCCTTTAATTGCCTTTAATCTTCCATAGATTTATTTTAAAATGGCTCATTATTACATATTTCCCTTTCTGACATGATTAGAACACTCAAATCATAAACAAACTTAGACTCCCAAGATATTAATCTTTTATATATCCTATAATAGTAGGGTTAACCTTATATAGATTTCATTCTCATTTTAAATAATCAAATGTAGAATTCATCCTGGGCTAATTATACATATTGTGGTGTGATTTAGTCTAGTTCTCCAGATAATAAAATCCAAAAAAACCATATCCACTTAATATATCCTCAATATATTCTCCCAAAATAATCATCATAATTGTATGGTTCTTATTTAATACTCAATCTTAGTAAACCCCCATTAGGTATCAATAAACCCTCAAAAGTAATAAAATATCCCTTAATCTTCACTTGGTAACACTAATCTCCCAATTTTGATTTTGATTTAAACCAATGAACATAAATCACTTTTCTTACTCAACATACTTAGTAATTAATCATAATTAGATAATTTTATTCCAAAATTAGTGAACTAAGTGAAAGAAATAATTACATTGAACACTAATATTATATTTTCTGTTAAAAGTTGATTACATCCATTTCTTTAAAACTCTTGGTAGTAACTAAGAATATGTTCTTAAAAAAATATTCTACCAATTATAAATGGTGTTTATGTGAACCTATAAATAAAAATTTCCTATGTAAATTATCAATAAACATGTTATAATAGTTAAAAACTCACAGACACACCTACTAATTTTTCATCTTTCCCCTTTAATTTTTTTCCCTAAATATGGTCTCCACTAAAGGAAAGTCATATTATTTGAATTTATGTTGTCTAATATGATATTTATATTTTTTATCTCACCCTTTGATAATAAATATCCAAATTATAAGTGACATAGGGGAAGTTATTACCTTATATTTTCCTTGAGTAGATCGAGGCTGAACTCCCATCGTCAACATCAAATTCTGAAATGATTCCCCTGGTAGTGTCTTAGTGAATAGATTAATAATATGATCCTTGGTAGGAAAAGACTTAAACTTCAAACTCTCTTTATCCACAAACTCCTTAATTAAGTTACATTTTATATCAATTTACCTTCATCACTAATTTTTCTTGAATTCATTCAAAGGTTTGTATCACTTTTATTATCACATCCCACAAGTAGTGGAAACTTCATATTGACCTTGAGATCATCCAATTGATTTTTCACCCACATAAATTAGGTTATCACTAGAGTTGTATCAATATAATTTACCTTTATAGTACTCAAGGTGACAAAACTTTTCTTCTTTATGTGTCATTCCACACACTTGTCTCCAAGAAATAAAACACCAGCAGAAAGAAAACAAACATCTCTCTAAACAGATCATGTTGTACATTTTTTATCATATTTCATAACATAGTTCACCATCATTTTGATATATCTAATAATCCCATTGTATGATATAATATGTGTTTATTTATGAACACTTTGAAATATGGAACACAATGTGATAACATAAAGTAATTCCAATCATGAATATGTCAAGTAGGGAAAACTCATAATAATTTTTTGAACCCTATAGAATCAACTTCCTATCCATATTTATCCCTTGATAGCTTGGTCCCCACTAATATTAGAGTATAAAATATATTTTAATCTTCTATTATGAACATATTCAAAATTTCAGGATCATAATTCTCCTGAGATAAGAAACTATAATCTTTATCATGAGAAATTTTCAAACCATAGAAATTCCACATATCCTCAAGAATAGAAATCTCAAATATGTTCTTCATATCCTAGAAAACCTCCTTGTAAACTCATTATTCATTTATAGAAAAGATAATATCTACAATATAGACAATAATAATTAAATATACCATTTTATCTTCTTTTATGTGAAGGTTTTTTTCCACACTTCCCTTCCTAAAATTTAGCTCCTTCAAGTATAAACCCAATATTAAGTACTATGAACTGAGAAAATACAATTCTATATTAAGGATTAATAACTTGAAAAATCATTTCAAAGACATGGTATCACCTTTATCCCAAAATAGAAAAAAATCATAATCATTTCAAGCCTCCAAAGCAGTGATATGTTTTCATTTAAATGAATTACTTTCACATTGGAATAAAATTTTTACATGAGTCTTTCCTTGTTTCGCATCACCTATAATTTATCATCAACTTCTTATGGAACCCCAAATTTATTATTCTGATATTCTTGTTTGATTAATTGGGTAAAAACTCACATGTTTCATTCTTCTCGATCAAATCCAACTCCTCATTCATAACATCAAGACACTCTTTATGTTCTAATTCTTATTTCACATACTTTGGTTCAACTCGAGAAAATATTGAGGCATCAGTTTTTATACTCAATGTTATTCTAAACATAATTGGTTTCCTTGATATCCAATAAAATTTTATACCTCCACCTAATTTCTCATCCTTGTATAAGTAGAAAAATGATATTTTTCATAACAATAAATGGATAAATCATCATCTTCAACATACAATTATCTAAATTCATATATTTTTCAGAAACCTAATCTAGATTATCAACCAATCATGCTTCTCTATTTTCACATATGGAACATTCATCATGATTTTGAACTTTATTCTTTGAGTGTTCCAACACCTTAACAACAACACTATCCACATTCTTCTCTATCCTATTATTGTAAAAATGATATCCTCTTGCATTTTAAGGATAATAAAGGAAGATATATTCAACTCATATTTGTTAAAAATTTCCCAGATCTTCACCATTCACCATGTCAATAAATGGGGTTTTAAATACACTAAAGTGTTTTAATATTAGGGTATTAATAAATTATATATCATATGGTTTAATATTAAATTTGGTTGGTGTAAATATTTTTTTTTAATTTAACATGTTGTATTAATTACTTTCTTCAAGAAAAATAAAGATGTGTCATGCTCCACCAACATAGTGCGATCTATTTTCAATAAAATTATATTCTTACTTTTAGCCACACAAATTTGTTATGGGGTATATTGTGTGAAAAAATCATAATGAATATCATTATTTTTAATGTATGATTAAGACTTTCTGATTGTTCATTCATCACCATTATTCACATGTAACTTCTTTAGAGAGAATCCACACTTCTTTTCTACACTTATTTTGAAATTTTTTATGATTTTCAAGGAATATGACTTATATTTCATCAAAATTTTACATATAATAAGAGTGAAGCCATAAATAAAAGAAAAAATAATTATCTTTATTAGTGTATTATTTCATCAAAATTTTAAAATCATATAAATAAATGATCCACAATGGGTAAGACATTTTAATCCATACTTTATTATGTGTAGAATTGGAAATATTCTCTTTTTTACATGTATAACCCATCCAATTTCTCTCTCTCTTCATTATAATCACACCATGAGCATTATTTCCTTTGGTAATATTTATTATATTCCTTTTTACAATGTGGATAAGTATTTAACTACACATCTTGTTTTCTTTTTTCAAGCAAATGTTTCATGAAATTTTATCATAACCAACCTGATACAAGTTTCCCCATGTCCACTGTCTTCTCATCAATATACATCCATATTTCATTCTATTTAAAAAATAATATTTTCAAAATAACACTCCAATTCCTTCATCAAATCTTTAAGATACATTTAGTAAGTTATATTACAACTCATTAGTGAATAGAGTGTTCTTCAAATTCATCTTGTCTTATCAAATGATGGGTAAACCAACCCCCTTTATTTTGAGTGACTCATCATTTCCAAAGGTTACTGACCCTTAAATTAAATTTTCAAAATCATGTAAGAGATTAAAATATCCTATCAAATATAATGAACATATAATATCCAGGATCCAAGGATATTTATTTTTTGATGCATTGAGTGAAACTTCAACAACCAACACATTCTCCTTTCCTTTATTATTTATTTTTCTAATTATTGTGAGTATTGATATTAACACTTAGTTGGGAAGGTAGTAAAAGTTGATTTCCATTAAATTTGTTATGTTTTTATATATTATATATATATATATAATATATTACATATTGTATGATATAACTGCTTTTAGACAAAAAGTAACATTATAATTATGATTTCATGTATAAAAGTGGTGATTCGTTTTATATGATATAAAGGATATCATAAGGCTTGAAAAAATTCCTTTTCAATTGTGTTATATGATTATTGATAAATAATATGTAAATCTAAATGTGTTTAATGGGGATTATCATAGACTATGATATAATAATATAATAATAGAGTCAATACTCTTGGAACAATCATTAGCCTCAAATCCTCTAGAATGTTAAGGGTTAATTTTTAATTTCTATCGAGAATTAAGATATCATTAAACAAGTAATTAATGGACATTGGTTACTTATGATGTAAGTGATTCCATTACTCATAAATTTATAAAATGTAAGATTAATGGAATAACATGATCTATGGATCGAAGAGCATCCATATAGCCTATATAAAGGAGACTTAGCCATCATACATATGTGTGACACTCCTTGAGAACTTATAGTTGAGACTCTACCCATCCTGATGCTCTTTTTCTTTTCCTTATTTGTTACTTGGATACTAACATCTATCATGAAATAAGATAATATTATATTCAAAATGTTTGGATGATTCACAAAAACATGTGGATACACCTCATATGGAATAACCATATGATATCTCCTAAGTGATCATTATCAAACATAGAATAAGTTTTAACAAGAAAGATAGAAAAGGTACCAGTGTTTTCATTCTATTTTACATTTTTCAATTTTAAATGCATGGATTTTCATGGTATTTATGATTTCTTTGTGTTTATATATTATATCAAGTGTTAATCTATTTATAGATATCCTATAGTGGAATCAAATCCAATCCTTACTATTTGATTCATCAAAATCTATAAAAAATAATTTTTTTCATAATCAAATTAAGTATCATATTTAAATCATTAAATATGATATGTAATTATATATTCCTAGATCAATATCATGGAATATGATATATGACATCATGATCCATGATATGTTTTAAATTTCAAGTTAGTCACTAATCATATGATATGATGCATGTATATCATATAACATGTATCGACTAGGGTTTTGGTCTTGTTAGACATTGGAATATTCCTACGAGTATTTCTAGAGCTAGGCACGAAGACGGTGTGTGATTCCGAGGCCCTGTGTCCCCAAAATTAATTTTATAAAAATATTAAGTATTTTTATACTATGCACATGGTGGGGATGCATTTTCTCCTAAATGGTAGCTCCGATCAAAAATCTGAGGGCACGGTTGTGTCTGGAGCTGGTCTTTTACCAAAGGAAGGGTACAAAATTTGTAGGCATGGGCTTGCTGTGGAAAAAGCCACCAGGGTCATTTTCGTAAATAAATGGAAAAGTTTATTTATGAGCATTATCTCAAATAACTCCTGAATGGAGTCTCAGATCAAAATTTTGTGCTCTTAACTATGTTTAGAATGTTGTTTTTACCCTAGGGTGACCTAATCTTCTCTACGTAGAGATATTTGGTCTAGGTCGTGGTCGTGTGCTGATTTATTTGGTTTAAAAAGAGAAATAAAAATCAATCACCCCCCAATATCATTCCTCTATGCGCCGACAAGCCCCCTCCTCCTTCCTCCTCTATTCTTCACCGATGATGTAACAAATCGAGTAAATGAAGCACCCACGAGCTCAGATTCTGACGGTGGACACTCCCGAATCGTGCAACGGAAACTTTGGAGCGTGGATCCAAGCCAGAACATCGACGCTTCACCCGCGATATAGGCGGTTTGATTTTTAATCCCCAAATCCCATATATGGTTTTTTTCCTTCAATTTTAAGCCATAGATGTGTAGATAAGGTTCCCAGGGTCATGCAGTCTGTCGCGGATCTGCGTTTGGACCACCAGGGTGCCCCCAAACAGTCCGTGGAAGGTCCGCCGACACGACACTGACACGACGGCTAATGGCGGTGGCGGGCCGCGGCGCGGCGGCTCCGTAGGATGAAAGTATCTCCACCTCTAATGGAGGTCAGACATCAATCAGATGCGACCCCCAGTGGGGGTAGTCCATGGGCGTGCACGCACATGGACGATGTATATGGTAGAAGAACTGTCGGCCGGAGTGACTGGCATGGGCTGGTCCGACTCTTCGTCAAGTCCGAGGGTTCTTAAAACCCCTTTTTCTTGTAATCCAGGGGTCATAATCACAATATATCTATATAGACGTGACCTTGGAGACAATATGGACCCTTTGAGCTGGGTTCGGGAATTTTAATGTTCGGTATTGTGGCCTGGGAGCTTAAAATGTCGAATATAATAATAATATTTTATTGTTATGTGACTCTGGGCCATCGTAACTTCTGCACAGGGGGTCTGATAGATGTGTCGTCAATGTGGTTAAGACCCTGATGGTTCAGCAGACTTTTCAAGATAGTTTTCGGGCATTGGGACCGAGAACACAGTGTGGGACCCATTGGGCCGGGTTTCGGCGTTTACAGAGAAACATGACTTTTCTGTCGAATATCCATTATGTATGAATGAGTATTCAATCTCGTGTGCTTTTTCGAGGATATTTCAATAGTGAAATTCACTTTATGTGTTTTGAGATCGAGGTGTGGGCCCCACATGGGCTTTCTATGGTGAATAGTGTATTTTTTTCATCAGTTGATCATTTTGGGCGAGTAAGTAGCATATCCTGTGTGTTTTTCCTCGTAGATCACAATGGTGGCCTCGGTTTGGGACTAGGAGGTGTGAAGTGTAGCAACGTTGTGGGTCGCCCGGGTTAGCGACATTTGGACTTGTAGTGGTTGAGCGTGCTCCCTTGGTTCGTTCCTATGAGGGTTTATGTGGCATTACAACCTCGGTATGGGTTTGTGATCCCCTTGATAGGATGAATTTCTGTTTGAGTTGTGGCATCCTTCTAGTGGGTTCAGAGTGGGATCCTCTAGCTTTTCTTTCCTAGATCGGGTTCATTGTATCGTTGTGACCACTTATCCAAGGGTGGTGATCCCCTATCTAGTAGGTCAACCCCGTAGGGTTTGAGGCATCATCAGTAATATGATCCCCTATGCAGTGGGCCATACATAGTAGGTTTTTTATATCGTCGGGTATACAATCTACAACTCTTCATGTGGTTTATAGTAGGGTTAAGACATCATTGGTTATATGATCCCCTACTCAGGGCGTGGTTCTGGTAGAGTTGGGGCATCATCATTTCGATCCCCTACAACGTGAGTTAAACCTGATAGGGTTCTGATATTTTTGTGACCACCTTTACATGAGCAATGATCCTCTCTCTAAGTGGTGTGATCTGAGGAGTACCATATCAGGTTATGGTATCCCCCAGTGGTTCCTATGAGTGATCCCCTATCTGTGAGATCTTCGAGTTACCGAAGTGGGTTCTTGTATCCCCTACCAGACCCTATGAGTGATCCCCTATCCGAGGAGTTTGGTAATTATATTGTTTCATCATGGTTTTCTCAGTGAAAATATCTGACAAGTGTGTATCTCTCAGACGAGTGTCATCTGGGTTTATAGAGCTCATGGAGTGTGTTCTCCTAGTTATGTACTTGTCGTAGGTGATGAGGTCGGAACCTCATGAGGCTTGGTGTGTGAAATGAGTATATCTGGTTGTTCATGGTATATGTATGGGAATATACCTGAGCGGATGTTCATGGTGTATGTATGGGAATACACCTGAGCTGAACCGACTAGTCGTGTTTTTCTAAGGATGGTCTCAAGATGGAGTTTCTCTCTCCTTTGGGTTCCCTCTAGTTGGGATGAGCTTATTGTTTCCTTTCAGTTACTCTATTTTATTTTTTGGTTTTTTGGGGTGCCTACTAAGTATTTTTATACTCACCCCTATACGGTCTTTTCCCACACATGTTTGTGTCTTTTGCATACCATAGGCCTTTCGACGGAGTCCCAGGAGGAGCCAGAGCAGGCAGAGCTTAGTGAGAAAAACTGACCAGGGTGTTTACCAGATTTGTGACAAGGATCTTACTGGTGAGTGCATTTGGTAGTGTTTCCCTCTTTATGAGAAGGATGGACGCTTTTGTAGTTTTATTTTGGTGTGCCCTATTTTTCCTTTTTGTACTTCTGTTGAACTCTGGGTTGGGATAGATGTATGCATGCATTTTCCTTTCAGTTTTATATATCTCTTCACTGTTATATGGAGGTGTATGTGGGTGTGTGTGTACATGTACCTTAGGCTAATGCCTCCAATCAGTGTGATAGCCTACTCAACACTAGTTTCCATCCCCTGTCCTATTGTAGGCGGGCTTGGGGAGACGCGTCTCGAGCCCCATTGGGTCAGTTCATGATAGAGTGGTATTAGAGGAGGTTCTACCTTTGGGATATCTGAGTGTAGGTGGTTTAGCTATGTGTTTGGTTTGGGTTGCATAGCGGCAGTGTTAGGATGTTTTGAGTTTGAATTTCAGGTCAGGGACTCTAGTATTGGTGCAGCAAACGACGTATCCATTCACCAGGACTTTGATAACCTGTATTTTGACTCAGGACACTAGGAAACTAGTCCCAGGGAAATAACGGTACATGCATCATATAATACTAGGTTTTGGGTTTCCCTTGTTCTTCTTGAGTCATCTCCTCATATATACTCTTTGATCGTGGTGTGTCTTAATAGTATAGTAGGATGCCTCCATGACGACAACCAGCGAGGGTTCCATAGCAGGATTGTGGTGATAATCTGCTCTGTGTAGAGGTTGTGGACCAGGGCCCAGGTTCTGAGGCTAGACCTCCAGGTGGTCCACTAGTTGAGCCACCATCTTTTGAGCAGTTGGTTGTGCCAGCAGTGTAGGATGAGGATGCATGCAGGCTAATTGCACTGCACGAGTTCCAAAGGTAGTGACCTTCGAGGTTTCGGGGTGATCCAGACCCTTAGGCAGATGATGATTGGCTCGAAGCAGTCACCCGAGTTTTTTGCCTAGTGAGGACACTCACAGATCAGATGGTGGTCCTAGCGGCGTTCCTTCTACATGGTTCATTCGGGCGATGGTGGAGTCTAGTGATGTAGTCACACTATGAGGAGACACTCACATGGGTGGAGTTTGAGTGGATCTTTAGGGAAGAGATCAATCCGAGGACGTTGAGGACAGTGCGGATCCAGGAGCTTCTGTAGCATTGGTAGGAGGAAATGGATATTTTAGAGTACTCAGCTAGGTCAACAGATCTGTCTCACTACTCCCTGGATACGGTTCGATACACGTTCATTAGGGCTCGAACCTTTGAGCAGGGCCTGCACAGAGATATCTGGGTAGGTGTGGTTTTCTTATTCCTACCCACCTATGCTGGAGTGCTAGAGTAAGACTTGGTGGTAGAGAGATTTCTGGCTGAGAAGATTCAGCCTGTCAGTACTGGGCACGTGGAAGCTAAGACCTCGGTAGCTACTCACCGATGGAAAGCGTAGGGTTCTGGACGTGCTCGACATTTCAGGAGGCGACCCCAAGATGGAGGCTCTAAGGCTTAGGGCTCTCAGGCTAGTTATGGTCAGTCGTAGGAGAGGCGGTGTTATGCTTTTGATGGTCAGGGACATATTTATAGAGATTCTCCAACCCATCATGCTGCTGAGAGGGATCTGGTCAACAGGCCACCATGGCGGTGGAAACGTCTTGAGTATGGAGGTCTGCAGGGCGACGGACGTGGTGAAGGAGCTGGTGCAGCAGTGGGAGGTGGTAGGCAGTATCAGATGCCACCACCACCACCCCCAGGTGGTCCACGCTGAGCTCATGGAGCTGTAGGGAAAGGGAGATGAAAACTATAGGCCTTAGAGGGTGTTGACCCAAAGGCTACGTGAATGGATAGAGGTACGCTATGTGTCCTTTCTGCTTTCTGCTGTATTTTTTCTAGACACTGTTAGGCGGTACTCTTTCCTTTTCGTTACTTTCTTGAGGTTTGTTTAGGGTGTTGGTAAGACCATGTGTGAGAGTTATTCGACATACTTCGAATGCATGAGGAAAAGGGGTCCTTCCCCCACCAAGATGCATTTTTGTTTTGTGATTAAAACCATGCGGGTGAGTCAGTTCCACCCAAAGAGGATAGTGTCAAGGTGTGGTGGACGAGTCCCTCTGACTTAAGCGTTTGGGTAGGGGTGTGTGTTGGCGAACTTGCTGGCGTGGGAGACCCAGTTGAGATTTCAGTTTCTTTCCTTGTGCTTATGGATTTTTGGGGATGCAAAGTTCTAAGGTGGGATGGATGTACCGACTTTGGCTTTGGTCTTCTAAGACTTTGGAATATTCTTACGAGTATTTCCAGAGTTAGGCGCAAAGATGAAATGCGATTCTGTGGCCTGGTGTGCCAGGAATTAATTTTATAAAAATATTAAGTATTTTTATACTATGCACATGGTGTGGATACATTTTCTCCTAAACGGTAGCTCAGATCAGAAATATGATGACACCGTTGCGTCTAGAATGTGTCGTTTACCCTAGGAAGGGTGTAAAATTTGTGGGCGCAGGCCAGTTGTGGAAAAATCCACCAGGGTAATTTTTGTAAATAAATGGAAAAGTTATTTATGAGTGTCATCTCCAATAACTTTTGAATGGAGTCTTGGATCAAAATTATGAGCTCATCGTTGCATTCATAACATCGTGTTTACCCTAGGGGCAACCTAATCTTCTCCGTGCCGAGAGGTTTGGTCTGGGGCATGTTTGTGTGTTGATTTATTGGTTTTTTTTAAAAAAATAAATAAAAATCAATCACCCCCCAATATTCTTCCTCTGCGTACCGACAGGACCCCTCTTCCTTCCTCCTCTGTTCTTCATGGACAATCTGCCAAATCGAGAAAAAGAAGCTTCCACGAGCTCGGATTCCAATAGTGGACGCTCCTAGATCGTGCAGCGGAAGCTTTGGAGTGTGGATCCAAGCCAGAACATCAGTGTTTCGCCTGCAAGGTAGGCAGTTTGAGTTTTAATCCTTGGATACCATTTATGATTTGTTTTTCTTCAATTTGAAGTCATAGTTGTGTGGATCAGGTTCCTAGGGTCACGCTGTAGGTTGTGGATCTACATTCGGACCACCGGGGTTCCCCCAGTGGTCCACGGAAGGTCGGTCGGCGCGACGACACCACATGAGGAAGGGATTGCCACCTCTGGCGGTGGTCCGGTTGTGGTCGATTGTGGGTGCGCGCATTGGGTGATTTGTGCAGACGAAGAACCACTGACCAGAGGTGGCGACGACTGGGTCGTCTGGAAGCAGTGATGGTTGAGTCGTCCCGCGGCAGTGACGGTTGGGTCGGCCAGTGGAGGCCGGCCCAGGCCGAGCAGACCGGCCTGTTCGGGCCATTTGTCTCTCCGCCGAGTCTTGGGGTTCTTAAAACCCTCATTTCATGCAATCCAGGGGTCAGAATCATGATAATTCAGTGGCAACGTGACCCTGGAAACAAGAAGGGCCCTTTGAGGTGGGTTCGGGGGTTTTAAAGTTCAAGATCATTGCCTGGGAGCTTAAAACGTCGAATATAATTATAATATTTTATTGTTATGCAACTTCGGGTTGTCGTAACTTCTGTCTGGGGCATCCGATTGACGTGCCATCAGTAGTGTTGAGACCTTGATGGTACGACAGACTTTTCAAGATATTTTTCATGTGTTGGGACTGAGAATAAGGTGTGGGCCCCACAGGGCTGTGTTTCGACGTTTACGGAGAAATGTGACTTTTCTGTCGAGTGTCTGTTATGGATGAACGAGTAGTCAATCTCTTATGTTTTTTCTTGGGGATCGCAACAGTGCAATCCACTAGATGAGTTTTGAGATTGAGGTGTGGGACCCACACATGCTTGCTATGGTGAATAGTGCCTTTTTCACCGGTTAACCATTTTGGGAGAGTAAGTAGCCTATCCTGTGTGTTTTTTGTGTAGATCACGGTGGTGGCCTCAGTTTGGGCCTAGGAGGTGCACAATGTGTCGATGTTGCGGGTCGCTCGGGTTAGCGATGTTTAGACCACTAGTGGTTGAGCGTACTCCCTTGGTTCATTCTTATGAGGGTTTGTGTGTAATTATAACCTTAGTATGGGTTTGTGATCCCCTTGATAGGATGAATTTATTTTAGATTTGTGGCATTCCTCTGGTGGGTTCGGAGCGGATTCTCTAGCTTTGCTTTTCTAAATCGGGTTCTTAGCATCGCTGTGACCACTTATCCATGAGCGTTGATCCTATATCTAGAAAGTAAACCCCATAGGTTTTGAGGAAACATTGGGAATATGATCCCCTATGTAGTGGTCCATACATAGTAGGGTTGTGGTATCATCGGGTATACAATCCCCTACTCAACATGTGGTTTATAGTAGGGTTACGACATCGTTGGTTATACGATCTCCTACTCAGCGTGTGGTTCTGGTAGGGTTGGTGCATCGTCGATTCAATCCCCTACATCATGATTTATACTAGATAGGGTTCGTCATGAACAACTTTACATGGTTGAAGATCCTCTATCTGAGTGGTGTGATCTGAGGAGTACCAGATCAGGTTGTGGTATCACCCATCGGTTCCTAAGAGTGATCCCCTATCTGTGAGATATTTGAGTTATCAGAGTTGGTTATTTTATCCCATAGAGGACCCTAGGAGTGATCCCCTATCCGAGGAGTTTGGTAATTCCACTATTTCAGCATGGTGTTCTCAATGATGATATCAGATAAGTGTGTATCTATCAGACGAGTGTCATCTGGGTTTACAGAGATCGTGGAGTGTGTTCTCCTAGTTATGTACCTATCGCGGGTGATGAGGTCGGAACCTCATGAGGCTTGGTTAATGAAAGGATTATATTTGGTTGTTCATGGTATATGTATGGGAATATACCTGAGCGGATGTTCATGGTGTATGTATGGGAATACAACCGAGCTTAGCTGACTAGTCAGATTTTGCTATGGATGGTCTCGAGATGGAGTTTCTCTCTCGCTTGGGTTCTCTCTGGTTGGGATGAGCTAACTATTTCCTTTTAGTTTCTCCCTTTTATTTTGGGGTTTTTGGGGTGCCTACTAAGTATTTTTATACTCACCCCTAGATGGGCTTTGCCCAAACCTATTTTTGTCTTGTGTAAACCACATGCCTTTCGACGGAGTCCCAGGAGAACCAGGAGGAGGCAGAGCTTAGTGAGCGATACTGACCAATGTGTTTACTGGAGCTGTACTGAGGAGCTTACCGATAGGTGCATTTGGCAGTGTTTCCCTCTTTCTGAGTAGTATGGATGCTTTTTTAGTTTTCTTTTGGTGGGACTTATGTTTCCCTTCTATACTTTTGTTGCACTCTGGGATCGGATAGATGTATGCATGAATTTTCCTTTCAGTTTTATATATCTTTACACTGTTACATGGAGGTCTATGTGGGTGCATGTGTCTAGGTACCTTAGGATAATTCCTCCCATCAGTGTGATAGCCTACTCGACACTGGTCACCAGCACCTGGTCTATTGGAGGTGGGCTTGGGGAGTCACGGCTCGAGCCCTTTTGGGTCGGGTCGTGACATAATATGATAGCCAAACCATTTTTTAGAAAAAGATAGAATCATATTGGTCTTGGGATATCTCTTGTGATCATTAAATATGAAAGTAATTTCATATAAGACTACATAACTATTAATTATAAAGTACAATTGATAGTGGGTGATGCAATAAAATCAAGAAATTTTCATGATTCAAGATGAATCATATAATACAATATATTGAACAAAATTTGATTTTAATTATTTTTAATTATGAATTTAATTTAGTTATTTATTTATTATTAATTTTTAACATGTTGATTTCCAATCCCCATTTTTTGAATAAAAGAACATCTTTTGAAAACTATGTAAATTAAAAATTCAATATAATATTAGAGGAAAAATACCTAAAAAACATGACCTGAAGGTTTTAATATAGTCTCGAGTGACCAATTGGAAGAAAACTCTAAGTTAAGTAGTGTAAATAATCATATCACCACCCCTTCAAGACATTAAAGTATTAAAATAAGTCAATAATTATGCATTTCCCCCACCAAGAAGTTGTGTTGTGTTGGTCCAATAAAATGTGGTAGAGAACCCCTCCCACTCACATTGATGTGTAGAGGGAGGACTGGATGATGGGTTACCATTCACTAATCTCTCATTCAATCCACCCACCTGAAAAATCGTGCGAGGAACTCACTGCACTTTAAAATTTATGTATTATGAAACAAGATAGAAAACACAATGCAAAATAAAATTAGGGTGCCCATATGTCCAACTAGATATGAGGAAAAATGGTTGAATGGTGGATTTTGGCACACCCATCCCTCATTTGAGTCCACCCACCAAATGTGACCTTCAAGAATCAACACCTATATACAAATAAGATGAGATAAAATATAATTCTCAAAAAATAATCTATGTACTAATCAAAAAAATAGTCCCAAAAATTATTACGGGTTTCTTTTAAACCATGAATGAAACCACTGAATCCCAAAGCCTCTAAAACATCCTATAAGTTGACCAAGAGGCCACCAGAATCCCTGTCCCACACTCAATCATCCACACAAATCCCCCTCCATCACTATTGATCTTTGCACATCACACCTTGCATGACCATCGACCATCGTCTGAAAACCGAACGCCACCATCCGACCACCAAACACCACCACCTGAAGAAATCTAATCCAATGTCTGACCTTCGAGAACTGATATCCTAGAGAGACACTAGAAATTCCCCACCCTTTGAAGAATTAAAACTATAACTCCAAACCACCATCACTTGAAATAACCATGGACCATCACACAAATGATAATCTAAACTGGGGGGCCATATCAGAATCTAGATCAAGGGACAAGGGTAGCTAGGATGGTTTCACAATAAGGGAAATAACCAGAGAACAATGAAGAGTGACATCAAGAAGAAGTGGGAGTGGGATATGTCTTGAATAAATATTAGTGGATACAACTTCCACCATATCTATTGTGGAAGATCTAGACAAATGAATCTGCCACCAAACCTCCTCTGATGACTCATTGAATCTAGTTATTTATAAATAGTTTTCAAATATTGGAAAAAGATTTTTTGTAATATTTATAAATAAATTAATTAATTAATTATAAAATATTTATGATTAATTAACTAAATTTTATGATGCATTTATCATAGATATTTTATTAATATTATATGTATTCCCAAATTTATATATAATTCCTTATATTTTATATATGATGTGTTTATATGAAAATTATAAGAGTAATTAATAAAGTGTTTATAAATTATATAAATAAGGAATAATTTCCTATAAAGAAGAGGTAATGGGCCACAAATACCATACTCATGAAATTAGAATAAAAAATAAAAGAGATGGGAATAAAATTTTAATCTAATGGTGTTTATAAGAATTTCATTATATGTTAGAAATTTTAAAATGAGAAAAGTGATAAAAAAAGATTGCAGGATCAGAGAGAGTCCCATTCATCCACCACCTCCTTTAAAAGATAATATTCCACCACTTTTCTATCTCTATAGATTTTATATACCATGTATTGGATGATTTTAAGGAATCTAATTCACTCCATATACTCCTGGAAAAGGATTCATGGTACTGATGTTTATTTTTTCTTAACAAGATTAACAATCGATAAATAGTCGTGTTTAAACCATATTTTATTCCATCCAAATTATTTTTTCATACATGATGGTATAAATAATACCCCAAATCTCAGACCAAAATTCAATGAAATTTCAAGTTAAATTCATAAAGTATCCCTTGAAAAATCCTCTAGAGGTTACAGAAATACCTCCACACCTAGAAGGTCCAAGGGCCCTAAGTCTGTTCCATCTATGTTGAATATGCTCCATAATGATCAATGAGGATTCTAACTAATGAACATAGGTTGGATCAAACTCCCTGAGATTCTAGGGATCCCCATAAACATTATATATATATAATATTTACTATTAAGTTGTGCATAATTCTAACCAGAATCTTAGTTTCTATTATAATGTCCTTCATTATCAGAAAAATAATATCTAAAGGGTCATAGAAAATGTATTCAAACCCGAATCCATTTCTTACATTCCAAACATAAAAAATTCTTGAGTAAATACCCACAAAGAGGTTATTCTGAATCTGGTAACTCAGTTTCATCTTATATAGCCCATCCATAAAATCATCAAATCCTCCATAAAGATCAAGCTCACAGTGAAATAATGATGAAAGTTGAATACATATAAAGTTGATAAGATCACAGTGAATGAATATATACTAGTATAATTCATCATTCCTATAAAAAATGACAAATATTGATGTTACCTAGATTATCATAATCTTTAATATATCATCAGTGGGAAGATGGTAATACCAAATATTATAAATTAAAATATTCCTAGAAGAGAAGATGTAAGGAATCCTAAATAGGCCAACCAATTTAGGAGTGTGAAGAGTAGTATTATATGAGAACCTATATTAAATATAATAATTTAGGATCCCTAGACATACAGGACACTAATATCCCTTATCATTGTTTCCAATGCTTTTACGCTGGGGCACACATGTGTTTCCATCACGCATGGGAGGACGCATGGCTCGCAGCCCCGCATTCCCACTTTCCAAAGGCGGGTGGCATCCATTCCTTATTCAAGGATGTCTACTCCTTGATCGAAACCGGGATGATGGGATGTTGGTTATTCCTTCTGTGGATTACTCCTCAGAGCTCGTCACCTAATCCGGGTCTCCCTCATAGATTTAAGACGGGTTCGTGAAGCTCGTTCCTGATGCCATATCTGCATGGATGCCAGTTAATTACGCTGCTTCCGTCGAGACGCTCCAAGGGGTCTTGTCGGGGAAGCAACCTTCAGTAAGGAGAACGGTCGCGTTGGGGTGTCGTTGGCATGTCTTGATGCTGGGGATCAACATGTCTATCTTCTGTCCCTTATCACAGGGCTTCTCGAGGGCGCAAAAGCCCGAGGCATCCCACATCAAACGCGGGGAATATGTACCATCTGAGGTTTTCCTCAGCTTCCCATGTTTAACACGGGGTATACCGCGTGTTTAACGTCTTGAAGAGACAGATCAGACTGATCAAAACACTGTGAGTGGATCAGATTGAAGGACCCCCTAGGGGGAACACCGATGTTGGGGACAACCCGTGGGCGGCTTCCCGGATAATATGGAGTGGGGTGGAGTGGCATGATCTCACCGGGATGTGGCGGCCAGGGTAAGGATCAGGATGGATGATGGAGTGATGGGATTGAACCTCGTGGAGGCTTCCTATGTATCCCCATGGTAGGGAATCAAAGTCCGCATAGTTCGGTGATACGGAGGGACACCTGAAAAGGCGACCCATGAGAATGGACGCATGGATTGGATCCTGGAGGAAGTGAGATCTCTAGGCTAGGGCATGAGCTTCCCAAGGCACGTGGGCTTGATGAGGAAGTCATGATGAGACGTGGATGTGAGGCATGGGGCTTACCCTCTGATACGGCCCAAGAGGGGGAATACAGTTTAACGTCATGCAGGATGAGATACAGTTTAACGTCATGCAGGACGCGTGATCTGGGGCTTACGCTCTGAGTCGGCCCATGGTGGATATGGGGCTTACGCTCTGAGGCGGCCCATGTTGGATATGGGTCTTACGCTCTGAGGCAGCCCATGTTGGATATGGGGCTTACGCTCTGAGGCGTCCCATGTTGGATATGGGTCTTACGCTCTGAGGCGGACCATGTTGGATATGGGGATTACGCTCTGAGGCGACCCATGTTGGATATGGGTCTTATACTCTGAGGCGGCCCATGGTGGATACGGGGAACCGACGTGGAGAGGTCGGAATGATTGGGTGGTGGGCTTAAACCTCGTGGAGGCTTCCTACGTACCATGCGTTAGCACGGATCAAAGTCCACGTAGTTCGCTGGTATGGGGATTACGCTCTGAGGCGGCCCATAAGAGGATGTCATGGTCGATGAATGCTCTAAGCCCACATGAGTCATGCTCGGTGTGAGAAACAAGAGGCAGCAGGGACCAGATGATCCCGTCGTGAAGGGTGTGTCCGTGAGAAGCGGAATGGGGCTTACGCGTTGAGCGGCCTAAAGAGGAAACAGGGGCTTACGAGTGGTTAGTGGCCCTTGGTGCCAGGGCCAGTGGGAAAGGGACTCCACTGGCCTTGGTAGGGGGGAAGTACGGAGATGCACAGGTGAAACCTTCCACAAGAGAGGCTTGGGGCTTACGCTATGAGGAATCCCTTCCCCCATGGACAAACGCCACTCCGACAAGGAGGATATCATTCCATGCGACGAAGAGTCCATTCCCGTGGAGATGAGTGGCGTAAAAAATGCCCGAGCCGGGGGGACCCTGCGTGCGAAGCACGGGGTCAGACCACAGTTTAACGTCGTGTGTTAAGGACGAGGTGCTTAGCAGTTTAACGTCCTACAGCTTGGACGAGGTGGGTTTGCTCCACACCCCTAGGGCTTACATGCCCAATTACCTCTACCCCTTGTGGGAGGGAAGGCATCGACAAGGCCGTAATGAAGGGGGGCCACAGGGCGAACCATTGGGGGGTCCACGTTAGTGTGGCTATGCGAAGAATCAATAGCCGTTAGCGTGCCTATGCGGAGAAGCATAAGGCAAGCAACGCAATTGGAAACACTACCCAAGGGACCTTGAGGTTACTTCGTACGAGCCTGGAAGGCTGTATGAGAAAACAAAGCATGGCGCGCATGCCCGACAGGGAAGACATCAGGTGCCGGTGCGGAAAGGCAGCCAAGGGGCGTCAAGGTAAATGGGTCATGGGTGTTGCATGCAAAAGGAAGGTTTGAGCGCAAAACACTGGGATGTCGCGCAATAGGGCCAGAGTATTGCACGGATAGGTGATTGCGTGCAAGGTATTGCACACATAGAAGGGGATTGTATGCAAGGGACAACGATCGCACACAAGGGAAGTACCCAGAGGAGGAGGCAAATTCACTTAAGCCGTTGGAGTTGCGCGTAAAGGTGAACCCCGGGGCAAGGTTGTGCGAAAAGGGGGATTACCTGTATGTCCTATTGCACGTAGGGGGAGTCGAATTGCGCACCCGAGAGCCGATCCGAATTCCTCAACCCCCAAACCATCTGGGGTTGCCTTCTATTTATAGGCACCAACCGACGCAGGATCTAGGCGGCGCGTGAAAGTTTCCACGATGGGAACAGTCGGCGCGCAAAGCTTCACCGCGCAGAACCGGGGCGTGCAAAATTGCGCGCACTAGCGGCTCGATTACGCGAATCCCGAGAATGGTTCACGCACACACCTTTATTTCGCGCAAGACCTCCTTTATTTCGCGCACCACTTCCCGGGCCTCCGGACCGGGCCTCTGATTCCGAATATGACTTCACTTTTCCATTTCGAAACTTCCTCTAGGAGTTGCGGACTTTTTTAGGTGTCTATAAATGCCCCCCCTCAGAATTGGATCGGCGAGAGGTCGTAACGATCAGATTCCGAGGTAAATGCCGAAACACTGAAGCAGAGACAGTCCGAGGAGCTTACGCGCAAACAACCCATGCGGCGCGCAAAACGACAAATCGGCGTAAAATTTACTTTCCACGCGGCACAGAACCCTGGCCTCGCCTATAAAAAGGGGCACTGGGTCCCAAATCCGTACCACATCTTTTCTGCGTGATAGGCTTATAGATATCGTGTGCAAAATTTCTCCCGTGGATGTGCATAAAAAACGCTTTGGCAGTGCGGAATTCCATCTGAATTTTGGCCGTCCTTGCACGCCTAACTGGGAAATTCCGCGGTTAGCTCGCAGATTGCACGTTCAACTCCAGGATTTCGCGCCGCCACTTCAGATTTAACGTAGCACTCTCCGATTCCGCGCACTACATCCCAGTTACGTGCAACTCCCGAAATATTCGTGATGGTCGCAAACCGAGTTGATGAGGGGGAAGCCGCCACTCGTAGAACCTAAATGGTGGAGAACAAGGAGGTTTATGGCACCAAGGTGATCATTTCCGACAACCTGACCTTGTTCAATCTGCTGACTCCATCCTAGAAGACATATCCGCTGTCTAAAAACCTCCTACTCTGGAATTTTGGTATTCTGGAGGAGGTGCCCCTGTCAGGCTTCGAGGTGGACACACTGCGGCCATGGGTGACTCGAGAGGACGAGCTTCCTCGCTACAACATCACCAAAAATGGCCATCCTGCCAGGGAAACCAGACATATTGACGTATATGTCCTGAACCCGAGGACTAGGACCATTACAGGGGACGAGCCCGTCGCAGAGAATTCTCCAGCCCTCTACACGAGCACGTTCCGTCAGAGCGTCATGGATGACACGAAGGGCTGGATGAAGGATTGGGACCTACGGTCCAGGGGTAACTTCACCAGCGAGTGGGCCTGGGCGTTCTGGGTTCTCCATACCTGCGACCAGTTCAGGGATGAACTACGGTATATTGGCCTGTTTGAGGTGGTATGGACGTCGCAGTTCCACTTCCACTGTCAACCTGAGCTCGGGCCGGAGCTCTTCACTCAGTGGTCTCCGGACACCAATACATTCCACCTTCATCCTGGGGAATTCGGCATTAGCCTATGGGATGTTCACTGCATCGGGGGTATCCCACTGGAGGTCTACCAATATGACGAGTTCGTTCCACCAAAGAACACAAGGGAAGACAGGTCACAGACGCCCATGCTGACGTGGCACCTGTTAGAGCTGGCCAAAGAGAGGCTGGGGGTCAAGGAATTCCTGAAGGAAATTGCCTACAAGGGATGGTTCAACCTATTCCTTGAGAAGGATCCAACCGTCAAGATGCCGGGACGGGGTAAACGGTGTCCAACCGTGGCTCAGAGGAGTAGGGATGGGTTATACTGGAGGACCTTGGAGGCGGGGCAATACCAATCATGGGGCTATCGTGTCATCGAGGACTGGGACCCAAATGTCTAGTATGACGGGTTCCTTGCAGCCTTTCTGAGCGGGTGGCTCCTACCGGTGTGGGATGTGGGGATGGGCGTCCGTCCAGCAACACTGGTGATAGCATACACCATGGCCGCCAACAAACGGTTCAACTTGGGCATCCCCGTACTGGCTAAGCTGTATGACATCCTGAGATGCATCTCACGAGGGGGGTCACCTCAGAGAGTATGTGGCCCCTTCCAGATCTTCCATGGCTGGGTGGTGGATCACCTTGGTGGGTACACTTTCCCAAATGCCATCTATCCTCCAGGAAATGGCCTGTGACCGTCCTTGCTGAACATTGTAGGGGTGGCGCCGATGACGCTCAATGAGGATGGTGTGAGAATCCGCATTGGAAACCACAAAAACTTCCACTTCAGCCCATTCCCCACCCCGGTCAGCCAGATGGTGGACAATGGGAGAGGATCTCTAGAACAACAAGAATATTTACAGAGCATTCGCGGTGGGGTGCTTGTGGCTTGGATCGACGGGAAGGTGATCTGCGAGCTTTACGTGCCATCCTGATTCTCTAGGAAGTTCGAATGCCTCCAATGAATGCCAAAGAAGGTATTCACGACTGTCTGGCAAGAGAAGAATCCCTGCGTTATATGCCAGATGTGGTTGATATTTACCACCTTTGGCTCTGGCGATGTCATTACTCTTACTCCCACCGGGGTTGATGCTGGACTAGCAACCGAGTATGCCGAACACTGGACCATCGTGTACCCTGAGGGGATTTTACGCAAGCGAGTCCGGAAACTTGAGGTTACTCGCGCGGAAACCGGGTGACAGGGGAGAAGGCAAGGGGCTGCTGGAAGAGGGGTACCAGGGGTGCGTCAGGCAGCGAGGCCTACGCAGGCCGAGACTTCAACAACGAGAACATCACGCAGCACCGTCGTGACCTCATTTCCTGTGGGGGGGTCACATGAGGTGGCCAGGGAACTTCCCGGGAAGAAGATAATATACCTGCTCGAACCTTCCCAAGATGCAATTTTCCCGGTACTGTGGTCAGCCTGGATGACCCTGCGGCAATCGCTGAGTGTTGAAGTCGTCTAGAAGAAGATCATACAAAACGGGATCTAGCTGCCAGAGGTCGGGCTCGTTCGAGTTACCGACCGTGTAAATTTCCATCGGTGGCATGCTTACCTGACGTCCATGGACACATACACGCGCCAAAGGTGTCGGCATGGGGAGACACCTTTACTAGTGAAAGTGATGCTTGACCAAGAGCATGATCTGGAAGTGATGCCGCCAGGAGAAGGCGACAACGACGAGGAGTCGGAGGGGGAGGAGGAGACTAGAGAAGATGAAGGCGAAGGAGAAGATGAAGAAGAAGGAGAACCCGAAGATGAGGGGTCGCAAGAGGTGACCTACCAAGGGAGTCTCTGAGAGAGCGGCGAGATTGTCGGCTCTGATCTTGACATAATCGAGATACTCGAGGTTTGTCTCTATCTTCATTCATTTTTCTTCTTCATCCGTTCTCCTTTCCAATTTCTGAACCGTCTCTCTGCCTCACTTAGGAGCAGCTGAGTGTTGGACGGGTATTCCCACCAGAGGAGGGAGGAGAGGAACCGGTGGGACATGATGGGGATATGACACCCATCATTGAATTAACAAGCGCAGATGGGTCTCCTATCATGGAGGCTCCTGTAGCGGCCAGAACATTGGAGACTAACGCTCTGGACTCCTTTAAGTCTCACGCTTCACTACTGGTGCTTGTTATCAAAAGATCCCAACTATCCAGTGTACGCCTTGCGCAGTGATCTCAACATTGGAGGCTCGTCAGGCTGCAGAGCCCGGGCCATCCGTGAGTGGACCTGTGGCGGGCATACCACCTCATTCAGAACATGATCCCTACACCGAGTCAACCCTAGCAATTGGTGAGTAGGGGGCAACGGGCATCAGTGGCGCTGTTCTTGAGGCGAGGCCGGAGGCTAATGGAGGCATCATCGCTGCTGGGGTGAGAGAGGAAGGTCGCCCGGATGTCGAGGATCCTATTCCTCATGAAGACATCCCTAAGGGAGATCCTGCTACCGATCTGCTGGCTGCCTTCCCTACATACCGACCCGCTGACCCTGAGGAGGTAGATGACTCAGACTCATAGGTAGCCGAGGAGATCCAGATGACATGGCACAAAGGGTGGAAGTGTATTTGATTCTTCCTTAGATAGCCCCAGTCGGATTGGATGAGGCAGATGGGATCACTCCAGACCTGGCTACGCTTTCTGTGTGCCGGAGGGGCTAATGCTCAGCGCCTTCATCTGACGGTCTGTGATTACATGGTCGAGAAGATACGTGAGAGCAGCCGGTGCGCCGACGTTGCCCAGTGTTGGGAAATATCGACGAGTGCCCGAGCATTGCTGAGGGCGGAGCAGGAGGTCCGACACCTCGAAGAGAAGGCGGCAGATAAGAAGGCCTTCATTGCAACATGCTCTGAGCTTGTGGAGAAACTGACAGCCCAGCTGGCTGACACGTAGGAACAACTGATGGAGGTGAGTCACCAGATGACCTTACTTCGAACCGAGCGGGTGTAGGCACAAGCTAGGATTGGCGAGCTGTGCTCTGTGGCGGCCGATGAGGAGAGAGTCTTCGAGGAGCAAGAAATGGTCTTGGAGGCTACCAGCCAAAGGGTAGTAGTGCTGGAAAGGTCGATCCAGCATGCTGATCCCTAAGGGATTTGTTTTGGCCATATCATGAACTTCTTGATTGTACTGTTCATCATCTCAATCAAACACATGGCCAAATTCATTCATTTGTACCCTTGGTTTAATATGCTCAACCATAATTCCGAAATGAATAACAACCCATCACTAAGCTCTTATTGGTCGCACCCAATGTGAGAAGCAAAGGATACTCGTGTCATCGTCTTTCTAACTAGGGGGCATTGACCAAGCCTCTGGCATATGAAATTGGGCCTGGATTTTTGAGGAGGAGACCTCAGACCGATTGACATATCACCTTCCCAATGTGCTCTGACACACGAGCGAGGCAATGCCGGGGGCATTTAAATCCATCCGAACATAGGGAGATGGAAAGAAAAGGTGAATCAAGATACCCGAATTCAGAACACTATGGGGCGCGACGATGGAGGATAACTGTTAATCGTGACGGAAACACGACATTCATATCATGTTGGCCTGGAGTGGGGACAATAAATGAGGGCTGACCGCTGACCATGTTCGCAACACAGGGCCTAACTCAAATATATCCGGTCAGTTTCCCGGAACGTTGGCCCAGGACAGTAGGCAGACTATAGGTCGATCATCCATGTTGCTAAAATAGGCGGACCAAAGGTCTGTCATCCATATTGTGGCAGCAGGCGGACCAAAGTCTATCACCCATACTATTAGGGGGTGCCGTCAAACATGACCAGTCCTCCGGAACGTTGCCCCAGGATAGTAGGCGGACCGTAGGTCTGTCATCCATACTGTTAGGGAGTCCCGTCAGACATGAAAGAGAATTAGGATCCTAATAAAGGGGCACAAAAAGCGTGGAAGGTGGAGTGGTGGTCTGTTCGAACAGAGTCCAACACTCCCGAAATTGCGCCACCGTGGCGGAGGCACATCAGGCGGACGCACCAACCTGGTCATGGGTCGTCCCAATTTTCAGGCAGGACCTCTCTGGAGAGAGAACTACTGCTTCCCATTACCACTATGGGTCATCCCGAACTTATTCGGGGTGGATGTCACGATTACACCACTTCCTGCGAAGTCAGACTGAGGGGCCGACAATAAGGAGGGACGAGGTTTGGTAATCCCTGTGGTTGGACCCAACACGAAATGTCCTGACGTTCCTACGTATCTCATTAGGATGAGAATCAAGCCACTCATAGTTCTTGAGAGGCAGTTTAATGTCATGTTGGAAGAAATACAGTTTAACGTCGTGTGGGATGGGGGACACATCTCATCTGGGGATAGGCACGACACAACGGGTAACCTGACGTAAATGAGGACATGATCCCGCACCACACTGTACAATCCCACAAGAGAGACCGAGTCGTGGAAATCCAAGCAAAGGATCTTCGTTTTAGGTATTAGAACTCAGACCAAAGGAGAAGGGGAATGGGAGACACATGGTAACACGACTGCAAGACCCAACGTGAGGGTGGGGAAAAAAGGCCCTGCTTACTATGTGCTCCTGGGGATGCATTTAGGCCGAGAGACCGAACATGAAAAGTTAGGCTGGGCCTGTGGGGAAGTTCCCAGGCACTCCTATGTATCTCATAAGGATGAGAATAAATCCATATGTAGTTCTTGAAAGGCAGCATGGCGTGATATGGTGCCTGCGCAAAGGACAAAGGAGTCGTGCGGGTCTAGCCCTCACACCAAAAGAAGCGGCATTTGATATATCTTGTTTTTCTTGAAGGTAAATGGTTTTTCTTTTGTGGGGTGACTGGACTAGGGTAGAAATTACTGGCGTCTCCACAATAATCAAGCCATAGCAGGCGTTGAAAAGTGGCATGGTAATCGACCAATACCTGGCGTGATGTCCCCCACGGGGAGGTCATCACAATTCAGTGCCATTTTTCGTCGTGCGGCCAGGATGATATCATCACAGTTTATGGTCGTATGGTTTGGACCAGCAAAAAAGTTTAAGGTTGTATGGTTTGGACCAACAACACCATTTAAGGTCATATGGTTTGGACCAACAACACAATTTAAGGTCGTATGGTTTGGACCAACGGTACAGTTTAAGGTCGTATGGTTTGGACCAACCACACAGTTTAAGGTCGTATGGTTTTGACCAACACCATAGTTTAAGGTCATATGGTTTGGACCAACATCATAGTTTAAGGTCGTAAGGTTTGGACCAACACCACAGTTTAAGGTCGTAAGGTTTTCACCAACAACACAGTTTAAGGTCGTAAGGTTTGGACCAACAACACAGTTTAAGGACGTAAGGTTTGGACCATAAACACAGTTTAAGGTCGTAAGGTTTGGACCAACAACACAGTTTAAGGTCATATGGTTTGGACCAATAGGAACACGCACGATGCGATAAAGCATACCTGATGCGGGTGAGGGCGTAATCCCATACCATCACCGCGCGCGGTTCCGAGAGAGGAGCCTCGGGCCAAAGGGGCCTACGAGGGTTCAACAATCAGGGGGGGGGCGGGAGATGCTAGCTCCCAACTATGCTGGGCCCGAAGTGTAATGTATGGACAACTCCTCGTTCCCCATGGGGATGAGGGTCAAGCTGCATGCAACCTATAGAGAAGAGACCCAAGCACATACTCTAGCGCTCAGATCGCGGGAGCCCCGAGAGACACCGTTACGCAGCTCGATCTGTCTGATGTGCGGGGGTGTACTGAGGGTTAGTACAAGGAGTGTCGAGATTCCACCTTGACACGGTGGGGGCGGAACACAATGTGAATCATGCAACCAACATTCAAGGCCCGAGGAAGCCGGTGTGACAACTGAGGATTACTGCTGACCATGTTCGCAACACAGCATCCTGTCGCGTCAGCCTAGAATTTGGGGCAAACAAATGAGTATCAACCACTGACCATATTCGTAACATGGGATTTGTATCAATTTTTCGCCAAAAACCCTCGGGGGCATTGGTCCGTGACGGTAGGAGAGCCCTTAGGCGTTGTATCCAGGCCGTTCTTGGGGGTCCCTCTGGGTGTGAAGGACAGTGGGGCCTGAATGAAGGGGAACACGAAGCCTGAAAAGTGGACGAAAACTTGTCTAAGTCGAATATGACACTCCAGGTCCTAGACTAGAGTACTATGAACACATTAGTAGACCACTGGAAAGGGTCTAAGGGCTCAGTCTAAGAGTGGCCAAAATATGGCGGATTCTTGAGGGAAGGGCAGGCCAAAAGACCAAGGCAACCAGGAGATCGTGGGATCTCCTAAGAGACGGGTCTGGACCTGAAATCTAAGTGTTCAAGTGGTCCAAAGTATCCCATAAAGATGGGAATCAATCCACACGTAGTTCTAGACGGCGCCTTTTAATATCATGGGGAACACGACATAGGAGGGCCAATCCTGAGAATAGGGCGCACGTGGTGCAGCTATTGCAAACCCGACATGAATGAGGACATAATCCCATACCACACCATGTGATCATGTGGTCAAGGTCCCAAAGGCGAGCCAGGCACGATGCATTAGCAGACCTCGAGCTGGACCCAAAGATGGAAGATCTGGGCGCTCCTGGGGCTGGACCCGAGACGAAATGTCTGGGAATTCCTACGTATCTCATTAGGATGAGAATCAAGCCATACGTAGTTCTAGAAGCACAGTTTAACGTCATGTTGTACGATATACGGATCTTAGTTTTAGGTCTTAGAACTCAGACCAAGGTGCAGTTCAGGGTCGTGCTGGACCATACAGTTTAAGGTCATGCTGGACCATACAGTTTAAGGTCATACTGGACCCGAGGTAGGCTTAGGCAAAGTACTGCTTGAGGAACCTGGTGTTGGTGGGAGGAGTTGTGCGCTCACCATCCATAGTCACCAGGGAATACGCTCCATTGGTATAGACCTTATGGATAATAAAATTCCCCTACCACTTGGGCTCCAACTTGGGTGGTTTCCTGCCCGGAATCATTGGCGCTCTGAGAGGCAGCACTAGGTCACCTTGCAGGAATGACCAGAGGCGAACCTTCTTATTGAAATCTCGAGCCATCCTGCTCTGATGCATTTCCAAGTTATGTAAAGCGCGAAGCCTACTTTCGTCCAGCGCTTCCAATTTGGCTAGACGGATTTCGACAACTCTATCCGGCGCCTGCTGGTTGTAGACCACCATGCGTAATGAGGGAAACTGGATCTCAATAGTCAGGATGGCCTCAACTCCGTATACCAGGGAATACGGAGTCACCAGGGTGGAGTTACGAGTCGTCGTCCTATAATCCCGGAGGGAATTGGGGAGCTTGTCCAACCAACTTTTCTTATTCTGACTAACCATCTTTTTCAGAATGTTAGAGAGGGTTTTGTTAAACGCCTCAATCTGTCTATTCGCCTGCGCGTGGTAGAGGGAGGTGTGGTTAGAGAGAATGTTGTACTTAGCGTACAATTTCTTCAGCTCGACTGCTCGGAAGTTGGTTCCGTTATCTGTGAGGATAGCATGAGGTACTCCAAACTGATAGATGATATTGGATCTCACGAAGTTAGTGATAGAATAGGACTTGACTTCCCTGAGCGGGATTGCCTCTGCCCACTTCGAGAAGAAATCCGTAGTGGTTAAGATGAACCCTCACTAGCGGGTCGTCGCCGGCGGGTAAGGCCCCACGACATCCAACTCTCAGACTGCAAAGGGCCAAGAATACTTGGTAGTATGGAGAGGCTCCGGTGGCCGATGCACAAAGATAGCATGAACTTGGCATGCATGACACCTCTTGGCATACTCAATGCAGTCGTAGATCCTGGAGGTCCAGAAGTATCCCAGCCTCCTAATCTGGTGGGACAACTTCGACCCGGCCTGGTGGGCGCCACAGGAACAAGCATTCACTTCTTGCATGACCTGTGTGATCTCGACTCCTTGAAGACAATGAAGGAGAATACCATCAAATCCGTGCCTGTAAAGGATCCGCTCAAGGCTGGGACCATTCTGAAGGGTGGATTGCGGTGCGTGGCGTCAGATTCGTTCTCGCTCAGCTCGGTCCGGCGGAAGATTGCCGTGTCGAAGATATTCAACCAAGGGCGTCCTCCAGTCAGGAACTGTCTCAATCGCCACGCCTGAAGCCCCCGAGGATCCTGACATAGGGGCACCAACAGTGAGATGGTTCACTCGCGGGCCATGATCGCCTTCCGGAATAAAAGGAGCAATGATTCTTCGGTGCGCCACGTGGATGATTAGGTCATCCTGTTCGGGCTCCGCAAGTGATGCGGCCAGGCTGGCCAAAGCATCTGCTCGACTATTCCGTGACTGGGGAATTTGAACGACCTCTGGCCGGGAGGGGAACTTAGCCATTAGACGGAGGGTGCACTCCAGAAATGGCACAAGTTCCGGCTTTCTAACAGCGTAGTCACCATTGACCTATTTGATGACCATCTCGGAGTCCCCCATTACATACAGATGGGGTACGTCAATCTCGAGAGCCAACTCGAGGCCAGTAATGAGGGCATGATACTCTGCCTCATTGTTGGTGCAGACTTCTGACAACAGAAACGAATACGGCAGAACAGCTTGCTCCAGGGTGATGAAGACGATACCCATGCCTGCTCTGTTAAGCCTAGGATCATTGAGCCTTCTACTGGTGGGGCTCCGGGAGGCACTGTCAAAGTGCATCTGCCAGCATGGGATGGCATGATCAACTGAGAGGATTGCCTCATTAGGAAAGCCTAGATCTAGTGGCTGGTCCACAGAGGTTGGGTGGGTAGATAAGAAGTCTTCCAACGCCTGTCCTTTGATAGCCTTTTGAGGTATGAACCTGATGTCAAACTACTGGAGGATCACCGCCCAGCGCGACAATCGACTGATCAACATAGGTCGGTTCAGGATTTATTTCAATGGGTCTACCTGAGAGACCAGCTGTACCTCGTGGTGCTGTAGTAGTGCCGCAATTCCTGCACGACAAATACGATCGCCATGCAGCTATTCTCGATGGAGTAATATTTAATTTCTGCGTCGAGGAGCATGCAGCTGAGGTAGTAGAGGATATTCCTTGTTCCGTCGTTGTTCTTATGGGCAAGAAGTGCGCCGAGGGATCGCTCCAGGGAGGTCACGTAAAGGACCAGTAGCTTTCCAGAAACAGGTGGCATCAAGAC
Organism: Viscum album; assembly: GCA_963277665.1. Classification (NCBI taxonomy): domain Eukaryota; kingdom Viridiplantae; phylum Streptophyta; class Magnoliopsida; order Santalales; family Viscaceae; genus Viscum; species Viscum album. The sequence continues at coordinate 1,574,607,561 of OY728161.1, read as the reverse complement.
CAGAGGTTGAAGCAGATACTGCTTGATTTCCTCAAAAGCGACCTGACACTCCTCATCCCATTCATAGGCGGTTCCCTTCTTCATGAGCTGGGAAAAGGGATTACACTTGCCGGCCAGATTCGAAATGAATCAGCGTATATAGGCTAAGTGGCCTTGAAGGCCTCTCAGCTCTCGAATATTACTCAGGGAGACATCTGAATGATGTCCTTGATCTTGTTTGGGTCGATCTCGATGCCTCGAAACCTAACAATGAAGGCAAGAAACTTTCCTGAGGTGACCTCGAAGGCACACTTCAATGGGTTCATCTTCAAGTGGTGAGAATGGAGGAAGCCAAACACTTTCTCAAGGTCTTTGAGATGGTCCTAGTGCTGATGAGACATAACCACCAGGTCATCCATGTAACACTCCACCAGCGTCCCGAGAATCGGCTTGAATATGCGGTGCATGTCCCGTTGATAGGTGGCACCTGCATTCTTCAGGACGAAGGGCATAACCTGGTAGCAGAAAGTTCCCTGGGGGGCCCTGAAGGTAGTGAACTCTTAATCCTCGGGGGCCATCTGGATCTGGTTATACCCGGAGTACCGATCCATGAAGGAAAGGGCTTGGAGCCCGGCCATGGAATCGATCAACAACTCTGTCACGGGAAGGGGAAAATCATCCTTCGGACAGTGGCGATTGAGATCGCGGAAGTCGATACAGACCCTGATCTGCCCGTTCTTCTTCATGAATGGAACAATGTTGGCTAGCCACTGGGGGTACTGGACTTCTTTGACAAAGTTGGCCTTGATGAGCTTATCAACTTTGGCCTCAACCATGGCACCGTGAGAGGGGTGCATCTTTCTGGGAGACTGCTTGAACCCGCGATGGTTTGCTGGAAGGCCAAGGCGGTGGACGGCTACCTGGGGATCTAGTCCTGGCATCTCATCATAACTTCAGGCGAACACATCATGGTTCTATCTGAGGAAGCTTACGTACTGTTTCCATTCCTCGGGGGGCATAGCGGTGCTGACCAATGTAGGTCTCGGGTCCGCCTCGCTACCGAGGTTCACCTGCACTAACTCGTCGACCGTGGTGGGGAAACCCTCCTCAAAGGAAGGAGGAGCATCTTTCATGTCCTCCTCTCTACTCGTGGAAGGATCATCCATGGGGGGATCCGTCTCAGGGCTGCCAGACCCTGATGGGAAGACGGTGCTGGCTTGGGTGGCAGAGGTTGCCACGTCAAGGGACCCATGCCCTGCAGAGACCATGGAGAAAAAGGAGGTTGATCCAATCCCATCTGGACTTCGGCCCAAGGGGCCACGCTTTATGACATCAAAGCAGTGGCGGCACATTGGATTGAGACAATCGATTCTGGCCTGGCGAAACAGACACGTATGACGTACTGCCATTGCCATGAGCCCAACATCCCGATATCGTATAGGGGTAGGAGTCTCGGGGATCACCTGAGCCTGGCTGGTGTAAGAGTACGAGGTGATTTCCCACCGTCGCTTGGACCTGGAAATATGTCTTCCTCTGGTACCCGAAACAACAAAGCACTGCCCCATGTCGGGGGTCGTGGCCTCCAACCGATGGATTGGGAAGACATATGCGTCATCCAATCCTGTTCAGGGACCACTCGCGACAGTGGCGGGCTCGACCTCACCTGCCAGGATCTGCTTTTCCTTACTCTTGTAATAATCAGTGTCCAGATAATGGGCTTCACAAGAGGAAAAAGGAGATTCATCTCCTTGGAGCATGACCAATCGACCCTTAAGGGAGTATTTGAGGCACTAGTGGTATGATGAGGGGACCGCTGCGTGAAGGTGGATCCATGGCCTTCCCATCAATGCATTGTAGGCAGTGTCCTAAGAGACAACCATGAATTCGGTATTGGCAATTAAGCCGCCGAACTGGATCTTCAGATGAATCTTGCTGAGTGGAGTTTGTTTGGTCCTGTCATACCCCTGGATCTTGAGGTCGGAGGGAGTTAAATCATCCTCAGACGACCCCAGTTTCCGTAGTGTCCGAGTTGGGATGAGGTTAATCCCAGAACCCGTGTCAACAAGACAACATCGAACTTCCACGCCATTGAACTGGCCGGTGACGTACAGTGGGCGAATGTGCCCCTGTATGGGACGGTCTTCATCTTCACTGGAAAATGAGATAAACTTCTGACATTCAGCGTCCTCAATCGCCTTAGTGTGGAAGGATTCTGCGGCCGCCACCTTCTTCTTGAACTGGAGGGGGCTCCTTAGAGCCTCGACGAGCACCTCACACATTTCAGACGACAGACGAAGGGACCCAAGGATATAAAGCCTTACCAGAATTCTGGCCAGGTGATTCAGGACATCATACTTTCAAGCCAAACACGAGCTTCTGCTTACAGGAGGCCGCTCTGTGATTGGAGGCATGACGGGCCCTGACGGCTGGATTGGTGACTGATTGGTACTAGGCACGTCTCGCTGTTCACTAGTCGAAGCACGGAAGGTGGCTGCCGTGTTAGGACCGGAAGGCTGTAGTCGGCCGGTGGTAGGGCATGGCTGGTTGTGACATGGACGAGGTGGTCCCGCCTGATCCAGTAACACAAATGGTGGTGGAGGTGAACCTGTCGACCCCGGGTGAGGGGACCGTGTGCGTCGATCTCTGTATCGGGCCTGCTGCCTAGTCTCAGTAGCATGTATGGCCTGGCTGGAGGATATGACTGCCGTGCCCTGGCAATTTGTGTAGCCACGGCTCTGCCGATGTTGGTGACGGTTGGGGACATTGGGGAAGTCCACCTGGCGTTCCTCATGGTTGGGAGCCAAAAAGGGATTTACTAACTCTACAGTGTTAACCGAAGCGTACCCCAGGCTTTCACTCGGGGATTCATCCGCTACCGGATGGAGTCTCAGAGGGATCCCCATATCTGGGGGCATAAAATCACCAAGCGTGCGAGAAGATGACGGCACTGGCAGGGCGCGTTCTTTCTTCTTGTGTCGCCGCTTGCTCTTATGGGAAGAGGTAGGCTGGGACGACGATTCGAGGGCTCTGGCTGGCTCAGGCGGGCACGAATGATGCCATGGGCACGGGAAACCGTCCTAAAGGCCATCCAGTCGCTATACTTCTAGGACCCATGGCCGGAAACCTACTTCCACTCATCCTCATTACCGCTGCTACCATCTGATTTCATGAAGACACCTGCCACCTGTACCGGGGCTAGGCCCAACTTAACTATGTTGTTGTAAATCTGGTCTTGGATCTAGTCCTTGAACACATATCATTGCTGGATGGTGTGCCCCAGGATCTGGTGATAAGGGCAGTAGTTAGGCTGATCAGTGAGACACGCCTCTTCTGGCTTCCGGCACTCAGGCAACCGCACGATTCTCTGCTCCAAGGTGCTACAGAAATAACTGGGGACCTGGGCCTCGTCAAATGAGTAAGTACGATTCCTTCTATCTGAAAATAGGGATGTTAGAGGCTTACCTTGACCAGGGGCTGGAGGAGCATGACGAGGAGGCTGAGCCTGATTATCTCGCCTGGGCGGTGGCAGTGCATCACGTAGAGGCGCCTGCTGATTTTGAGGCGGTCACTGCCGGGCCGGAGGCTGTGCCCGTGGGGGTGGACCCCTATGGGGATGCTGAGTTGGCCTTACTGGTAGAAAATCTAGCTGTCTGGGAGCCTCTATCTGGGCTACAGCGGCGGGCTCGGCTCTGGCGGATCTCGTTGTAGGGATTACAAGAGATAGCGGGCGTGCCTGACTGGCCTGTTGTAGGGCTTCTTCAAGGCGCTGAGCCTTGTCTGAGAAATCCTGGAACCCTCCAGGGTAATTCTAAGTGATCAGAGAAGGAACCATCTCTACCTTGACATTCCCTACACACATTGTCTATAATTTCTCCTGAGTTAGTGGCATGTCAAGGGAGTACGTGGTCCCCTTCCACCGGGTGACGAAGTCCACGACCCGCTCATCGGGCCTTTGTTTGCACCTAAAGAGGTCTACAATGTTCATCTTCTGGGTTGTGGAACTAAAATGGTAGAGGAATTTCCGGCGAAGTTCCCCCCAGCTAGTCACAGATCCAACAGGGAGCTGGCTGTACCAGACGAAGGCTGGTCCTTCCAGTGTCAGAACGAAGCAACGGAGCTTGGCAGCCTCCTGCTGCGCCGGAGTCCCCAACATAGGCCTACACATCGAGTTGAAGTGGGCCAGGTGTTGTGGCGGGTCTCCTGTCCCGTTAAAGGGGGAAAAATTGGGGTTCCCAAATCCTTGCGGGGCCGACATATCATCCACCCATGCTAGGTATGGATTGTCGTCCGGTGGGATTGCCACCTGCTGAGTTTCCAGGGCCTCCAAGCGGGCGATGAGCACTTCCATCAGATAGTCCGGACACGGATTCCTGTCCTGACGGGGATCTCTAATCACAAGCGCATTGATGGGCTCTCCAATCTGGTAGTCAAGCTTATCAGCTCACAGGGCGGCTGGCGGAGCAACTCTCAGGGCAGTAGGAGGAAACTGAACATGGTCCCCCAGGTGATCCCGCCGCTCGGGAGGGTTAGACGAGACATATCGCGCCCTCTTGCCATGGGCTCCAGACTCTCCCCTGTCGGTGAACACGACATGGTTGCGATTACCCGGGGGAATCTCGGCAAGGGGTAGGTGATCCTGCCCCACCTGTCCTGGCCTAGGATTACCGTAGTCAGGCTGCCGCTCCGTGATGCGTTTGGCCAAGAGCTCATCAACCAGCCTCTTTTTCTCAGCAAGCTGCTGGTGTAGCGTGGCCTTTTCGGAGTCTTCCTCTTCCTTCTGTACCGAGGTAGATGGGTCGGCGATCTTGATATCCCCGACATGCTATTTACCCTTGCTGATGTTTCGGCTCAGTGTTAGTGCCTCAGTGGGTGTGGGGAGACCTAGGAGGCTCCTCTGGTGGCGAGTAATCCTCCCAGATGGGTCCAATGGCGTCTTTTACTCAGGGGGTGAGTCCCCATCGAGGAGCTCTACACTGTTTCCCTCATCTGAAAGATCCGCCATGTTGACCGCCACTGCCTTTGGCGACATTCCATCAGGGCCGCCTGGTGAATCGGGCTGTCGGCGGATCACACAAAAAAGAAGGGCAGCGTACGGCCCCCATCCGCGGATGTGAGCGTGGGGGGTGGCCTCCTCGATAACCTTGCAGAGTACTTGAAAACTCTGAATGCATTGTTGCTGGAGGGCCCTACGGTGGCCAGGTGACTCGGACTGCCGAACCGCAGGGAGCGCTGCCAGGTCGACCCGACGACACTGCTAACCAATATCCTCGAGATGTGCTTGACTCCTGGGATATGGCGCTAGCTGATGGCGAAGATGGGAGTGAGTCAACCAAAGAGTCTGGAGGAAATATTCAAACTTTCCCGGGGTGAGTGCCTCTGGCATATCAAAATTCGACGCTGCGACCGACCAAAACTTCTCGGGGAAGTGGCCCACTGTGAGGATGGTCCAGAAGCTCCATGACTCTGGTTCGGGGTCCGGACCTTGCTGCCTCAGCTCATCAACCGAGAATGGCCGGGGAGCTAGCAACGGTGCCGAGGTAGGTCGCCAGGCCGGTGGGATGTCCAGCAGGGAATACGGTGAACATGCCAATTGGCTGCCGATCCCTGAGTCGTCCTCCAAGGGCCTCAGTGCCCTGGAAGCCACATCGCGATAGGATGGGCCAACGAATAGGCACCCTGTCACAGCGTCAGTGCTCGCCGAGGGTGTGTCGCCTTACGACTTTTCCGTCGGTCCCCAGAAAAGTTCCCCACCCTCCTCGACTGAGGTGGAAGGCGCTTCCGGGGAGGCCAGTGATAACTACAAGTTTGACCCCTGGGGATACACCAAGTCCTCGTCCTCCTGGAAATACCTTCAGAGGGAGGAGGGAATCATACGGATCTCGCATTTGGGGAGTACAAGACTGACACGCCATGTCCCCATCCCTTCCCTAGACTCAGAAGGTCGGGGGGAAGGTTCCACCGTTGTGTCGTACTCCTCCTCAGAGTCCGAGAAATAGACCAGTCTAATTTCCGTCCGGACTCCCCTGACATTCCTACTACGGCGACGACACCCCGCATTCCTACCCCTGGGTGGCTCGTCAGGGTAAGGATGATTTCCGTCAAGGATTCCCCTGGCCAAAATAGTGCTGGGTCAGAGGGGAATGAAGGCCAAGGTGCGGGAAGCACCGGGACAGATGTCGAAAGGGACATGGGGGGGACCTCCATGTGAGTGAGCGTCTGGATACGCAACAGCTCCATACTCACGGCCAACGGTAGGGGGAGTGACCTCATACCCAGTGCAGTGGGCGCTGGAAGGAGTCATACCCGGAGCATGGCTGTCGCGAAAAATCCTTTGGCTTCCCAGATCAGTGGCACGGAATGAGCCTTAATGATGGGTGGCACTACCGCGGATTGGTCCACGGTGGCCATTGCCTATGTCCGCGATCGGGAGAGTCGACCCAACCTGCCTGTAGGGCAGTTGGGGCCTCGATCCCAGTCGGTCATGTGACTTCCCCGGCCCAACATGTGCAGGGATCTGATAGCAGGCGTCAGCAGTGGCTCGGGCCACAGTGGCTGCTGAGGTTGGTGTCCCAGGATGGGCAATCTCTCCCGCTCGTGCCCGACGCTGGCATCGGGTCAGATGGGTTGGAGACGGTGATGCAGGCGCAAAGATTGCCTGGTCCTCGGCCTGGGGAGCTGGGCAATGACGTCGACATAGCCTGGCGGGGGTTCTTACCGTTAACTCCTGGGATGGGTCTCCGATCGGGCAGACCCGGACATCCCCCATCTCATTGGCGTAGGGGATAGATGTGTCAAGGCGCTCCGAGGATAGGCTCCCGAAGTGGTTGAACGTTGGAGTGGGGAGCGGCAGCTCCCTGCGCGGCCCTCGGGGGTGGTGACGATAGTGGGATGCAACCGGCTCTAGATCCAAACGGGCCAGGCCCCTGGTGGGGATGATCCCTTCCTCGTCGTACTTGCGAACCAGATCATTGATCACCCTTCGCTGGACGATTTCTGATGGGGAGAGGGGGAGTGAGCGCCCAACAGTCGTGGAAATCGGAGCCGGAGTGACTATGGAAAAGGCGGGACCGTGCGGGGTAGCCGTGTCGGTACTGCCCCTACCCCTACGCTGGTGGGCAGGTGGAGATCGAACTCCGGATGTAGTGATCTGATTCCTGGAAGCAGGGAGATGAACCCATTTGTACTAACAGGAAAAGAAATCGACAACCAATAGACCAAAGTCGTCCCATCTTCTGTGGTCGGTGAGAGGGATCCACGCTAAAGATCTCACAGAACGGAGTGCACAACATACTGACTGCCTCAACCCCTGGCGGGTTTCACGTCCCGGTGATAGGTACCCGGACCCGGTGACATGCTGATCTTCCGACATCCCGAACACTACCTGTCCCCATATTGAGTAGAAGAGCTTCATGTCGGGTTCACCATTTTCTATTTCTGACGCTTTTATGCCGGGGCGCGCGCGCGTGTCCGTCACGCATGGGAGGACGCGCGGCTCGCAGCCCCGCATTCCCACTTTTCAAAGGTGGGCGACATCCATTCCTTATTCAGGGACGTCTGCTCCTTGATCGAAACCGGGATGATTGGATGTTGTTTCTTCCTTCCGTGGATTCCTCGTCGGAGCTCGTCACCTAATCCGGGTCTCCCTCATAGATTTAAGACGGGTTCATGAAGCTCGTTCCCGACACCATATCTGCATGGACGCCAGTTAATTACGCTGCTTCCGTCGAGACGCTCCAAGGGGTCTTGTCGGGGCAGAAACCTTCGGTGAGGAGAACGGTCGTGTTGGGGTGTTGTTGGCATGTCTTAACGCTGGGGATCAACATGTTTGTCTTCTGTCCCTTATCACAGGGCTTCTCGAGGGCACGGAAGCCTGAGGCATCCCACATCGAACGCGGGGAATATGTACCATATGAGGTTTTCCTCAGATTCCCATGTTTAACACGGGGTATGCCATGAGTTTAACATCTTACGGAGATGGATCAGACTGATCAAAACACTTAGATTGGATCAGATTGAAGGACCCCCTAGGTGGAACACCGATGTTGGGGCCAGAACGTGGGCGGATTCTCGGATACTATGGAGTGGTGTGGAGTGGAATGATCTCACCGGGATGTGGCGGCCCGGGTAAGGATCATGATGGATGATGGAGTGACAAGCTTGAACCTCCTGGAGGCTTCCTACATATCCCCATGGTAGGGAATCAAAGTCCGTGTAGTTTGGTGATACGGTGGGACGCCTGAAAAGGCGACTCGTGAGAATGGACGCATGGATTGGAGCCTGGAGGAAGTGAGATCTCTGGGCTAAGGCATGAGATTCCCAAGGCATGTGGGCTTGAGGGGGAAGTCAGGATGAGATGTGGATGTGAGGCATGGGGATTATGCTCTGAGATGACCCAAGTGGGGGAATACAGTTTAACGTCATGCGGGACGAGATACAGTTTAACGTCATGCGGGACGAGATACAGTTTAACGTCATGCGGGACGAGTGATCTGGGGCTTATGCTCTGAGTCGGCCCATGGTGGATATGGGGCTTACTCTCTGAGGTGGCCCATTTTGGATATGGGGCTTAGGATTTGAGGCATCCCATGTTGGATATGGGGCTTACGATCTGAGGTGGCCCATGTTGGATATGGGGCTTACGCTCTGAGGCGGCCCATGTTGGATATGGGGCTTATGCTCTGAGGCGACCCATGTTGGATATGGGGATTACGCTCTGAGGCGGCCCATGTTGGATATGGGGCTTAAGCTCTGAGGCAGCCCATGGTGGATACAAGGAACTGACGTGGAGAGGTCAGAATGACCGGGTGGTGGGCTTGAACCTCATGGAGGCTTCCTACGTACCATGCGTTAGCACGGATCAAAGTCCACATAGTTCGCTAGTATGAGGATTACGCTTTGAGGCGGCCCATAGGAGGATGTCATGGTTGATGCGCACTCTAAGACCACGTGAGTCATGATCGGTGTGAGAAACAAGAGGCATTAGGGACCAGACGATCACGTCGCAAATGGTGCGTCCGTGAGAAGCAGAATGGGGCTTACGTGTTGAGCGGCCCAAAGAGGAAACAAGGGCTTACGCGTGGTTAGTGACCCTTGGTGCCGGGGCTTACTCCAGAGTGGAGGCCCGTGGTGCGACAAAGCACAGTGGGAAAGGGACTCCACTGGCCTTGGCAGAGGGGAAGTACGGAGATGCACAGGTGCAACCTTCCGCAAGAGAGGCTAGGGGCTTACGCTCTGAGGCAGCCCTTCCCCAGTGGACAAACTCCACTCTGACAAGGAGGATCTCATTCCAGGCGAGGAAGAGTCCATTCCCGTGGAGATGAGTGGTGTAAAAAATTCCCGAGCCGGGGGGACCCTGTGTGCGAAGCACGGGGTCAGACCACAGTTTAACGTCATGTGTTAAGGACGAGGTGCTTAGCAGTTTAACGTCCTGCAGCTTGGATGAGGTGGGTTTGCTCCACACCCCTAGGGATTACATGCCCAATGCCCTCTACCCCTTGTGGGAGGGAAGGCATCGGCAAGGCCGTAATGAAGGGGGCCCATAGGGAAAACCATTGGGGGGTCCACGTTAGCGTGGCTATGCGAAGAAGTAATAGCCGTTGCCATGCCTATGCGGAGAAGAATAAGGCAAAGCAACACAACGGGAAACACCGCCCAAAGAGCCTTGAGGTTACTTCGTACGAGTCTGGAAGGCCGTACGGGAAAACAACGCATGGCGCGCATACCCGGAAGGGAAGACATAAGGTGCCGACACGGAAAGGCAGCCAAGGGGCGTCAAGGTAAAGGGGTCCTAGGTGTTGTGCGCAAAAGGAAGGTTTTCATGAAAAACACCGGGATGGCGCGGAATAGGGCCAGAGTATTGCGCGGATAGGTGATTGCGCGCAAGGTATTGTGCATGTAGAAGGGGATTGCATGCAAGGGAGAACGATCGCACGCAAGGGAAGTACCTAGAGGAGGAGGAAAATTCACATAACCCATTGGAGTTGTGCGCAAAGGCGAACCCCGGGGCAAGGTTGCGCGAAAAGGGGGATTACCTAGAAGTCATATTGTGCACGGGGGGAATCGAATTGCGCGCCCAAGAGCTGATCCAAATTCCTCAACCCCCAAACCGTCTGGGGTCGCCTTCTATTTATAGGCACCAGCCGACGCGGAATCCAGGTGGCGCGCGAAAGTTTCCGCGATGGGAACCGTCGGTGTGCAAAGCTTCCCCGCGCGGAACCGGGGCGTGCAAAATTGTGCGCACCAGTGGCTCGATTACGCGAATCCCGGGAATTCTTCACGTGCACATCTTTATTTTGCGCAAGCCCTCCTTTATTTCGCGCACCACTTCCCGGGCCTCCGGACCGGGCCTCTGATTCCGAATATGACTTCGCTTTTCCATTACAAAACTTCCTCTAGGAGTTGCGGACTTTTTTCGGCGTCTACAATTATCATTCAAAAGAAATGAAGCACGGTACCTGATGCATTAGATCAGTTGGTATGAAGGGATCAATATGTGTCAAAGATTCAAGCGCTTTCTATATTAATAGATAGATAAGAACCAGGGGGAACACATAGAATTATTAAAGTCTATATTAAACCCATATATTTTCCATAAATTCAAGTATGAGCACTTTTATAGAATATAAATATATTCCGAAAAGATTTATTTAAAATATTCTATGATGTAATTAAAAACTCTTGATATTATAAAGGAAATATTAATTCTATGAAGTCTTTAAACAAGCCTCTTCCCAAGGAAACTAGAAGAATCACTGATATAGCATAACAGGTTCCAAGTTAAATTTTTTATCCTGAATTTATGAAAAATATTTAGTATTTTGATAACCATACCACCCATATCAATGGGTTTTGTGTACCTCTTCCAAGAAATAGTGATAAGTTATCAATCATTCACACATCCATTCTAGAAAAAAAGTAAAATTTGAGACACCAAATTTTTGATCAACTAACTTGGAAAAATGTAAATTGTTTATATTTATATAATTATGGAATGTTGATAGTAGTTAGTATAAAATGTTCAAATTAAAATATACTTATTTTGAAATTATTTGAGCTATATTAAGATGGGTTTTGATAAACTTATATGATCCAACATTTAAATAATATTAATATATGATATTTATATTATGTAAAATGTTTTTATAATATTTAATGTAAACATAAAATGTTTATATTTCTTTGAATATCATGTATTAATATAAAATTCCATATAAATAATATAAAGGATTCTATATAAGAAATAAATTCTAAATTACTATATTTATTATGGAAGAAATTATAAAAATTTATGATCATTGTTTTATGATTTTTTCATAGTTTTATCACATGTTTAATTCATGAGTTTTTCATGTATTTATTATTAACTATTTAAATTATAGATATAATTTTTATATTATGAATTATTATGTACTTAGTTAATAAGATAAACTATTTGTTATTACTTACTATACCATGATGGGTGGGATGGCATAGGATTTATTATTTAACTATATTGAACTCAATTTTTAATAAAGATATAAACTGGATTTTTATTACAAGGAATAAAGTGTGAATATATTGTTTTAGTGTTATAATGAATTTAATTCTTTCTTAAGTAATGTTTTCCTCAGGAGAGGGACTCAGGATTAAACTACCCAATGTCTTGGAGGTTTTTCATTATTGTATAATGCTGAGGGTTAGATATATTTCACTCAAAAGATTACTGTTGTGAAAATTTTCAATCTAATATAATTATAAACCATTACGAGAATAGTTATTTTGAATTATGCATAAGATGTATTTCAATATGTATAAATATGTTTGGTGTCTATTTTTGGAAAATTAACACATAAATGTGGCATATTTAAAGAGTTACACATTAATATGGTGTTAATATATTAATTTTTTGGTTGGAATAGGTATTCAAAAACTAAATTGTTTGAATCATGTAGACATAATGGGAATAACATGAGATGAGATGGTGAGATTAAACCCCCTTTCAAATAATATGTGTGAGATTCCTTCCAAAGCCTCACATGTAAACACTTAAACCATTCACCTTTATAGGTTCTAATATAGTAGGGTGACCATGGATTATCTTGTGTAAGTAATGGGGGTATTGGAAAACCATAATTGTTAGGAAACTAAATCCCACTGCAAACTATGTGTAACTCTTAGTTGGGAAATCATAGAAGTTATAAAAAAATAGGAATAGATTTGGATTTATCCATATGATAGATTGGGTAAAGAGTAAATGCTCAAGTATCCAAGAATAAAATATGATATGATTGGGATGCTTACCTACCTAAATAAGTAACTAATTATAGGTAAACCATAGTGGATTCATTATTAAGTAAAATATGGATCTTCACACACTAAATAGATATAATCTATGGGGTCATCATTTTTAGTGGGAGTAATTTCAATAGAAGTTATTATTAACTGAATATAAATATTTATACTCATATAATAAAAGTATATATTATAGACAATTTCCTTATCATCATCTAGCTTAATCCTCAAATCAATTCTAGATTATGAAAAACTAAATCGTAGCAATTTCCCGGAATTCTACCAAAACTTGATAATAGTTCTCAATCAAGAAGAAATATTATATAGGTTGGAAAAATAACTTCTTAATAAGTAACCATCTATTTTAGTAATTCAATAAATGGATATATATTATTATGATAAGAAAATAAAGTATTCACTATAAGTATTAACCATCATTCTTATAACCATGGAAGTTATGTTATAAAAGAAAAATATAACCATGGATTCCTACAAGATGATTGATAAGAAAAAAAAATTATCTAGAAAAATATATTAATGAATGGTGTGAGGATTAAAAGGGTCTATTTAGATGTAAAATAGTGTAATAAACCTCAGTCTTAACACTTATGCTCAATATGATTGGGTACGTCAATGTCTTGGAGAGGCTGGGCTCACCTCTTAGGCTCGATCTGGCTATGGACTTCATTCTGAAATCATAGTTAGAAAGGATGTGATAGATTATTATGAAATTTAACATGAATAGATTTAATAAATGTTGTCCCAAATCCATAATATATTGAGGTTAGATGAGTAAGAAATGGGAGTTCTATGCTAAAGTGAAAATATGTTGGTGTAGAAGGATAATAATAATAGTTTTAGCTAAAAATAAAATAAAAAAGGTCATTGAGAGCCCACAACACACCTAAACCAATTTATAAGGATTATGGGAAAATTTTCATTTTTTGCAAAACCTAGTAATTAGAAGAGGAACTTCCAAGAATACGTGAAGGTTTCTAATAAACATATGTAGAGTCTACTTCAGGTATTAATGTTATAAAATTATATTCTTATATTATTAAGGGTAAGTGATATCAACATTAGGTTATATTTTTTTTTAAATACAACAAAGTTTAGAAGTGAATAAATATATGAATTTGATAGCTTAATGTTTTTCACTCAAGTAATGGAGGAATGAGTTTTTAAATTGAGGACCTGAATGGAATGAGTACTTTAAGATGCTATGAATCTTTAAAATAATGTGTGTTGTTTTCCTCATGTATATTCTTGATAAGAACATGTAAACAATTATAATTCTAATGAATGATATAATATTTTCAAAAAATAAGTTAATGATTCATCAAAAGTATATAACATGATTTGAAATAATACAATGATAAAAAGAGTTTTTTTTCTAGGGTAAATATTTATTCAAAGAATAAGTGGGAATACAATTCAACCACTAACTATTAAATATTTAACAAATTATTCTTTTAGTAAAATTACTAAACACATAAAATACCATATATATTATAAAAATAGTATATTGTTTGTAAAATATTCCATTTAAAAGGAAAACATATTTATTTATTAAATACAAAAGAGTTTGTGTATCATAGTATGATATCTTGAATATGGTATAGCTTATTAAATTTCAATGGAGTATATTTGATCTTGGGAAGTTAAAAGTTAACAAATAAAATATTATACTAGCCAAAACACTTAGTGAATTTCAATTTATATCTTAAAAAAGTTTAGTATATAGTGGTTATGAAAAAATATAAAAGTTATAAAAGTTACCATAACTAAGTTAATTACACATGATATGCTAAAGGTGTTTAGGATGTGTTATTAAAGTTACAATGTAAATAGTTTCATTATTTACCAATATATTTCAAGGGGAGAGTTTAATGGATGAGTTCCAATGATGATGATGAATACACACTTAAAAAAGGTATAAATAGATAAAAAAATTATCAAAATCATAAAATTGGATATTTTGGTGTTATAGAGGTTGAATATATTCAAATATTTGAATATTAGGAACATGATTCCTAAGTATCACCATTATTAAAAATGGTTAATTTCCTAAATATTACTCACCGAATTGTTTTGTGGGAGAGTTTTATAAAGTGGTGGCATAAATATATAAAGGGAATTATATATGAATTTAATGAGTTAGAAAAACTATAGATAGTGAAAAAACATAAATATGATCTAGAAATTTATCATATAGGATATGATAAATATGCTCTTATATAGAGTTTTATTAAGTATTCTATAAATAGTTTAATAATATTAAATATAATACAAAAAATAAAATATCTAATTTATCATTTCTTCATTCTGGAAGCATATATGTATATATGGATATATATATATATATATATTATGAAGTGTAATTATAATTAACCTCTAAAAGTATGACTTTGAGTTATCTCTAAAAAAAGTTTATCATGGAGTTTTATTTGTTATGAAAAAATGTTTAAGGTTATCATGAGTTGGATTCTTGTATGAGATATATAATATAATAATGAGGATTAATTTTTTTATACACTGAATTACCCACAATGTATTATACAAAGAGTATCATACACTATTTATTTCATATAATTGTGATTCATTATTCATATATAGATATACCTAGCATGACAACCTTTATATGTTGATACCTTTCTTATGAAATCCATTTAGGATTAACTAACAAGGGAATCATTGGGTATGTAATTGATAATGTCATTAGTTGGAGCCTAGTGAAGAAGGTATTTCTTCTTTAATGTACTGGATTATAGCATTTGAGAACTTTATTAAGATAAAATGGTGAAATATATATCCATACATAGAAAGTAAATGAGATTTAATTATCTATTTATATGAGGGTCATGGGATGTTCTTGAATATTAGATGTAGGACATGTGATGTACTCATTATCCTAATAAATATGTAATCATAATGTTGAGAACATTTAAGGCAGATATATGGGATTAACATACACTCTTTCCCGTGTTCTAACAATTTATTTTACAAAGGGAACATATGAATATTCATGAAAGCATGAGATGTAGTTGGTGGACACAATTATAAATATACATGTATTTGATAGAGATCACTCTAGATCCCTTTTTATATTTAGTAGCATTTATTATTTTTCAGATTCATCAATTTGATTATATTTTGGGATATGGTGATTCATTTTTTACTTAACTCTAAAAATGGTCATGGGGGCCACACTTTTTGGTGGACTGAATTGGGGTTGATTATGACTCAAATAGATTCTCTAAAAAAGTTTTAAATAAGGGTTTTTCATAAGTAATTAAATATGATTTAATATAAAGGTAAAGTTAATGATAACATTTCAAAAAAAATGTAAAATATACAAATTTTTTTTGGATGTGATTTTACAAGTTATTATATATGGTATAATATAAGATAAAGTGGCATAAAAGTCTATTAGGATTGAGTTCAAGTGTGATTTTGAAATAGATATGCCAAGAATTCATTATATATATATAATATATATAATATCACATGATATAATCATTTTTAGAGTATGAATAACATGAAAATTATGATTTTTAGTTATAAAATGGGTGATTCACTTTATATGAGATAAAAAACATCATAAGTTTTGATAAACTTTAGTTTCCATTGTATTATACGATTGGTGATCAATCATATGTGAAGTTTTATTTTTTTTTGTGAGGATTATCATAGAATATGATATATGAAAATAATAGTTTAAATTATTGATATTATTGATACTCTTGGAACTATTAAAACCCCTATATCCTTACAAACATTAAGGGTTAACATTTTATGCCTCCCACGCTTTAATATATAATTGAATAAGGGATTTTTTTTCATCAGTTACATACGATTTAAATGATTCAATTAATCATAAATTTATAAAACATTTGGGAAATTTTATTATGTGTGGTATTTCATAGGGAGAATCCCTAAAACTAATATAAAGGAGACCTATCACTTTGGTATAAATGTGGTACTAATTTCAGATATCATTGTCAAGAATCCCCCCCCCCCAAGATCTCTCTCTCTCTTCTTTATTTGTTAGAAGGATACTATCATATATGATGAAGGAAATGAAGATCACATCCAAAAGGTTTATATGATTTCTAGAAATCTGTGAATATATCATAGATGGAAAATCATATTATTTTTCCTATGTGATCGTTGTTAACTATATATGTAACAACAACATGTGATGAATTAAATTCCCTTGTTTTCTTCATTCTAGTTTATGTTTTTTAGTTTAATTCACATATAGAGTCTTGGGATTTATCATTTATATGTGTTTTCACCGTTACATTAAGTTTTAATATATGAATAGAGATCATTTAGATGTACAGGGAGACAATATATGGTAAAGTGATAGATTTTTTCACACCTTCAACAAACTTCTTTGAATAACTAATTTTGTTTTCAACATTCAATCATGATTTTTCGAATTATTTCTAAAATTTTCAACTTTGAGTGGGAGGAACAATCTCAGATCATATAAATATTGATAACTAAAAACAATACCATTTTCATTTTCTAAAATCCTCCTTAATACTAGTAATATCCATAAAAAGAATATTCCCATTTAAACACAACATGTTATCCAAAATTCAACTTGTTCTATCCTTTCAATTTTAAACTGTAAATGGTGGATCCTTTTTCTAAACCAGAATTATAGTGGACTACCAAAACTATCTTATTAATTCTAGAATTATTTAAAGACTTTTTTAAATCAAAAGTTATTTAATATTTCCGAATAAAATTTTTTATCCTATAATTTTCATATTTATAATAAATAACTTATTTTCCTAAAAAAATTATCCTTTCAATATATATATTTTCATTAAAATTTTTAATCAACCAATTATTTTTTATTTCATAAGTTTATAGAATAGAATTATGGAATTGGATTATAAATTTTCCATTTCATTATCTGTATCAATATGTTTTTGTTTGAAAATATCATGATCAACCTCCTTTACATTATAATTATCCTCCATGTCAATGTCTTATTTCTTCATTTCAGTGAGCATCTTCTTTAATTTGTTGATTTCATTCATAAATTTGAATCCTTTTCAAAATGTAAGGCATCGTTGTTTCTTAATGATTGAATGACTTTCTTTATGTTCCAATTTACCTTCTATATATTTGAAATTATTAATAGACATTATTTGAGTTCTTTATTTAACATTAACTTCATTTGACTGTACTCTTTGCTTCCATCATTACTATTATCATCACTTTTAATTTATTCTTCATTCAACTTTATAATTAACAAATTTTCACTAAATTCACTTGATGTAAAAACATTTTCATCATCCTATAACTATCATTTTCTTTATGCTTTGATAATAAATTCATATTTTTGAATTTAGAAATTTTTTTATCTTTACCCTTTAAAGAAACATCTAATTTATCAAATTTAAATTATTTATTATTTCAGAAACTACGCATATTATCATTCTCATATTACCACTCTTCTTCTTGTTTTTAACTTGCACAATTAGATACAGAATGTCTAATAGCTCCATAATTAAAGAACTTCAAGGGTTATTTTTTAGGGAATAGAAATTTTTTAACCACCAGATGGTCGAATATGAGTTGTTTGGAAGATTTTAAACATTGGGGACAATTCATTATAAAAATAAAACCACAAAACTTCTTACTCCTTAAAGTAAGAGATTTAAAAATTATATTTAGCCCTAATCACTATTAATAAGTCAAAAATATAAAACTCTTAAAAGAAAATCATAAAAAGACATTCAATCATAGTAGAAATTAAAAAAGTAAATTATGTACTAAAAGATTACTTGGTTTGGGAATTCGTCATATATTTTTAGTAAAACACTATCAATTTTTTATTTCTACAAAAGTAAAATGACTCAAAGTTACTATATCCTTTTAGGAAGTACTTATACTTTTCAAAGTTAGAGATACTTAAATGATACCATATTAAAAATATTTTCCCACCACTATTTAAGAGGGGTATTCATCCAATTAAATATGTTCCACCCCTAACCAAGATTCGTGGGCATCCCTCAGTTTCATTATACCAAGCACCGCCTCAAATGTTGTAACAAGTAGGTTTTTCACAACTATTAATTTGGCCAACATAATCTAGTGCAACCCAACGTCTAGTGAATTCATAAGATTTTGTACATACCATCAAATTATTAGCATCATTCGGTAAACATACACATATATTGAAGTCAATGATTTCACTACCATGACAACATTGAAGGATCTATTTGAGTTCCACGTTTTAGTAATCTGAATTTAGTAACTTAAAGTAGGCTTAACAATCCTGAAAATATCATACTTGAATACTTATTCAAGTAATTTTTGTAATTCTTAAACACTTAGTAAAAACTAATCCTCCTTCCACATGCTTTCAAAGTTCTTAATCATCTTTCATTAACCAAAGACCAACAAGGTAATAGTGCTCCATAAGGATTTTTTGGGCCAAGACCTTTATGAATAAGTCATCCAGATTTTTATTTATAGATATATTATACATATTTAACACGTTTTATTCCAGTATATTCCTAATGAAATGTGATTTCATGTAAATTAATTTCATTTTTTCAGGAAGCACTAGACTCTGGGAAAGAGAATCACATTATGACTATCATAGAATAATACTCCTCATTTTAATCCCTTTATTGGATCCTTTAAAAAGAGTATTCACCATAATAACTCTTTTTTAAATTCTATATCTACAATTTATTCTAATTTCATTATAGATAAGGTAACCATAGGATATAATGAACATATCCAACTAATATTTCTTCCACAAAACATAAACATGAATACTATTATTCTCTTTTGGTTGTTTTAATCCCTAGAACAATATACACCCATTTATCTATAATGGATCATCTTCTCAAAAATAAAAAATTATGTTTTCTAATCCTTTTAAGTATCGAGTGATCAAATTCATGGATTCACAACGATCCCTTCTAGGTTTTTATTTAAAATGCTTACTAATTCCATTATAAAGGAAATTTTTAGTTGTGTAAAAATGATCATGTACACTAGACATATAAAATCTAATACATACAGTACTTTCTATATATACAAGGATTCATCTTCTAATGTTGGTTCATGTTCCTTGGATAACTTTAAGTGTCAAGAAATAGGGGATATGGAATACTTACATACAGTTATTTGAATTTTTTTTAGGATCTTGAAGATGTATTCTATGTTGGATAACACAAATGTATAGGTTTTTATAACCCTCTCTATTTTCATCCCCACAATTTTATTATATTTGAAAATATCATTCAATTTAAATATTTCATAAAATTATCAGTTCATCTCTCTAATACATGAAAACTTCAAACCATCCCGCAATAGGTTATCCATATATAAAATGACTTTTATGTATGTCCCATCATTCCATGAATTTAGATAACCTAAATGGTCAGAGCTACACCATGTGAAATATTATTCAGTCATGAATGTTTCAAACTGGAGGTTCTACTATTGAGGTGACTGTTTCAAGCCATAAAGTATTTGCCTCAACATACAAACAAGGTACCTATTATGATGATTTTAAATAACCTTGGGATAATTTATATAGATCTTCTTCTTCAAGTCACCATGAAGAAAGGTATTCTTGAAAACCATTTTATCCAAGTGCAGATCATTAAAAAAACTTAACTTGAAACCATTTGGAAGGAAGTATGCTTTACTGCATGTGAAAAAAATTATATGAAATCGATTCTTTCCTTTTTTAGAATCCATATACCACCAGTCATGCCTTGTATTATGTACTTTCATAATATTTTTTCTTTAAAAAAACAACCCATTTATTCTATATTACTTACTTTAATGAATTCAAATCCTCTCAACTTAGTTTCAGATTTTGATCTTAATGGTACTACTACTTCTACTTCCCCAACTATCGATTTCTCAAATTTTGAATTTTTCCCATAGTATTTGATAGATATTATCATTACGGTGTATCTTTCACTATTATAACATCTGATGAATATATAATGAAATTTAGTGCCAATGAAACTTGTGATATTACACTTCCTTCATCTATATCAACTTTAGATTCATTGATTATATTATATAGGAAGGCTATGTACATGTCATTTTCTATATCATGACATATATTCTGTTATTAATTTCTTTTTTGAGTCATGTGTTTGGAATTGTATAGATATACCACCATAATTTCTAAGGGTCATTCTCTAGGATGGTGGTGATAACCACCCTCAGGAGGTGGTGGTCCATGAGCTTCCAGTATTACCTATTATAGTGCCTCCTATTGTACATCCTCCTATTACTAATTTTGGAACCAATGATCTACTTTGAGATAGTTTCATGAAACTAGTATATTTGATACAAGGATACCCATGACCCTTCCATACTATGGAAAATCTGACATGAAAGTTCAAACAACAACACCCTCCTACGATTTCAATAGTAGGTGGTCCTCAGTCTACTGAGTCATGGATATAGGGTACGTTAACCATATTTCAGCATCTAGAGATGCCTCTCGGTGGGAGGGTTAAACTCATGACTTGTATTTTGTGTGACCTACCTAAGAGATGGTGTAAGGTGATCACCCAGGTTGATCAGCATTGGGGTCTGGTATGGGTTGAAATTACAACAACTATTTATGATTACTTCTTCCCTTAGAATATGATATCAAACTATTCTAGGGAGTATATGCACCTACATCATGCTGTTTTTTGGTGATGGTGTATTTATCTCAATTCATTGATATTAAATTATTCACCGTAACACTTTATATTGATGATTTGGTGACGGTGAGATGTTTTGAATATGGGATTGTGTACACCATTTGATTGTTATTTATAATAATGAGGGAGAATATTATTCCCACACGAGCTGATATGGACCGAAGCATCAGGAGATGGTCAGAGTGACATCCAAGATTCTAGTATCTTTATGAGCAATTATGAGACATGGCATGTAGATTTTAAACATATGGTGGATTGTTTTAGGGATGTCATCGATGAATTTTATGGACTACCCCCTAAGAGATAGGTAGAGTTTACAATTGATCTAGTTCCTAGAGTAGTCCTAGAATCCATTCCCCCTTAGAGGAAGACACATACATATCTTCAGGGACTCAAGAAGAAGCTAGAATATTTGGAAGCTAAGGGTTTCATATGACCCTTTACTTATTTATGGGTTTCACTTATCCTTTTAACTAAGAAGACTAATCATAACCCCATGCTATGTGTGGATTACTTGTGGTTGAATCAGCTTATATTAAAGAACTTGTATACCTTTCCTTGTATTGAAACCCTCTTCAACAGACTCCTAGGAGCTAGGATTTTCTTGAATATTGATTTGAGGTGGTGCTATCACCAAGTGAATGTTAGACCATCAAACATACATAATACAAAATTCTATAGTATATATGGCTTGTAAAAGTATCTAGTTATGTCGTATGGTCTCATGAATACGCTTTTTGTTTTCATGGATCTAATGAACCATGTTTTCCAACTATATCTAGATTCATTTATTATAGTATTTGTGGATGACATCTTGGTGTGTTCATTTATGTGAAAAAATAATTCCAAAAATCTTGAGATCACAATTAATACACTGAGAGAGCACCATCTGAATTCTAAGGTCACAAAATTCCACTTTTGGATCAACAAGATTCACTTTCTAGGTCACATCATCACATGGGAATGAGTATATTTTGACCTAGAGAAAGTGACATATGCTCTTTCTTTGGAGAATCCAAATATCATCATTGATATATAGTGTTTCATGTGACTTTA
Organism: Viscum album; assembly: GCA_963277665.1. Classification (NCBI taxonomy): domain Eukaryota; kingdom Viridiplantae; phylum Streptophyta; class Magnoliopsida; order Santalales; family Viscaceae; genus Viscum; species Viscum album. The sequence continues at coordinate 1,574,585,542 of OY728161.1, read as the reverse complement.
TGTCTAGTAGAATCATTTTATTTAGGACTTTTAATTCCTAATAGTGACTCAAATGGGCTTTACCAAATATGGTGTAAATTTTTTATGTTTTGAAGTCTACAAAACAACCTTCCAAGAGTTGAAAGTAATATTGATTTTAGATATTATATTTATTTTACCTAATACTAACAAAGGATATATAGTATATTTTGATGTATCAAGTATAAGTCTAGGAGTAGTCCTTATGCAGGATGAGTGAGTCATGGTATATGGGTCTCACCAGTTGAGGTCACACGGGTGGAATTACTTGACACACGATTTGAAGCTAGAAACTACGATTCATTCCTTATTTTGTTGGAGGAAGTATTTATTGGGAGACAAGTTTTTCATTTATATAGAAAAAAAATCCTCAATTATATATTTATATGGTGTGACTTGAATCCTAGGTAGTGAGGCTATGTTTAATACCTATAGGATTTTTATTTTGAAATCACTTATATGCCTAGGAAGGGTATGTGGTGGATGATACTTTGAACAAAAATACTCATACATAGGTCATTTAAGAAACCAATAATGAGTATAAGTTGAGGTATATATAAAATATGATGTATTTAGAGTTTCAATAGTATCATGGGAGTCCTATTTTAGTACCCTTAGATGTGACATATTCTTATATGGACCGAGTGAATATGATCCATCTTTCTAATCCAAAGGTCTTAATATAGAGGGAGAGTTTTTAGGTGAGGACCCACTGTCAGGATTGGATATTGATGAGGATGATATTTTTCACATTCATGAGAGTATCTGGTTACCTATAGATATATGTGAACAATTGATGTGGGAGTCTCATACCCATGCTTAGGAATTACACCATGGACTCACCATTATGTACCGTGATGTACACCAATAGTAATAGTGGCCACATATGAAGAGGTTTATTATAAGTTTTACTAAAAGGCATTCTTATTTATAGTATGTGAAGGCAGAGCAACAACAACCTATTAATATTTTACATCCACTATCTATTCCAAATTAGAAATGGGACTATGTCATGATGGATTTTGTGATGATTCTTCAAATATCCCCTTGAGGTAGTGACTCATTGTGGGTTATCATCAATAAGTTTACCAAGGCTTCTCACTTTCTACCTATTAGAGATTAGTTTTCTATAGATGAGCTTTTGAGGATTTTCATCCAAAATATAATACACCTTCATGGTGAAATTTATTACATCATATCATATAGTCACACTCAATATACATTGTTATTATTTCATGGGTTGGATAAGGCATTGAGTTCATATGTGCATCTAAGTACAAGATACCACCCTCAGACTGATAGTCAGTCCAAGCATATGGTATAGGTGTTGTAGAATATTCTTAGAATATGAGTCCTTGGAATATGAGGTTTTTTGGGATAAACACAAACCTATCACTGATTTTTCTTTTAATATTATATTTTAGGAAATTATATAGATGGATCCATATGAGGTTTTATATGGTACATCATTTTTTTTCAAACCTGTACTAGTTAGAGGTAGATGAGGCAGTTCCACTGGGACCTCGTCTTGTTCATGAAAAGTCAAAGTAGGTATAAATTATCGAAAAATATATCTCTATAGCACAATATAGGTAGAACTCATATATTGATCACTGCTAATGGACTCTATAGTTCAAGGTGGGTCATTGGGTCTTTCTATGAGTTTTTCCTAGGTTGTGTCATAGATGGATTCAAAAGTAGGGTATGTTTTCACCTCATTATGTTAGATCTTTATAAATATTAGAGAGAGTTGGGATGGTATCCAATCAGTTGGATTTACCTTAAAGTATCAATCCATACCTGAATTATTCCACATATCACAATATTATGTTATTATTATGACCCATTACATTCTTTTGACCCTAAAGATATTTAGCTGGAATAAGATGACTCTTTTGAGAAGAATATTATTCATATAATTAATCATAGCATGAAGGATACCAGAGGAAGGTCAGTTCCTATAGTTATGGTTTTATGGTAGTACAACCATGTATAGGATGAGACTTGGGAGTGAGAGGTCAATGTATGTTCTTAGTGGCTATAAATTTTACCAGACGATGTTTTACTGCCCTTGTAAGTGAAAATTTGGGATGTGTTGTTTTAAGGTGGGGATGTTGTAATATCTCATCATTTCTCAGAAGGTTTGGATCCTTTAAATTTCATCTTAAACCATTCATTTACAACTAATGGAAGTTTCTAAGGGATTGATTAAGGGTTCAAGAGAATATGGGGCTTGTTCGGAGCCTGGAGATTTGGTTTTTGGAGAAATGGAATGAGGTGTATGGTTGGAGTGAGAGGTCTATGTATGTTCTTAGAGGCCACAATACCAAATGAAAAACTATACAGAAGTTTTATAGGAGATCTACACTGTCTATGTATAGTTTTCAAAATCATGTGCCAATCTCGCACACTTAGTTCAACTTAGGTTGTAACCCTATATGGTTGACACATGGTTTGGCTAAATTGTGATGCCAAATAATGTGATTGGTTAAATGAATGTTTAAATATCATTTTTTATGCTTTCTCTTAAACTAAAAACTCATCATCCTTTTACTTATTCATAGTGGATCGTATTCTTAGAGATCTCCTTTCCTCTCCTCCTAGGATTTGATCTCCCACCTTCATCCAAACTAAAATTCTCCCACTATAGGTTTTTTTGTATAGCTAGTGGTATTCTCTTCATCCATATTCCTCATTTTCTTTTTTTCCCTCATCGTATAGAATATTAAATTCATGTGAGCTGATATTTACTATTTATTGAGTATTTTTCAATATCTTCAATTTCTCCCATTATATCCTTAGTTAGAGGCAGAAAAAAGATGATGAGAGTACTATCTATATATGTTACGTGTTCTAGTTAATTTCCCCTGATGTTTTGATGTTTATATTATGATTCATTGTGCAGGGCACCCAAATTTCTACGTGTTGCCTCCTAAATTTCAAATCAATTAAATGAGAAGATAATTCCTTTCATAGGGTAGTCCCAAAAACATAAATTATACCATCATTATATGAAAACCTAGACACATGCCACCCCTTACGGTATGTTTCTTATAAAGGTCATGATCTTTATGCCTTGGAATGTAATTGAACCACTACCTAAGGTGTGATGAGTTGGAACTTGTGAATGAAATTTAATTTAAATTCAACCAAGGGAGAATAGAACACCATGTGCATAGGCCTTTGCTTCTCTTGATTAGATATTGAGTTACCCTTATGAAATGAAATTTCCTAATTAAAATAATTGAATTTCTTAATGATATGGGTTAATGTAATGACTCAATCATTTATGAATAAAGTTCCATTTTATTTAAAGTCTTATAGATATAGTAAACACATGAACTCTTATTTTTTTATTGGGTTTAAATGACTATTAAGTATCATTGCCATTGATAATATATCCGTTGAACAGTGATCACAAAACTAATATAAATATAAGGTTTTAAGAGTTCCTTTCAAAACATAAAAAAGAGATGATGGCTCTATCTAGTAAACTCAGGTCATACGAAGATCATTTGTTAGATCTTATAAAGGAGGTAGCATCACTGGTATTTTCTCTTGACCAAGCCCAAGCCGAGCTTTAACACATTAAGGTTCAATGGAATGATCTACGGGAGAAGTTCAAGTAAATAGAGATTACCCCCAGGCAATGTTATCCGAGCCACCCCAAGAGTTTGTCACCATCGCACAACATACCCTTAAGTATTATGAGGGTGTTATAAGGGGTTATGTAACAAGGTACTAGTTACTTATTGTGAAATCCCTTTCGATAAATAAATTTTTTATTCCATCAATTACCTTATGGGAATAGACTTTCTTAAAAAAATGATGAATTTAATAAATTGATTTTTCGTATAAAAATGGTAATTTTTAGAAATATACAAATTATTATGTTTTTATTGATAACATTATAAAAACAATTCTTATAAATTATGGTTATATAAGTTCTTATTCTATAAATTATTAGGTAATCAGTTTTATAAGAGTTATATTTTTATACGATAAAACAGAAAGTGTATTTTTAAATAATTTATTCTATGGAATTAATGAATTTTTGAAATAATTAATATAATATTATTATATTATTATAAAATTAATTTTATTAATAAAAAATGATTATATATTTTTTATGAAGTCAAATGTAATTTTTATTAAGGTTTAAAAACTGTTTTTTTTTCAAAACCCCTCAAATTTACAATAAATATCGATTCTAATATTAAAAGTATAAATTCAAATATTTAGAAAATTATTTAAATAAAATGAATATTATTTTTGGAATCAGGATATTGAAATTATCTAACGGTGAAGTTTTCATAATTTTATGGGACAATCAAATTTTTGGGTAAAAATTAAATAATATATAAATATATAGTGTGTTTTATAACATCATAATGGACCAATAGTGATGTAATAAATACCATAAAAGGGATATTAAACCAAATATATGTTTTAGATTTTAAATAATGTTATTTTAGATTTATTTTAATTATTTTATAATGACTTAGTGAATCCTTCAAAATGTATAATATTTTTTATGATTTTAAATTCATTTCCTTGAGAGTGTGACTCACCTCCACGTAAGAAAGGATAATATTTTAATATCATCATCCTATTTCCTAATAAAATAATATTTTACAGTCCCATTTTCAATAAAACATTGGAAAAAACCATGGGTTGGTTTATTTTTTCAATATTTTAGTGTGTAGTGTCCAAAACCTAAATATTAAAGAATTCCCCTCTCATTTCCTATATAAACCCACCCAAGCTACCACTTCTCTTCACTAAAAATACTTGGATCATTTATATAAACTTTCCTACACTCTATATAATCCCCCCCAAGGTGCCTCAATCTCTCAAGATTCCCATATTCAATCTTTTGAAGTCACACACTCATATAAGGGTTTCCTTCCTTTCTCATTTTATCCAAGTTTTCTTATATTGTTACACCCTTTTATTTTCCATTAAAATTGATGTGTTATGTTTTCAAACCTTCCCCGTACATACCTTATTATTTTTTAATTATGATATACCCCTTTCTATCTCATTAATCCCTCCCATGTACACATGTTACCATATTGAAATTTTGTAAGAGTTATTTCATTCCTCCTCCTTCTTCGAGTTTCTTTATTATGGTACACCTTCTATTTACAAATTTATTATATTGGAAAATGTATTTATATGATCCCATTACTTCCCATTTCATTTATAAATTATGATATACCCCTTTCTCTATCATCAACACATTTTATGAATCCCCATGTGATGTCGTTATGCTGCCGAAATTGCACTGCGTTTTTCCATGCCAAAATCATTATATAGTGAATACCATGCCCATTTATCTATCAAGGGTATTAAAATTTATTCACATATACTTTAATATATTTATTCCACATTACTTTATCATGTAATAAATTATGATGTTGAATGAATCCATGTTATATGATCTATATGGAACACTTAAGCATGAGAATAAAATGTTCATGAAGGGTGTGCCCAGATAGAGATCCAAATAATTGTGTAATGTTTAGTATTATGAAACATCATGTTGGGATAGGGGTTTAACTGATTAATTTATAGGACATTTTTTCATCATGTTGGTATAGGGGTTTACCTGATTCTTTTACGTTAAAGATTCAATTTTTTAAGTTGTTTCCACATTTCTATATTATAGTGATCATGTTATATCATGCCATTATGTTTGTCTCTCTTATGCTACATTGATATATATATTTTCTGACATGTATTGTATTATTCATGTTGTTATTTGTTTAATCCCTTACTGGGCTTTATATCTCACACTTTTTTCTTATGTATGTCCTCGAGTTATCTCTTGCAATGCTAAGTACGAAGGAATGTTGTGGTCATGTAAAATAAGTTTTCAATAAAGATGTTGTATTTTATATATTAATTTGTCATGTAATATTCCTAATCCCCAAAGACACTAGAACTATCCATCTTTTGGGTTGTATTAAGTGCAATTTTATGTAATAAATCTTGTATAAATATGAACTAAAGAGATGGGTTCTTATAGTTGGTATCAAAAGATAGGTTTGGTTATTTTTCGGATTAGGATTATAAAACTATAGTGAATGAATTAGAGATAATACTAAGTATAATAAAAGAATACCTAAATTTTGGTGAGTATAGATTAATTAGTTCATCAAGAAAATACATCCCTATCTGGATACGAATAAGTAGATGTGGCTCTAACACAGATCTAGGGGTAAAACCCAAAAACACCGCTTTGAGATAGACTTGAATAGGAACCGGGGCACAACAATGGTCCTTGATGCACTCTTGGTTTGACACTCCCAGGGGATATGCTTTAGTAAATTCATAATATTAGTACAAACCATTATTAAGTGAACAAAAAACAATGCCCGTAAGAATAAATATTATGATGTAGATCGTGGATAACTTAGATCCACGCATAGAAATTCATAAGTTAAGAAGAAAATTTTAATTTATAATCTATCCCCTTTTTTCATTGTATTCCCCTTTATGTTTTTAGTAATTTTATAATAATTACCCTTAATTTTACTTTTATTCTAGCCAATGGCCAGTAATCGAAGGACTCGGGCTAACAATCAATGTGAAGATCAATATGATGATTGTTCTAATGAGATTCCTAGTATGATGGGAGTGGAAGTTACAAACATTGTGACCATACTCTCTCAGTTAACTCAAGTTTTGAATAGAAACACGGGTCAATAGGAACTTCCAACCCCCCTAATAAAGAACAAGTTTCAACAAAGATCTTCATGAGACAAAGTCCTCCTACTTTAAATGAATCATATGATCCCTCAATTTCCAAACAATGGATCAAATCCATTGATAAGATCTTCTCCATCCTTAAATGTTCCAAAAAAGAGATGTTTCTTTTACCTACTTATCATATGGAGGGTGAATCTAATCATTGGTGGACATTGATAAAAAATGTGAAGCCTGAGGAAGATATCGAGGTGATGGGATGGAAGGTTTTTTAGAAAAAAATCAATAAATATTTTCCCTACACCCTCCATATTAAGATGGAAAGAGATTTCCTTACACTCAAGAAAAAGGATGATGAACTTGTTGGGGTGTACAAGTAAAACTTCACCCGAATTGCATGATACACCTTTGTTTTTTTCATTACCCCAGAATGCAAGGTTGACCACTTCTTTGGTGGGCTAAAACCCAGCCTATAGAAAGCCCTGGAGATCTGCAACTTTGACTGCAATGAGGAGATTTTTTGATGTTCCCTCAATGTTGAGATGGAGATCGGTGAATATCAGGGGTATCATAGGGATAAGAAGTGGAACATGGACTTTAATTCTGGCAGTCTTATGGATAAATCGAACGGTGCAAAAAAAATTCCAACACCCTGCTTTCCAAAGGTACATAAAGAAGCACCCTAGAAATTTTCTGAAGGGGATAAGTAAATTCTTTAGGTGGAGGAAGGATGGATACCTAACTAGGGATTGCTGAAAAGAAAAACCCTCTACTACAATATAATAAAGGAACACTCTGTTCGATCCTCAACACATTGTTCTTTGCTACAACTGTAAAGAAACAGGGCACTTTGAGAACTAGTGCCCCAATCCAAGGGTTTTTTAGGAAACCAACAACCTACAAGGCATCAAGGGAAATATTTTTCCATTACTATCATCAAAGTAAATCCCGAAAACAAAGTGGTGATAGGTACACTATTTATTCATTAAATAATACAAATTTACCTTTTGATTCTAGTTTTGTGCATTCTTTTATATCCTGAATGTTTAGTAGAATAATCCAAACATCACCACAAATAATGGATGTAGATATGTTGGTGAAAATGGAAAATGGGTCAATTATTTAATCCTATTAATATAACTCCTCCCCTATCACAATTTGTGGATTGAACTTCCCGGCGAACCTCATCATATTTCCCTTTGTGGAATTTGATGCAATTCTTGGCATGAATTGGCTTTCCCTCTATAAAGACAACATAAATTATCATGAGAGGGAAATCACTCTCCATATAGTGAATTTACCCATGATTCTATAAAACTACAATGAGGGTGATGAATATTCTTTAGTACGATCATCTCAAGCACAGATATTACTTCCTATGAGCATGCATACCTTTCTCAGATGATTGAGTCTAAGGAAGGAACCATCCTAGAAGACATACCTATTGTGAGTGAATTCACTTATGTGTTTCCTATGAAATTTCCTGGTATTACTTCTAGAAGAGATGTTTAATTCTCAATTGATCTTATACCTGGGGAATTTCCAATATCCAATACTCCATATTAAATGGTTGTTGTCCAGCTTGAGGAGCTAAAGAAACAACTATAGGAGAATTTAGATAAAGAGTTTATATGACCTAGTGCCTCACCATGGGGTACACCAGTCTTCTTCTTCAAGAATAAGGATGGACCAATGCGCCTTTGCATTTTTTTTCATGAGCTCAACAAAATCATGATAAATAACAAGTATTCTTTTTTCCATGAATTGATGACTTATTCGATCAGCTATGTGGAGCACAATACTTATACAAGGTGGATATGTGGTTGGGATATTACCAACTAAGGGTGAAGAAGGATGAAATCCCCAAGAATACTTTTCGTACAAGGAAATAGCACTATAAATTCATAAAAATTCCTTCCAGACTCACTAATTCTCCAGAAATATTCATGGAATTTATGAATAGAATCTTTAGAGATTACCTCAACAAATTTTCTGTAGTCTTTATATCTGATATTATAATATAATAGAAACCCAAGGAGGAGTATTAGAAGAATCTAAGAACTATAATAGAGACCTTGAGAAAGGAGAATATCTATGAAATTTACAGAAAGTGTAAGTTATGGTTGAGGAAAGTCTCATTATTGGTCTATATCATCACAATCAATGGGATATCTATAGATCCTTCCAAAATTAAAGAAATTAAGGGATGGATGAGGCCAAAATCTGTAACAGATATCCATAGCTTCCTAGAGTAATCTAGATATTATCGATGATTTGTGATAAATTTCTCACGATTTTCAAACCCTCTTACCAAGATAAATTGGAAGGGAGTCATGTTTTCTTGGAATGATGAATATGAAGAAAGATTCAAAGAGTTAAAGAAGAGTTTTATAAATTCTTATGTTCTCACGCTAATCATAAGTGGGGAGATTTTTTAATCTTTATTGATGCTTCAAATAAGGTCCTAGGCTATTTGATTATGAAGAATGACAAAAGTCACCGCCTATGCCTCAAGGTAGTTGAAAATTCATGAGCAAAACTATCCCTCTCATGATATGGAGTTGGAATCTGTGATCTTTTCATTGAAAATATGATGTCATTATCTATTTGGGGAAAATATGTGAAATATATATGGATCATAAAAGTCTCAAATATATATTCACATAGAAATATCTGAACATGCACTAACGAATATGCTTAGAGCTCATCAAAAATTATGACTGCTCAATCCATTACCACCCAAGTAAATTGAATAAGGTGGCGGGTGCTCAATGTAGAGGGGAACCAATGATTCTATCACTGATGAGAATTGAAAAGGATCTAATCTTATTATATTTCATGAATATGTACATGGGAATCATAAATTAGGGAACACAATCAATCCTCTCACAAATGATTGCTCAACTGCCTCTTTTGGAAAGGATAGAGGATGCTAAAAAAGAATATGTGGGAGTTTAGAAGAAAGTGGAAACTATTAGAAAATGGGAATACTTAGAGTTCAAGGTTAATGAAGTATGAATTTTGACATTTGGGTCAAGACTATGTGTTCCATAAAATCTATAGTTGAAGAAATAACTTTTGGATGATGCAAAAAGTTTAAATTTCTCCATTCACCCAGGAAACCCAATGGTGTATCAGGATCTCTAAGAGAATTATTGGTGGGATAACATGAACAAGGATATCACCAAATATACATCAAAGTTCCTGGTATGTTATAAAGTGAAGGCTAAGAGGCATAATAATAATGGGATGATGCAACCATTAACCATACCAACATGGAAATGGAAAAACATAACCATAGAATTTTTCACCAAACTTCGGAAGACATCCAAAGAAAACAATATTGTCCCGGTTGTTGTGGATCCTCTTACAAATACTGAAAACTTCATTACAATTTAATAGGATTTCTCATTGGATCAAATGACATATATATACATCAGAGGAGTGGTAAGGAAGCGTGGTGTACCACTATCGATTGTATTTGATCAAGATCCAAGATTCACCTTTATGTTCTTGAAGATCCTCCAACACGATATGAATATTGAGATAAACTTTAGTACGACTATCATCCTTAAACTGATGTAAAATATGAGCAGACTATCCAAACACTTGAGTACATGTTGAGTGCATGCTCAATGAAATTCAAAGGATGATGAGATCAACATCTTTCTACAATTGAGTTCTCTTACAACAACATTTTCCACTGAAGAATCTAAATGGATCCTTATGAAGCCCTTATGGGAATAGGTAAAAAACACTGGCATGTTAGGATGTAGTTGGGGAATGTAAGCTTCTAGGTTTAGAAATTGCTGAAGAAATGGTGGAGAAGGTTAAGACCATCCAGCAGCACATCAAAGCTGATCAGAGTCAAAAAAGATCTATACTGATAATTTTCGATGAGACCTAGAGTTTGATATCAGAGACATGGAAATCCTCTGTATATCTCCATGGAAGAGATTTATGAGATTTGGGAAGAAGTTAAAGCTTATTCAAATGTACATAGACCCTTTAGATATCCCTAATCGCATCAGAGTAGTGGTCTATAGATGAGAACTCCCACTGAACCAATCCCAAGTACATGATGTATTCCATATATCACTCTTAAGGAAGTACATACAATACCCTTCGCATGTACTCAATCTTGAGGTGGTACCATTGGATAATGATCTGTACTATGAATAGAATCTGTTGAAGATATTAGATTGTGGAGAAAAAGTTCTACGAAATAAGATGATGCCTTTCATCAAGGTGTAGTGAAAAACCCACAAGTTTGAAGAAGTGACATGGGAACTGAAGGAAGTGATGAGGAAGAGTTACCCTCATCTTTTTTAATGTGGGAAAAGGAAATTTCAAGGGTGATATTTCTTAAGGGGGGAAGGTTGTAACGACCCGATCATTTATGAATAAAATTCCTTTTAATTTAATGACTTGTGGATATAGAAAAAACATGAACTTATTATTGTTATTATTGGGTTTAAATGATAGTTAAGTATCATTACCGTTGATAATATAGTCATTTAATAGTGATCAAACAACTAATATAAATATAAGGTTTTAACAAATCCATTCAAAATAGAAAAAGGAGATGATGGCCTCATCCAATAGACTTAGTTTGTATAAAGCTCATTTGTTGGAGGTAGAATCACTGGGATTTTCTCTTGACTAAGCCCAAGCCAAGTTTCAACACATTAATCTTTAATGGAATCGCCTATGGGAGAAGTTCAAGTTAATAGAGATTACCACCCGGGCAATGTTATCCGAGTCACCCCAAGAGTCTATCAACATCACACACCTTACCCTTAGGACTTATGTGGGTGTTATAAGGGGTTATGTAATAATGTATTAGTTACTTATTGTGTAATCCCTTTTGATAAATAAATTTTTTCTTCCATCAATTCCTTTAGGGGAATATACTTTTTAAAAAAAACAATGAATTTGATAAATTGATTTTTCAGGTAAAAATGGTAATTTTGATAAATATATGCATTATTATGTTTTTATTATTAATATTGTAAAACAATTCTTATAAATTATTATTATATCAGTTCCTTATCTTTAAATAATTAGTTAATCCGTTTGATAAGAGTTATATTTTTATACGATAAAACAAAAAGTGTATTTTTAAATAATTTATTTTAAGGTATTAATGAATTTTTGAAATAAATAATATTTTAATAAAATATTATTGTCAAATTACTTTAATTAATAATAAATTATTATATAATTTTTATAAAGTCAAATGTAATTTTTATTAAGGTTTAAAAAATATTTTTGTTTAAACCTGTCAAAATTTCAATAAATTTCAGTTCTCATTTTAAAAGTGAAAATTCACATATTTATAAAATTATTTAGATAAAATTAATATTATTTTTTAAATTAGGATGTTGAAATTATACAACTTTGAATTTTTTATAATTTTCTGAGAGCCTAATTTTTGGGTAAAAATTAAATAATATATAAATATTTAGTGTGTTTTATGACATCATAATGACCCAATAGTGATGTAATAAATACCATAAAATGGATCCTTGACAAAATCTATGTTTTAACTTTAAAATAATTTGATTTAATATTTATTTTACTTATTTTATAATTCCTTAGAAAGTCTTCTAAAATGTATAATAAATTTTCTGATTTTAAATTCATTTCCTTGAGAGTGTGACTCACCTACACATAAGGAAGGATAATATTTTAATATATTCATCACTATTCCTAATAAAATAATATTTTCCACTCCCCTTGGCCAAAAACCATGGGCAAAGACCAGGGTTTGGTTTGTGGTTTTGAATATTTTAGTGTGTAGTGTCCAAAACCTAAATATTAAAGAATTCCCCTCTCATTTTCTCTATAAACCCACACAAGCTCTAACTAATCTTCACTAAAAATACATGGAGAACATATATACTCTTCACTCTCCTATATATAATCCCCCAAGGCTCCCCAATCTTTTAAGAATCCCCTCTTTAAGCTTTTGAAGTCACACACTCAAGTAAGGGTTTCCTTCCTTTCTCATTTTTATCCAAGTTTCCTTATATTGTTACACCCTTTTATTTTCAATTATAAATGATGAGGTATGTTTTAAAACCTCCCCCATATTACTCTTATTATATTTGAATAATGAGATACCCCTTTTTATCACGTTAATACCTCCCATGTACACCCATTACCATGTCGAAATTTCATAAGGGTTATTTCATTCCTCCTCCTTCTTCAAGTTTATTTATTATGGTACACCTTCTATTTACAAATTACTCATGTTGGAACATGTATTTATATTATCCCCTTACTTCCCATTTCATGTATAAATGATTAAATACCCCTTTATCTCTCATTAACCCATTTTATGTATCCTCATGTGATGTTGTTATGCCGCCGAAATTGCAACGCATTTTTCCACACCAAAATCAATGTGTAGTGAATACCATCCCATTTTTATATCAAGGGAATTTAAGTTTATGCAAATATAATTAATGATTATGGAATTCCATTTATTTATTCCATATTCCTTTATCATAGAATAAATGATGAAATTTAATGAATCCATGTTATAAGATCTATGTGGCACACTTAAGCATGATATTAAAATGTTTATGAAGGGTGCACCTTGATAGCGCTCCAATGAATTAGGTAATATTTAGAATCATGATACATCATGTTGGGATAGGGGTTTACCTGATTCCTTTATCATATTTTTTTCCATCATGTTGGTACAGGGGTTTACCTGATTCCTTTATGTTAATGATGTAGTGTTTTATGTTGTTGCCACATTTCTATGATATGATGACCATGCTATATCATGTCTTTATGTTCATGTTTATCTTAAGCTCCATTTATATGTATATTTCTTAACATGTATTGTAATCTTCATGTTATACCTTATTTACTCCCTCACTGGGTTTTATAGCTCTCCCTTTTCTTATGTATGTCCTCAGTTTATCCCATGCGATGCTAAGTATGAAAGAATGTTGTGGTCATGTAAAAGAATTTTTCAATAATGATGTTGTATATTATGTATTAAGTTGTCATGTAATGTTCCTAATCCACAAAGACACTAGACCTATTGATATTCTAGGTTGTATTAAGTGCAATTTTATGTAATAAATCATCTCTAAATATGAAATAAAGATCTGGGTTGTTAGAATTAAACATTATCCATGACTATCCTTCATGTCATATTGAGGGAGACACGTGAGTTCCAATTCAGAATGGTTTACATGATCCCATCCATAAAAATAATTAGAATTTATAAATTAATTATAACATGTCAGGAGTGATACACAGGTTCTTCATAGGACACCTTGGATAGAATCATTAGGAGGATGAATATATATTACCCAGGATTGATATCTGCTTCCCAAGTGGATTACTGTAGATGGGCTTGCTGGGAAATGATATTTTACTATTCCACTAGTGATACATAGTTCCCTAGGTGGTATACCTTGGATGAGATCAAAGGTTTATTCCTTTATACCATGTTGTGAGTGATACCTAGGTTTATTATATGGAACTCCCTAGAAGGACTCCTATGATAATGGAATTGTATAAAATACTTATAACAATACATGGGTGCCATTTCAAGAAACTCCACGGGCAATCTTAGGATTCTATTTGATTAAATGAACTGACATATATTAAAAGTCAAAGAGGTTATTTATATTCTATATATTCTTTACTTATATTATGACCTTATTATACTCCCTTCCTAAATTCATATTCTATGAGAAATAGGGAACCTCTTATGATTACGCATGGACCCCTTGGGCATACACCTCGAGTCTTGTCTAGTATCATGTATCTATATATATACACATATATGTTCATACATATATGAGGTATATATATAGACATTTGTATATATACAAATATATATATAGGGAAACATCTATTTAGATATATTCCAACATAGGTCAAAGTAGGTATTACCAGTCATGTGTTCTATGAGGAACCCATACCGATGTTGTTTATTTTATTTTCCATTATACATTGATTATTAACTTCCCAGTTCACATTTTATATGAACAAACATGATATTTTTAAACACCATTGGAGGTTTCCAACTAAGTATATATCATAACTTGTTTAGTTTAATGATTGGTACCCAAATATACTTTATATATGTAGGTAGTGATAAAGGGAAGTTTCCGTCTTTGGATGCCTAATTTTCTATACTAGGATTGGGTATAGGGGAAAAGGAATGATATTGTTCTTTTTATGTTATCAGTGATATATTTTTCTTTTTTTTTCTTTTTTTCTTTTTGTATAACATGTGTATATTCATTCCATTCTTCTTTCAATGTTTCTATTTTTTATAGCATAAAAATGAAATCTTTTGTACATTATATTGGTTCTTATGCATATTAATTATATCTTGATTATTTCTACTTCCATATATTCATATTATTATTAATTTTTCTTTTTTTTACTATCCATCATCAAAAAATGTACTAGACTCTCACCAAAGGGTATATTCTCCCCACAGAAACCCACTAGGCCATCACTACTAGTTGGAAACCTCTGAAATATAGGGAGGCAATCTTGAGGCCATTTGGTCAACCATGTTCCATAACTTATGAGTGAACTAGTACTAGGATGATACAAAATACATTGGTCATATTTAAGTGATGGATAGTGATCGGTTATATAATGACCATCGATGCGTCGAAAAGTCTCATGAAACAAAACCAAATGGGTATTTCTTAGTGTATTCTAACCCATAAAATGAAAATGACTTTTCAGAAGGCGTTGATGGTATATAAAATTTATTAGCACAAATCCCTGATTTTATGTAAATTTGTTGGTCACGAGGCTCTATCTATAAGTTTCATGATGTCATTTAATGAGGCCTTGATGAAAAGATCATGATGTCCAAAATTTTTAATTCTATTATATAATTAATTATTATTGTCTGTTTGATCATGTATATTGTTATCCTTATATATATTTCATATTCATGTGGTTGATTGGTTTTTGTATAAATCTTTTGATTTATTATGATAAGAAAATGATCTTATTATTTGAAATAAATTTTATAATATTCTAAGGATTAAAGGTTTGTTTTCAAGGAAATGTTTTCATGTTTTACAAGAAACCCTTACGAATAATTATTTTTCCCTTGATCTTTTTTAGGAAACTTTTTATTAAAAAATTTGGGAAATGAAGTTTATTTCAAGAGTAAGTAATTATTTTGAGCTTATAACATATTATGAGAAAAGGAAAATTTTATATGGGGTTTCATTTTTTAAGTAATAATGGTTTTACTTTACTTTTATATACCTTAATGAGATTTTTTTTTCTCATCCAATGTTTTCAAATGTTCTTTACAATGCTTAAGGAAGAGTATGAACTATTATAAATTCTTTCACTAAAAAATGTAAATTGGCCTTGAATGAAGTAAGTGTCATGAATGAAACAAGACTATGAATTTTATGAATAATATTTTTTTTGTATAAAATATATATTCATGTGAAGTTTCCACTTTGTATAATAAGGGTTTGATATGTAATAGTTTTTTTAACTCTATAAAACTCTAAATTGGAAATATCCTTGAAATTTAATAAAGTTAAGCCCTTGATAAATCATGTAATTATGGGTTGATTAAGTTACATGGAATTATATTTGGCTTCATAGGAAATATTTTGATAAAATTAGAGGTTAGGATGTTATTTGAGCATAATTTAGAATTATTCTATAAACATAAATGTTAATATGATATGGAGAATTATGGTTATTGAATTTAATATTACATGGTTAAGGATATCTTAGTATTTATCCTCCACATAAGATGGTTTACTATGATTTTACTTTATATACTAACTCTAATTAGTTTGGTTTTATTAAATGGATAGAACCAACAAGAAGAAATTTAACAATGGATATTAAGGACATTATAGTATTTTTCGAACAAGAAAACAAACGAGATTGGATCTTAAGTGAAAAAAACTTTTGGTTATGCATAACTAGATTTCTAAAATTATTATTAACAACCTAAACCTAAGTGAATTTAATAATGCAATAAATAATTGAAAAATGGAATTTCCAAAAATTTTGGGTGATAAATATCATGAAGGTAAAAATATTAAATTTCTTACATGTTAAGAATATTGGAATGGTGTGACCCGGTACTTTAGATAAAGTTGGGCTTACTACTAGTGAACTAGACTACACAACCGATAGTAACTCTAACAAAAATGTAGAAGAGTTAACCAGACTATAGTAGAGATGACTGATGATACCGAAGTAACTATTTCATTGAAAATATTGATATGGTTATTGTAGAATATCAGACATTGGATATAGTGGTACTATATCTCTAATTAATTCCATCCACCCATCATTATGTCAAAGTGGAATTATTGTGTGGCTGGTGAAAATATTTTCCCATGTTATTTAGGAGCACATTTGAGCTCGGTTTTGTGTGTGTGTGTGTGTGTGTGTGAGTCTGATACTCTAAAAATCACTCTATAATTGTGATCCTAGATTAGTAAAATTTTTATACCTCTTTTTAGATTTAGATATTATTCTCGAACCACATAAATCCTTATTTCATGTGATCTTCTTCTTATTTATTTTATTTTTAAATTTTACTCTCATTTTTAGAATTGTTCGTCATTGTTACTCCTAATGTTTATACAATAATTGTTATTAGCGGTTGAGTTTAGAAGATAGATACTGGTTTTCTAAAATTGAATGATTTTTATAAAATAAGGCCAGATAAAGATAAATTATTTCAATGGAACTAATTTTTTAATATAGGATGTGGATCGAAGAGTATCTTTATCAGAAAAAAGTTGAAATTTTTTATTCTAGATGAAAATACTATATAGATGGAGAATGTAGAGTGGGAGATACTATATTGGAACATTTTAAGAGTTGTACACCATTGATTTACCAAAAACATGGTGCTCGACATTAGATAGGAGAAGATAGTGGCAGGGTTGATGAATTATCTTGAAAATACATATGATAATCCTTCCGTGTCAAACGAAGTGTACCTCATATAATGATTTTTCGATCTGAAGATGATTTAAGGTAAGATTTTTGTTGATCCTGTCAATGAAATGAACACCCTCATAATTTAGTTTTCATCAATGGGAATTATATTAGAAGTTAATGTATGTACTCTGGTTTTTCTATATCTATTACCTGAAAGTTAGAAATCCACTATAATAGTCATGAGTAATTCTTCATGGAATGTCGAAGATGAAACAAGTCATCGATGGATATTTTATTATGTTAATATTGTATCTTTATAAATTAGAAGATGGTATCCTTTATGAAAGAAGGCAGAACACCGAAGTCTAGGAAGTTGGATATGGTGTTCACTAATGATTAGGGGCCTAAACCTGTACATTTATATGGAGGGTTATAATATTATGGGACATTTATCAATGAATAAATCAGGAAGGTATGATTTTATTTTATGAAAATAAAATATGACATGTTTAACATGTTTCAAAAGTGGAAGACTATGAAGGAGAATGAGTTAGGATTAAACATAAAAATCTTGAGGTCTAACAATGGAGGAGAGTATGACAATTAAGAGTTTAGGTAATTATGTGCTAATAATGGAATTTAGTGGGATAAGACTCTTCTAGTTATAACACAACAAAATGGTGTAGATAAAAGGATGAACATGAAACTAAATGAATATACTGGGATTATGAGTCTTCACTTGAGGTTACCCAAGACATCCTAGGAAGAGGCAATGAACATTCTAACATATGTCATTAAAAGAAGTCCATTTGTACCAATGATAGAATTTATACCCAAGGATCTATAGTCTATAAATATGGTAGGGATATCATTTACGGGTATTCATTTGTTTGTAATGTGTATATATATATGCTGATGTAAGAGAAAATATTGATGTTAAATACAATTATTATTTATTTATTAGATATTTTACTGAATAGTTTGGTTATTAATTTTGGGATTATTAGAACAAAGTGATCATAAAAATCGTGAAATATATATTTAATGAATGTTCCACATACAAGGACCATCATGTAGTTGAAGTTAGTATTGGGAATAAAGAATCAGATTGTCAAGAGAAAATGGAGCTTGAAGTTTTACCTAAGTATGTGACAGAAAAACTAGTGGATCCTAGGCCTCAAGTAGATTTGAGGGGATGAAAAGGGTGATAAGTAATGTGTAGAGGTATTTATCATTCTTAAAAAATTGTTGATGAAGATGGAGAACCAAAATATTTTGAAGAGGAAATGTGGTTAAAATTTTCAAACAAGTGGGAGTTTGTTATGAAGGATTAGACTTCTTCATTACATGATAACAATTAATGGGAGATATAACATTTTACACAAGGAAATAAAGCATTTTAGAATAAATGGGTATCTAAATTTAATGTGGAACATGATGGTAAGAGGCGATTCAGGGTAAGGATGGTTGTTAAAGAATCTCAATAGAAGGAAGGTATGAAATTTAGAAAAATCTTCTCACCTCTATTAAATCTTACCACTATCAAGGAGGTTTTTAGTATTGTTACAATAGAGTATTTACATCTTAATCTTCTTGATGTGAAAACAACATTCCTCTATGGATATTTGTAGGAGTAAAATTATATTTAGCATTTAGAGGGATATGTTGAGTTAGGAAAGTAATACCTCATGTGTAAACTCTAGAAAATTTTTCATTCAATAATTTAGGTACCTTGGTAGTGGAACCAGATGTTCGATGCATTCATGAGAAAAATATACATAAAAATGGTGTAACATAGATCGATACTATTTTTATAAGTATTTTGGTGATGGATAAATTATATTTCTTTCTTATGTGGATACCATGTCCATTATAGGATCATGTATGCAGAGGATTGATGATATGAAAGGTAGGTAAGATGAGGAGTTTGAGATAAAAGATCTTAGAGAAGGTATCAAGAGTTTCGAGTAACCATATAGATGGATCCTTGATATTCTCATAGGATGAATAAATTGGAAATGTTTTGAGTAGATTTCATATGTTGGAATAAAATTATGTTTATATTCCCCCAGAAATTCATTTCAAATTGTAAACGGAGAAATCATCAATGATAATATAAGAGGTTGAGTACATGTAAATGGTTCTATATGCATCAGATGTTTGAAGCTTGATGTATTCCATGGTTTGTACCTGAGCTAATATTGCTTGTGTAGCAGGATTTGTGAGTAGGTACATGGATAACCATGGAAGGAAACATTGGGAATATATGAAGATGATACTGGGGTATATAAAAATAAGTAAGGAAGTATCTTTAAGCTTTGGTAAAGAAAATTAATTACAAGGTTATGTGGATTCTAACCTCAGAAGTGATGTTGAAAACTAGAGGAGTACTAGAGGTTACTTTTTTACCTTTAGAAGAACTATAATAAGATTTATATCTTAGTGGAAGAAGCTTGATTTTTTATCCACCAAATAGGTAGAATAGATAGTGGTAATAGAAGTGATGAACGAGATGGTTTGGATGAAGAGATTCTTGGAGGAGTTGTACAAAAAGTGAGAGGATAATGTATTTCACTTTGATAGTCATAGTTCTAAACAAATTTAAAAGAACATAGTGTTTCATTACTAGAAAAATAACATTTATTAGACCTTAAAATTTATAAAAGTCTTAATATAGGATAGGTTTTTAACATTATAAAATATTCATGAAACCAATAATTTAGTAGGTAAGTTGATGAAGACAATGGTGATAGAGAAGTTGAGGCACTATTGTGTCTCTATTGGACTCCACTGATGAATGGAAGATGAGAAGTAGAATGTGAGAGAACATTGTGGCATCATATAAGGGTAAAACTAGTATTTCATGAATCTTTAGCTTGAAATTTATGTTTTATGAGAATATCCCATTGGTGATTGAAGAAGACAAGTTTCTTATATTAAATAAGTTTTTTATATTGGTAGTAACATTGACTAGACTATATCAGAGCTGAAGGATGACACCAAGAAGTCATTGTAGCATTGCAGACTTTAAAATGGTCATAAATTTGGATACTAACATGACCCAACCTAAGCCAGGGATTGATTCGCAACTACCCCAAGCCCACATCAATACGTTAGGGGTTGGTGAACAACATAGAAGGAATAATAACATGGGGAGGCCTTTGCCTATGTAACTATACACACACACACAACTAACTCTATGAAAAAGTGCATATGGAAATAGTAAAATATGAAACACTACTATAAATTAAACAAAAACTGAATGAACCTATAGATAGTGAAAATGTAAGATAGTGTAAACTTAAAATTAAATTAAAAAAAATACACACCCAACTAGAAATATATCCCAACCGAACAAAACTAGAAAAAGGTAAATAGTTGAGAGATCCCATATCATAAATCCCAAGCTATGAACACTATATGTGGTCTAATAACCTAGTATCCCTAATATCCTCTAAATTCATGGTCGACATTTCTGTCATCATCATAAGACACAACATGTGTGATCAAATCCCATACAAGGGTGAGTGTATACTTACCTAGTAGGATGCCCCCAAAAATTAAGGGGGCAGTAAGAGATAAAATTGGAATAGAAAGATATTAGATAGCATAAGTTATAGTTAAGGAGTATATATCAACCCAAAAAGTGTAAAATTAAGCTCATCCAATTATAAGGGGACAAACATGGTGAGTATATGAACTGTCCATTAAGTCTTTTCCACCTATAGTAAGAGAGCAGGATAATCCAACCATAAGAATCTAAACACAAAAATCATGTGGTATACCTCACATTTCTTCTCCTCTCCTGGAAGAAGAGTAACCAAATCCAAGGAGTGAATACAATAGAAAGAATATATATATGCTTAGTCAAATAAGCCCAAATAAGAGAATAAGAGGATATCAATCTCACATCTTAGTCCAAGGATAAGAGTAGACAATAGTTCCAAAAATCCATCAACAATTCCCATAATCTCATGTGTTTTCCCATAAGTAATCGTATAATCCAAGTCATTACTTGTCAGTGTGCCTCCTTATTAAGGGGTACATGAACTCGAAGTAGATAACATGTGAACTAGTACGTCAGGGGGTCTAATTTGATGGTTTAGGACCCATGCTCAGCCCAGCTAGAGGGTGCCACTGTAGGTCATCGAGGAACTATTCCCTAATACCGTAGGAGGGTGCCACTCAGAAGGTCAAGGACCCATGTATATCCCAACTGGAGGGTGTCACTCTAAGTCATTGAGGAACCATTCACTGATACCACAAAAGGGTGTCACATGAAAGGTCGAGGACCCATGCCCATCCTGGATGAAGGGTTCTACTCTAAGTTATCCAGGACCCTGCCCTGATACCACAGGAGGGTTCCAATCAAAATGTCAAGGGCCCATTCTCTACCTAGATGGAGGGTTACACTCTAAGGCATCAAGGACCCATTCCCTAATACTACTGGATTATTCCACTCTAAAGGTTGAGGACCCATACTCGTCCCAGTTGGATGGTTCCACTCTAAGTCATCGAGGACAAATGCCTTACCCCACATGAGGTTGACACTCAGATGGTCTATGGGGATCCTATATGATCATTATTGTCTTTGAGCATTACCTTAGAGAACCGTGTCATCGAAAGTTTCACATAATATTAGAAAGTGAAAACTATGGTAATTATTGTATTTGACATGAAGAAACACTCAGGATATGATACTAATTGGAAAAGTTTTGAGTTTAACTAAAGGAGATATGGAACATTGAAGTTTCTTGAAAGGAACAAAGGGATACACGGCGTGTGGGGGGACCCATACCGGCTATGGTCCCACTTCATAGCCTGGTTGTGTCTCTAAACATTACAGAACTTCTTGCATGTGTAGCAGTACATGATTTGTGGGTCGAAGACATAGCGTGTATAGGATAACTGAGACTGAGTTGTGTCTCTACTATTCGTGTCTATATACTGGACCCCATGTCCATGTACTTTCATCCTGTGACCGTTTACTTTGGCACACAGTGTGTGGCGTCAAATGGGGTATCACCCATGTGGTCAAGCTTTGTCTTTGTACTCTGACACGGAGTCCCCGCTCATATGATCCATCATATCAGTTGTCTAATCGAGGAAGGGGCTACACGACATGTAGGAGGGATACATGTCATTTCATCCTTAACTTTCCCAAAACCCTAGAAACACCACTGAGGGGGCTACATGTTGTGTGATCATCCCTGTACATGTCCTGTAGTTGAGATTTTCCTAGAAAGTCAAATTTGTGACACGCATGGTAGATCTGGTCGATTCATCTTTTTCTTTCATAGATCTCACATCGAAACAACCTGGAAATTGAAGATCTAGAACTGATCTAGCATTTCTCACTAGCGTTTTCTAGAAATTGACCACCAATGGATTTTCAATGTTCTTCACATGAACCGCACGTACCCAATAATTACAAACTTTATTTATAGATTTCAAATCACAAAAAAGAACACCCATGCCTCATAGAAACTCTATATCTATTCTCATTTCATCTATATATTCTTTATTTGTCAATCATTCATGGATTCAGGGGTCTGGTAGGGCTTGGTATCACCTGCCAATGTCGAATTGGGACTGACGGGTCTAATTGGTGAAGAACGCAAGGAAATGAGGGAGAAAAGAATCCAAAACAATGTTTAAACATCATTGGAAAAGTGTTCATGGACAATGATCAAGAAAAATGATTTCGGGTTAATAAAACATTGAATAATCAATTTAGAACTAGTACCTAGGCACATACAAAGGCCACAATTAGTGAATATCCAAGAACAAGGGTGTATCTGCTCAATAATTTAATGAAAATGGAGTAAAATGCTAAATTTATGAGTACTACCTCAATTACAGATCATTCATTGATGAATAAATTTTTTTCCAATGATTGAGATATTCTGTTGTGTTCATTGCATCCTGGTCTACTCTGATATGGAGTTTCATCATCATCCAATGTGATCTGCCAACAGAGGAGGAAGGAAGAGATCTATATTTCTCCCAAGTTTTATACAAATAACCATGGAGAAATATATTTGAAGATTCTCTTATATTGTTATCCATTATGATGAATTGATATAATTAATTAATTTAACAATTAATTAATCAAATTAATATACCGCCAATGAGTGAGGGATCAGAACACCCTATTCCAACCCATTTTAGGTCTGACTAGGGGTAAAAACTACGTTTCAGAATCAACTATTGTAGAGACCTAAAGCTTGACATACATGGACATTACATTACAATTGTGGAATAATTAATACATAAAAAAATAGACACCAAAGACCGTAATAGTTTAGTATCTTTGGAAACTTGGAATATAAACTTCTAATCATGTTGAAATATCTTCAACATCTCCCATAACAATCTTACCCTTTTTGTTTCCTTAACTAAAACCTTTATTCATTTCCTGGGAAAAATAAAACATAAAAAGGGTGAGCTTAAATTCACAGTAAGGGCAAACATAGAGACCATAAAACAATCCATGAACATTTGAAAGCAAAAACTTGAACATGAAATTTAAACATCAAAATCTTGAGCAACGACATAAATCGTGGAAGTACGTAAGGAATATATCATAATGGAACATCAACCATGATAAAATATAATGGGAATAAAACATGTAATTGTGGAAACCATTCAGAATATGTTATCATTTCCAGAGTAGCCAAGGCATTGCTGCCAAGACCATCTTAGTGGACAAAGTCCCTTTCTGAACCGAGTTCACTCCTCGTTTCAGTCCTGTAACACTGAACCAGATTAACTTACCTTTCCATCCATGTCTATCCCATGATATATAAATCTTTACCGAATACATTGTAGGGAGATATAGGTCCCACCCATCTCATAATGAAATCATTCTTTCATGTGCCACAACATAAACATAAATCATTCATCGTAACCCAAAGAATAAAATGGGTTTCATAAACATCATCCCATCATAACATAATCCATATAAAACAAATGGATATAATTTCATAATAAGAAAATTGAAAAACATGTAAATCATTGAGACATTATACTTGAAACATACAAATTTTAAATAATGTCGTCTTATGTGGAAAATGGTTTTAATAAAACACTTGAAATGAATTCTTAAAGAAAATATCCTTTCCTTTTCAAAATCATTTTCTTTTCACAAAATGCCATGAAAATTTCAAAGGAAAGGATTTTGTTGAAAATAATCATGAAATCTTGTGGATGAGGTTTCATGAAAATGAGGCTTTATGAAACCATAAAAATTCGCTCATGCCGTATAAGTTAAAAAAACATTTTCCTCTTACTTTTGTCAGTAAAGTCAAAAAGTACCTCGTATCGTAAACAAAAGAAAGATTCCTTACATACCTTGTGGTAAAAGTAAAAAATGAGTAAAAATTACTTTAAACATACATGAAAACAATTATAGAAAAAATGGACATTGATGATTACAATAACCACAGTAAATACTTACGAATAAACAATCTCTGATAAAAAATGAGATTGGAAAAGATATCTGTTACCTTATGTCTGATATGCTTCGTATGTATCCAAACCTCCTGTATAATGATTTAAATAATGTCATTGAATTATTAAAGAATCATATTCATTACTATTATATCAAATATGGTTCACTTAGGTATTTATATTACCCATTCATTTGTCAACTCCATGTTAAAGTAGCGTTTTGGGTAAAATTGTTTCACTTATCGTACGTGTTTGGACTTGTTGTTCTTGATATTATTATTACTTATATCATGATTTACTTACTTCCAGAATATAAAACATTATTTATATATCATATATATTCAGTATATATATATATAATAGATAGATAAATGAAATGAAACACACCGTTCATGGAGACGGTAGGCCGTACGTACGCATGAACGCTGTTTTACTTTCTTTATTGACTTGAATGGAAGTAAGTAGATAACAAACATATATATACATAAATCTAGTAGCTTAATTATGTCATATATTTCATTATTATGCATTATATATACTTTATAATCATTCATGAATTCTTAACATGGAGAATGAATCTCATCACGTCGTGGAGACGGTAGTCCGTACGTACGCACGAGCGATGATATCATTACCATGATCGTGGAATTGTATTGAAGTGTATATATAATATTTCAGAATAAATATAAATTTACAATAATAATATATAATGATTTATTTACACCATTATACCCATCCAAGTAAGGTGGTGGTCGAAAACAGATTACACCATGGCGTGGAGACGGTATTCTGTACGTACGTACGCGCGGTGATTTCATTTTCCGTAGGATGGATAGAAGGCGAAATAAGGTTGTTTCATATTTATAATAACATATAAGTATATAAATAATACTGATTTTATTACTTTATAATGAGACAACTAAATAATAATAAGTATAAGAAGGAAGAAACTTGAGAGAATCAGAAGAAGAGATTACCTCTTCTTCGACGCACCTCTTTTAAGCCTTCTCTTAAGGAAGTAGAGTTGGTATTTTGAGAAGACCAGAACCTCCAGAATGATTCTAGGGAAGTGGAGAAGAGGAATGTGCAGAGTTTTTCTGAGATTCAAGGCTCAAAAGGGTGTGAAGAGAAGTGGGAAGGGGTTCCCTTTTTATAAGGGAGGTGAGGGGCACCTTTGGAAATCTTAAAAATATTAATTTATAATAAATCTAATCCCACTTAAAAACCTCAAAAAATGACTCATATTAGAATAATATATGCGATAGGGTTGTAATCTCATCAAACAAAAAAATTTATACATGTTGGGAATTTATTTTAAACATTATCAACTTGATTTATCCTTATTTAATCTACTAAATTTTATTTGTGGTAATAAGATTCTAAATCTTAAATTGTTATAAATAATTACTTATGTACTATTAATTATCCAAAATTAGATAATTTATGACATTTTAGACTATATAAATTTCAATTTATAATTTTTAAATATTTTTGTGATTTTTAAACAATTTAATAATATGTTATTTTTATAAAATAACAATAGTGTCAATTTTGACACTTCATTTATTTGAATTTAAATTAAATCCACACAAAGGATACATTCAAAATAAAATATTTAATAGGTTCCTAACATGTCATAGTAATCTATAAAATTAGTGGAGAAAATTAAATAGTTCATATAATATTTAGTTTACTATTTGTAAAACCATTTATTTGATATTTCTCTTAATAAAATAATTACTACAACATTTTTGTATAATTATTAAATATACTTATTTGTTGCATAATAATTAAAAATAAAATACCATGATGAAGATAAATCTTATATATTTCATAAGAATACATTTAGTTGGATTTATCTTCTAAAAAACCCAAATTTTAAAATGGTATATTTATTAAATTATGAAGGTGACAACTTTGACATCATATAAAATAAAATAATATAACTGTCATAATCACTTTTATATGACTCCAAACGGTCATATATTAGGTCATTGAATGATTATAGTGTATATATATATACTACCAATAAGTTTTTGTCAGGTTTGTGAACCCTTTAATATGTATTACTGTTTCAATAAAAACAATATTATTGATTTTTTTAATAAATAAATAATGTCTGCATCATTAATGTACAAACTAATAAGGCAATTAAATAACTCTTAAAAATTACAAATATATTACCATGATAAAGAAAAAAAATTTTATCTTCCAAATGAGTATTTATAACCGAATTTATATTCTGTATAACATTATATTAAAAATACTTTAATTATTAAAGTTTGAGTGAGACATATTTCACTTTCCTTTAAATAAAATAAACTAATGGTCTTAATCACCTCCAAGTGGGTTCTAATGGATTCCATTTCGACCCAAATATGATTTAGGATAATATATAATCATCCAATTGTAATAAGACAAGTGTTAGGGTAATTTTATAATATTATATTTACCCTTAATTACCCGATTTACCTTTTATTATGGTAAATAAAATTTACCGTAGTTACTATTCATAATGCCCAAAAATAAAAAGTAGTCTATTAATATAATTTAAACCCACTGATTCAAAATATGAAATCCATTTTTCAAAATTTAATACACAGAAGTTTCAGAAATTAAATTAAAATTAATCCCGTTGTAGAAAGAAAACGAGTTTTGGTTTAAAACATTGCAAAAGATTGAAATGATTTTACCTATGAATTCATTGTAAAATCAATGATAATGAAATAAATTATATTAAATGGTAAAAATATATTCTATTTATACATTAAAATCATTAAATATTATAATTTAACCATATAAATTATTACGATGAAAAAAGTTGTTTTTAATTAAAATATAGCGTGTTTTACTATTCATTAAAATACGAAAGTTATTAGAATAATATGAGAATTTTATCCAAAGTAAATTTTTATATCTTAACCACAAATAAGAATTTTATTTTTTCAAATTAAAATTATAAACATGTGAAAAACTAGATTTAATGTGGGTGCGCCATCAAAAGGCGGAAAACTGCATTTTTTGAAAAATAATTATTTTACCCGGAAAATTTATTTTATTCACATAACATGTTTTAGAAAATGTGTAAGATGAATAATAATGTTATAAAATTCAAAATGTATCCAATACTATTCATAACGGCTAGTCCATAATAATATTATATCAATATATCATTGTTTAGTGAAACCCGGTATTGCGTACAACACACGCTATCGAGGAAGGTCGCAATTGCATGTAATGCAAGCCAGTTAAGGGTTGCGTGTAGTGAAATCTCCCTTTGGTGTTATTTATAACATAATTCAAAACTTATTTCATTTATACGTTAAACAAAATCTATACTTAATGTTTCGTAGAATATTTTTTTACAAAACGAACTTGAAATTGTGTGTAACACGAGCCAAGAATAGTGTTGCGTATACTGCAAGCTAATACGGTGTCACGTATAGTGCAAGATAATCTTGGTGTAGCGTATAGTATAAGATATAAAAGAGATTAAAAACAATATATCATATAAAATCTCAGGGTGTTACATTCTACCCCCCCTAAAATGAATTTCGCCCTCGAAATTTGTCGGAGTTATAAATGGTTTACTACTAGAAAGTTTTAATAGAAACCCACATCATAAAAAGGAATACAAAAACTTCATTTTAAAAAGTGAAGTATGAAACATATTGGTTAACCAAATTGACTCATCAATGGGTTTCCACATAGAAGAACATATGTGAAAATATGGATATGGAAGAGAAATCTAACCATCAAGTTCTGATGGAGAGTAGTAGAGGACATGGATATGATAAAGCCAAAAGTCACAAAGCCGCAAATTTGTGATGATCTATGGTACCATCTAATTCATTGCATATAAGGGCATTAGGAAAACATTTTTTTTTGTATTCAAGATCATTTCCCTAAAGTCGAAGAATTTTTGAAAAAGAAATACTTACTTGATTTTGGTACAACATCACCGTTGGTCGTTCCTTGGACAATTTCCACTTCATCTCTTAAAGAAATGAAGTTGAATTTGTCATTCGTGAAGTGTTAGCAGATAATTTGATAGAATGATAGGTCATTCCATCTATCTCAAACAAAAGTTTATCAAAAGTTATCAAATATACATAAGTCCATCTATAGTGAGATTAATCATATATGGAATTATACTTCATATATCATACTTTTTAATATAATAAAATTAATTTCTACTAAATAGGGACTTTCTGTAGGCCAATGGTAGGCGATAAAGGCCTGTCTCACTTCAGTTGTGGGTTCGATTCCCACAGCCTTCTCTGATGCGACAGGTTGTTGCCCATCTTGCAGGTTGTCCCTTTTTCTAAAACTACATTATAATTACATTCCTGCAATAATATTGAAAAAAAGTCCTAGCCTTAAACAATACTATCTGATGTCTGACATAACACTTTACAATCTTTAGACTTATCCAAAATACATCAGTCCAATCTCATAGTATACAGAAAATGATTAATGGAAAGGCCACATAACAAGAATGTGAATAACATCATTTTATCATACGATATATCTTGTTGGTCACATTCCAAACATGTGAATTCCTTAATCATGTGTTCTCTTGAAATAGAAATTACCATAGAACCTTAGTGAAAACATGAATACTGTCAAAAGGTAACTCTTTCCACATACAAAAATCCCAAAATATCTATATACTCAAACCATGATATAACTTTTTCCTTTTATCAGTCATGATCTAATTTCATTTTCTCTTTAACCCTCCAATATGCGCTAATCAACTGCTTTCCAAAAATATTTCAATCACTTTTCATGGTTACCGGTACCATATTCTTATAGAAAGACACAATGGACCAATACAAAAATATTCCAATATTCCATGATACTATATACAACATTATTTTAGAATCCCATTACATAAACACTTAATCATTCCACCACATCGTCGTCATATTCAACATCGCCAATAGTGATTGCATGTGACTTCCCTTTGTCCTTAGCCTTAAGTGGTTTCTCATGTCGATCATCACTAACCCTTGGATTAGGGCATTTATTAGAATAATGCCCCATTTCCTTGCACTTGCATCATTGACGTTTTGGTGGAGAGTTCTCTGTAGTCTTTTCTCTATTCACATCATTAGCAACCTTTTTCCAATTACTTTGATAATCAACTTCTCGATGACCTTCTTTTCCACACTTAAAACATTTTCTAGTACCTTTTAGTCAATCTACGCCATGCTTCTTTCCACACTTTGAGCATAAAGAAACATTCATCTTCTTTTCACCATTGTTATGAGATATCTCCTTGAAATCCATCTTTCGTTTCTTGTCAAAACCATGAGATGGATATGTAACACCAACTTCCAATTTTACCTTGAAAGCACAACATAGAATTTCTTCATAGCTACTGAAGTCTCTTATAGCTAATTCCTTTCTAAGACTTGGTTTTAAGCCACTGAAGAATCGATCAACTTTACTTTCAGGATAGATGATAAATCCAGACGCATACCTTGCAAGCCTTGTAAAATTCGCCTCGTATATACCAACAGATTCATTATCCTTTTTCTTAAGCTCAAGGAAATCCTTTTCCATCTTTGTTCAAAGAATACGAGGGAATTACTTATTGAAAAATAAGTTCTTGAAGTCATCCCATTCCATGGATTCAATTTCTTCTCGAGGCGTTGTATTCTTAATTAGAGTCCACCACTGGTCTGCTTCACCTTCTAAACGGTAAAAAACCAAAATGACTTTTTCATGCTATGAACAGCGAAGTATGGAAAATATCTTTTCAATGGTACTGATCCATTGTTCAGCAACAAGTGGATCAGAAGACCCGCTGAAAGAAGGTGTACGTTGCCTCATGAAGGACTCAATAGAATATTGTTCCTTTCTCTGCTCATTTGGAAGTCCAGAATGATTCATAGCTTGTGTAAGTATAACAATAAGATTTTGTACTCGATCTCCCATCACATTTGGTTGTTCAGAAGGACAATCATTGCATTGTCCATTACATTGATCAACACGGTTCCTTCGGGTTCCATCCATTGTCTAAAACCCAAAAAAAATAGCGTGAGAGGAAAAAATCATGCTAGGGAAAACAACATAAAAAAGGAAGAGTACCTTCAATATCTAACATCCTAGGTTTAATTCTAAGATTTTTACCGCAATTCTAGGATTATAACCAATACTCATACTTAACCTTAGGGACATCCCTAGACATAACTCAGAAATATCTCTAGGGATCTCACTAAAGTTTTCACATCCTAGTTTCCAAAGGTTAACTAAACCTTTCCTATAATACCAAATTTAGAGACCCAAAGATTGACGTACATGGACATTACATTACTTTTGCATAATACTTAATACATAACAAAAATAGACACCAAAGGACTGTAATAGTTTAGTATCTTTGTAAACTTGGAATATAAACTTCTAATCATGTTGAAGGATCTTCAACATCTCCCATGATGATCTTCACCTTTTTGTTTGCTTACCTAAAAACTTTTTTTATTTCCTGGGGAAAATAAAACATAAAAAGGGTGAGCTCAAATTCTCAGTAAGGGCAAACATAGAGAACATAAAAAAATCCATGAACATTTGAAAGCAAAAACTTGAACATGAAATTTAAACACCAAAATATTGAGCAAAGACATAAATCGTGGAAGTATGTAAGGAATATATCATAATGGAACATCAACCATGATAAAATATAATGGGAATAAAACATGTAATTGTGGAAACCATTAAGCCCATGTTATGATTTCCATAGTAGCCAAGGCATTGCTGCCAAGACCATCTTAGTGGATAAAGTCCCTTTCTGAACTGAGTTCACTCTTCGTTTCAGTCCTGTAACACTAAAACAGATTAACTTACCGTTCCAGCCAGGTCTATCTCATGAGATATAAATCTTTACCCAATGCATTGGAGGGAGATATAGGTCCCACCCATCTCATAATGAAATTATTCTTTTGTGTGCCACAACATAAACATAAATCATTCATCATAACCCAAAGAATAAAATGGCTTTCATAAACATCATCCCATCATAACATAATCCATATAAAACAAATGGATATCATTTCATCATAAGAAAATTGAAAACCATGTAAATCATTGAGACATTATACTTGAAACATACACATATGAAATAATGTCATCTTATGTGGAAAATGGTTTTGATAAAACACTTGAAATGAATTCTTGAAGAAAATATCATTTCTTTTTCAAAATCATTTTCTTTTCACAAAATGCCATGAAATTTTCAAAGGAAAGGATTTTGTTGAAAATAATCATGAAATCTTGTGGATAAAGTTTCATGAAAATGAGGCTTTATGAAACCGTAAAAATCCTCTCATGTCGTATAAGTTAAAAAAACATTTTCCATGTACTTTTGTCAGAAAAGTCAAAAAGTACATCGTATCGTAAACAAAAGAAAGATTCCTTACATACCTTGTGGTAAAAGTCAAAATGGGTAAAAAGGACTTTGAAAATACATGAAAACAATTCTAGAAAACATGGACATGGATGATTACAATAACCTCAGTAAATACTTACGAATAAACAATCTCGGATAAAAACGAGATTGGAAAAGATATCACTTACCTTATGTCTGATATGCTTCGTATGTATCCAAACCTCCTCTATAATGATTTAAATAATGTCATTTACTTATTAAAGAATCATAATCATTGTTATTATATCATATATGGTTCACTTAGGTATTTATATTACCCTTTCATTTTTCAATTCCATGTTAACGTAGCGTTTTGGGTAAAATTGTTTCACTTATCGTACGTGTTCAGACTTGTTGTTCTTGATATTATTATTACTTATATCATGATTTAATTATTTCCAGAATGGAAAAAATGATTTATATATCATATATATTCAGTATATATATATATAATAGATAGATAAATGAAATTAAACACACCGTTCATGGAGACAGTAGGCCGTACGTACGCATGAACGCTGTTTTCCTTTCTTTATTGACTTGAATGGAAGTAAGTAGATAACATATATATATATATATAAATAAATAAATCCAGTAGCTTAATTATGTCATATATTTCATTATTATACATTATATATACTTTAAAATCATTCATGAATGGTTAACATGGAGAATGAATCTCATCGCGTTGTGGAGACGGTAGTCCGTACGTACGCACGAGCGATGATATCATTCCCATGATCGTGGAATTGTATTGAAGTGTATATATAATATTTCAGAATCAATATCACATTACAATAATCATATATAGTTATTTATTTACACCATTATACCCATCCAAGTAAGGTGGTGGTGGAAAACAGATTACACCACGACGTAGAGACGGTATTCCGTACGTATGTACACGCAGTGATTTCATTTTCCGTAGGATGGATAGAAGGTGAAATTAGGTTATTTAATATTTATAATAGCATATTAGTATATAAATAATACTTATGTTATTACTTTATAATGAGACAACTAAATAAGAATAAGTAGAAGAAGGAAGAAACTTGAGAGAATTAGAAGAAGAGATTACCTCTTCTTCGACGCACCTCCTTTAAGCCTTCTCTTAAGGAAGTAGAGTTGGTATTTTGAGAAGACCAGAACCTCCAGAATTTTTCTAGGGAAGTGGATAAGAGTAATGGGAAGGGTCTGGCCAAGCTTCAAGTCTCAAAGGGTGTGAAGAGAAGTGGGAAGGGGTTCCCTTTTTATAAGGGAGGAGAGGGGCACCTTTGGAAATCTTAAAAATATTAATTTATAATAAATCTAATCCCACTTAAAAACCTCCAAAAATGACTCATATTTTAATATTATATGAGATAGGGTTGTAATATCATCAAAAAATAAAATTTAGACATGTAGGGAATTTATTTTAAACATTATCAACTTGATTTATCCTTATTTAATCTTTTAAATTGTATTTCGGGTAATAAGATTCTAAATTTCAAATTTTTATAAATAATTACTTATGTGATTTGAATTATCCATAGTTAGATACTTTATGAAATTTTAGACTATATATATTTCAATTTATAATTTTTAAATATTTTTTTGATTTTTAAACAATTTGATAATATGTTATTTTTATAAAATAACAATAGTGTCAACTTTGACACTATTCATTTATTTGAATTTAAATTAAATCCACACAAAGGATATATTAAAAATAAAATATTTAATAGGTTCCTAACATTTCATAGTAAACTAAAAAATTATTGGAGAACATTAAATAGTTTATATAATATTTATTTTACTATTTGTAAAACCATTTATTTGATATTTCTCTTAATAAAATAATTTCTACAACATTTTTGTATAATTATTAAATATAATTATTTGTTGCATAAAAATTAAAAATAAAATACTAGGATTAATAAAAATATTATATATTTCATAATAATACATTTAGTCAGATTTATATTCTAAAAAACACAAATTTTAAAATGTTATATTTATTAAATTATGAAGGTGACAACTTTGACATCATATAAAATAAAATAATATAAGTGTCATAATCACTTTTATATGACTCAAAACGGTCATATATTCGGTCATTGAATTATTATGGTGTATATATACACTACTAATAAGTTTTGTTCAGGTTTGTGATTCTTTTAATATGTATTACTATTTCAATAAAAACAATATTATTGATTTTTTTACTAAATAAATAATTTCTGTATCATTAATGTATAAACTAAAAAGGTAATTAAATAACTCTAAAAAATTAAAAATAAATTACCATGATAAATAAAAACATTTTAACTTCCAAATGAGTATTTATAACCGAATTTATATTCTGTATAACCTTATATTAAAAATAATTTAATTATTAAAGTTTGAGTGAGACATATTTCACTTTCCTTTAAATAAAATAAACTAAAGGTCTTAATCACCTCCAAGTGGGTTCTCATGGATTCCATTTCGACCCAAATACGACTTAGGACGAAATATAATCATCCAATTGTATTAAGAAATGTGTTAGGGTAATTTTATAATATTATATTTACCCTTAATTACCCGATTTACCTTTTACTATGGTAAATAAAATTTACAGTAGTTACTATTTATAATGCCCAAAAATAAAAAGTAGTCTATTAATATAATTTGGACCCACTGATTCCAAATACGGAATCCATTTTTTTCAAATTCAATTCACAGAAGTTGCAGAAATTAAATTAAAATTAATCCCGTTGTCGAAAGAAAAAGGGTTTTTGTTTAAAACATTGTAAAAGATTGAAATGATTTTACCTATGAATTCAATGTAAAAACAATGATAATGATATAAATTATATTAAATGGTAGAAATATATTATATTTATACTTTAAAACCATTAAATATTATAATTTAACCATATAAATTATTACGATGAAAAAATTTGTTTTTAATTAAAATATAGCGTGTTTTTACTATTCATTAAAATATGGAAGTTATCAGAATAATATGAGAATTTTATCCAAAATAAATTTTTATATCTTAATCACAAAGAAGAATTTTATTTTGTCAAATTAAACTTATAAACATGTCAAAAACTAGATTTAAAGTTGGTGCGCCATCAAAAGGCGGCAGAACTGCATTTTAAAAAAAAATACTTATTTTACCTGAAAAATTTATTTTGTTCACATAACATGTTTTAGAAAATGTCTAAGATGAATAATAATGTTATAAAATTAAAAATGTAGCTAATAATATTTATAATGGCTAGTCCATAATAATATTATAACAATATATCGTTGTTTAGTGAAACCCGGTATTGCGTACAACACACGCTATCGAGGAAGGTCGCGATTGCGTGTAATGCAAGCCAAGTCATGGTTGAGTGTAGTGAAATCTCCCTTTGGTGTTTCTTATAACATAATTCAAAACTTATTTCATTTATACATTAAAAAAAATATATACTTAATTTTGCGTAGAATAAATTCTACAAAACGAACTCGAAATTATGTGTAACATGAGCCAAGAATAGTGTTACGAATACTGCATGCTAATACGGTGTCGGGTATAGTGCATGATAATCTTGGTGTAGTGTATAGTAGAAGATGTTAAAGATATTAAAAAGAATATATCATATAAAATCTCGGGATGTCACATTCTACCCCCTTAACACGAATTTCACCCTCGAAATTCGTCGGAGTTATAAATGGTTTACTACTCGAATGTTTTAATAGAAATCCACATCGTAAAAAGGAATAAAAAAACTTCATTTTAAAAAGTGAAGTATGAAACATATTGGTTACCCAAATTGACTCATCACTGGGTTTCCACATAGGAGAACATATGTGAAAATATGGATATGGAAGAGAAATCTAACCATCATGTTCTGAGAGAGAGTAGTAGAGAACATGGCTATGATAAAGCCAACAGTCACAAAGCCATAAATTTGTGATGATCTAAGGTACCATATGATTCATTGGATATAAGGGCATTAGGAAAACATTTTTTTATTCAAGATCATTTCCCTAAAGTCGAAGAATTGTTGAAAAATAAATACTTAATATATTTTGGTACAACGTCACTGTTGGTCATTCCTTGGACAATTTCCACTTCATCTCTTAATTAAATGAAGTTGAATTTTTCATTCGTGAAGTGTTAGCAGATCATGTGATAGAATGATACGTCATTCCATATGTCTCAAACAAAAGGTTAGCAAAAGTTATCAAATATACATAAGTCCATCTATAGTGAGATTAATCATATATGGACTTATAATTCATATATCATACTTTTTAATATAATAAAAGTAGTTTCTACTAACTAGAGACTTCCTATAGGCCAATGGTAGGCAATAAAGGCCTGTCGCACTTTGGTTTTAGGTTCGATTCCCACAGCCTTGTCCGACGTGATGGGTTGTCGCCCGTCTTGTAGGTTATCCCTTTTTCTAAAACTACATTATAATAACATTCCTGCAATAATATCGAAAAAAAGTCATAGACTTAAACAATAATATCTGATGTCTGACATAACCCTTTCCAATCTTTAGACTTATCCAAAATACATCTGTCCAATCTCATAGTATACAGAAAATGATTACTGGAAAGGCCACATAACAAGAACATGAATAACATCATTTTATCATAAGATATATCTTGTTGGTCACATTCCAAACATGTGAATTCCTTAATCATATGTTCTCTTGAAATAGATATTACCATAGAACCTTAGTGGAAACATGAATGCTGTCAAAAGGTAACTCTTTCCACATACCAAAATACCAAAATTTCTATATACTCAAACCATGATATAACTTTTTCCTTTTATCAGTCATGAGCTCATTTAATTTTCTCTTTATCCTTTTATTATGCACTTATCATCTGCTTTCCAAAAATATTTCAATCAATTTTCATGGTTACCGGTACCATATTCTTATAGAAAACCACAATGGACCAATACATAAATATTCCAATATTCCACGATACTATATACAACATTATTTTGGTATCCCATTACATAAACACTTAATCATTCCACCACATCATTGTCGTATTCAACATCGCCAGTAGTGATTGCATGTGGCTTCCCTTTGTCCTTTTCCTTAAGTGGTTGCTCATGTTGATCATCACTAACCCTTGGATTAGGCCATTTGTTAGCATAATTCCCCATTTCCTTGCACTTGAAGCATTGAAGTGTTGTTGGAGAGTTCTCAGTAGTCTTTTCTCTATTCACATCATTAGCAACCTTTTTCCCATTACTTCGACAATCAACTGATCGATGACCTTATTTTCCACACTTAAAACATTTTCTAGTACCTTTTAGGCAATCTACACCATGATTCTTTCCACACTTTGAGCATAAAGAAACATTCATCTTCTTTTCTCCATTTTTATGAGATTTCTCCTTGAACTCCATGTTTCGTTTCTTGTCAAAACCATGAGATGGATATATAACACCAACTTCCAGTTCTACCTTGATATCACAATGCACAATTTCATCATAGCTACTGAAGTATCTTATATATAATTCCCTTAGAAGACTTGGTTTTATGCCATAGAAGAATCGATCAACTTTACTTTCAGGTTGGATGAAATCCAGATGCATACCTTGCAAGCCTTGTAAAATTCGCCTCGTATATACCAACATATTCATCATCCTTTTGCTTAAGCTCAAGGAAATCATTTTCCATCTTTGTTTGAAGAATAAGAGGGAAGTAATTATTGAAAAATAAGTTCTTGAACTCATCCCATTCTATGGATTCAATTTCATCTCGGAGCATTGTATTCTTAATTAGATTCCACCACTGGTCTGCTTCACCTTCTAAACGGTAAACAACCAAAATTAATTTTTCATGCTCAGAACAACGAAGTATGGAAAATATATTTTCAGTGGTACTGATCTATTGTTCAGCAACGAGTGGATCAGAAGACCCACTGAAAGAAGGTGGGCGTTGCCTCATGAAGGAATCAATAGAATATTGTTCCATTCTCTGCTCATTTGGAAGTCCAGAATGATTCATAGCTTGTGTAAGTATAGAAATAAGATTTTTTACTCCATCTCCCATCACATTTGGTTGTTCAGGTGGACAATTATTGCATTTTCCATTACACTGATCAGCATGGTTCCTTCAGGTTCTAGCCATTATATAAAACCCAAAAAATAATAGCATGAGAGGAAAAAATCATGCTAGGGAAAACAACATAAAAAAGGGGAGTACCTTAAAAATCAAACATCTTAGGTTTAATTCTAAGATCGTTACCGTAATTCTAGGATTATAAAATATACTTATACTTAACCTTACGGACATCCCTAGACATACCTTAGAAATATCTCTAGGGATCTCACTAAAGTTTTCGCATCCTAGTTTCCAAAGGTTAACTAAACCTTTCCTCTGATACCAACTGTAGAGACCCAAAGATTGACGTACATGGACATTACATTACTTTTGCAGAATAGTTAATACATAAAAAAATAGACACCAAAGGACCGTAATAGTTTAGTATCTTTGGAAACATTGAATATAAACTTCTAATCATGTTGAAAGATCTTAAACATCTCCCATAACGATCTTCCCATTTTTTTTTCCTTACCCAAAACCTTTATTTATTTCCTGTGGAAAATAAAACATAAAAAGGGTGAGCTCAAATGCTCAGTAAGGGCAAACATAGAGAACATAAAACAATCCATGAACATTTGAATGCAAAAACTTGAACATGAAATTTAAACATCAAAATCTTGAGCAAAGACATAAATCATGGAAGTACGTAAGGAATATATCATAATGAAACATCAACCATGATAAAATATAATGGGAATAAAACATGTCATTGTGGAAACCATTCATCACATGTTATGATTTCTATAGTAGCCAAGTCATTGCTTCCAAAACCATATTAGTGGACAAAGTCCCTTTCTGAACCGAGTTCACTCCTCGTTTCAGTCCTGTAACACTGAATCAGATTAACTTTCCATTCCAGCCATGTCTATCTCATGAGATATAAATCTTTACCCAATTCATTGGAGGGAGATATATGTCCCACCCATCTCATAATGAAATCATTCTTTCGTGTGCCACAACATAAACATAAACCATTCATCGTAACCCAAAGAATAAAATGAATTTGATAAACATCATCCCATCATAACATAATCCATATAAAACAAATGGATATCATTTCATCATAAGAAAATTGAAAACCATGTAAATCATTGAGAGATTATACTTGAAACATACACATATGAAATAATGTCATCTTATGTGGAAAATGGTTTTGATAAAACACTTGAAATGAATTCTTGAAGAAAATATCCTTTATTTTTCAAAATCATTTTCTTTTCCCAAAATGCCCTGCAATTTTCAGAGGAATGGATTTTGTTGAAAATAATCCTAAAATCTTGTGGATGGTGTTTCAAGAAAATGAGGCTTTATAAAACTGTAAAAATCTGCTCATGCCGTATAAGTTAAAAAAACATTTTCCTCATACTTTTGTCGAAAAAGTCAAAAAGTACCTCGTATCGTAAACAAAAGAAAGATTCCTTACATACCTTGTGATAAAAGTCAAACATGGGTAAAAAGGAAATTATAAATACATGAAAAAAATTCTAGAAAACATGGACATGGATGATTATAATAACCCCAGTAAATACTTACGAATAAACAATCTTGGTTAAAAATGAGATTTGAAAAGATATCCCTTACCTTATTTCTGATATGCTTCGTATATATCTGAACCTCCTGTATAATGATTTAAATAATGTCATTGACTTATTAAATAATCATATTAATTGTTATTATATAATATATGGTTCACTTAGGTATTTATATTACCCGTTCATTTGTCAATTCCATGTTAAAGTATCGTTTTGGGTAAAATTGTTTCACTTATCGTACGTGTTCGGACTTGTTGTTCTTGATATTATTATTACTTATATCATGATTTACTTACTTCCAAAATGTAAAACATGATATATATATCATATATATTCAGTATATATATATATATATAATAGATAGATAAATGAAATGAAACACACCGTTCATGGAGACGGTAGGCCGTACGTACGCATGAATGTTGTTTTCCTTTCTTTATTGACTTGAATGGAAGTAAGTAGATAACATATATATATATATATATATATATAAATAAATCCAGTATCTTCATTATGTAATATATTTTATTATTATTCATTATATATACTTTATAATCATTCATGAATGGTTAGCATGGAGAATGAATCTCATCGTGTCGTGGAGACGGTAGACCGTATGTACGCACGAGCAATGATATCATTCCCATGATCGTGGAATTGTATTGAAGTGTATATATAATATTTCAGAATCAATATCAATTTAAAATAATCATATATAGTTATTTATTTACACCATTATACCCATCCAAGTAAGGTGGTGGTCGAAAACTGATTACACCACGGTGTGAAGACGGTATTCCGTACGTATGCACGCGCAGTGATTTCATTTTCCGTAGGATGGATAGAAAGTGAAATAAGGTTGTTTCATATTTATAATACAATATCAGTATATAAATAATACTTATGTTATTAATTTATAATGATACAACTAAATAATAATAAGTAGAAGAAGGAAGAAACTTGAGAGAATCGGAAGAAGAGATTACCTCTTCTTCGATGCACCTCCTTTAAGACTTCTCTTAAGGAAGCAGAGTTGGTCTTTTGAGAAGACCAGAACCTCCAGAATGTTTCTTGAGAAGTGGAGAAGAGGAATGGTTATGGGTTGGCCGAGATTCAAGGATCAAAAGGGCATGAAGAGAAGTGGGAAGGGGTTCCCTTTTTGTAAGGTATGAGAGGGGCACCTTTGGAAATCTTAAAAATATTAATTTATAATAAATATAATCCCACTTAAAAACCTCCAAAAATGACTCATATTTTAATATTATATGAGATAGGGTTGTAATATCATCAACCAATAAAATTTAGACATGTAGGGAATTTATTTTAAACATTATCAACTTGATTTATCCTTATTTAATCTATTAAATTGTATTTTGGGTAATAAGATTCTAAATTTCAAATTTTTATAAATAATTACTTATGTGCTGTGAATTATCCATAATTAGATAATTTATGAAATTTTAGACTATATAAATTTCAATTTATAATTTTTAAATATTTTTGTGATTTTTAAACAATTTTATAATATGTTATTTTTATAAAATAACAATAGTGTCAAATTTGACACTATTCATTTATTTTAATTTAACTTAAATCCACACAAAGGATATATTCAAACTAAAATATTTAATAGATTCCTAACATGTCATAGTAATCTATAAAATTAGTGGAGAACATTAAATAGTTCATAAAATATTTATTTTACTATTTCTAAAACCATTTAATTGATATTTCTCTTAATAAAATAATTACTACAACATTTTTGTATAATTATTAAATATACTTATTTGTTGCATAAAAATTAATAATAAAATACTAGAATGAATATAAATCTTATATAATTCATAATAATAAATTTAATCGAATTTATATTCTAAAAAACCCAAATTTTAAAATGCTATATTTATTAAATTATGAAGGTGACAACTTTGACATCATATAAAATAAAATAATATAAGTGTCATAATCACTTTTATATGACTCCAAACGGTCATATATTCGTTTATTGAATGATTATGGTGTATACATACACTAACAATAAGTTTTGGTCAGGTTTTTGGGCCCATTTAATATGTATTACTATTTCAATAAAAACAATATTATTGATTTTTTTACTAAATAAATAATTTCTGCATCATTAATGTATAAACTAATAAGGTAATTAAATAACTCTTAAAAATTAAAAATAAATTATCATGATAAATAAAAACACTTTATCTTTAAAATGAGTATTTATAAACGAATTTATATTCTGTATAACCTTATATTAAAAATACTTTAATTATTAAAGTTTGAGTGAGACATATTTCACTTTCCTTTAAATAAAATAAACTAAAGGTCTTAATCACCTCCAAGTGGGTTCTAATGGATTCCATTTCAACCCAAATATGACTTAGGACAAAATATAATCATCCAATTGTATTAAGACAAGTTTTAGGGTAATTTTATAATATTATATTTACCCTTAATTACCCGATTTACCTTTTACTATGGTAAATAAAATTTATCGTAGTTACTATTCATAATGCCCAAAAATAAAAAGTAGTCTATTAATATAATTTTGACCCACTGATTCCAAATATGGAATCCATTGTTCCAAATTCAATACACAGATGTTGAAAAAATTAAATTAAAATTAACCCTATTGTCGAAAGAAAACAGGTTTTTGTTTAAAACATTGCAAAAGATTGAAATGATTTTACCTATGAATTCAATGTAAAACAAATGATAATGACATACATTATATTAAATGGTAAAAATATATTCTATTTATACTTTAAAACCATTCAGTATTATTATTTAACCATATAAATTATTACGATGAAAAAAGTTGTTTTTAATTAAAATATAGCGTGTTTTTACTATTCATTAAAATATGAAAGTTATCAGAATAATATGAAAATTTTATCCAAAGTAAATTTTTATATCTTAATCACAAAGAAGAATTTTATTTTTCCAAATTAAACTTATAAAATTGTCAAAAACTAGATTTAAAGTGGGTGCGCCGTCAAAAGGCGGCAAAACTGCATTTTTTGAAAAATACTTATTTACCCGAAAAAATTATTTTGTTCACATAAAATGTTTTAGAAAATGTGTAAGATGAATAATAATGTTATAAAATTAAAAATTTATCTAATACTATTCATAACGGCTAGTCCAAAATAATATTATAACAATATATCGTTGTTTAGTGAAACCCGGTATTGCGTACAACACACGCTATCGAGGAAGGTCGCGATTGTGTGTAATGCAAGCCAATTCAGGTTTTCGTGTAGTGAAATCTCCCTTTGGTGTTGCGTATGACATAATTCAAAACTTATTTCATTTATACATTAAACAAAATCTATACTTAATTTTGCGTAGAATAATTTCTACAAAACGAACTTGAAATTGTGTGTAACACGAGCCAAGAATAGTGTTGCGTATACTGGAAGCTAATACAGTGTTGCATATAGTTAAAGATAATCTTGGTGTAGCATACATTAGAAGATATTAAAGATATTAAAAAGAATATATCATATAAAATCTTGGGGCGTTACAACTATGGTCTCAAATTTTTGATCTGATCTTTATTTTAAGAGTTATCCTGTTTTATTTTTGGTATCATGCATGCACAATATAAAATATACTTAATATTTTTATATAGTTAACTATGGGCACACAAGGACTCAGGATATTATGCCATATTAG
Organism: Viscum album; assembly: GCA_963277665.1. NCBI lineage: Eukaryota > Viridiplantae > Streptophyta > Magnoliopsida > Santalales > Viscaceae > Viscum > Viscum album. The sequence goes on along the minus strand of OY728161.1, from coordinate 1,574,541,686 downwards.
TTCCTAGATCTGAATATATATATATATATATAAGTATTTCAAATTCATACAAGGAAAAACTTTGTCTCTGCATCATTTCTTCCTTCAATCATTTCATCCCCAAAAAAGTAAAAAATAAGCAAAAAACATGAGATACTAAGCCACACATGGCTCTCCTGCTCATAAGAACTCTCATATACATTCTCGTATTTCCACAACATGTTGACCAAGGGGATGGTTCATCCATGCAGAGTCATCTCTTTCTGATCATCGATCGCCACAGGGAGCTCCACAAAGGAGGCTTCATCCTCGATGTCCAACTTTCCCTAGTTGATGATGTGTTTAGGGTCATGTAAATATCTCCTCAGTTGTGCAACATTGAAGACATCATGCACCCTCTCTAGCTGTGGGTGTAGGGAGAGGCGGTAAGAAACCTCACCAACCCTCTGCATGATCTCGAATAGCACAATGAACTTCAGGAATAGATTTCCCCCCAACCAAACCTCCAAAATCCTCATCATGGGGATAATCTTTGGAAAAAAATGCATTCATACTTGAACTTTTAGGGCTACAATAGTGATATGTGTAATATTGTTTTCAACTCCGGGTTGTCCTCATCCACTCACAGGTGACCTAGACTTTCTCCATCATCACCTACACCATCTTTGGGACAACAAGAGATGACTTGACAATATCTATCCAACTAAAGGGTGACCTAAATGGGATCCTGTAAATGGAATAAAAATGTTTCATGTTGATGGAAGAGAGTTAGCTATTGTTTTACACAAACTCTACCATGTAAAAGTGATCCCCCCAGCTCTAGCTGAAGTCTAACATCCAAGACCTCATCATATCCTCCATGACCTGGATAGTGTTCTTAGTCTTCCCATCGATTTGGGGGTGAAATTTTATACAAATCCTCATTTGGGTCTTGAATTCCCCTGGAAAACCTCTCCACAATCGTGACATAAACTTTGTGTGACGACCAGAGACAATCATCAAGGGAACTCCATGAAGTCAAATGATCTCATATATGTACAAATGTCCCAAACTCTCTATCAAAATCTTCTCACTCATATCAAGGAATTGAACTAACTCAGTGAGTTGGTCAACTATCACCCATATACAGTCATGGAACTTCGATGTGCCTAAAATCCCTACGATAAAGTCCATGGGTATGTTGTCCCATTTCCACTTCAGGTTCTGAAGGGGCTGCAACAAACTTTCTTGGACTTGATTGTCATCCTTCACCTATTGATAGGTGAGACACCAAGATACAAACTCATTTATTCTTCATCTCAAACTGGAAAACTAAACTACCATTAAAGGTCTTTGTACATCTTACCCACACTAGGATGCACAGCTAGGGGAGAAGTGTAGAACCCTAGCATCACCTCCTTCTGCATCATGACTAGATCCATTGTTCACCCCTGTAACAATATGGTGTGATTCACTCCTTCAAAATATCCACCAGGTGAGTCACCTATGGATATATGATAACGTAAGACCTCACAGTCGATATCTTATAGCTGGGACACTATCACATGATCATGGAGAAAAGGAGTCAACACCATCGACTTCAGAAAATTTGTATCCTCTTGCACCACTAGGGTCAGCTATAAGAAGGATAACTTCTCTAATTCCCCATACACTAAGCAACCATGGGACTTCCATCCCAAATAATTTTCTACAATGTTTCCCTTCCCTAGAGTATATAATCTCTCTAATTCATATTCCTACAAAAATTTCAACAAATGTTGTTGACTCAGTTTCATATCTCCCGGTGTGAAAACTTACATGAGACTATAGTGATTTGATTAATCCACAAAGTTCTCCCATAGGAGATAGTGTATTCACATCCTAAAGGAAAATACTCACACAACCATCTCTAGGTTGTGATTAATTTAGTTCTTATCATAGGGTCTCAACTTCCTCAACCCATATGTGATAACTACCTATCGCATTATTAACAGGTAGCTGAGACCATCTCCTCATGAATCACAATACACTAAGAACTTCAGGCCTTCCTCTGGTAGTCTCAACACTGAAGCACTCGTAAACCTCATCCTCAACTCCTCAACTGACGTATGGCACTACTCAGACTAGGAAAACAGATTCCCTTTCCACATGAGTATGGTTAAAGGGGACATGATTCTAGATAATTATACCACAAACCTATTGTATTACTCATCAAGCCGAGAAATCTCTGCACTTCCGATACAACATTAAGGGGATCCCAAGAAATCACTACTTAAATATTCTATAGATACATGACTAAACCATGATCATAAATGAAATTCCATTGAAAGTGAACCTCATAAATCAAGAACTGGCACTTTGATAGATTCCTGTAAAATTAGTTCTCTCAATGAAATCCTAGGAACACCCTCAAGTGCTATGCATGCTCCTACTCTGATGCAGAGTAGAAGAGTATATTATTGATGAGTAAAAAAAACTAGTATAAGTATAGCTGGAAAAGCTAGTTCATAAAATCCATAAATATGGTGGGGGAATTCGTTATAGAAAAGGGAATCACTATAAACTCACAGTTTCCATAGAGACATCAAGAATCCATCTTTGGAATATCATCCTCATGAACCATCAGCTGGTGTATTTGAACCTGAGATCGATCATCAAGAACCTTCTAACACCTTACAAATGGTCTAAGAGGTCTTCAATCTTTGACAAGGGGTAATTATTCTTTATCAAGGCCTAGTTTAGGTGGTAATAATCCATAAAAATCCACAAAATCTCATTCATATTTTTCACAAACAACACACAAGCTACCTAGGGGACACACTGGGTCTGATTAAAAATTTCTTCCAAATGTCCTCCAACTAGAACCATAGCTTTTGAATCATTAAAGGGTCCATTTGATATTCCAAAGAAGATATAAAAGTGGTCTTGGGATTCAAGGTGATGAAAAATTCCATATCCCTCCTCGGAGGCAGTCCTAGAACACCCTAAGGGAAGATATCCATGTAATCCTCCACAACTGAAAGAAATTAGATGCTTGGAGATCCTATTTCACCAAGGGATATAACTCCAACTGATGGGTGATGGGATACAACTTCTTACTCACAGAACCCACTTACCCTTCCAGGAGTTCTCTCTCACTAAAAAGGATAATTCTATCCCATCAGTGCATAGGAGTTTGAAAAATCTATGGTGACAGTCGATATAGGATCAAGCCATGGAAAGAAAAAATCCATACCCAGAATGACTTCATAGGCTTCCATTTTGAAAATAAAAATGTCCCACATGAACCTCTCTCTACCAAGCGATAGCTCTGCCTACCATAAGATGAATGATACAGAAGAACTGTTCCCTATTGGAACATAAGACGAAGCAATTGGGATAACACCTCAAATGGGAGATCCAAATCCCTCACCCAGAGTATAGTGATAAATTAATAACTACAAGCTATGTCTACTAACACTAAATAAATAGTATAAAACGCATAGATCAAACCTATTATCATTGTGTGTGCTATGATATCATAAGCTTCCAAAGTATTCAGCTGTCTGCTTCTCCAACCGTTAGCTCCCTGAGCCTGACATGGGTCACCTAGTGGTGGTGGTGGAAGGATATCATAATGGTTTCTACCACCCATAGCTCCTCCTACTCCTCTTCTAGCTCTGCCTCCCTAGGGACCACCCCATCCTCACATGGGAGATCATTGATCATGGCATTGCCTCTCTCGTGGTGGCCCATCTGTAATCTTCCTATGCTAATCAGCGTGTCGGGTTGGGTAGTCTTGTGTCATGTGACGTCACTCGTCACAAGTGAAGAAACTCCCCTCATTAGGATTCTCTATTCCTCTATGCTACCTATGACCACGTTCCTAATCTTGATCATAGGAGGGTCTCCAACATTGAGATCCTAGTGCCTGACATCTGTTGGCTACTACAGATGACTCAAATCTATAGTTCCCACTGCCAACTCCATCCATCTGGCATCCCACTTAATGAAATCTCTCTATCAATAGTGCTTTCTCCAGCACCTCAGAATATGTGGGGATGAAAAGGGTGCAATTTTAGCTTGTATCTCTATTTGGAGGTACTACTCAAACATCCATTCTTGTAAGTAACTATACCGAATCATATCAAAAGAGTACTGGGTAAGGTCTATGAACCCTTTTGTATACTCACCCACCATCATTCCTCCCTGATGAAACTCCAGAATCACCTAGATGTGGACTGAGAAAAATAATAAGGGGTAGTATACCTCACAGAAAAACTATTGGACGTTAAGCCATGAGAGTGTCTACTCATCATGCATCTACATAACAAGGCTCCACAACTTCCCAAATTCTCAATGGAAAAGGCTAGATATTAGTGAAATAACTTAATCTATCAGGATCTGAAACAAGCCTAAATATATAGGCCACCAACTCTAGAAAATCCTTTGGTGTTGAAGGATATACCTTACCATAGAACCTCAGTGGCCTCTAGAGTTGGAACTCATGGAGTGAGCTGTGACTAAACGCTTCCTCACCCTACTTTGATGGGAAAATCTATTTCTCGACAGGTGGATGTGCTTCTACCTACCCACATGGAGGAAGGGGATTGTGGGATGGACCCTAAACAAAGGAATCATCACTCATTGTATTGACATCACAAACCATAGAAGGTATCCTAGATGGATGTCTTCATGGAGGCATCCTAATATTTGTCAAGATGTACCATGGTCAGATGAGTATATATATACATAAAAAAAATGGAGAGCTGACACAAGAAGTATATTAAAAGACTTAATCCTATATGATTAATTTACCATTGATTCATGCAAAAAATGTCATGTCATTCCAAGTCAATGAGTAGGTATTCAGTGTCCTGGTGAACGGATACATCAGCTGATGTACCATCACTGGACTCCCTGGACTAAGAGTATCACTCGAGACACTTCAACACTATTTCTCTAATCCCAACCAAAATCCTTATAATGGGACTATCCTGAATAATATCCCAAGGATTAAACCTCATTTGATACCAATCTATCATGAACTGACCAAAGATGGGTCTCAATCCATAACTACCCCAATCCTGCCTCAACAGATCAAGGGCTAGTGACCCGTGACGAAGGTATACTAACATGAGGAGGCCTTTTCCTAAGTACTTGTACACACACACACAACCAAATATATGAAAAAGTTCATGGTAAATAGTAAATGATGCAACAATTCTATAATGTAAACCAACCATGATGAACCTCTAGATAGTACAAAAGTACGGTAGTGTAAACTAAAAAGTAAAGGTGGAAAATACACACCCAAATATAATTATGTCCCAACCTAAAAAAACTAAAAAATGAAAATATAAGAGAGATCCTAGCTCCTAAATCCCAAGCTACGACCACTCTAGGTAGTCTAAGAACCCAGTATACCTAAGATCCTTTGAAGTCATGGTCATGTTTTAAATCGTCTACAAAAGACACTACACATGTGGGAAATGACCATGTAGGGGTGAGTATATATATACCTTGTAGGACACCCCCAAAAATGAAGGGGGAGTAGTAAGATATACAATATGAAGAGAAAGACATTAGATAACACAAATTACAGTGAAAGAGTACATATCAACCCAACAAAGAGTGAATGCAAGCTCCTCCAAACACAATGGGATAAACACAATGTGTAGATGAACTACCCATAGAGTCGTATCCACCTATAATAAGAGAGTATTAAAATACAACCATGAGAAGATAAACACAAGAAACATGTGGCATACCCCACATGTCTTCACCTCTCCTGGAAGGAGAGTAACCGAATATAAAGAGTGGATATAGAAGAAATAATATATATATATATATATATATATATATATATATATATATATATATACTGAGTCAAATAATCCCATTTTAAAGAGTAAGGGGATCTCCATATCACAGCTCAACCCAGGGATAATAATAGAAAATATTTCCAAAATTCCATCAATGAAGCTCATCATCTCATACGCCTGCCTAGAAGTAAGCATAAAAATAAATTCATCCACATCACTATGCCAAATAGACATGGGGGACACAAACTCTAAGTAGATTACCTACTCCCTAGTAGGTTATGGGGTTCCACTCTCATGTTTGAGAACCCATTCCCATCTCAACTGGAGGGTGCTACAATAGGTCATTAGGGACCCATGCCATGATACCGTAGGAGGGTTCCACATGGAATTTTGAGTACCCATGCTCAACCTATCTATAGGGTTACACTGTAAGTCATTGATTACCCATGACTTCATACTATTGCAGGGTTCTGCTCAAAAGGTCGAGGACCCATGCCTAGACCAGTTGGAGGGTGCCACTCTAATTCATCAAGGACCCATGTTCTAATACCATATAAGGGTTCCACTCAGAAGGTTGAGGTCCCATTCCCAGTTCAGTTGGAGGGTTCCACTCTAAGTCATCGATGACCTATGCTCTGATACTATTGGAGGGTTCCACTCAGAAGATCTAGGACCCGTGACCACCCCAGCGGAAGGTTTCCACTCTAAGTCATCGAGGACCCGTTCCCTTCCCCGCGGGAGGGTTCCACATAGAATGTCTATGGGGATCCTGATAGATCACTTCCATATTTAAGTGTCACCTCAGATATCCATGCACTATAACATTTTAAATTATATCTCAAAATCCACAACTAAGGGAACCATCACATTCTATGTGAAAAAAGAGTTAGGATAGGCTACCCGTAGTCCAAAATCAGAGTTCAAACGAAGGAGATATCAGACTTTGAAGTTTCCTGAAAAGGAACCAAGTGATACACAGAATTTGGGGGGGGGGGGGCATAACATGTAGTCTCACTACATAGACCGGTTGTGTCCCTGGACAGTACATATATCCCTATCTATGTAGCTATACACACCATGTAGGTGGACTAAATGGTGTGTCCAGGATAACCAGAACTGAGATGTGTCTCTATTGGCCGTTTTTGTGTACTAGACCTTGTTTCTATGTACTTTGATGTTGTGTCCATGTACATAGGTAAATATTTTGTGGCTTTAAAAAAGGTGTCGCATGTTTTGTCAAGTTGTGTTCGTGTACTCCTATATGGAGTCCCCACATGTGTGATCAATCACATGGGTTGTCAAACTAAGGTAGTGGGTACATGGAATATAGGAGGTCTATAAGCCATATCATCCTTAACTTTCCCAAAACCCTAGTTTTTGCTGCTGCGGGGGATAAAAATCATGTGTTCATCACTGTATACGGTGTGCATTCGAGAATTTTCCAAAAAATTCAGACCTGAAATCCACATGGTAGATCTTCCCATTTATCCTTGTTTATCCATATATATCAACTCAAAATAACCCAAAACTTGTGGATCCTTAAAAAATCTATAATTTTTATCTGTCGTTCACTAGAAATTAGTCTCTGATAGATCATCGGTGTTTTTATCATGAACCAAACACACCCATACCTTCAACACTTGATTTCTTGATTTCAAATCACCACAACAAACACCAATTCCTTGCAACAACTCTATATCTAAGATTTTTTCATCGATCTATGATTTATTTGTCAATTAATCATGGATTTATGAGTCTTATCTGGCTTAATACCACTTAGTGATGTTGAACTAGGACCAAGGTGTCCAATTAGTGAAAATCACAAAGATACGAGGGAGAAAACTACATAAACCCAATGTTTTAACACCATTAGCCAAGCGTTCTTGGCCAATGATCAAGATCAGCGATACCAGGGTTTGAAAATAGTGAATAATCAATTCAAAAAAGGTACTCAGATGCATGATAAGGCCATAATTGGCACAAATCCAAGAACAATGGTGGATTTTATCAACCATTTAATAAAAAGGGCATAAAACAACAAATTGATAAGTCCTAACTAGATTACATATCGCTCATTGATGAAGAATTCTCCTACTAATGATCGAGAGATGTTGTTGCATTAACTGCTTCCATATATACAAAGATTTGGATTTTTATCATTATTTGATGTGATCTACCTACAAAGGAGGGAGGAAGAGCTCTAGATTTCTCTCAGGGTTTATATAGATAAACCTAGATAAATCCCCCAATTGATACTCTTATATATTTATCCATTTTGGTGAATTGAGTTAATTAATTAATTTAATAATAAATTAATCCACCAAACGCACCACTAATGGGCAAGGGATCCAAATGACCTTTGCCGACCCATTTTAGGTCATACCTAGCGTATACACCACATTCCAAACTCCTTAGTTGTCTTGTATTTATGATATGACCTTCTATTTGATATTTATTCCATCTTCATTGAGGTATCATGTGTGCTCAATACTAAATATACTTATTATTTTTATAAAATTAATTTCAGACACATTGGGCCTCGAAATCACACGTCATCTCAAAGCATAGCTATATATATATATATTAAAATCTAAGTAAAAAAATAGAGTCTCTATAGAGACATTAATATTGTAGCATCACAGACTTCCAAACACCACACACTATAGCATAGTGTACTTACTATGAATTTGGTGGCACAATTGAACCATCTTCTATATGAGCTCATTTGAGATAACTTTTGTGTGTGTGTGATACTCTAAAAATCATCCTCTAATTCTGATCCCAATTTAGTGAAATTATTTTTCCTCACCAATAACATAGGCATTGTTACCAAACCATCTAAATCATGGTTTCTTATGATCTTCTTCTTACTCATTTTTTTTTCACTCTTACTCTGGTTTCTGGAATCATTCATTGTTATAACTCTTAGAATTTCTAAAATAATGAATGTGGAAATAAGAACCTTAGGAAATGTATCAATGGAGAAATAATATGTATAACATGTGTTAAATGGAATTATAGAGTAATAAACTACATAGGAAAATGATTAAATATCAAGAAGGTAATAAAAAGAATCATATGAATAATTGTTTTTCAAGGAAATGTGTTGTTGCGGTAAATAAAAAGAAACTTCACATGAAATTTGAAGGTATGAATAATTTTAACAATTTTCCTTATTTTTAAAGTCGAAAACATGATTAGATTGGAATTTATGAATCTTAGTACATGATTCATTTTTTTTATTATAGGAAGGAATAAATAAGTAATAAGATAAAAATTATTGGTTTAAGGTTTACAAAGGAAGATGATTGAATTATTATATATAGGGTTTCTAGATTTATAATGTAGTGGTATTTTATTTTACTGTGGATAAATTTAAGGATGGTTATAAGTTTAAATTCATTAATACTATTAGAATTTATTATGGGAGTATTTGGAGTTATATATAAATGTTAATTTTAACTTTTGTTTTATTGAAAATATTATTTTGAGGAAGAATGATTTCATATTTTTTGTACATAAGTTGAAAGATATTGATAACTTTTAGGGTTGATATGATCTTTTATGTTGAGGTAATAATGGATAATTGGGATAAAAGGGTTATTAAAATTTGCGAACATTTGTTTTTTTGTATTGAAAACAATGTGTTTCAAATTTTATTTGATGAATACATGATTAATGTAATTTCAATATATGTTTACTATATTTTTGGGAATATTATATGATTAACATAAATGTAAATATTTTTGGTAAATATAGGAGTTTATTTGAAGAATGAATATTAAATTTTCTTTGGAAAAATATATGATTTTATTTTATATTTATGGTTATTCATGTTATTTATCTGAAATATTACCATATTCTGGAGATTACATTATAAGGGAATATAAATTTTTAGTCTGTGACTTTTTAAGTGATTAATATTTTTTGGAGATAAATGTTAAATTGACCTCAGAAGAATATGGGATCAAATATTTCTAATTTTCGGGTTTTAAACATAGTGAGCAATATTTTAAGAGTTTTAAGGTTAGTTATTTATGGAATGATTAACTTTGAACATTATATGTTATTGTTGAAGATTTTGAGATTGATATTGTATTTATTCATATGAATGTTTATTCATATTGAGTATTATCTTAAATCATGTTATCTTTTTTTTTCATTAATTGATAGAAATAAGAGAAATATATTTTTATCATTTTTGGGATCTTATGGTCCATTAGAAGTTTATTTTAGTGATTTTGGAATGAAACATTCATCTTTAATATTAATTCCTTGGATTAAAATATGAGATATAAATGGAAAATTATTTAATCACAAACAAAGGATGAAATAAACTTTTGAAGTGGAATGAAATAATGTATATATAATTAATTAAAATCTCTATCTAGATGGTAGAGTAATTTCATAATTCTATCAATTGTTATATATAAATTAACAAGGTATGCTTTTAGAAACACATTTAAAAGTATGGGTCTTATAAAGGTACATGTAGTTATGAAATAATAATTTTCTGAGTCTTGACTTTGAAAATAATGTTCATGATAAAATCTATATATAATTTTATTACTATGTTATGAAAATTTAATTTTGAGAGATTTATATTAAAATCATGAGGAAATATTTATTTAAGGTTAGAGAATGTAACATCTCAAGATTTTAGTGTTAAAATAATACTATGTTTGATTACTTTTACCACACTCAATACCAATATTAAAATGAATTTTGATATACTATTAAAATATTATTTTTAAAATAGGAACATTACAACCTAGTTGTTGAATTAGTAGGTACAAAAAAGAGTAACTACATTACGAAATATTAGTATAAATTTTTTTCCTTGATACATATGTACTGATTAGTTCTTTGGAAAGAAGATCTCACTTTTAAATGACATAATATAAACTAAATGAGGTATCTTTCCGAAAACTAATATATATGTGTATTTTTTATCAAAAAAATTAAGTCAATCAATATAGATGAATGGTTTTAATTAAATTCATAGATAATATTTTTTACAAAATAAATTAACACTCATCTAATAGTTATTACAAGAATAAGAATGAGTATAAATTCATTTTATTGTTAAAAATATATTTTTTCTTAATCTTTTTAATGAATTTTGTTCATGGATTTTTTGATTAATTTCAAACATTTTTAGAAATTTTATTTAAAAAATTGGAAATAATTTATGAAATCATCAGGTCCATATAATCTTTAAGACAATTTTTTTTATTTTTCTGAAAATATTGACTTTTTGTTTAAATAGTGAGAAATACTGATTTTGTAAAAACATTCCTTTATTTTCTTCAAATAAAGTTATTTAAAATCCCCATTTTATTTTGGATTTGATTGAAAGTCATGTAAGTTTCATTTTATTTAAAATAATATAATTAATTACATATTGATCAACATTATACAAGATTTTGTTATAAAATCATTTTTATATTTAAAATAAATATTTTTTCTAAAAACTATTTTTTAATGTGTTTCACACACTTATATTTAATTTAATTTTTAATAATTATGGAAATTAAACCATAGAAAATGGATTCTATATTTGTATTCATCACATTCAAATTATGTAATAAGTTTAATTTTATTTTTTTATAATGAATAGTAACTATAGTAAAATTTTATCACTATGATAAAGGATAAAATGGTTTAATCATGGTTGAAATAATGAAAAAGGATTAAAAATATCAAGAATAACTGAATTAATCTAACTGTATTTTTTATTTCTTATATCATCATCATAACTAAAAGAATATGAATTGTTTTTCTACTTTCTTATGATTATGACCTTTATATTATTTTAAGTGTAATTGAAAAAATGTCACTCTCTGTCAGTTATTATGTTATCATGATTTGTATACAAATAAAAATGATATATGAATGAATAATTCTATTATAGGAGATTAATAATAATCTATATGTATGATTTCAATTCATTTTCAATTTTTAGATATAGTATAATTACCTAGAATGTTTACTCAACTTTGATATTGTGCTTATGAAAATAGGTGAAAAATCAAGTAAAAGAAAGTGAGTTTTAAAATATGAAAAGGGATGAACCATTTGAGTACTATAACATGTTGGAAGGAACTTGCAATGAACTAAAAGTTAAATATAAATCTTTAATGAAACAGAATGCTCTTACTATAACTATTATGTCTGAACTTACCAAGGAAAAAGAAAATAATGTTCAACTCCTCAAAGAAAAAAATGAATTGAAAATGTCTAATGAGCAGTTAAATAAAGATCTAGAAAATTTTACCAATGGAAAAGATACTCTAACTCGAATTATTGGTAAATAGATAGCTCCTAAGTACACTTTTGGTATTGGATATTAGCCTAGACGTAGAAACTTTTCTAAAACACATTTGGTAAATAAATCTGGAAAATATGTTCTTCTACCTAAAAATCAAAATTATGTTACTAGTACCAGTTCTGAAAAATCCTTTACTACCACTATTTTTTCTCGACTAAATAGTGTATATTTTTTTAAATATGTTACATAATTCTAATAGGAAACCCATAAGGCAAATGTGGGTACCTAAATCATTAATCACTAATTTCACTGGACCCAAACAAGCCTGGGTATCAAATCTGTTTTTGTTTGATTATTTTGTAGGAAAACTATTTGAAGAGCTCCTACAAGAGTAAATTGTACTTGGACAGTGTATGTTCAAGACACATGACATGATATTATTCAAGCTTTAAGAACCTAATCAAGATTTATGGTGGATATATCCCCTTTGGTGACAATGCTAAAAGAAAAATAATTATCCTAGGATAGATTGGTAATTCTAATTCAGTTTTAATTTCTAAAGTAATTTTTGTTGATGGATTGAAATATAATCTACTTAGTATTTAAAAATTATGTGATGATGTATTTCATGTTAAATTTGAAAATGTTGCTTTCAATGTTTTTAAGTATAAAAATGAATTGTTATTTTCTACTTTTAGAAATGAAAATGTATATTCTGTTAACTTAGATTCGTTAATTTCTCAAAATGTTTCTTGTTTAAGTGCCTTTAATAAATATTCTTGGATTTGGAATAGGAAATTAGGATACTGTAATGTACACTCTATTAGAAAGATTACTAAAAAAGGACTAGTCAAGGATATACCCAAACTTGAGTTTCTAAATGACAAAGTCTGTAATCCTTGTCAAAAAGGTAAACAACACAAGATATATTTTAAATTAAAGAAATAAGTTCTAACTTCTCAACCTTTAGAGTTGTTTCACATGGACTTGTTTGGATGATCTCGAGTATCTAGTTTAAATGGGAATCACTATGTTTATGTTATTTTGGATAACTATTCTATGTACACTTGGACTTATTTATTATCTCACAAAAGTGAAGCATGTACTTACTTCACAAAGTATGCTAAAATAGTGGGAAGTCTTAGTAGACTTAGAATAAAATCCTTAAGAATTGATCATGGTTGTGAGTTTGAAAATCAAGAATTTGAATATTTTTTCTCACACAATAGCTTTAGTAATAACTTCTCTTCCCCTGTGACACCTCAATAAAATGTATTTGTGGAATTAAGAAATAGAACATTACAAGAGATAACTCAAACAATTCTTAATGAATATGATTTACCTATTTAATTTTCAGTTGAGGCTATAAATACAACATGCTACATAATTAATATATTCTTAATCAGACCTATCCTCAAGAAGACTCCTTATAAGCTACAGAACAATAGAAAACCCAAAGTTAGTTACTTCAAAGTTTTTGGTTTCAAATTTAATATTTTTAACACTAAGGATAATCTTAACAAATTCTCATTTAAGAGTGATGAAGGAATCTTCCTAGGTTACTCAACCTCTAGTAAAGCCTATAGAGTCTTTAATAAAAGAACCAAGTGTGTGGAAGAATCTATATATATATCAAATTTGATGAAACATATCCACATGAACCTAAGACCTCTCAAGAAAACATTGAAGATGATATGTCAAACCTAGACATAAATGCAAAATCATCTAATCCTCTTGTCAAGAAATATGTTAAATCAAAAAAAGCTAGAAATTCTTTATAATATGAACATGATGAACTCAAACCTATAGATGAACCTAATGTTACAAACCCTTCCTTTTCTAGACCAACTAGAACTCTCAAGAACCATCCATTAGATGATGTTGTTGGATACTTAGATAAAGGGACACAAACTAGATCTTCTCTTAGAAAACAGGTTGAACATCAAGACTTCTTGTCACAACTTGAATCTAAAAACATAAATGACGCAATTAAAGATGAATTTTGGGTGATGGATATGCAATAATAACTTAATCAATTTGAAATAAATAAATTTTGAAAACTTGTGGATAAACCCAAAGACACCTTGACCATAGGCACTAAGTGGGTGTTTAAGAATAAAGTAGATGAATCTTGTAATATTTTTATAAAAAAAAGCTAGATTGGTTGCATAAGGTTATAGTCAAGAACAAGGCATTGACTATGAAGAAACCTTGGAACCTGTTTCTAGACTTGAGGCCATCAGAATCTTACTTGATTATGCTACCCATATAAATTTAAAAATATATCAAATGGATGTTAAAAGTGAATTCCTAAAAGGGTATATAGTTGAGGATGTTTTTGTGGAACAACAACCTAGTTTTAAAAACCATCATTTTCAAAATAATGTTTTCAAATTAAAAAAATCATTATATGGTTTAAAACAAGCTCCAAGAGCTTGGCATGATATATTAAATAATTTTATTATTTCAAAAGGTTTTACAAAATGAATTTTTGATCCTAATCTTTTTATAAAATGAATATCTAAATATGTTTTAGTAGTTCAAATTTATATAGATAATATTATTTTTGGATCTTCAAGAAATTAATTATGTATTGGTTTTTCTAAAATGATGCAAAATTATTTTGAAATGAGTTTAATGCGTGAACTATAATTCTTTCTTGACTTTCATATTTTTCAAAATAAAGAAGGTGTTATTTTAAATCATATTAAATACACAAAAAAATATTTTAAAAAGATTTGTCTTTGATAGCATTAAAAGTTGTGACACTCCAATGAGTACTACCTGTAAGTTAGATCTTGATGAAGATGGAAAATCTTTTGATCAAACCACTTATAGAGGAATGATTGTAAGTTTTCTCTATTTGACTACTAGTACACCATATATAATGCATAGTGTGTGTATGTGTGCTCATTTTCAAGCTAATCCCAAAGAATCACACTTAAATACTGATAAAAGAATTTTCAAATACCTAAAACATACTATCAATTCAGGTTTGTTTTATCCTAAAAGATAATCATTTGATATAGTGAGTTATTTTGATGTTGATTTTGGTGGATGCAAGTAAGATTGAAATAGAACCTCTGGGACGTGTCACTTTTTAGGAAAGTATTTGGTTTCATGGTGTAGAAAGAAACAGAATTTTGTTGCATTATCTACTGCTGAAGCTAAATACATAGTTGTTGGTAGCTGTTGTGCACAAATTTTGTGGATGAAACACACTTTACTAGACTATGGATGTTAATTTATACATGTACCTATAAACTGTGACAATACAAGTGCTATTAAAATTTCTAAAAACCCAGTTTCTCATTCTAGAACAAAACATATTGATATAAGACATAACTTTTGAGATATCATAATCGAAAGGGAGATATCACTTTAGAATTTATTGGCACTGAATATCATCTTTCTGAGGTATTCACTAATCCATTGAACTCTTAATGAATGAATTATATTAGACATGAGTTAGGAATGATCAATCAGTAATACTTTGTGTTGCCTTTCTTTTTATTTTTTTTTGAAGTTGTCATGCCGAAGCCATTTTCATGCTAAGACCATTGTCATATAGACACTGTAGTCATGCCAACACCTTTAGTGTTATACAAAATCTGTCATGCTGACACTAATGACTCACCATTTTTATATGTTTTATGTTTTTATCAAAATGACATAGTTTCATTAATTTTTTTGAACCTGGTTCATGTTTTCACGATTGTGTAATTTCAAAATCCCTAAATGATATAAATTTGAATCGATCCACTCTACTCCTTTACAGATAATCTCTATCTTGGTCGTTTCTCTCTCTCTCTGCCTCCGACCATTCACCTTTTGTCCTCCATACTGAACTATTTGGAATAACGCGTGTGAAACAACCTATTGAAGAGGGTGACTCTTGTGCTTCTAAGAAATGGAATGGTTAATCGAGAAAACCTTCAGGTCCTATGAATCTAGGACTGGAAAACCATGTTGGAACCTTAGATAAATAAGTACTAGTGTAATGGATCTTAGAGAGAAACTCTTTGTTGTTGAATGTGCTACAAGATCAAGGATGGCTTGACAGGTTCACAAACAATGACAAAGTTTTATACCTAAAGCTGGTACATAAATTTTACATGAATATAGAACTTCTATTGGAAGGGAGTGATGTTTCTTGGGTCAGTCAATTGTAAAAGGCAAGAGAATCTCTTTCTCTTCAAGACATTGGGCTAAATGTCATAAGGTTCCTCACGAAGGAATGTTTGATGATTACCAAGGTACTTCTCCTCCTGAAAGTGAATTCTTTTTTTATGATACAGCTCTGAAAGAGCTAACAAGAAATGAGGAAAATAGGATACCCATTGAATCAGAATTTAATGGTGAGTTTAGAATTTTATTTAAGTTTATTTAGCACCAGATTTGTCCCAGGAAAGGGGACTTTGCTTCTATCAAGTAACATGATGTATACTTAGTGTATTTTATACAAAAAATAAGTTAAACGAAATTTTTGTAGATATCTGACGGTGTACATAAATGAGATGATAAAACCTAGTTATAAGTCAAATTATCCTTTCTATTCCAAAATGATTTTAGTAATGCTAAAAGAGAAAGGTTGTGTAAGTGAAGTTGATGATTTGTAGTTAGTGAATGTATTGGAATCTTCTTAAGCTTTAACATCTGTAAGAGAATGAAAATTAATTGGAACTTATAGAGGTATAAATTGGTTGGTGATGAAGATAAATTGTATGAGAAGATCAATACTATTGATCATCTAGTTATAAGAAGGGATCTAGTGGATCATGGTCTCGGTCCAGATGCTCAAGTGATTTATTCTTCAGATGTGAGGAGGAGCCTGTTACTCCTGTCAGAGATGTGGGATCACTAGTTTATGATAGAAGTGACCCAAATACAACTGGACCAACAAAAAGAGTTTTTATTGGACCTCTAAGTCCACCTTTGGAATTACCTTCTCAGGAACCTATTCCAAAATCTACTAGGAGTAAATAAACAGAAGTTAAAGGAAGTGTAGAATATTTCAATGAATCTAGTGAAGAAGATGATGAAGAAGAGGATGCTAGTAGTGGTGAAAGTGGTTCAGAATCAGGTAGGGAAGAAGGAGATAAGAAATTTTATGATGAAGATGGTGATGAAAAGGCTGAAGATGGTCATAATGAAGAATGTAGTTAAAGTGGCAGTGATAGTAAATCCAGTCATCCTAATGAAAATCCAAATGTTGTTAGTATGAAGATTATTGAAGCTAATAATGGTGTGTCTATTGAGGGTGTTGTTCAAGATGAATATTTTTCTCTAGTCAAACTAATTTCTCAAGATATATATATACTATAAAAAGAACTCTACATAAGGAAAATCAACCTAGACAGGAAGCATTAACTGAGGGGGAGCAGTCTACCAAGAAAGCTAACACTGAGGGGGAGCCTCAAGGAAGAGTATCTCAAGCTGATGAAGCACATAAAATTGGAAGAGTAAGTCTTGATACTCTTACTCCTCTAGATTTTTACATTATGGCTGAATGGGTGAGGAATCCTGGGTATGTGGAACTAGGATTGGATGATGAAGTTTTTTAACTTACTGTAAACGAACCAGTGGCTGAGACCTCTTCTAGTGACTATGTCATTAAGGCCTATTTTTAAAAATTCAAGTAATACATATGTTCATCAATAAAACACTCGATAAAATATCAAATGAGATATGATATTTATGAATCTAGGAGAGAGAACAATGATCTAAATGAAAATTTTAAAGCAATTTGGTCTATAGATGAAGGTGTAAATAAATATGGAGCTTCAAGTTCTACTCTTACCTCAATTAGTGTATCTCAAGCTGATGATACATCAGTTTACAAGATAGTGATAAAATAAATTCATCCAAATTTTATTACCACTGCAGAAAAAATTGTGACAAGAAACACCAAACTCAGGAATGAGATGAAGAATTTAACCATTGGCATAAATAATTTAACCACTGAGAAAAAAAATACAATTTAAAGTGTCATTAAAGTACTTGAGAATCTCATTTCTCATTTTAAAGCTCTTGATTTTTCCAAGATGAGAAAAATATTATGGAACTTTCCTCCCTTTATCTTTCTTCCACCTCTTCTCCACCTCTTCGGCCTTCAAAATTTGTTGATCTTGATACTATTAGTTCAATTTTGAAATAATAGTTCCAATCATTAATTTCAAGTATGTACAAGGTTGGGGACACTTCGGATAAGGTGAATGACCATGTGAATTATTATAAAAGGAGTGATTCACACACTCAGGAAGAGATGACCAAAAATATTAATGATTTTTTCTCCAAACTCATCACAAAGCATCAAATGAACAATCGCTTTATGTATTTGGACACCAATCTTGATCTTCCTCTAGTGATAAAGTCTTTTAAGGATTATATTCAGAAGCTGAGAGAATTCACTCCCTTGTTGGACAAGTTCATAGAAAACAAAGATGATTTTGAAAAGGCAATGAAATATGGTGGAGAGATCATTTAGGAGTTCATCAAGATGTTAAAACTAATATCCATGTCCAAAGTGAAGCTATTATGGTGCCTCATACTACACTACTTGGCCCTACTGGTTTAGTGCCTGCTCAAGATTAGATGTCAGATTCTGAGGCTTTATCTCAGATCAGACCCATCATTATAGAGCATGTTTAGCCACAACTCATTTCTCAACACAAACCTTCCCTAAATTCTACAGTTCTTTAAGGAGTGCCTCTACCTTCTCTGAAAATCCATTCAGACCCCCCTACTTATCAAACTACTCCTTCTGTTGAACCCTCCACTGATCTTTCTAATAAGGGGAAGGAACCCCTTGACCCTACCATGTAGTGTGGAGTGATATTTTTTGATGGGGATGAGTCCTTGTACTTTTTATAATTTAGTTTACTTTGATTATGAATGATGTTTCAGTATTTTCTCCTTTTATGTATTTGTTGTTTTTCCTTCCACTTTTTTCTAATCACAAAAGGGGGGAGAACATTATTCAGTATTATTAAATGGGGGAGAACTTTATTAAGCATTATTATGTGTTTATTCATTATTATCTCTGATATATTATTTTATCTTTATGATAGCTACTAATCATATTGTTTACTTTAATCATTCTCCAATGGTACTTAATAATTCCATGATTTGTGATCATAAAAAAGGGGGAGATCGTAGATCTATAAATATTGTTGGCCACTATCTCTAGCAAAAATGTTTTAAATTATCACAAATCATTTCATATATTAACATATATCTTACCTCATGTCCGATCCTAAATTATATCAAAGAATTATCTTGAATGTGAGATCATTTCGGTCATATAACTATTTATGTGTGTTTAAGTCTAAACAAGCTTATAACTGACTATCTATCTGTATTTATGGGTATTAATACTCTCTGACTTTGTTGAACTATAAGATAGATAAAAAATCTAAAATTATCTAAGTATGAGTCACTGACACCGACAGACATATGAATCACTGACAGACATATGAATCACTAATAGATAGATCAAATAAGCATATGTTCTAAGTATGTGAATCTGACACTAAGGCAGACGACTCACTGTTGCACATGACACCAATGCAGATGACTCACCGTTGGACATGACACTGACGCAGATGACTCACTGTTGCATATGACTCACCGACATAGATGACCTAAAGTTAGTCTAAGTGACCTACGATTTCATGGTTCTATTGGCATAAGGAATCACCATCAGTTTATATGAGTCACTGATAGATCAATTGTCTCACTGACAGAAGGAAGGAATCACCATTGATATGAGTCACGAATAGATCAATTATCTCACTGATAGAAGGAAGGAAACACCATTGAAACAAGTCACCAATGTAATGAGTCTACAGTATATGGAAAGACCAACATAATGACATACTGATGGGTTGAGACACTGACAGAAGGATACAACGACATAAGGAGACACCGACAGACGAGTAATCGATAGACTGTTTAAATCTACATTTATTAACATTATTTCTAACAGTCATATTTGTTTCATTTAATGATACTGACATATTTCATAATCTTTTGTAGAACATTTTGCATATAGTATGAGGTATGATGAACCTATTCACGTGGAATGTACATGCTCTTTGTCAGCCCTCAAAAATAAGAATCATTCTTAAATAAATAAGACATACAAAAGAGATACAACGACAGTTGTGTGGTGCATGCCTGTGTGAGAGAGAAACATAATGAAGAACATATGCAAATCTCATGAAACCATTGTGTACTCAAGAACATAATAAAACTCAAGGTGATCTCAATCAAGATCAATATCGAATTGAAAAACTACTTCAGCATACCAAAGAAGGAGAATAATATAACTACAGAACCATACTTGTACCTGGAAGCCAAAATATGACACTCTATTTTTATGTCGACTTCCCGAATAGGACACAGACTTCATCTCAACTGTTGGGTCGATAGTAATATAGATATGATACTAATTATAGTATCAAACTATGGTGTAGATACTCAATATACAAGAGGGGGTGAATTGTAAACTTTTAAAGTCCATAAAGAAATTTTGCATAAACAAAATTCACAACACCTATAAGCTCTAATAACTTGCTTGATTCTGGAAAAGAGATTCCAGAAATGAAACTGAACAAAAGTTTACAACAAATAATATTCTACCTTAAAGCATATAGAATCCTATTTAATCAGAGTACAAGTCTAAGGAAGTATAAGAAAGTTATACTTTCCTCAAAAACTAAAAATACAGCGGAAAACAAAATTGAAACACTACAGGTAACAAGTAGTAACTCTTTTAACCCAAAGAGAAGGGTATCCAACAACCCTGGATAAAGTTCCCTTGATTTACACTTTCAAGAAAGTATCTCTTACCCAAACCCAGGTAAGACCTCAATCCAAAATTGATATCTGTCTTTCTATCCCCGCAAGCCCTCGATTTGTAAGGAAATCAGATCCTCTGACTTCACAACCCGAAGTCTCTAATTTCAAAGAAATCACACCTCTCCACAAAGAAAATCTGAATGAAACAATGTTTGAACAAGTTGTTCAAACTTTCTGCATGAAGCCTAAGAGTTTATAAGAGCCTCTCTCTCTAGAAATCACTTCAATAGTATGTATGTTCTAGAGTCATAGAACTGTCTCAAGCTCTTTAAAATGAGCTCCTATTTATAGGCATGGATTCAACGGGTGGCTCCCTCCTCCAATGGTCATATTTCTCCTTGAATTTTGGAGGGACCTGTACACCTGTCACTCAAACAACGGTTAGTTAGTAACTGAAAGCATGACATCATTTTATAATCAAAACACGAGTAAGTAAAAATATGGTTACATAACCAAAATAAAATATTCGGAATTTAAGAAAATAAATGTTTAGAGTCTAACCAAAAACACATTCGGTATCCATAATACAAGGATATTCAGATTCTATTTTCCAAGGAATTCGGAATGTGGATTCACCAGAATTCCGGATTCTGGATTTCAAGGAAATTAGGAATCTAGATTCACCAGAATTAAGAGTCTGAATTCAGAGAGTTCGGAGTCAGAATTCAGAGAGTTCAGAGTTAGTCCTCATAAGAGTTCGGAGTCTGAATTCAGAGGGTTTAGAGTCAGAACTCATAAGAGTTTGGAGTCTGAATTCAGAGAGTTCGGAGTCAGAACTCATAAGAGTTTGGAGTCTGAATTCTGAGAACTCAGAGTTAGAACTCATAAGAGTTCAGAGTTTGAATTTAGAGAACTCAGAGTCAGAACTCAGAAGAGTTGGGAGTCTGAATTCAGAGAACTCAGAGTCAGAATTCATAAGAGTTCGGAGTCTAAATTCAGTAAACTCAGAGTCAGAACTCAGAAGAGTTCAGAGTCTGAATTCAGAGAACTCGGAACCTGAATTCGGATCCTAAAAACAGAATGCTCTATATCTAAGTATTATATGATTCTTGAGGTTTTGGATACCAAACCTAATTTTATTCTTAGACAAAATAATGAATAATGATAAACATGGTAAGAATAAATTTCCTTGGGGAGGGAAAATTTTCCTTATGAAAATAAATCATAGGGTAGAATGATATTTTCCTTAAGATAAGGTGTTTGTGATTTTCATAACAAGAAGGAAAGGTAAAGTCATAAGGAAACCTTATTGACTGAACAATCTTCCCCAAGTATGAAGGAACAGAAAATTCATAAGGAAAACCTTATTTATTTAACAATCTCCCCCTTTTTGGAAAGCACAAACATCCTTACAAAAAATAATATAAGGACTTGGAAAATATTTTTCTAAACTTTGAAATAAAACCTATCTCCCTTTACATATGGACAACGATGAATACGACTAACTCCACCTTAGGCTTTGGAACTCTAAGGATCGTATTCTAGATTTCCAGAATGAGATTTTTCATTATCTTGAATACAGAAATCTTAATAATGAAAACTCCTCCTTAGATAAACTCCCCCTTACTTAGGGATATTTCTTCTTTACTTAGAATTATTTTTCCTTTATCCCCCTTTGTGATTTTCAAAATGAATTTGAGGAAATGGAAAAGAAATTATGGTACCTCAAAGATTAGTACAACACATCCAAAAGGAAAACAACCACAAATTTCATCATTATTATAAAGAATTTGTACAAGGAAATGAATACAAAAAAATATCGGATTACAAACAAGTTATCCTTCCTTTTCCTTCGGCATAAACTTCTTGACTATAGTCTTTAGCTTTTTGAGAACTTTATGATCTTCCTATGATATCTTAATAAGTTGATCCTGATCATTAGCTTTATTCTCCAAAGCCTTAATTCTTTCTTCCTGAGAGTTAAGAGCCTCTGCTTGAGCCTTCAGGACTTCTTCCTGCTTGACAAATTTTCCTTCAATCTCAATCCGAAGATCCATTTCTCTCTTCTTGCTTTGGGCAATAGAATATAATTTCCCGTTTAGATCCTTAACTTCTTGAATCCGGTTATTTTGTTCCAAATATAACTTTTCTTCAAAACTGGTTGTAAGATCTTTGATCCTACCATATTCAATATCAAAATCCTATTTTACACCAACTTGGAATTTATCAATTTCACTCAAATCTTCGACTGTATTCTTTGACCAGCCAACCATTTTCTTACAGGACCTCTTGTGGGATTCATAGTTAATGAAGAAATTCTTGACTTCATCCTCAATATTTACACACTAATCCATCACCATGGATAATGAATCTGATTTCTGATTTAATGTATGTTGTAGCATTTGGACTCTGAAGTCTATTCTTGGAAAAATATGTATGGTCCCAATAAGCTTCTTTAATGACTGAAAAACAAAATCATGTCCAAGAGATGATGATTCCAAATCTAAAACTTTAATAAGTGAAGGCTCTTTCTCCAATTCCGTAAGTTTTCTCTTTGAAGATCCACTGACTTTCTTCTTATTTATAAAAGCTTTAGTAGGTTTATCAAAAACCACATTTTTACCTTTATTAGTTCTCATAATGACTTCCTCATCCGGAGATTCATGTTCACTGTCAGATAGCTGAACAATCTAATCTTCATCTACCTTCTCCTTTTCATCTCCTGCCTCAGTATCCTCAGGATAAATAAAATGATGATTATAACTTTCTTCCTTAGACAACTTGTTCACTTCATCTTCAGCCTTGTCATCTAACCCAGTAGTAGCAATCTTTGAGTATTAATCTTGAGAGGTTCGGATTGAAAATTTATAAGATGGGATTTCCTTCTCATGAAAGTCCTCCACTTGCTTAATCATGTCCTCTGTATCACCACAACTTTCTTCTTCTTCCACTTCTTCCACAAATTTTTATACTTCGATAACTTTTTCTTGGGCTTTTTCTGGAGTCAAGAATTTCTTCCTCGGGGTCTCAGGTAAAGGTTATACCAGGAAGGATTCTGGTATCGAAATATTTTCAGATTCTTTCTCAGTATCCCTCAGATTAGATTGAATGATCTCAGCTTCATTCATCTTCTTCTTTAACTTTTTTCTTTAGCATGCTTATCAAGCTCATCAGCTATCTTTTCTTTCAAAGCCTTAGCTTCTACAGGATCCAAGAAAAACTGTGTCTCTCCTTCCTTCCAATTTTTCTTATCTTCCCTCTACATGGCTAAAACCTCATCTGGATAAGATTTTTGATTCTTAGGTTTTGGAGGTGCGGATTGAGATTCCTTAGCTTTTGGGGGTTTTTTCTTCTTCTTCCACTTCCTTCAACTTTCTCTTCTTTAAAACCTTTTTTGATGGTTTAACCACTTCTTGATTTTTCGGAATTGCTTCAGCTTCTTCTTCTGGTAGGTCATAAAATTCTCCTAAGTCCTTATAAAAACCAATGTTCATCCTCTTCATGGTATCATCACTGAATAGAATGACTTTTTAATTTCTAGGCTTCGAATTGCAAGGAATTTTGAAAGATTCTAGACACCGAACAATCAACTTAGAAATAATGTTCTGGTATATGATAATCTGAGCCGTTAGATTTCCATTATTGATATTCTAGATCATAATCAAAATATTCTTAACCGAATTAACCTTCCTCAAGTATACCAGAAAATATAGGATGTACATATCACTCTTATTCAAGGTGTCCTTGTCACCTTTTCTCGGAATGATAAATCGTTGAACCCATATTTCAAGGATCCGATTATTTGTAGAGTGGTGAGAAATATTTGGATTCTTGACATCAGTAAGACCGAGGCACTCCATGGATTTCACCTTAACAAAACTTCCTTTGACATCCAGTAACTTGTGGGAACAGAACTCGGCTTCTTCTTCATATGGAATTCTAACCAAGCTAGCTGCCTGTGTATACGAAAGAGCATAAGTCTTACCATAGCTCTTAAACGAAAACTTTTCTCTGCCTTCTTCCTTGAATAAACTAACTGATTCATAAAACTCAATAAGAAAATCTGGATATACCAAATCTTGAGCCCTTGGCTTTGATATGAAAACACTATCTGATCCGTTGAGCTTGATATTATTTGAGATTATAGAATCATACTTATTGAAGAAATTCGGACTCACCAACCTCTCTCTATATACCTGCCACTCCGAAATTGGCTTGACGGTAGACATATATTTCTGATAGGATTCTTCTACAGACATTCAGAATTGAGAAAAATCTACGAAGCTTGAAATAGGCTTAAGTAGAGGGTCAGAAATTTAGCACGTGAGAGCTTGAGATCGATGTGGGACAACCATCGGGGGGATACTTTATATAGTTTTTTGATGGGACAGTTCATCTTCCAAACTCATTCCAATGGCTGAAATTTTTTCTTGTTAGATCTGATGGTTGATATGATGGCTGTAAGGAAATCTCGAATCCAATCTTTTGAGGTTTTTAAAGAAAAACCTTTGGATTTAAGGAAACTAGAATCTGAAAAAAAATGAAAATACCAGCAAGTAAATGATGATTATGAAAACTTAAGAAAGGAAACATAACTTTCATATTTCCAGGAAGATTATTCATATTGAAGAAAAATTTTCTTGAAGAACTTTAGATTCTGAAAATTTGATTATGAAAAATAAATTTGAAAGTGAAAATCTCCATTACGAAAATTTTAAGTACGAAAGTCTTCATTATGAAAACATAGAAAGTCTGCTTTACGAAAACTTTCATTATGAAATATTTGAAAAAAAAACTGACTACGAAAATTTTCAGTACGAGAGATTTGAAAAATCTGACTATGAAAATTTTCATTTCAAGAGATTTTAAAAATATTACTATGAAAATTTTCATTATGAAAAATTTGAAAAATCTGACTACAAAAATTTTCATTTCAAAAAATTTAAAAATTCTGACTACGAAAATTTTCATTTGGAAAAATTTGAAAATTTTTACTAATAAGAAAATGCACTCCCCCTATCAAAAAGAGTTTATTTCTGTAAGGAGATTGGTTTAAATATAAATTTAACAGGGAAGATTACCTTATGGTTATCATTCCTAACTTCTGTTTAATGTATTCAAATCTATCAG
Source organism: Viscum album (assembly GCA_963277665.1). NCBI lineage: Eukaryota > Viridiplantae > Streptophyta > Magnoliopsida > Santalales > Viscaceae > Viscum > Viscum album. The sequence goes on along the minus strand of OY728161.1, from coordinate 1,574,515,721 downwards.
AGTGTAATGATTTTGTGAAAATATCAGCAAGTTGATCTTGTGTTCTGATAAATTGAAGAATGATATCCCTTTTTTGTGTGTGATCCTTAAGAAAGTGATGCCTAATATCTATGTGCTGTGCACGAGAGTGATGCGCAAGGATTTTACTTAAGGCAATGTCACACCTAACCTTCTATTCCATAACCAAGAATGATCCTCCATTGCACTAAGGCAAGGTATATCTTGGCTTCTAAGGTCTTCTAAGTTTAGTGTGTAAATATTATCATGCCTATTGGCAGAAAGAATAAACTCTTCCTTGGAATTTTGTACTAAGAACTTGTCATTCCTAAAATTTACAAAGTAACCTTCATCACATAATTAACTAATGCTGATGAGGTTGTGATTAAGACCCTTAAAAAATAAAACATTTTAAATCAAAGTTTTTTCAAGAAGAACGATGTTATCTATACCGATAATTTCCCACATAGCATTATCTCCGAAAGTTACTTTTCTGCCTTTCATATTGATAATCTTTTCAAAGAAGTTTTTCTTACCAGACATATGTTGGGAATATCCACTATCCATGTACCATGTATTGATGTTGGTACTTTCTTTATTTTCCTGAAAATTAGAAAGTTAGACTTTCAGTATCCAAACTTCCTTAGATCAGGAATTATCAGACAAATTTTTTTTGGATATCCACATTTGTTTAGAAAAATAAGCTTTATGAAACCCAAGATATTGAACATTATTCAAAGAACAATTTTTCTTCCAATGCCCACCACTTTGACATTTAGTACAAAAAGGGGCTTTGGAAGGAAAGAAATAGTTGTTTCTGAAAATAGGTTTTCAGTGAGTATAACCTACTCCAGTAGTATTTCCTTGAGGTTTGATTTAAGAATACATCTTGTCAAAATTTTCCTTACCAGAAGTAATGTTTGCAAGAAGTTTCTTAAGAGAATATATTTTAGATTTTAGTCTGATGACTAAATTCTTATCCTTAGGAATTATTTCCTTAGAGATAGGTTTTTCCTCAAAAACATTTAATTTTGAAATATAATTCTTAAGATCTTTAGAAAGTTTTTAATTTTCAGAATTTAGTCCCTTAAGGTCTTTAGAAAGTTTTTTCAAAAGCTCATCCTTATCTTCAAGATCTCTAGAGAGGTATGAAATCTCTTTTATAAGAAGTTCTTATCTAGTATTTTCCTTGTAAAATATCTTATAAATTTTACAATTTTTTGATTCTAACAACTTGGAAAATCTAGATACTTCTTCATAAGAAGGTATTTATTCATTATCTAAAGATGAAGTATCTTCATTAAAATTAATGTCACCAGAATAGTAATTCTTATCAAGAGATAAATTTGTTAAAGCCTCGGTAGAGCGTACCTTGGCCATAAGACATGTATTTGGGAAAGAAGTGGTAGCAATGAATCCAATATTTTTTTTATTGATGATTCAAATTTAGAAGATTCACTTCCCAAAGAGTCTCCATAGATAACACTCCAAGTATAGTTTGATTTAAGACTTTTCTTGTGCTTTGAATTATATAAATTTTTCTTTTTTTCTTTCTGAATTACTTTTATTATTTTCTTTCTTTTTCAATAGAGGGAAATCAGGTCTGATATGACCTGTTCTTCTACATTCATAACAAGTAACTTCACCATATTTCTTCTCTTTGTAGTCTCTCTTCTTGTACTTATTCTGATAGTTCTTTTGAGCTACTATCTTGTTCATTCTCCGAGCAAGATTAGCTAATTCATTCTCAAACTTTTCTGTATCACTAGATTCTGACTGAATAGTGACCTTTTTTGACTTTGATCTGGTTACTCTTTCTGGAGTTTTGGATTTCATATGTTTAAAAGTAGTTGTAAAAGAAACTCCTCCATTCCTATTCTTCTTTTTAACATTATCAGCATCTCTCTTCATTCTAGTATCATGCTGAAGAAGAGTTCCAAACAACTCATCTAAAGAAATCTAGGTAACTTTCCTGTTCTCATCAATTGTTGTCCTCTTGGACTACCACTCATTTGGAATGATGCCTATGATCTTATCTACAAGGGCATCATCATCCAAAATGTTTTCTCCCATAGAATGTAAGTTATTCACTATAGTCATAAACCTATGCTGAACTTTTCTTATAGGTTCTCCATAAGGAAAGTTAAAGCCATGATATTCAGCTCTCAACATAGATATTCTTATCTCTATAACATTAGAAGTACCAAAATGTGTAACTTAAAGTTTCTTCCAGATATTGTTTGCAGCTTCACATGAAGATATTTGACTATAGATGTTCCTAGTCATGGAACATAGCAATGTATTTATGACTCTAAAATTTTCTTGATATTCTGATTTCTCCTAATTAGTAAAAATTATCAATTCCTTATTAGGAATTTTATATTCTCATATCAGCATTAGGTAGTTATCAACTCTAGTATTAATAAATAAAGTCTTCATCCTATCTCTCCAGTACTCATAATCATTTCCATCAAAAATAGGAGGTCTGGTAGGATTTAGATTGTCGATAGAACCAACATTTAAACCTACCATCTTTAAGGAAATTCTTTCTACACAAACTTGTTAGTAATAAGAGTTTGTAAACCCAAGAAAATATCTTGAGCAAGGAAAATAGAACTAGAGTATCTCTAAGAAAAATATGAGTCCAAACATTATGAGTCTGAAAAACTGATTCTGAAAAAAATGAAGAAGAAGGTTTATCTTGTAAATTTAATCGTGAGATTAAATCAGATTTAACCAAAACTCTGAAGCCAATTGATGAATTGGTTCAGGGTACAAGGTCACCTCCTCTGATACCAATTGTTGGATTGATAGTAATATAGATATGATACTGATTTTAGTATCAAAATATGGTGTAGATACTCAATATACAAGAGGGGTGTGAATTGTATACTTTTAAAAATCCTTAAGGAAATTTTGCATTAACAAAATTCACAACACCTATAAGCTCTAAAAACTTTCTTGATTCTGGAAAAGATATTTCGGAAATGAAACTTAACAAAAATTTACAACAACTAAGATTCTACCTCAAAGTGTATAGAATCTTATTTAATCAGAGTACAAGTCTAAGGAAGTATAAGAAAGTTATACTTTCCTCGACAACTAAAAACACAGAAGAAAACAAAATTGAAACACTACAGGTAACAAGTAGTAACTCTTTTAACCCAATGAGAAGGGTATCCAACAACCCTGGATAAAGGTCCCTTGATTTATACTTTCAAGAAAGTCTGTCTTACCTAAAACTAGGTAAGCCCTCAATATAAAGATCGGTATCTATATTGCTATCCCTACAAGCGCTCAATTTGTAAGGAAATCGGCACCTCTGACTCCATAACCCGATGTCTCTGATTTCAAATAAATTGCACCTCTGCACAAAGAAAATATGCACGAAGAAAAGTTTGAACAAGTTGTTCAAACTTTCTGCATGAATCCTGAGAGTTTATAAGAGCCCCTCTCTCTAGAAATCACTTCAACAACATGTAAGTTCTAGAGTCATAGAACCATCTCAAGCTCTTTAAAATGAGCTCCTATTTATAGGATTGGATTCAACAGTCATCTCCCTCCTCCAACGGACATATTTCTCCTTGAATTTTGGAGGGACCTGTACACGTGTCACTCAAACAACAGTTAGTTAGTAACTGAAAGCACGACATCGTTTTGCAATCAAGACATCAGTAAGAAAAAATATGGTTACATAACCAAAATCAAATACTCATAATATAAGAAAATAAATGTTCAGAGTCTAACCAAAAACACATTCGGTATCTATAATACAAGGATATTCGGATTCTATTTTCCAAGGAATTCGGAACCTGGATTCACTAGAATTCCAAAGTCTGGATTTCAAGGAAATTTGGAATCTGGATTCACCAGAATTCGGAGTCTAAATTCAAAGTGTTCATAGTTAGAATTTAGAGAGTTCAGAGTCAGTCCTCATAAGAGTTCAGAGTCTGAATTCAGAGGGATCGAAGTCAGAACTCATTAGAATTCGAAGTATGAATTCAGAGAGTTCGGAGTCAGAACTCATAAGAGTTCGGAGTCTGAATTCAAAGAACTCAGAGTCAGAACTCATAAGAGTTCGGAGTCTGAATTCAGAGAACATGGAGTTAGAACTCAGAAGAGTTCGAAGTATGAATTTAGAGAACTTGGAGTCATAATTAATAAGAGTTCAGAGTCTGAATTCAGAGAACTCGGAGTCAGAACTCAGAAGATTTTGAAGTCTGAATTCAGAGAACTCGGAACCTGAATTAAATCCTAAAAACAGAATGCTCTATATCTAATTATTATATGATTCTGAGGTTTTGGATACTAGACCTAATTTTATACTTAGACAAAATAATGAATAATGATAAACATGGTAAGGATAAATTTCCTTGGGGAGGTAAAATTTTCCTTAGGAAAATAAAGCATAGGGTAGAATGAGATTTTCCTTAAGATAAGGTATTTGTGATTTTCATAAGGAAACCTTATTGACTGAAAAATATTCCCCAAGTATGAAATAATGGAAAAGTCATAAGGAAAACCATATTGACTCAACATAAACTATATCTGAAGAGTCTGAATCTGCATCTTAATACACACATAGCATTCTAAATCCTTTCTCATACTTATTTGGTCTGTCATGTTCATTTTGTACATACCTTTTGAGCAGTGTGTGTATCTATATATTAATAAAACATTGTATCCTTTATCAAACTGAAGTATGTAAGATATACTTTCACTCATATCTCTTTACATATGTTTACTCTCGTGGATAAGTGTGGAAGAGGTCCTTTTGTGACATGGTATCTTGTACCCATAAAGAATTGTGGTAGAGGTCATGTGACCAAGATAGCTTATGTGTTGTTGTGAACCCCGATCCAGGGTGTGGATCAAACTATTCATCAATTTAAACTGCTTGGTTTCATGTGATCACTATGTAGAGAGGATTCAGTCACTACTTGAGACTGAACCTCTTGTTTTATATCTATCGTGTTTTTACCTTTTAGTTTTACTATGTTTTATCAAATATTTCATAAAACTAAATTTAACTATGATAGTTAGTCTTAAAAAGTGTTTATAATAGCATTGACTTATTTGGTTAGTTTTAAAAGTTGTATTAGTTATCAAATTGATACAACTGAGAACTAATCAATATTTTGAGAAATTAATCGAATAATCAAGCTCTTATAAATTCACTACTAGCTAACTGGGAAATTGAATTTTAAATATTGGTTGAAATTCAAACAATACTTTTTAATAGAAATTTTTATAGATACTCAATTAACCTCCCTCTTGAGTACTCTACTCCGACCAATATTTGTGGTTCATTCATCACATTTATGCTTTATTGTTTTCTCTCCTCACTCAACATGAATTCGTCTTTGGAATTTTCTTTTGTCCTATGATTTGAAAAATAATTGGTGAAGGATCATTGCACATTCGGTATTTGGATCAATTGATCACAAACAAGTGTTTGGGATGAAGATTTGATGTAATGATTACAGTACACAATGATGCTAGTAGAACCATGGATGGATCGGGGACTCATGATACAAGTTTGGAATGTGGAAACTATGAGGCATTATGGTGGGTGTTTCGTGAGCCCTGGATGCAACCAAATTATAACTATCAATGGAAATGAGGTTTATTCAAAATCATATCCACATCATGATATACAAATCAGTGCCGAATTTATGACTTCAGGTTCGTAGATGATGAAACATTAAGTTTTTCATGCATTATGTGAAAAATACTAACAAACGTTGTGTAGTACTATGAAAACATGTCATTTATTTTCTTCAGTGTGGTGTTAGGTTTTCTCCACAGAGATAATTTTCACATGCCCTGTGATATGTATCACATCCCATGTGACCATCAACCAACCATATCAGCATGTATAGGGGATACAAACCCAGGAGGCCATGTTGTAGTGCATGCCTTGTGTGTCTAATTGTGCCCCATGTAACTTTTGGTGGACGACACAGTATGTACATGGAGTGAAATCCAAATCATCCATGTGGGTATATATGTCATGTTCTTGGGATGTTCATGGATGGGATGGAGTACATAGGAAGATCCATGTAACCAAACACATCCAAGTACACAGGCTGACCCAGTGTTCACGGGATGGAAGAAGGCAAGTTGAGTTCCTGTGTGACATCTACACACTATATAGCTCAAGGGACACACCATGTATTTTGTAAAATTGCATGTCATGTGAGCATAAGACACTAGAATTTTCAAGATTAGTGAGACACACCATGTATCCCTAGAGACATTCCATGTACTCCTTTGATTATAGGATTTGATGCCTTTTTCTCCTCATTTTTTCTTCATGGTGAGCCTCTAAGAGATTCCTTGGTCTAGTAGTATTTGAGTGTGTTCTCCTAGTCCATTCCTATGAGATTTCAGTGTATCATTCCATTATTTTTATATAGGTTTACCCCTATACAAAATCTTGTTGATCAATAAAGTATGGGTGAGTTTCCTTCTTCTATAGTGTGTTTTCTCAGTCTGCTTCAACTATACCCTTATGTGGCTTAGAGCTTGTATCCCTCCGAGAGGCACAGAGTGATCCTCATTTCTGCCATGTTTCCCTAGGTAAGGTTTTCTGGAATATGTGTGACCATCACTATAGGGGAATCAATCCCCTATATACGAGGATATTTATAGTATGGTCTAGTGTCCCCCCCACACCCCTCATAAGCCCTAGGAATTAACCCCGTTTCTATGTATCAAAATATGATCTATCAGGTGAGGTGTAGTCTGATCAAGTGTGTTTCTTGAATGAAACCACTCAGTATCCTTCGTTCTTCTTATTGAATTGACCAAATGAATATGAACTTTGGGATGAGTGTTGTTAGTACAATATAGCTCATTGATTTTTCTCTCCCATATGAGTGTTTTATGGAATCTTCAAGTGGAAATACTTTTTTGGCAATGTGGTTGTGACCTTTCCTTGAGACTGTGTGTCTTATATGAGTATATTTGTATGTTTTATTATGCCTCACATTATATTATCATATATTAATAAGAGACGACTACTCTTGATGATTTTTTGTTTGGTTATTTTGGGGGTGTCCAACTAGGTATTGTTAAAATCACCTCTATATGTGATCTACCCACACATGTCATGTCTTATACAGATGATAAATATCGTTACGGATTCCTTGAAGGACTAGGTGTAGGTGGAACCGAGTTTACTATAGAAAAACCAAGTTTTATACCATTTTATCATTTGATATCAGTCCCCTCCTTCTAAATAAGTCAAAATATATTTCCAATTTTGGTTGGTCTTGTATTTGGTCCTTTTTATGCTTTCTAATACACTATTATGTACTATGGTTATGAGATTATATATGTATACATTCATTTTTATCATTTTTTTTACATTTTAGCATTGTATTTTCTTGGATATGTGTGTGATCATACTTGTAATTTAGTATAATGCATCCTATGTGTGTGATATGCCTTCTTGGCCCCATGCTCCAACCTCTAGCCTTTTAGATGTGGGATTGGTGTAGTTGTGTCTTGGGACCCATCGGGTCATTTTGTGATTGAATAATATCACAGGGGATACCCATCTTGAAGTGTTATGACACTTCCTGGGTTTAGGACTGAATATTGTAGTTTCTTTTTTCTAGCCATGTGGTTTGTTTTTAGAAATAGGGAAACTGTGTTAAAGTGTTTTGAGTGTGGATCTTAGGCCAGTGTGTCCATTTTTTGTGTGGTGGCTAACGTATCCATTCACCAAGAACATGATAACCTAATTATTAACTTAGTACATTCAGGAATTGGTTGTAGGAAAAAATTGGTACATGAATCATATAGGAATGGGTTGTGTTTTTCATGTCTATCTTTAGTCAAATCCTTAGATATACTCATTGGTCGTGGTATGTCCTAACGATCTTTAAGATTCCACTATAATGACAAACATGTAGGATTTTGAGATAGTGTCATGATGGAACCCAATTGAGGGATGAAGACACAATTCAGAGACCCACTCATGAGGTGTTTTCTCATGGTTGGCATAGAGTAGTGCTACCACTTATCGAGCGGTGATTATATCCTTCAGTGGATCAAGAATGTGATCTTCCACATTTTGAGTAGTTTATATCTCCAACATGATGGGATAATGGTACGGAAAGGATTATAATTTTGTGCAATTTCTAGTGATAGAGACCTCTCAGGTTTATGGTGATCTAGAACCTCAGGTAGTAAAGGATTAGCTTGTGGTAATGGTCTAATTTTTCTTGTTTGTGAGAACCCTTGACCGATCAGATGGTTTCACTTGTGACCCGTTTTCCCCATGGAACAGTAGTTATATATTTTGGTATTTTTAAATAACACATATGTGATAAGTGTTCATCTTAATTTATAGTTTTAGATACCTCCAAGGTTACATGTTTCTCCATGCCACTTATCATTTGGTAGAGGGGCGGTGTGAGCTTCTGGTATGAATGTCCCATTAAGATGGGACACCTTCCTAATGGGTGTCATGGTGGTGATACTTCTCTAGGGTGATGTGGGGAATCAGTAGAGCCCTATGTGGTGATGTTTGACATGAAATGGGAAATTCAAGGACCGGGGAAAATTCCCCCACAGATATACATTCTTGAGATGTGATCCAAAATCATATGGGTGAGTCAGTGTCATCTAAATAAGATAGTACCGAGGTATGAAAGATTAGTTCTTTTGAATTTTATGTTTTAGGTTGTTTAATGTAAGGAAGTGTCATATAATTTTTTTTGTGGTAAGTAGGTGGGAATTTGAAAGGATGAGTTGTAAGAATTAAGAGATCATAGAGGCTTCAAATGAAGTTTTAGTTATGGTGTGTGACTTCACTCCCCAAGTTGTAGTTTTCACACATAGTCATGATCTATTTTCCTTGAGTGTATCCCCTGTTTAGACCTAGTGATACCAGTGAACCTTTTTTCAAGAACCTTATGCTTGAGGATCTCATAGAGAAGGTATGTGATTAAACACTTCTACTAATAGTGTGACCTGAATCTGGGTGGAGTGAGATGCTCATGTGGAATCTCTTCATAGTGGCAGTGAGACTCTAGAATGTTTTCCTCGATAAAAACTTATTCCCTACCATTCATGATAATATGTTTTCCACTAGTGAGAAAGGTAGTGTTTTCAGATAGTTGGGATCGATATTTCCTCCTTTTATAAGGACTGATCCCAAGAAGAATAAGTTGCACTCATGTGTAGGAGGTTATAATCACTTCCTTATCTATTTGATAGTATAACCCTTGGAGTAGTAGATTATTTGAGCTTTCAGTTTCTTGTGACGGTGAAGGAGTATAAGGAAGACTTTCCTAGGTATTTAATGGTTTTAATTCCTTATAAAGAGTTTTTTTCTTCATGGACATGCACTAGGGATAACCTGATATTTTCACTATCATATTGGGTAACCCCATCTATCTATGAGAGTTGGAAGTGTGATTGAATGGTTTTTTAGAGTATGGGATTAATAATACCCAATGAGTTTTCCTAGAAAGATATGTGTTGTTTTCTTAGGAGTTGGGTGATTTCTTGAGGTTGGGTGTGAATTGGTGTAACTTGAACAAGGACACACGATGAAGAGTATCTGCACCTAAGAATCATTGATTTCTATGGCCACTGATTTCAAAAAAGAGGTTCTTAGAGTTTACCTCAATACATGTTATCACCATCTCTGATTTGGAGCATGATATACTATATGTGTCTTTCCAAATTCAATTTGGCCATTTTGAACTCGAGGTGGAACCCTTTGGGGAGTTGAAAACCATGGTAGATAATAAGACTTATTGACTGGGTCCATAACCCTTCATGGATCAGTACATGATAGTCTTATTCAATGACATCCATGTGGGATCAGTATCCATGTTGATTCACATGAGTCTCCTGAGGATAGAGCAGTTTACCTCTAGTTGAAATTTGTTACCCCTATGATTATTCAGAGACCCGGGGAGGTACAACTTAGGGATATCGATTTTGAAATGTTGTATGACTAGATATCCATTAGATATATTCCTGATGGATTTTTACCAAGGTATAGAGCTCATCATCCTTGTTCAAGGATGGATGATGACACCAATGATGGTGCATAAAGAGGTGATGAGGAGGTTGTTTTCCCTTAGTAGTATATCTAGTGGAGGTGAGGATGTACTAGGATCTATTGGAATTGGTTGGAAAACCAAGGAAGTTGTAGTAATTTTTGAACTAAAATCTTGTTATCTAGACTATTTTAGGGTGCTGAACAACATAGTTTTGTAGAAAGTTCAAGACACTTATGTGCATTAGGTAGTCAATATTCGTGGAATTCCTTTTATAATCCTTGTAGATTATGACTCTTAATTCATGGAATTATTAGAGATAGGGTGAGGGAAGCCATTAGGGACTTAGTTACAATTGGGAACATTGTTTTTCACTAGCCAAAGAGTTAGTTAAAGTGGATTGTTCAGGTTCTAGTGAACATGCTTTGGGTTTTCATGTTGGTTTTGATACACTAGTTAGGATCATCTACCATCGACGTCGTTTGTGTAACATAGTGACTACCACTCTACCACCAATGTAGCACATTTTTGGGGCCATGTATGGGGAACATTATTGGTCACTATTATACTGGTTAGAGCCAGTGGCTTCCAGTGCTTGGGTCCCAGTTTTTGAGCTAGTAATGGTTGTAAAGGGTACAATTCCTCCAGGGGAGGATGGGGACTTCTCACTAAACTTAAGGAGTCCTTAGTAGACTGATGACATATGCATTTGGATTTTGAGAGTCCTGTAGTATTAGTCGAGGTGATAAGATATATCTAGGGTTCTTAGGACCTTTATTTTCCTACTTCTATTTTGGGTTAGTGAGGTGGTGTACGATTTAACCTAATGACCACAACAGTTTTAGTTACTTGGTGTTGTCCACATGTCACAGATGATGAGGTGTGTGCATGACTCATGGCATGATATGAACTTGGGTAAGTTGGTTCATGAGGGTGGAGTTTCCTTTTAAAGGATCTATTAACATTGAGGATGGGTAGGATAAAGAAACTTCATGGGAAAGTGTTTTCCTTGGGTGTATTTTTTTTGATAGCATAGAATCCTATTGTGGAAACTCATGGGAGTGGGAGACCTGGTTAAGAGATCAGTATCCCCACCTTTTTGTTTAGATTTTTCTTTCTATGGATGAAAATAATTTAAGAAGAGAATAATTTAAAGTCTCATTTTTTATGTGTAAGACTTTTTAATATTTCTAGGAATATTTATAGAGTATAATGCTGAGAGAACATGAGATTCTGAGGCCCGATGAGCCCAAAAATAAAAGTTTAAATATATTAATATCATGTGCACATAGTTTTATTGAAAAAGTAAAATAACTCCCAAATAGAGTATCACATCAAAAATCTAAAACCACCATTGGTTTATGAATGTGGGTTTTACCCTATGTGTGACATAACCTTTTTCAGTTTCGGGGGTTTGTGAAAAAAATGTCATCATGGGTGAAATTGATAAAATAATTAAAAAATATAAATTTATTTATTTTTTGGACACAATGAACTATTTACCTCTATGAATATTCAGTTATGATAAGATATTAGGGTTAGCTCGATAACCCTAGAGGTCTAGGGGACTATAAGGGGAGATATTTCTTAGTGGATGACATTGGATCGAGGATCATTTTGCAATCAGAATTCTAGGATCTCTCCAACGACAGTAATGCAAGACCTTTCTTCATCAAGGATCAATCCAAATTGAGCTTGGATGTTTTTTTGTTGATTTTCCCTATTTTCTTTTCCCATGAATAACTCTAATTAATCAACTAACAGATTTATTCATGGATCAGTCATTTTACAGGTATGGATTTATTTATGGTATTTAGGGATAATTATTATTAGTTTTTTCGATGATGTTTAAACATATTCATTCATATTTTCTATGAAAATTGATCGATGTAGAAATGAATAGGTCAAGGTTCATTCATCAAATTTCTAGTTTATGGTTTTCTCTTGTCATTCTACGTGTGGTCATCATTGGAAGTTTCTTTTGTCCTATGATTCGATGAATACCCAGTGAATGATCATTTTGAATTAAATATTTGGTTTAACATATCACTATTGTAGGTTTGGGATGGATATTTGACATTATGATTGTGGTATGTGATGACAGAAGTATATCCATGACTAACTGGAGGTTTGTGATATCAGTTTATCATGTGGAATTGACGAGGCATGACGTCGTGTGTTTACCAAGAACTAGATACATCCAAATTCCGGCTATCAATGGTGGGGAGTCTTATTCAAACTTATATTCCTGACATATAGTGAAATTTAGGGTAGAATCAACAATTGTGGGGTCACAGATAAAGACACATGACGTTTTCTTTGGATTCTGTGAAAAACTCAACTACACGACATGTAGTCATATGAACACACAATTTGTATTTTCTTATATTCAATGCTAGGTTATACATGTAGAGATAAGTTTCACATATCATGGGATAGGTTTCATATGTCATGTGACCCTTCATCAACCAGATCAGCTTGTAAAGGGGGTATATGCCTGGGATTCCATTTAGTGGAACAACTTGTGTGTGCCTAGTCATACACTATGCAACACATGGTGGATGGATCATCATGTACATGGAGTACACGACCAGGTGTTCATCGGGCTCTACAATCCATGTACTTGGGAACTACACTGCAAGGTTGAAGTATGTGGTAAGATCCATGTACTTGAACATAGCCAAATATACGGGACGCTTGTTTACACAGGCACTGGAAGAACGATACATCGAGTGCTAGGGATACATCTACATGCCATGTACCTCATGGGACATGCCATGTATTGTGGAAAAGTGAATTTCATGTGAGAAAAAGACATTAATACTACCTGTATTGGTGATACATGTCGTGTACCACTAGGGAAACATTGTGAACTCTATTGAGGATAGGTTTGATTTTTTTTCTCCTCAGTTTTTCTTTCATAGTGAGCCTTTATGATCTTCCGTGTACTATTAGTGGTTGAGTTTGTTCTCCTGGTCCATTCCTATGATATTTTAGTGTATCATTTCATTCTCACCATAGAGGGAGGCCCCACTACACCTTCCTATTTATTAGTATATTATGGGTGATTTCCCTTCTTCTATAGTGTGTTGACTCAATCCACTTTGACTATACCCCTCAGTGGCTATGAGATTGTTTCCCTCATAGAGGCCTTAAGTGATCCTCATATTTTTGTTTCCCTATGTAGGGTTTTTTTGAATTAGAGTGACCATTTCTACATATTCTTTGATCCCCAATCTAGGAGGATGTTTCCAGTATGGTCTAGTTCCCCCTAGTGATCCCTTGGAATTGATCCCCTTTCCGTGTATGGAGATCAGAACATTCTTACACGGTGTAGTATGATCAATTTTGTTTCTTGGATAAACCCACTCATTATCCTTCATGATTATTATTAACTAGACCTATTGATTATGACCTATGGGTTGTGTTCTTTTAATGTCATTGTAGCTCGTGGAGTTTTTTCTCCATTACAAGTACTATATGGATGCTTTGAGTGAAAATAATTGGCTAGTAAGGTGGTTATTAAGTGTCAACTATGTTATATCTAGATGTTCATTTTTTTGTCTCACATTATGATTGAAATATCTTATTATGATCTTACTTCTCTTTATTATTTGTGTTTGGTTATTTCAGGGTTTCCTACTGGGTATTGTTATACTTACCCTGGAATCTTCTCTTCCTGCACATGTCATGTCTTATGAAGACAAAATATTACTTTACTAAGTCCTTGGAGTACTAGGATCAGATGGATATTAGTTTTATCTAGACAAACTGAGGTGCATAATAATGTTTCATTTGACAGTAGTCCCCTCCTTTTGAGTCAATCGAACATTATTTCTAGTTTTGGTTGTTCTTGTATTTGGCCCCTTTTTATGATTTCCAGTACTTTATGATGAAATCTGATTGTGGGATTATAGATGTATGCATGAAATTTTTTCAATGGTTTTATATTTTTTCATTGTATGTCCTCATAGATGTGTGAGTAAATACATTTACTTTAGGCTAATGAATCCCATGTGTATGATATGCCTTCTTAGTGTCCGTTGCCATCCCCTGGACTAATAGAGGTGATATTGTGGTAGTTTTATCTTAGAACCCATTGGTTTGGGTCATGATAATTTCTATTCACTTATAATTAATTGAATGTTTATTGATTTCATGGATTGAGGCCTATGCAAAAATATCATGACATCATACATTATGCATTTCAACCTTAGGAAATTAATTATTGTTATCAATATGATTATTTATATTATTATATTTGGATATATTTCATTTTTAAGTTATTGATGGATTTTTATTTAAATATTTTTATTTTATAAGATATGAAAATGATATTATGATTTGAAATAAATTTTATGATATTTTAAGGTTTAATTGTCTTATTTCAAGGAAAGGTTTTCATATTTTACAATAAATTATTATGAATTATGATTTTTCCCTTATTCTAATTTATGAAAAAAATTTGAAAAACATGGGGCAATGAAGTTTATTTTAAGAGTAAATAAGTGATTATTTTGATCTCAAATATTATTATGATAAATGTAAATAATTATTATGGGGTTTCATTGATTTAAAAGGACTAATGGTTTTAAATTTTTTATATCCCTTACTAAGATTTTTTTCTCATCCCAAGGTTTTAAATGATTTTTACAAGGCCTAAGGATGATTAGGAATTATTTTTAATTATTTCTCTAAATAAAGAAAATTGTACTAGAATGAAGAAAATGTGTCATAAATGGAATGAGACTGGGAATTTAATAATTCTATATTTTTAGATAAAATGGACATTGAGTGGAAGTGTACATTTTGTATTGTAAGTGTTTTATATGTAAGAGTTTTTATTAATTCACTAAAACTCTAAATCAAAAATATCTTTGAAATGAAATAAATTGAAACCCTTGGTATGAATCATGTAAATATGGGTTATTTAAGTTATGGTGCATTATAATTGAGGTATTAAATCAACCCACTTTGGGTATGAATTCTATTATGGCCCTATATGTGAGTTCTTAGATGTTATTGCCTTAAACTATGATGTAATTTCCCCAAGTGCATCAACTTGTGATGTTGTTCTCTATATTTAGGTATGTCTCAGATATCCCACTTAAACTATAGTTTATTTATAGGTCAGGGGATATAAGCCATATTAATCAACTATGTATATAGTTAGTTAAAAAGGTTGGTGTTCTCAATGGAATCCAGGATGGGTAGGTACTACTCTTGTTTGATGGGTAGCCCCTTTTTGTTTAAGTGGATAACCTTGTATAATTTGAGCTTTATATTGAATGTCATCGTGGTTGGGTACATCTCCTTATAAGAGATAAATCACAATTCTTAAAATCCTTTCAATTTCCTCATTAAATTTAACTAATTCCACCTCAGCTCCAAATTACTCAATAACCTTAGGCAATAATTAGGCTAAGGACTTGATAATTCCTTTCCCCTTATCCCCATTCAATGTGCACTAAGCTATTTGAATAGAAAATTATAAAGCAAGTCATAAATCTTGGTTTCTCATTCTATTTTCGGTTTATATACCTTCTCTAACTACTTTAGTATGGAAAATATTTTTAATTGGATTGCTATTTCTAATGGGATCATTGATGGTACTTTTACCAGTAAATTTAACATTCTTAGTGGTGATGACACCCACTAGTTCATACCTTTTTAGTAATAACTCATCATCAATGTCAGTGAAGTATGAACATTTATCCTAATTATAATACCCATGAAAAGAATAATTCTAATATACTATAGTGACCAGATAGTTTGAGGGGATTAAAACTTTTTGAACCTTTAATTGTTACACCTTTTACGAGGGAAGATTCTTTATGACTTTTCAGATGATTCTATATGACATGTTATTAAGAGAGAATCCCATTTGATCTCCACTGAATGGGGACCATGAATAAAAATTTCTAATATTTTAATTATAGTTATTCTCTCAGTATTATGAATATTGAATTTTTTCGGGGAGGAACCATTATTGTTGAATCCACCTCTACCTTTACTAGTGGTTTGGGTAGTGATATTGGTTGGGATAGAGATTCCACCAAACCTAATAATGGGTTTTTCCATAAGGTGTTACTATTGTAGTTTTACAAACATATCTTCTTAATTCTCAAAATATATCCAAACAAGTCCAAAATAAATATTTTTTTCTTGAGGTTCCACTAGAGTAACCAAATTCATTTTATGGGAAACCAATATTAGAGGTGGTATAGTCTTAATGGGGTTTTAAATTCTCAAATTTTATCACTTTATAATAGGTATCACTTCATTAATTAGCCTTTATATTTCTGAAAATTTTCTATCACATCTCTTATAAGACATAGAGATATGAAAAAATGGATGATTATACTTACTAGTTTCTCTCTTTAAAATTTTTGTACCCCTAAACTTCATAACATTGAATTCCTCCTCCATTGGACACTTAAATGATGGAATTAAAATTGATTCCCTGAGTTCCTCCTATACTCATACATGTGGGTAAAAAATAAAGGTGTAATATCCCACTATCCTATAATTTATACCTGGGTAGAGACTTTCTCAATGATTTAATTAATTTAGATAATACCATTTATGCAAGTGTCTTAAATGTGCACAAATTTCCTTTGGGACTTAGGGATTATTGTTATTTAAAGGAAAACTAAATCAACCAATCTATATTTATCATTGAGTATTGTGGGGTGTTATTTATACGTCATGTATTTTACATTCTATCCATTGAAGAAATTTAGAATTTCACATAGGTTATAGTTGAGATATGACATGAATTTTTCTTCTATTCATTTAGGTACGATATATTAGTGGAAGGAAAATGGGAAATACATAACTGGTATCTTATCCGATACTAATTCTTTCCAAATCTTAATATAATTGAATTAATTTTATATAAATGATTCATTTATATGTTCTATACATGACACTTTTTTCTATACATATTTATCAAGTATGATTATATTTCTTTATATATTTTTTCTCCCACTGAGAGTTAGTGTTATAGTGGAGGAATAAATAATGATAATTTTTGGGGAATCTATTATTATTAATAAATAATTATTTATTGATGATAGTAGGCCTTTCATAGTTGGTTAAACAAACTCACAGTACAATTTTTTTGTCCCATAAGATTGTGAAGTTGATATTGAGTTTTTGGATTCGATGTATGAATATTTAGGGAGGAAATTTGTGGAATATTTTACTTCCTCCTCTATTATAAAAAATACCATAAAATGGGGTATCATTTGGGAAATTTTCTTTCCTTCCTACATAGTGACTCCTTTCACAATAATGTTTCCCATATCAGTTGTTAATATTCTCATAGGGTTGACCTCTATGGTAATAAGTCTCCATTTTAAGGATAAGGTTAGTGTTGGATTTTCTAATGCAACCCCATGGGATGTTAGGGCCTCCTTGACATCATGATGTATAATTCCTTTTACACCTTCATTTTGATAGGAATATGAGACTTAGGGGTCAAAACAATAAGATTATGGGATGTAATATCCCTATAAAGTATGTGACTAATGATCCTGGTCAAGATCTCCTTCCAAGTTCCTGTTGTTGAACTGTTGGGGCTAGTGTATCTTCTAAATATATGGGTAGCTAGGACTGCTGGATGTAATATACCATTTTGAAATAATTTCTTTAATAATTAATTATAATAAATCTTGATCCATGAATAGTAATATAATTGTAAACATATATCTTAGAATAAAAATAATTTTAAAGAAAAAGGGATTTTAAATTTCTAGTACCAAACACATGGTTTTCAAATACATAAATATTTTTACTTAGTGATTATAACTATCATAAAAAGAAAATTATTTTTATTAAAATGAAATCAAATTTAAAATAAAAATGTCAAAATTGTCCAATTGTGATATTTTCATAATTTTCTTAGTCGGTCAAATTTTTGGGCAAATAGTAAAATACTGTAAGAATGTATGGTAATTATTGTGACATAATTATAATGAAAAAATGATGGAATAATTAATAAAATTTAATCCATTGAAAATAATATGTTATTTTATTATTATAATTTATTTTAATTAATTATAATTATTTTCCCAGCGTATAAATTACTTACCATAGTCTAAGATAGAAATTAAGGCTTTAAAAATAACATTTTGTGGAAAAATGATACTTCTATGGTCAAAGTAATATTAAAAAATGGGTTTCAATTTTCAAACTGAAAAATATCAAGGATCATGTCTTAAATGTCAAAAACCATGAGATAAAAACACTATAAATCTAGTGATTTTACATTTTCCATAACATAAATTCCAAAGGTCTGTATTTAGAAATTAATAAATAATTATACCACATTATCAATAAATAGTCACCCATATTATCATTCCTATTCACTCTAAGATTTTTAATAATATTTATCCTCTCATTTTCCCTATCAATTGTCCCTCAAATAGTTTTTATGGTTCTAGGGTTCTCTTATCAAGTTTTAAGAAGCAACCATTCAAGGTAAGGGTTCTCAAAGCTCCTATTTCCTTTTGAATTATGATACTTTTGTTATAATATCATTCAAAACTATTTTTTATGCTTAAATGCATGTAATTCCTTGATATTATGATCCATGTGATTTATTTTTCATGAGATACTACTCATTATTTCTCATTTCATCCTTTTCCTAAGCCGTTATTATATCCACATAAAGGTTCTAAGTCCTCCTATTTCCTTTTCAATTACAATAATTTTGTGGTAATGTCATTTCAAAATTAACTTTTATATACTATAATGATTTTAATAAAATTTTATTATTATCCATTTTTTATATTTTTAATGATAAATTACTTATTCTTTCTCATTATACCCTTTTCCTAAGTCGTTGTTATGTCGATGTAATAATCCATAATCCCTTTGTATCCTTTATATATATAATCCAAAAAATATTTTTTTTATTTCAATGTGAAATGTTGTTATTATTCATTAATAATTTTTTTTTCAGGTTATCAATGAGATTTCACAATCCCCTTCCATTATAATATCTTTATTGATCATCATAATGCTCAAACATTAGTGGAAACCTAAGGGATAAATCAAAATATATGAAAGCATGCTAAAATTTTGGTAAAGTAAAGAGTGTGAGGTTTCCTACCAGTAACGTCCTAATATAAATACTGTATGTGTATGTAGGATCTTGATTAGATGCACCTAGGGGTAATAACCTTGAAAAAATTTGGCTGGGTATTGAGTCAATCTTCACTTGGTGAATAATTAGTGGGCCTAACTGCACACCTGGTTTTACACTCTCAGGAGATATTCTTTGGATGATTCACAAGATCTTTAAAAACCAAAATAAAGGATTTGAATATATTATATTTTATTGCAATAAATTTTCAATTTATATATCTAAATTACATAATTGTTGAACCAGATCTCAAAGTGTGTGTCTAATGGGTGATTGTTTATCATTTCTTTGATCTCCTGGCATTGAAAACTATTTGACACAATTACAATTTTATATTGATATCATTGTATCCTGAACATACCCTACACAAAAATTTAATTATCATTCCATTGGTAAAAGTATGCTACATTACATTTTTAATATACTATAGTTGATGGTTGTATAATCACCAACATAGCCATATTATTCCATTTAATGGAGAAATATTGAAATTTTTGTATATCCTTTATTTATATAAAGATACCTATTTATTACATATCCTTGATTATGTATGAGATTCCTAAGGAAACATTTTTATATTTATTATTTCTCTATACTCTTTATATAATGGATGCATTGGACTTATTATATGATGAGTGAGGCCTGGAATTATATATCCCCTCAATGCATCAATATATATCATAATACAAACTATCTTGAGTGTATTGATTATGCCTTACCCATTTATATATGATTACCTAGATAGAGGACTTGAAAATATGTTTATGATGTCTGAAATTATTCATTCCATCACTTTGAGATTTTTTATTCTTATTCATGCATTTATTCATTATTATGTAACAAATGGATATATCATGCTCAAAATTCCATTTGTAATGAAATTTATTTATATCAATCATGGTATTTATTTTATACTTATGTACAATATCTTTTATTATACACTACCCCTAACATAGTGTCTAATATACCCCCTTTATATTATTTCCCATTTCCCTAGGAAACCATGAGGATTAAAATGTGCAACTTAAGGATTCTCAAGGATAAATAATAAATTCTCATGTATTAATTAATGTATGGTATTTTTTCAATGTAATGTAATGTTTATTTATGTATTTACTTTCCCGTGACTTCTAAACTACCAAATACTATGTATTGTGATCTATGTATTATGTACCATTGTAATAAAATAACCACTGGCTAAGGGATACTGGATTCAGGGTTATTACAGTTGGTATTAGAGAATGTTTAGTAAAAATATTAGGAACTATATTTAGAAGAATGTAATTAGAGAACATAACTCTATGGAAATCCCTTATGATATTCTATAATGATTTATTGATTACGTGTAATGTAAATTTAATAAATTCATATAAATTATATATTATGATTTGTAATTCATATTTTTATTCCTGATCAAGTGAATTATAATCCCTTATTAATAAATACTACCTAATAGAAGGGATGAAAATCATGTTAGCACCTATAATCATTTTAAGGATTTATATGAACATTGAATCATCCAATGATTAATTAAGAAAATATTTTTTAGTTATTACTCATTGTGGAAATATTTTAGGAATGAGAGTATATAGCTTCATCACTATTAAAATTGATAGAGGTTCCTGAACTAAATACCTGGTATTAATAAAAATGGTTTACATTAACATAATCTATAGAATGTATTGTCCCTCATAGTATAATACAAGAATTTATTATCATGAAAAGGAAATCACAATCTCTAATGATGAAAAATAATATATTGTTTTAAGAAGAAAAACTCCATCACCTAATTAATTTATCAAACCACCACTAATAGATCATCTTAATAAAATTCTAGAAGAATATTAAATAATTAAGTATAAGGATATATAGATATTAGAGGATGTGTCTATTATAAGGGATTATATTTATTTATTTCAAAATGAACAATCTAGATATATACTAGATATTGAGATTAATTTATTTATTTATTTAATCCCTGATGTGAAGCTAATATCTATGTTAGCCTATAAAATGGATCCGCTATAATTGGTGGAATTAATGAAATCACTACAAGATTGGTGTGATAAGGGATTCATATAACCTATTATTTCACCTTGGGAAGAACTGTGATTATTTATGAAGAATAATTATGGTTCTGTAAGGTTATGTATTTACTATAGAGAAATCAATGTAATTACTATTAAGAAAAAGTTTTATTTACCACACATTGATGGTATGTTTGATCAAATTCAAGGATCTCAATACTTCCAAAATTTTTCTATCAATTCTCGTTATCATAAATTAATAGTCTAAAATGATGGTATACCAAATATGTATTTTTATACAATTTATGAGCATTATGAGTTCACAGTAATGACTTCTGGGATAAAAAATATACCCTCAGAGCTCATAGATATAGTGAACAGAGTATTAGAGGATTATCTTGATAATTGTTTTATAGTTTTTATTGATAATATATTTATATACTCTAAGTGTTATGAAGATCGTGAAAATTATTTATGGATTATCCTCTATTCTTTAGGGAAGAAAGAGTTGTATAAAAAAATCAATACGTGTGAATTTTTGAATTAATAAGTTTATTTTGTTGTCTATATTGTCTCCAATTAGGGAATATAAATTTAAACATTAAAGAAAATGGTTTTTAATGAATTTCACACACCAATGAAAATAATTGAGAAACTTAGTTTCCTTGGATTATCTAGTTATTATTGACATTTTGATGAATTTTTTTTTCTAATTAGATAATTTTTAACCTAGTTGACACATAAATGGGTCAAATTCACATGTTATAAAAAATATGAACAAAATATTGAAGAACTAATGGATATATTAATCAATGAATAGGTATTAAACTTTTCATATAGAGAGGTAGTATTTTTTATATAAAATGATCCCTTAAAGAAAATACTAGGGTGTGTCCTTATACAATATTTTGGATTTGTTTCTTATATATCAAGGCAATTAAAGAGCCCTAAAAACCATTTAACACATTATCTTGAGTTGGTAGCTATAATATTTTCTTCAAATATATGATTGGAAATTCAATTTTTTTTCAAAATATCACTTTAAGGTTGAGTGGGAACCTTGAAATTTTATAACACACATTATCCCCCCATTTTGATGGCGACCTGTGCATGATCGCCCCCATCTATACAGGGGAGAGGGGAATTCCTCTAGGTGAGGATGAGGTGATTTTTCTCATACACACCTAGGATATCCTATATGAACCTACATATGAAACTATGTGCCATGGTATTTGTGTGTCCAAAGCCTCTCCAACACACCATTTGATTATAGGAAATACAATTCTAACTAAAGAAGGATCACCCCTAACAAGGCTCAGACAAGCCCACTGAAACCCTAAAAAAAACCAAGAGTAGTCCATAGTTGAGTTCCATCAAGGAATCACCGCTGGATTTCTGGATCAAAGAGGTCATGACCAGCTGCCATAATAGACTTGATACCTAGAATCTGGTCCAAAACAAGGACATAGGATGCTAGTGAACATCTATTATCACCACCACTACCTGTTGTCAAACTAGAGGTTGTTAAATCTATCTCTTAATAATTTATGGAAAAGGACAAGGATTAACCAACCATTCCCAATGATCCTAGGTCTACTTCATGCCTGTGAGGAGATATCATTAGGGTTACAATTGAAGGTAATTACAATATCCACAAGCAATCGACACATCTCTATCTGCTTTTGAATCTCTAATCAAAAGAGCTCGATATCCATTACAGATTGGAAATTTAAATTGTATATCTTATAGAATAAAAACACTTGATTAAAAGTACATAAACGAGTGTGGATGCTCCAAGTGTCATAGATACTTTGTGGAGAGATGATCATATGCAATAAGTGGAGACACTATGTGAATATGTGAAAACATCACACTTCGTGACCCCACGACATTGACACTGACTTAAGAAACATACATGAATCTTGAGAAAAAACTAAACATGATAATTAGGGGAGTACCTCACAACTACATAGATGAAATCAGGAGCCCCTGATATGGGAATTCTCTATTCGGGAGCTTCAAGGGGGAGATCTCCTGACAAAGGAGGAACCTAGCCTCTAGGGAAACCCTAAATCACATTGGTGAGGGCCTATACATCACTTGACATGAAATATATATGGATCAAAAAATATAAGAGTATGTATTAACAAATAAAATGATCAACATGATACAATTAATATGGATATAAATACTTAAGAACTATGAATATTCAATATACTATAACCCTAAAAAGGTGAACAATGTGGTTGGTGCATTGATATGGAAGGATCTGGGAGTTATATCCATAATGAGGATAAACAAGGATCTAATGTTTATGGATTTAGTAAATTTATATTTTTAAATTACCAAGGGGAAACATCATTTATTTTCTAAGTAACAACCAAGACATATTTACTAGAGAGTATAAAGAGGTCTCAATAAAATGAAAATGGTTTTTAAAATAATACTAAAACCATAAAGGGGGGGAATTGAAAGACTTAAACTATGAATATGGTGTGTTAATGATTTGAAAGAGACATTGTGTAACATCAATACTATAAAAAATAGGGAATTTCTAGATGAATCTCGTAGCTCAAACTTCTCTACAAAACCTCATAGTATCAAGATGTATAGGGATCAAAAATTTAACTTATAATGGAAAACAATGAAGTGGTAAATTGTAAAATATGTGTCAAGATTGTTTTTATGGAAACAATTAAAGGCTGGGAGACAACATTGGAAGGGTGTCATAATACCTCTACATACACTAATGTGTAATTATGACAATATCTTAATGTGATTTTTTATTGGGATAAAAAATATATCTAATAGAAATGATATTATATGGTTTATTGTGGATTAGTTACCAATTATACACATTTTCTATCAATAAGGGAATATCTATCCCTTGAATATCATACAAAGATCTATATCAATGAAGTTGTGATACTACATGGTGAACCATTATCAATTGTATTAGATCCAATCCCCCAATTCAAATCAAAATATTAGACAACTATTCAAAGGTATTTTTAAAATTAGAGGCATTTGAGCATGATTATCATCCTCAAATAGATGGGTAGTCTAAAAGGACCATTTGAAACTTAGCTGACATGTTGTGGTCATGAACTCTTGATTTCCAAGGAATATGTGAATAATACCTTCCTCTAGGGGAATACACATTAAACAATAGCTTCCATCCAAGAATTCAAGTGCAACCATATGTGTATTTATATAGAAAAATATATATTATTTCAATATATAGGGTTAAAGATAAGAAAAGTAAGAAAATTTTTTTGGGACACATTGAGGAAACAACTAAGAATGTGGGTGAAATCTTTAATAATATCAATATATCTCAAAACATGAAAATATTTGAACTGATAATTAGAGGAAGAACCTGGAGCTCTTATTAAGAGATTATGTCTTCTTGAAAGTACCACACTAGAAAGTATTTATATGGTTTGGTAAGAAATAAAAGCTATGTCTGAGGTATAATGGAGCTTTTTAAATTTTAAAGATAATTGGAGTTGTGTCTTATCATTTGGATATCCCACCCATCCTCTTTAATGTTCATGTAGTATTTACTATCTTAATTTTATGGAAGTACATTCCAAACCCTACATATATACTCACGATTGATGAAATAAAGGTCAAACTTTAATTGTTCTATAATGAAGAGCATGTCTAGATTTTTTACACTATAAATTAGGTATTATAGAATTGGATAACTAAAATGGTGAATGTTATTTGGAATAATAACAAGTTGTAATAAACAACATGGGATCATGAGAAGACAATAAGGATGAATTTACCTTAGTTTTTAATGTATTTATGTACAATAAAAATTTTAAGGATGAAATTATTTAATGGAGGGGGAATATAAGACTTTATATTCAACTATAATAAATAAATAATTCATCAGAAAAACTATTACACAATAAACAATTACGTATTTCATTATAATGGTAAAATACATAGTACAACACAAAACTATAAAATTTCATTCACAATAATGTTCACAACTAGTGTGACAAAATACATAGTAATATAAGAAAACACTATAATATTGAACTCTAGAGAATCATAATATAAGAAGAATGAAAAATAAATAAGACACATCACTATTATGAAGAAAATAGTAAGAAAAGAATATATAATTGTCTAAAAACTATTATATTTATATGAATGATTTTTAGTGTAATAATTAAGTGTATATATAAGATCAAATATGAATGTTGGAATCTGATAGTGGGAATCTGACCATTGGGAATTTAACCATCGAAATAATAATATTACCTTTATATATACTAGTGTAAAATAAAATGCATAATTTTTTTTGAAATAATTTCTTTAATAATTAATAATAATGATTCTTGAGTAATGAATAATAATATAAATAAAGATTTATATCTTAGAATAAAAATAATTGAAATTAAAAAAGTATTTATAATTTTTTGGTGCCAAACACATATTTTTCAAATACATAGAGTTTTAGATATTAATTAAAATTATCCTATATATAAAATTATTTTCATTAGAAGGAATTTAAATTTGAAATAAAAAATCTTGAAATTGGCCAATGCTGAATTTTTCATAATTTTCTCTGAAAATTGAATTTTAGGGAAATAGTAAAATACTATATGAATATACATTAGGCTATAAGAAATAATTAGTATGTAAAAATTATCTAATAATTAATATAAGTGAATTAATGACCCAAAATAAGTTACTATATTTATATAATGTATTTTAATCAATTATGATGATTTTACAAAACTACTAATAATTTTCTAAGGTCTAAGATATAAATTAAGGTATTAGAAAAAATATTTTGTGAAACAATGATACTTAAATTGTAAAATTAATATTTAGAAATGGGCTTGGTTATCAAAAAAATTAAAAAAACATGTCTTAAATTTCAAAATCCATGTGCTAAAACCATCGTTAAGATAATGTGTTTACATTTTCCACAACTAAAATTTCAAATCACCATATTTCAAAATTTATAAAAAATTATCCCGCATTATCTATAACTACCAAAGAATCCTACCATTCTTATTAACTCCAAAAATTTTTATCATGATTATAATTTAATTTTCCATCTCATAAATACCTATATATATTTCAAAGTTTATAAGTTTATCTTAACAAAATATAAAAATTTACCTTTCATGGTAAGGTTCCTCAATCCTCCTATTTACTTTTCAACTATATTTATTTTGTTATAACATATTTTAATATAATTTTTCATATACTTCCATTCTTGTAATTCCATGGTATCATCATAAATTTGATATATTTTTAATGATATATAACTTATTCTCTCTTAATATATCCTTCTCCTAATCTAATATTATGCCGACATAATGGTCCACGATCCTCCTCTTTCTATTACAATTACAATCTTTTTTCTATAATATATTTTAAAATTCATTTTAATGTATTTAAATGATTTTAACTTCATGGTATTATCATCTATTTGATATATTGTTAATGAGATATTACTTATTCCTTCTCATTGTATCCTTTTCTTGAGTCATTATTATACTGATGTAAGGATGTATAATTCCTTCTCATCCATTATTTGCATAATCCCCTCTAATTAATATTCCTTTAAACATTAAAATTGGTATTATTATTTTTTATAAATTACTTATCATATTATAAATGATATATGACTATTATATCTCTTTATAATACCTTCACAATCCATCATAATTCCCACACATTAGTGGAATCCTAAGTGATAAATCAAAATATAGGAATACTTCCTAAACTTTTAGTGAAGTAAATAATATGTGAAGTCATAAAAATAGCATCCCTAGATGGATACTATAAGATAATAAAGGATCTATCTTAGATGAACCTGGGGTAATAACACTGAAAAGGTTTGTTTGGGTATTAACTCTATATTCACTCGGTGCAGAACAAATGGTCCTAATGGAACACCTTGTTTGACACTCTCAAAAAATATTATTTAGATTATTTATAATCACGTTACAATCCATAATGAATAACTTGAATATATTTTTATGGTGTTGTAATTTATTTTCAATTTCTTTATATAAAGTATGTAACGATTGCACCAGATCTAAAATTTTGTGTCTAGGATATATTTTTCTATCATTTCTTTAGTCTCCTACAATTATTAACTATTGAACTCAATGACTATTTCCAATTGATACTATGAAATTTACCTACATGATTATTTAATTATAATTCTATTTATAAAGTTATTTTCTATTAAATTGTGACTATATTATATTTTCTATGCTGATTAGTGGATATTCACATAGATAGCCATATTATTCCATTGAATACATCAATATTAACCTTTTGTATATCCTTTATTTATATATGGATTTCTATAGATTATTTATCCATGATTATGTATGAGGTTCCTTATAGGACATTACAATATGTATTTTTTCCATACTCTTAATATGATGGATTCATTGGACTTATTGTGTGATGGGTGGGGCCCATAATTATATAATCCCTAAATGAATTGGTAGGTCACATGTGGAAAAATGTCTTGTGTATTTGGTGTGTACCTTACTCGTTTATGTATAATAACTTGGCATGAGTACCTAGTGGTATATTTATGATGTTTGGCATTATAAAATCCATCACTATGATAAAACAAATTCTTATTCATGTATGTATTTATTATTATTAAATCTATAGATATATTATACTCATAGATTCATTTTTATGGAATTTATTCATTCCTATAAACTTATTTATTCCATGATTATGTATGATAGATTCTAATATACACTTCCCCTTAATGAGCATCTACACTCACCCCTTTATATTTTTTCTCATTTACCCAGGAAATCATAAAGATTATTACACGTGACTTATGGGTTTTAAAGGAAAAATAATCAATTTTTTAGGTATTAATTTGATGTATATTATGTTTTCAATGTATTGTAATGTTAATTTATATATCTATTTTCCTGATACTATTAAAAATGATAGATCCATTGTATTTTGATATATGTATTATTTACCATTATGATAAAATAACAACTAGATCAAGAGTACAAGATTCAAGGTTATCACAGCTAGTATCGAAGCAAGTTTAATAGGAACCTTATGAATAAATTTAGAATAAAATATTAAGAGAACATGAATCTATGATAAAACCTTAGAATATTCTAGAACCTTTTCAAGATTAAATGGGATTTATTTTTAATAAATTTATAGGAATTATATAATATGACTTATAATTAATTTTTCTTATTCATGAGCTAGTTAAGTATAAGGAATTGTTTAGAAATAATGCCTAATTGAAGGAATTAAACCAATTTCAAGACCCATAATTGGTGTAAGGTTTTTTAAGAATATTGAATCATCCCATTAAACTTTATAAAATGATTTATTAGTTAAAATACTAATGGAAATATTTTAATAATGAAAGTAAAATGGATCATATCTATTAAAAAACATAAAGGTTTCTTAGCTCGAAACCTGATTGCAATATCAATGGTTTACTTTGACATAATCCTTAGTATATATTTTCACTCTAAGTATAATAAAAGAATTTATTAGCAAGGAAAGAATATTAAAATCTCTAAGGTTGGAATATAATCCTTTTTTAGAGGACAAAAATCATTACCTGGGTCTTATATGGAACAACATCCAATATCTCATCCTAATGAAATTCTTGGATAAGATGAAATAATAAATGAGAATGATATCCTAAAAATAGAGGATTTATCTATTATTGGGGATTATATTAATATATTTCCCAATGATATATGAGTATATACACTAGATCATGATATTGAATTCTCTTTTTATATTTTTTCTAATGTAAACACCATATATAAGCCTCTCTATAGAATGGTTCTAGTTGAAGTAGTGAAATTAAATAAAAACCTAAAGTAGTTTTGGGATTATATATTTTTATTCCCAAGTGTTTCACCTTGGGAGAAACTATCTTATTTTTGAAAAAGAAGAATGTTTTTGTAAGGTTTCACCTTAGGGATCACCTATCACGTTAATGATATGTTTGATCAACTTTAAAGAGCTAAATACTTTTCAAATATTGATATATTTTTTGGTTATCATCAATTAAAAGTCAAAAAGGATGATATACCAAAGATTGATTTTCCATAAATGGTATAGGCATTATGTATTCACATTAATACCTTTTGGGTTAACAAATAAACCCTCAAAATTAGTAGATCAAATGAATAGAGTATCCAAGTATTATCTTGATAATGTTTTTGAATTTTTTATTGATGGTATCTAGATATACTCTAAGTTCAATGAATATCATGAAGAACATTTAAAAATTATCCTTATAAATCCAAGGAAGAGGGGGTTATTTAGGAAATTCATTCAGTGTGAATTTTGGTTTCAAGAGGTTTATTTTCTTTCCATTATTATTTTCAAGGATAGAATATCATTTAGAACTACAATGAAAAATTCTATAAAAAATAGCTTACACCAATGAATATAATTGACATGCATTGGTTCCTTTGATTAATTTGTTTTTAATAGGGATTTGTTGAAAATATTTCTCAATTTGATAATTTTTCAACCAAGTTGAAACATAAAGGGGTAAAATTAACTTTCTCTAAGGAATGTGAATAAATCTTTTAGAAACTAAAAAATAGATTAATAAATTCACCATTATTAACAATACCATCTAGAAAGGGGGGATTTTTTATTTAAAATGATGAACCAAATAAATGACTAGGGTGTGTCCTTATAAAAAATGATATATTTGTAACTTACGATTCAAGGTAATTAAATAACCTTGAAGAAAACATTAAAACTCATGATATTGAGATAGTAAATGTAATTTTTTCTTTAAATATAAGGATAAACTATAATTATTTTAAATTATGTGACATATACAAGGATTATAAAATTTTCATTTATATTATTATATAGAAAGTTCTCAACATGATAAAATAGAGATGGATGGAACAACTCAAGTACTATGACTGTGTAATACACTACCACCCTAGTAAGTCAAATAAGGTGGTTGATCCATTGATCATGGAGTATCATTGAGTTTTATCCATGATAATGATATACATGGATCTAATTTATATGGATTTAGTAAATTTGGATAAGGAAATTACTAATTAAGGGGAAATGTAATTTATTTTATAAGTAATGTCCCAAGAATATTTACTAGAGAAGATAAATATATCTCAAAAAGACGACATGAGATTACAAAAAAAATATTAAAAACATGGAAGATGGAAAATTGGAAAACTTTAACAATTAATATGTTGTGTTTATGTTTAGAAAGAGACTATGTGTACTATTAGTACCATATATAGATAAGAGATTATTAGATTAAACACATATTTGAAACATCTTTGTACACCCTGGTAGTACCAATATGTATAGAAATAAAAAAAGTGTACCTCTATTGGGAAAATATTAAGTGAGAAATTACAAATTATATAGAAATATTCTTTGTATTTTATAAAGTAAAGGATAATAGGTGACTTATAATGTCCATCATGAAACATACTAATGTGGAAGTGGGATAATATCTCAGTAGACTTGGTTATTATGATTCCAATTAAATCTAAGAAAAATGATGCAATATGGATCATTTCAAATTGGCTTACCAACTCTACACATTTCCTAGAAATAATAAAAAATATATCCCTTTAATGTTTTTCATCAATCTATATCAATGAGGTTATGATACTTTATAGTTCACCTTTTGTAATTTTATTTGATCATCCCCATCTATTAACATCAAATTTTTAGACAATTATTTAAAATGATTTGGACACCATGTTTCATTTGAGCACCTCATATAATCCTCAAACTAATGGGAAATATGAATAGACCATCCAAACCTTATGGTACATTTTGAGGTCATTATCACTTGACATCCAAAGAATAAGGGACTAAAACCAACATTTAGTGGAATTATCATAGAATAATATCTTTTATTAAAGCATTAAAATGATATAGTATGAGACATTTTATGGAAAAATATGTCATAATCTGACCTATTGGTATGAATTTAGGGAAAGGAGGCTATTTGGTCCATAAATCATTAATGAAACAACTATTAAGGTGAAAGAAATCTATAATTATATCAAGACATCTCATAGTAGAAAAATAATCAATAATGATAATCATGGTAAGAACATCAAATCCCAAGTAGTAGATCATGTCTTCTGAAAAGTATCAATATGAAAGGGATTCATAAGACTTGTTAAGAAAGGGAATCAAAGTATAGGGTACAATGGAATTTATAAAATTGTAGAGATAATTTTAGGTGTGGATTATAATTTTTATTTTTCACCCAACCTCTCTAAATTCAATAGATTCTTTCATGTCTCAATGTTTAGAAAGTAATGCTAGACCCAACACATGTAGTCAACACTGATCAAATAGATATTTAACCTAACTTATACTTTAATTAAGGGCGTGTAAATATTCTTGAGACTAGATAAAGTTGTTTCAAAATAAAATAAAATGACTGGTGAAAGTTCTTCAGACAATAACAAGTTGGAAGAAGTTACATGGGAGCCACATAAAGGAATGAAGAAGAATTGCCCAGTTTTTTTCATGTATTTATATATACCCAAAATTTCAAGGAAAAAATTATTGAAGGGAGAAAAAATATAAGGCCCAATATTCAACTATAATAAATAAATACATCATCACAAAAACTATTCCATAATAAAAAATATTCTATATCATCATAATTGTATAACACAAAGTACATCACAAAACTAGAAAATGAAATTCATAATAATGGCCATAATTAGTGTCATCGAAAACACAGAATCATAAGGCACCACTACAATCATGAACTATGGATGATCATACCATAAAAATATTGAAAAATATATAAGATAAATTACTATTATAAGAAAATTATAATATAAGTAATTGATATGGTTTATAATATATTAGAATTATATAAATGATTTGTATTAATAAAATGGAGTCTATATATAAGAGGAAATATGACTATTAGAATATAAACATTGTGAATTTGATAGTTAAAATAGAAATATTTCTAGTATACATACAAGTGTACAAAATAATGCATAAATCCATCTGAAAATAATTTCATTAATAATTAAAGAAAATAAATCTTGATCGATGAATAATAATATAATTATATGCATATAACATTGAATAAAATAAATAGAAAAGAAAAAGATTTTTTCAATCATTGACATCAAACACATGGCTTTTAAATACACCATGAAATTTATTTACAAATTAAAATAATAATATATAGAATATTATTTTTATAAAATTGTATTTAAATTTAAAATCAAAATGGTAAAATTAGTCAATGGTGAGTTTTTCATAATTTTATGAGATAGTTAAATTTTTGGGTAAATAGGAAAATACAGTCAGTATTATGAAATTATTATGATTTAAAAATTATGCATTAATTAATATAAGTGAATCCATGAACAAAAAATAAATTATTTTATTAATATAAGTTATTCTAATGGATTGTAATAAATTTCAAACCATTATATAAATTTTTGGTGTCTAAGATGAAAATTAAATTTTAAAAAAATAGTTGCTAGGAAAATGATACTTACATAATCAAAGTAATATTTAAAAATTGGTTTTGGTTATGCAACATAAATTTTTTTAAAAACCATGTCTTAAATGTAAAAAACCATGAGCTAAAATCATGGGTAATCCATTGTATTTTCATTTTCCACAACCTGAATTTCAAAGGCCTATGTTTAGAAATTAATAAATAATTATCCCAAAAAATTTAAAAATACGCACCCTTATTTAAATTCCTCTTCAATAATTTTTTTGAATGGTTTTAATATCATTTTTCCTCTCAATACTTCCTCCAATGAGTTTCTAAGGATCTAAGTTTCTCTTCTCAATATTTAAGAAGACACCATTAAGTAATGGTTCATAATCCTCCTCTGTCATTTTGAATTCCAATTATATTATCATAATATCACTTAAAATTATTTTCATTATACTTATATAATTTTAATTCCATGGTATTAACATCAATTTGATATATTTTTAATTATAGATGACTTATTCCCTCTCATTGTATCCTCTGCCTAAGCAATTATTATATTGATGTAAGGGTTCTCAATCCCCCTCTTTCCTTTTCAATTACAACACTTTTGTTTTAATATAAATTATAATTATTTTTAAGTAAATTAAATTCTTTTAATTACATGGTATAATAATCCATTTGAAATATTGTTAATTATATATTACTTATTCCTTCTCATTATAGCCTTTTCAGATGTTATTATGTCAATGTAAAGATCCCTAATCCCTTATTATCCTTTATTTGTAAAACCTCTTTAATTAATTTTTCTTTTAATGTGAAAATTTATTATGATTCACTATTTTAAATTCCTTGTCCTATTATCAATGATATATCACCATCCTCTCTCAATATAATACCATCATAAGTCGTTATAATGTTCAAACATTATTCAAAACTAAAGGGATAAATCTAAATATATAAAAATATCCTAAAATTTTGGTATATTAAAATGTGTGTGTGTTCCTAGAAATTCCAACCCTGTATAGATATAAAATGTGGATACAAGCTCAAGATCATATTTACCAAGTGGTATGATCCCTAAAAATGTCATTTGGGTATTAACTATATTTTCACTCAATGCACAACAGTTGGGCATAAATGCACACCTAGATTGACACTCTTGGGGGATATATTTTGGATAATTCATAGGATAATTACGAATCATAATGAGGAATTTTAATATATTGTATTTATTTTGTAATAAATTCTCAATTTATGTATGTAAAGTATATAAGTATTACACCAGGTTCATAAGTGTGCATCTATGGGATATTTTTCTATCATTTCTTTGGTCTCCTATAATTGGAAAATATTGAACACAATGACTATTCCTATTGATATCCTTATACCATGAAATTACCCTACATGATTATTTCATCATCTTTTTGTTGATAAAGAAATTTCCATTAAATTTTTAATAAACTGTATTTTCTATGTTTATTATGGGATATTCACCTAGATAGTAATATTATTCTATAAAATGGTGAAATAGTTGCACTTTGTATATCCTTTATTTCTAAACGTATTTATTACATATCCATGATTATGTATGAGGTTCCTTAAGGAGAATAATGATATAGATTTTTATCCCATAATCTTCATATTATGGATGTATTTGACTTATTTTATGATGGGTGTGGCTTAAAATTATATATCCCATAGATGCACTAGTAGGCCTAATGAGACAAACTAGATTGGGTGTTTAGTGTATGCCTTATACATTTATGTATGATGTATTAACACAAGGCCCGAAAGTATACTTATTAGGTCTATAATTATGAATTCTGTCACCATTATATCAATTATTCTTATCCATTCATTTATTTATTACTATGTAATCCTATGGATAAATTATTCACACAATTCCATTTTTATGGAATTATTTATTTTCATTATATTATTTATTCCATTCATATGTATAACATATTTCATTCTATGATACCTCTTAATAAATTTATTATATTATCCCTTTATACTGTTTCCCATTTCCCTAGGAAACGATGAATATTACTAGGTGTGATTTTTGGACATTAAAGGAGAAATAATAAATTTTCATGTATTTAGATGAAGTATCTTAAGTTTTTAATAAAATTAAATTTTTATATATGAATCTATTTTTCTAAGACTGAAAAACCATTAGATCATGTGTATTGTTATATATGTATTTTTATCATTGTAATAAAAAAAACTGAATCTAGGGTACTTAAGTCATGTTTATTATAGTTAGTATTAGATAATGTTTAGTAAACCACTAAGGAACAATATTTAGAAGAAAATAGTTAGAGAACATAACTCTATGATAAACCCTTCATATATTCTAGAAATATTTCTAGATTACATGATATGTATATATAATAAATATATGGGGATTGTATACTTTGATTTTAATTTGTAGTTTTATTCATAAACTTATTAAGTATATCCCATTTTTTAGAAATGACACCTAATAAAAGGAATAAAAATTGTGTCAATAAATATAATTAGTATATAGATTCCCAATAAAATTAAATCAACCCATGTTGAATTAATAAAAGAGTTGCAAGTTCAAACTCCTGTTGGAAATATTTTAGGAATGAAACTATATTGGTTTCTCTCTATTAAAATTCATGGAAATTCCTTAACTGAAAACATGATTAGAATAAAAATGGTTGAATTTGAAATAATCCTTTATATGGATTGGAATACTATAATGTAAGTTTTTTTTCCTAATAATGAGATTACAATATTTGAGGTAGTAATATAATCCATTATTTTTAGAGGAGAAACTTCATTACCTGATTCCTGTATAGAACCACATCCAGTGGCTCATCTAAAAGAAATTCTTAGAGAATAAAAAACAATTAGAAATAGGGATATCCTAAGAATAGAGGACATATGTATTATGACATATAATATTGATGTATTTCTTAGGAACTACTTAGATATCCACCATATCAAGACATTTAATTCTTGATTGACCTTATCCTTGATGTAAAACAAATTTATAAGACTCCCAATAGAATGGATCTAGTGGAATCAGTGGAATTAAAGAAAAAACTTCAAGAGTTGTGTGATAAAGGATTTATATGACCTAGTGTTTCACCTTGAGAAGCACCTATATTATTTTTGAAGAATATGAAAGGGTCTATGAATTTATTTGTTGACTAAAAATAAATTAATGCCACTAATATTAAGAACAAGTATCCTTTACCTCGCATTGATGTCATGTTTGATCAACTTGATGGAGATCAATACTTCACAAAGTTTTATCTGTATTCTTATTATCATCAATCCAAATTCTCGATTTATGATATACCAAATATGAATTTTCATACAAGGTATGGATATTATTAGTTCATAATAATTCCTTTTAGTTTAACAAATACACACTTAGAGTTCATGGATATAATGAATAGAGTATTCAAGGATTATATTGATAAATTTGTTGTAGTATTTATTGATGATATCATGATATTCTATCAGTACTATAAAAATAATGAATACCATTTATAGATTATCCTTGAGGATCAATGTAAGAAGGGGATATATGAGAAATTTAGTAAGTATAAATTTTGGATTTATCATTTTTCTTTTTCTTTTCCATATTTTCTATAATGATAGAATATTTGTTGGCTTCAAAAATACAAAGGTTTTTAAGAATGGCCCACACTAATGAACATAAATGAGATATATATCTTCCTTTTATTAGATGGTTACTATCAATGATTTATTAAAAAAATCTCAATTACCTAATTTATTAACTAAGATTCCACATAAAGGGGTAAAATTCTCATGCACTCAAGAACATGATGAAATATTTGAGGAACTAAATAATATATTTATAAATACACTGATATTAAACATTCCATA
The DNA here is from genome assembly GCA_963277665.1 of Viscum album. NCBI lineage: Eukaryota > Viridiplantae > Streptophyta > Magnoliopsida > Santalales > Viscaceae > Viscum > Viscum album. Next base: position 1,574,479,136 of record OY728161.1, on the reverse strand, counting down.
TAGAAAGGATGTATTTTTTATATACAATGATGAAACAAAGAAAGGACTACGATGTTTCTTTATGTAAAATGATAAAATTGTTCCTTATGCATCGAGGTAATTAAAGACCCATAAACAAAACTATCTAACTCATTATCATGAGCTAGAATATGTAATATTTTATTTAATGATATTGTGAAATTATCTTTATGGTGAATGATGTGAAATATATACAGATAATAAAAGTTTCAATTATATTTTCATGCATAAAGAGCATAACATGAAATAAAGAAGACAGATAGAACTACACAAGGACTATGAATGTGCAATACACTGCCACCATGGAAGGGAGAACAAGTTTGTTGATTCATTTATCAAGAATGATTATAGGGGTTTATCTATTATAAGGATAGAAAATAATACAATGTTCACGTATTTCATAAAGTTATACATGGAAATTACTATGTAAGGAGTAACATCATTTGTCTTCCATGTAATGGCCCAACTATCTTTACTAGTGAAGATAAATATGCCTCACAAAGATTAAATAGGTTTACAAAATAAGATTAAAACCATAGAAGATGGAAAATTTATAGACTTCAACTAAGAAGATGGTGTGTTGATATCTGGAAAGAGCCTATGTGTACCATCAGTATCAGAGATAAAGAGGGAATTACTAGGTGAATCATATAGTTCAAACTTGTCTTTACAGCATAGTAGTACCAAGATGTATAGGTATCTAAAATATCACTTATGGTGAAAAAAAGAAGCAATAAATGGCATACTATGTGTCAAAAATCATGGTATTCCATTAAATAAATGATGAGAGACAACTTCCAAAGGGTTTCATGCAACATATCCCCCTATCAATTTGAATGTGGGAAAATATATCAATGGAATTTATTATTGGGATACCAAATACATCTCAGAGAAATGATTCCATATGGTTCCTTGTGGATTACCTTACTAACTTTACACATTTTCTATAAATAAGGGAAGATTTATCCCTTAAACAAATTTCATGTATCTATATCAATGATGTTCTGAGATTTCATGGTATGCAATTATCAAATGTATTTGATAATGACCTTTTATTCACATAAATTTTTTTAAAAGTATTTAAAACGATTTAGGCACTGAAATATATTTGAGAACTGCCTATTATCCTTGATTTTATGGGAGGTCTAAAAGAACCATCCACACCATAGAGGATATTTTGACTTTATGCTCACTTTAATTCCAAGGAATATGGGAATAATTACTACCTCTAGTGAAATTCATGTACAATAATAATTTTCATTCATGCATTCAAAGGGAACTGTATGAGGTGATGTATATAAAAATATTCCATACATAAAATTGTTGGGATAATTTTGGGGATAAGAGGATAGTTGGTCAGAAACTATTGAGGAAACAACTAAGAAGGTGAGAGCTATCCAGAGTCATATCAATACAGCTTAGAGTAGAAAAAAATGAAATGGTGATAATCAGAGGAAGAACGTAGAACTCAAATAAGGAGATCATGTCTTCTTGAAAGTATCTCCATGGAAGGGGATTATAAAGATTGGAAAAAATGGGAATCGTAGTTTGAGTAACATTGGGCCTTCTAAAATTTTATAGAGAAATGTAATTGTGTATTAGCATTTGGATTTCACACCAAACCACTATAAAGTGAAAAAAGTATTTATGTGCCTTAATGTTAAGGAATTACATGTCGAAACCTCTACATGTACTCACTACTATTGAAATAGAGCTTTAACATACCTTTCCCAATAAGTAAGAGACTATCAAGAATCATGACACGAGAATTATGTTGTTACGAAATCTATTAACTCAGTTAGTTAAAGTTGTTTATAGGAATCACAATTTTGTAGAAGCAACATGGGATCATAGGGAAGTAATTGGGAACAATTACCCTTATATTTTAATGTATTTATATTCACCCCAAATTTATAGGATACAATTATTTAGAGGGCGTGGGCCAGTTCGGCCGGGGGGCCGTGGGGGGCACGGGCCGGTTCGACCAGGGCGCCGCGGCGGGCACGGTCCAGTTCGGCCGAGGCGCCACAGGGGGAGCGATCAGGTTCGGACGGGACGCCATGGGGGCGCTTCCGGGTTCGTCCGGGGCACCGCGCGGGGTGCGGGCCGGTTTGGTCGGAGCGCCGCAAGGGGCGCGGGCCGATTTGGAAGGAGCACCGCGTGGGGCGCGGGCCGGTTCGGCTGGAGCGTTGCGAGGGGTGCGGGCCGGTTCGTCCAAGGTGGTGGCTCAACATAATGGTGGTTTGTCTCGGCGGCTCGGTACGACGGCGGTTCGATGTCAGCGTAGAGCGGCGGAGGTCGCGGGTGCCGTGTGGCGACGCGACCAGGCCGCGGGCGACGGAGCACCGCATGGCGCGGAGGCCGTGGGTGGCGGTGCACTGTTTCCTTTGTCGTCTTCCTTCATTTCTAAGTACACATCAAAGAATAATTATGGAGGGGTCGGGGTATGTTCATTGGGCCCGCACCCTCCGCGTTTAGAGTGGTAACAAGCGGTTCTCAAAGAACGAAGCAACGAACGTCAACCCATAATCTTTCGCAATGTTTGTTCCCAATCCGCACAAGAAAAGAAGGGTGTACATGGAGAGAATTATCACGCAAATAAACCCCTACCTCGTATTGTTCGTTGACGACGATGAGGAGGGAAGGTTGGTTGTTGAAGATGTCCCACGTCAGTTGCCTCCACAAGGTGCTTCTAAGGAAGAAGTCGAAGACGTTCCTCGCCAGTGTTCTTTGTGGAGGAAGCGTTCTTCGTTGGTGGAGCATTCTTTGTTGGAGAGCTTTCTCTCAAATCTCATCCTCTCCCCAATTCCACCGAAATGTAAAGTGGTGCCAAAATAATAGATTAATCCATCTATTATTTTGTTGGCAAGAATTCAAAAGGCTAAATTAATTATGGTGGGTGGCATAATTAAAGCATGAGGGTTGACACAATTAATTATGGAGGAATCCCAAGAGGCTCCTCTATATTAATGAGGGAGTTGAGAGGTTTTCCTCTCCCCCAATTAATAGGGGTCGGGTGGTCCCCACCCCTATATTCAAATTGGGAGGTTTTGAGATCTCGGGTGGTCCCCACCGTAATAAATCTAGAAGAGGAGGTTTAGTTCCGGTGGACCCCACCCCTAAACATCCTTATGGGATGGTTGTTACAATAAAATAAAATAAAACATGTGTTTATTTTATTTTATTATTTCCACAAAATACTCAAAAACTATCTTTCACCATTGATCAACTGCCATCGAGGTAAAAGTCTCTTTAAGCGAATACCGACATTGCGAGTTCAAAGGTACCCTCTGATTTCAATTCCGAGCACTGGTTCGAAAGTTAGAAAAACCCGCTCACACGTTTACTGAACTTACCCGAAAAAAGTTCAGAAATTCATTCCAGGCACTCTGGGCCTTGAAATCATGTGCCGTCAATTTTCACGGACTCGTAAAGTTCCCATTTATTAAAAAAAAATACATGGAAATTTCGGGTCTTTACATTCTCCCCACCTCAGGGCTCTACATCCCCGTAAGACACAACTAAAACTAGGTAAACAAGTGGGGGTACTGAGCACGCATCTGAGCCTCCCGCTCCCATGTTCTCTCCTAAACATTCCCGTGCTGCTAGTGAACGCGCACCACAGGTATCGACCATCCATGAAGGACCAGCTCTTGTCAATCCTCAATATCTACTGGAACCTCCATAAAAGTATCCTCATCGTCGACGTCCCGAAAGCCTCCTACAACCCCTTCCATAGCTGGGAAAGTAAAACATGTATCATGATCACAAACAATCGTCGAGGGTACTCCATGTAGCCGCACAATCTCCTGCACATAGAGGCGTCCTAAGCTCTCTACTGAACCCTGCTCTCTAATCGGTTGGAAGTTGGCCGACTTGGTGAGTCGGTCGATGATCACCCAGATAGAGTCATGTTCCCTGGATGTACGTGGGAGTCTTATCATGAATTCCATAGACATCCCATCCAACTCCCACTCTGGGACCTCTAAAAGCTGAACCAAACCTGCTGGTACCTGATGCTCCGCCTTCACTTGCTGACAAGTGAGGCATCGAGAGTCAAAATCTACTACTGATTTCTTCATTCCTGGCCACCAGTGCTATCGTCGGAGATCCTGGTACATCTTCACCACTCGTGGATGTACCGCTAGAGGGGAAGTCTGAAACTCCCTCAACTCATCCTCCTGAAATGACACTAGTACCATGGTACATCCTCTAAAGAGGATGGCATGCTTCCCACCTTCACAAAATCCATCAGGTGCCTGCCCTATGGATATCTTAGCACGTCGAGCCTCACAGTCAGCATCCTCATGCTGCAAATCCCTGACTCACTGAAGAAGTGTAGGAGTGACTGTAAGAGACTAAAGAAAAGATTCTCCATCTCTATCCACGAAGGATATCTGCAAAGTGGCCAACTTCTCTGTCACCTTGCCTAGAAACTGTATACCAGACATCATACTGAGTTCATTTGCTACAACTTTCCCCTTCACAAGAGTATAGACTATCTCAAAGTCATAGTCCTGGAGGAACTCAAACCAACGTTGTTGTCTCAGGTTCAGGTCCTTCTGAGAGAAGATATACCTCAGACTCTTGTGATCAGAGTACATGGTAAAATGCTCGCCCATCAGACAGTGTTTCCACATCTTCAAGGCGAAGAACACTGATGCTAACTTGAGGTCATGGGTAGCGTAGTTTTGGTCATGATGTCTCAGATTCTAAGAACCATATGCGATCACTGCTCGCTCTTGCATCAGGAAACATTCGAGATTGGTCCCTGATGCGTTGCAGTAAACTACATACCCTACGCCCTCCTCTGGAAGCCTCAAGATGGGGGCACTAGTCAGCCTCTGCCTTAGCTCCTGAAAACTCTGCTGGAATTTCTCCGACCAAATGAAGGGTTTCTCCTTCTTCGTCAAGGTTGATAGTGGTACTTCAACTCTGGAGAAATCTGGTACAAATCTCCAGTAGTATCTAGAAAACCCAGGAAACTCTGTACCTCCATCACACTCCTGGGTGGCTCCCAAGCAAGTATCACCTCAATCTTCGCTGGATCCACTACAACTCCAGCCTCCGATATGACATGTCCCAGAAAGTGAACCTCTCGGATCCAGAACTGGCACTTCGAGAGCTTACCATAAAGCTGGTGCTCTTGGAGTGTGTCCAGTACTACCTGCAAATGATAGGCATGCTCCTCCTTAGTAGCAGAGTAGATCATAATTTCATCGATGTAGACCACTACAAATCGATCAAGGTAAGGCTTAAAGATCTTTTTCATGAGTCCCATGAACATTGCTGGAGCATTAGTTACACCAAATGGCATAACCAAGAACTCGTAATGGTTGTACTGACATCTGAAGGCTGTCTTCTGCACATCCTCATCTCGTACTCCGAGCTATTGATAACTTGATCTGTGGTCTATCTTTGAGAACCACCGTGCTCCCTTCAGTTGATCAAAGAGGTCATCAATCATCGGGAGTGGGTAATTGTTCTTCACGGTCACCTGGTTCAGGCGCCGATAGTCAACACAAAGCCTCAAGCCCCCATCCGCCTTTTTGGCGAATAGAATCGGGGCATCCTAGGGAGAAACACTAGGCCGGATGAATCCCTTCCCCTGAAAGTCCTCCAGCTGTACCCGCAGCTCACGAAGCTCAGCAGAAGCCATCTGATACGCTGGTGTAGATATCGGTGTCGTCCCAGGGTACAAGTCAATAAATAGTCCACCTCTCTATGAGGAGGTAGACCCGAAACATCATCAGGGAAAACATCCGTGTACTGGTCCACCACTACAGGATAGCTCGGAATCTCCACATCAACAGCTCCGAGGGAAAGGCTAGCCAACTAATGAGTAATCAGCTGCACTATCCTCCGGGTAAGTCTATCTTATACTGCAAATGCTCCATTCTCACCGGTGAAGGTAAACCTGGTCCCATCAGTGTGGAAACATCACACTTTTCAGCTAATACAGTCAATCTGAGCATGGACTGTAGATAACCATTCCATACCCAAGATGACGTCGTCAGGCCTCGACGTCGCTACTAAGATTTCCCAGTCGAAGCTCTCACCTCATAGAGTAAGCTCGCACTGCCGACACTAGTGCGTAATCATTGAATCCGATCCCATAGGAGTCTCTAGCCGTAAGGATCGAGCCAAAGGCTCTGTCGGAATCTCCGATCTCCGAACGAGGGTAGTGGAAATAAAATAATGACTGGCACCTATGTCTATATTTACTGCAGCTAAGGTGGAGTAGAAAAAAATCGTACCTCGAATCATCTCCAGAGCTCCATGATTGTAAGCCTCAGTTGCCTGGAGCTGAGCTGTCCCTTGTCCACTTGCTCTCTGTGGTCAGGGTGGACCTCCTGGTGGTGGTGGCGGTAATATCTCGAATCGTTGCCCACCGCTAGCTGCACGACCATCTCCTCTGCCACGTCTGCCTGCTCCCTGTAGACCTCGTCGGTCAAACCTCTGTCTCTATCTGGGCGGTCCTTTGACAATATGCTGATTATCCAAACGGCGGGTCAGACAGTCACGAGTCATGTGACCCTGCCCACCGAATGCATAACACTGTTCGATCTTGGCATGACTAGCTTTGCTTTGGGTGCCCCGCACAACCGATCCTGAGTCATGCGGTTTTCCACCTATAGGTCTGGTCCTCTTAGACCTCTGTGATGTCTATCTGCTACTAGCTACAGAAGACTCTACTATGTGACAACTGGGAGTGGGTCTCGCTGCTGGTGACTGCTCAGCAATGAAAATCTCTACCAAGAGGGCTCTCACTAACACCCATGCCTACGTCAGGATGCTGAGTGAGATTACTGAAGCCCTGATCTCCCGCCTGAGTCCCTGCTCGAAGGTCTGGTCCCGGAAGAATGGGTCCCGTACCATATCTATGGAGTAGCGTGAAAGGTCAGTGAACCTCACTGAGTACTGATCCATAGTCATGCTGACCTGCTGCAGATGAAGAAGCTCCTGTATGGGCACTGTGTGAAGAGTTTCTAGAACAAACTCTGCCCAAAACAGGATCTTGAAGTCTACCTAGAGAAGCATCACCTCGTCGTGAACCTGAAGCATCATGCTCCACCATCTTCCCGTTGCGTCCTGTAGAAGGCTGGTGGCAAGGATCACCATGAAATCAACTGGTGTCCCTACCGATTGAAAAACTCTCACCACAGCCTCTATCCAATCCTCAGCCGCCTGTGGGTCCATCTCTCCCCTAAAACTAGGTGGCCTCTGGCACTGGAACTCATGAAACACTATCAAGTGGCATGCACCGTCTACTGCTGGGGCTGGTGTCATCGGTGGCCCAACAGGGAGTAGTACCACTGATTCCTCTGCTGGTGCCTCTACTGTAAGAGGGCCATGCACCGAGGCCTCGTCGCTCGGTGGGATATCTGTGCATACAACTCTCAGAACTCTAGCTAACTATTTGCGAGGAGGCATCCTGAAAAGAAACAGGTGTGTCACAGTTAAAAAAGTTATACCCAGTGAGCTGACCGGCTGAGCTGACTTAAAGAAAACTTTTGAAAACACACACGCAATCAGTGTTTTCATGCACTGAATCGGAAATCAGAAGTCAGGGTCCTAATGTATGGATACATCGGCCATCATACCAACACTGGACTCCCTGAACTGAAAACCACACTCACTACACTTAACAGTATTTCTTCACAGAAAATATAAGAGTCCTAGTTCTACGGTAGAACCGACTCCTCTGATACCAATTTGTCACGACCCATCCCCCAAGGCTCGTGCCGTGACTACCCCAATCCTGCCTTCCATAGGCTAGGGGCTAACGACAAGCACCAAAGGCATAATTTCCTAAAACTGGGAAGACATTACCTTTATAACCTATAAACACACACAAGCAAGCACACATCTGGACGAAACACCCAGCAAACTATATAACAAAATAGTGTTGAAAGTAAAAGGGGATGGAATACAAGACCAATAGTAAAGTACAAGAAACTAATAGTACAAGTACAAATGAAGAAAAGGAAAAAAGCTACTGGGTCATCCTCTGTGGTTCCTACCTGAAGGGTGGGTACATATCACCTCCTCATCACTCCTCGTCTGTTCGTCTCCTCCGTGTACCGACTCGTCGTCAGGTCCACCTCTAGGTACCGTCCAATCCTGGTACTGTCGGCATCATATGCATCCAACACAAAAAGGTTCGGGCATAGCCCATATAGGGTTGAGTATAATGATACTCAGTAGGGACCTCGAGACCCTCTAGGTCTCACAAAATCCAACAAGGATAAAACACAAAGTATGAAATCAACAGATAAACTTACTTAGGTATATGCCCATACATATACCTAAGTTATCAAGTAATTCATCTCAATCATGAGGAAAACACAGATGTTCTAACTCAGCTCAAACCACGATTTATTCTAGGGGTAGTATCAAGTAACATTCTGAGCACAACGGTGAACACCTCGGCTACTATAGAACTCCCCCTCTATCGAGTACAGTGTGTCTGCCGCGTCGCACAGAGGCACTTCCCACTAACCTTGGACTGCTGAGGTACTCCTCCCGTCTAGTACCATGGGTCTGCCACATCACATAGAGGCGCTCCCCACCATTGGTCTGCCGCATCACACAGAGGCGCTCCCCACCATGGGTCTGTCGCGTCACACAGAGGCGCTCCCCCTCAAAGCCTGATGAGGTACTACTTCTGTCGAGTACCATGGGTCTGCCGCATCACACAGAGGCGCTCCCCACCATGGGTCTTCCATGACACCAAGGCGCTCTCCACCAGGCATTTCGAGTCACTCTGTGTTAAACAGTCAGTAGTCATCAAGTCTCAGCCAGCCACTAGGTCTCCACACTATGCTCGCTCGTCTTTGGGAGGATCCGCTCCACAAGCTACTGGTCGATACTCGAGCTGCTATAAAGTCCCATGAAGAAGTATCTCAAAGGTCCGCCACGTCATAGGGATATCAACATAACAGACGAAACATCAATCAGACGCCGAGTCTGTGAGTTATTACCCTTTTAGTCCCGGGTGCCCGGTTGGATTCGTGCTCGACCCAACCAGACCGTTTCCCATATCAATCCAAAACTCTGTGGGATATACTCAAAGGGAGCGTTTCGCTCCAAGATTCCCAAAATCATTGATAGTTCGTCAAACTGACGTCCGGTGCCAAAGATATGGCCAAAGAAAGTAAAAGGGATCGTAGTGGGTCTGGGTCTGATCCGACTCGGTCAGAACGATCCGACCCGACTTAGCATGGGTCGACCCGGTTCAGGTTGACCCGACCCAACCCACTAGGTCAGGCCCGACCAGTGATGTGGCTCGGTCTGATGGGAGGTCCAGCAGGCTGCGAGGGTCGCGAGTGGCCGCGAATCCGCGGGTGCCACGGGGCGGCCCGACCGCGGGGGCATGCGGGGTTGGTTCAGCCAGGGCACCACAGGGTGCACGGGGCCGGTTCAGATGGGGCGCCGTGGGGGCCACAGAGGAGTTCGGTCGCGGGGGGGCGTGGGCCGATGTGGCGGGGCGCCACACGGGCCGGTTCGGCGGGCGCGCCGTGAGGGGCGCGGGCCGGTCCGACAGGGGCGCCGCGAGGGGTGCGGGCCGGTGCGGCCGGCGTGCCGTAAGGGTCACAGGCCGGTTTGGTCAGGGCGCCGTGAGGGGTGTGGGCGGGGTTTGGGCGTGGCCCTGCGAGGGGTGTGAGACGGTGCGGTCGGCACGCCGCATGGGGCGCGGGCCGGTTCGGTCGGGGCGCTGTGAAGGGTACGGGCCGGTTTGGTCAGAGTGCCGTGAGGGGCACGAACCGGTTCGGCCGGAGCACCGCGAGGGGCGCGGGCCGGTTCAGCCGGGGTGGCGGCTCGGCACAACAGCGGTTTGCCTCGGCGGCTCGACACGATGGCGGTTCGACGACGACGCGGAGCGGCGGAGGTCGCAGGTGCCATGGGGCGATGCGGCGAGGCGGCCTACGGGAGAGCGCCCCGGGGCACGGAGGCCATGGTTGGCGGTGCGCCATTGCCTTTGTTTCCTTACTTCATTTCAAAGTACACATCAAAGAAGAACGATGGAGGGGTCATTCCATGTTCGTTTGACCCGCACCCTCCACGTTCAGAGTGGTAACAAGCGGTTCTCAAAGAACGAAGCAATGAACGTCAACCCATAATCTTCCGCAATGTTTGTTCCCAATCCGCACAAGAAAAGAAGGGTGTACATGGAAAGAATTATCACACAAATACACCCCCTAACTCATATTGTTCATTGATGATGATGAGGAGGGAAGGTCAGTCGTTGAAGACATCCCACATCGGTTGCCTCCACAAGGTGCTTCCGAGGAAGAAGTCGAAGACGTTCCTCGCCGGCATTCTTTGTGGAGGAAGCGTTCTTCGTTGGTGGAGCATTCTTTGTTGGAGAGAATTCTCTCAAAGCTCCTCCTCTCCCCAATTCTACCAAAATGTAAAGTGGTTCCAAAATAATAGATTAAGCCATTTATTATTTTGTTGGAAAGAATTCAAAAAGCTAAATTAATTTAGTGGGTTGCATAATTAAAGAATGAGGGTTGGCACAATTAATCATGGAGGAAGCCCAAGAGGCTCCTCCATATTAATGAGGGAGTTGAGAGGTTTTCCTCTCCCCCCATTAATAGGGATCGGGTGGTCCCCACCCCCAAATTCAATTTGGGGGGTTTTGAGATCTTGGGTGGTCCCCAACGCAATAAATCTAGAAGAGGAGGTTTAGTTCCGGTGGACCCCACCCCTAAACATCCACATGGGAGGGTGGTTACGACAAAATAAAATAAATCATGTGTTTATTTTATTTTATTATTTCCACGAAAAACCCCAAAACTAACTTTCACCCTCGACCAACTGCTATCGAGGTGAAAGTCTCTTTAAGTGAATATCGGCACTGCGAGTTCAACGACGCCATCATATTTCAATTTCGAGAACTGGTTCAAAATTTAGAAAAACCCGCTCGCACGTTTACTGAATGTACCATAACAAAAGTTCAGAAATTCATTTCGGGCACTCTGGGTCTCAGAATCACGCGCCGTTAATTTTCGCGGACTCGTAAAATTCCCATTTTTTTTAAAAGAAAATTACATGGAAATTCCGGGTCTTTACATTCCCACTATAGATATCTCCTTTAAATAGGAAAGAAAACACCCCGAATTTATTAATGCTACCCTAGATGAGAACCAATGGGATTTTTATGCGAATATTCAACTGAAAGATGATCCAGATAAATGCATTTTCATGGGTTCCTCCACAGGTATTTTCTCATCTAGAGACTTCCTTAGAATTCAGGTGGATGTTAATGAACAGGATGTGTGGGGGGAGACAGTGTTGTGCAAGGAGATCCCATCGAAATACAATTTCATAGTATGGTGTGTCTTGAACAGGGCGTTTCCAACAGAGGAAAAAATTCAGCGCATGGGAGTAAGCCTCATCCAAGTACCACTACTACAGGGAGGAAAAAAGTGAGTCCATCGGTCACCTATTTTTGGAAAGAGACTGGGAGAAGGCAGTGTGGAGAACCCTTGAGAGCTTCACATGGTGAACCAGGTGGGAGGTTATGTGTGGATTTTCTCTGGTGCTGGTTTCAAGGTGCTGATAATTCAGGGTTCAAAAGGAAGGCTAGAGCCATTATTATTACTATATGGTGCTGGTGTATTTGGTCTCATAAGAATGAATCTCGACATAAGGGAGTAAACGAGACAATTACTAGTATTATTTTTAAAAAAATTAACCTGATTCTGGACTTGTATTAGTTTTGCAATAACTTGGAGACAACTCCCTCCATCAGAGCTCTCCTGGCTACTTCTCCCAACTAGATCAGAGGGGTTGCCCAAGGGTGGTGGGTTCGATGGCTCCCCCCAACAGGGCCTGAAGTTAGACACTGATGGAACCTGCTTTTTGGGCATTATGCAAGGAGGGGGGGGGGGTGCTCAAGGACAAGTGGGGCTTGGTGGTTATTTATTTTTAAGGTTTCTTCGGAGAAGGAAATTCACTTCAAGCTAAAGCGTAGTCTATGCTTACGAGCCTTTGGTTATTCAAGCAGAGTGATATTAATCCTTTTGCAGTTGAGACTAGTTCTATGGTTCTCTATAACACACTACATGGAAACAGTAACATCCCTTGGTCCATTCAGAACTTTATTAGAAGTTACAAGGGGTTAGTGGACCGTTTAGTAGGGATTCTTCTCACGTGGCACAAAGGGAATACCGTTGCTTACTTCTTGGCATTTGAGGAAACTCCTGATCAATGGATCTCATATTTCACTAGCCTTGGGTCTTTCCCTCTTGAGAGGATTGAATTTTTTATGTTTGACGCTCTAGGTATACACTATTATAGAACCCCATGATGCATAACCCCTTATAGTTTCTCTATATATTTCCTTGATAATAAAACAAGAAAGTTTGTTTGGTAAAAAAAGGTTACATTAGAGTTTCATGTCATGAAGGAAGGATTAAGGATTGTGCTAGATTTTATGGTTTTTAGGAGGACTAATGGTCAAACTAGTGTATCATGTCATATAGGATGCCATAAATATTTAGATAAAGACTCACTAGCTTTCCACAAATGGGTTTTAGATTTTATTATCTCATCAACAATAATAATATCTAATATAAGGGTACCCATTCATGGGGATATCAAATATTATTGGTATAATATAGTTTTGTGTTATCTAGGATATGTTAAAGGTTATAATAGGGTTTAATGTATCCTAATATGACTTACAATTAAGGGGAGTTGAAGGTGTGGTGATATTGGGATTGGTCCCATAAAAGAAGATTCTTATGTCTCCTTGTGAAAGGAATCAAAATGAACATAGTTCAAGGTCATATTTTTATATCTATGTGACAGGGCACATCATTCCTTTTAAGTTAATGTGATAATGAAAAAATTATTCCTTTTTTAGGTCATATATACAAGGCCTTTATGTATTATAGTTTAAGGTGAGATGACTAAGACCTATGGTGCCTTTAAATTTATGTTATTATGAGGTTCACTTGGAGATATATGCCTAGTAATAGTTTGAGTGTGGGACTTATGTATGAATCCTATTTTTATGGATTCACCCAATTGATGATTGAAGTGAAGGAATATGGGACTTACAATAAAAAAATTTCCCATTTAAAATCACCTCCTATCCATTGATAAATATATGGGTATAAGGATGAATTTACCCATGAGAGGAGGAAGCCTATGAGATAAAATATTAAATTATGCCAAAGAGGTGGATAGACTCATGACTAGGAAAGGGTGTTTTAAAGGGTCAACCAAGGGGTATTCTTTTGAAACCTATATAATATGATTGTATCATATGTAAGGATGATTCAATGTGCATTAGAGTTCAAGTGGAATTGGGTGGTTGTTAACTAGACACATGATAAGAGCACATAACATGAGTATATTTTATATAAAATCGAACTAGAGTTTGGGTTTTATAAGAATCATAATGAAAGTTAGTTGACCTCCTCAAAGGAAAACAAAAATATTACATAGTCTATGGTTAATGGACAAGGATGAGAGATATATCATGAAAGATATATATCACATTGATAATTTTTAATTCAACAATTTATGAATGTTTCACTCCATTGTATAGAATTTGGGACTTATACTAAAAGGAAATCCTTCATATTAAAAATTCATACACATGGTACTTATGAATGATAAATACGTTTTTAATATAATAAATTTTACTTAAGATTTGTAACTTGATAGAAATTATTAGAAACTATGTTTGGAGATTTAAATGATAGAGGGATTAAAAAATAATATGTGTTACATAATTCCCAAAATCCTTAGTTTATCTTGATGCCTTTTGAACAAGTTCTTTAATTTATACTCAAAAGAGACTTGAGTTCAAATAATATGTTGGAACCCTTAAATTATATGTACTTTATAAGATTCATTTTTATTCTAGAGTAGTTATTCACCTATTTGAAATGAGGTTTGATTATATATATATTAGTTCCTATAGGTCTCATGGAACTAGTGATTGCACAAAAATGATGAGTTCATATTTCACAGAGAGAATATCTCTTGTATGGATAGATAAAAACTAGCTAGCCCCATAACTGTTGGGATTCTATATTATTTATAGGCATTTGATCCAAATGCATTAGAGTGAATTTTAGGGAGTATAACAATACTCAGTAGGGACCCCGAGACCCCTGGAGGTCTCTTAGAGATCCACAAAACAAAACCACAAGCATGATCTCAATCACAAAGTACAAAACAATAGGCACAACTCAAACCAGGTATAACTGATTAAATAAGTACAAATGATTAGTCGTAAAGCTAGATCATCTCATTATATCAATAGGCACTGTTGCTAATTCACATAGAATCATTGGGTGCTAATTCACACAGAATCGTTGATTCACATAGAATCTCTGGGTGCTGATTCACAAAAAATTGGTGGTTGATGATTCACACAGAATTGTTGGGTGCTTATTCACGCAGAATCACTATTTCTTCTTCACGTCTCAGCCAGTCACCGGATTCCCGCTCATAGAACGCTTGAATCTGGGAGAAACCTCTTATCAATCTTTCGGTTGTATTTCAACCCGAACAAAGTCCCATGAAGAAGTTACCCAAAGACCGTCACATCATAAGGGTTCCAACGCAACAGACGACACGTCTACCAGACACCCGATTTGTAAGTTATTGGCATTTTAGTGCCGAGGGACCGGTTGGATTTAGGGTCAATCCAACCTGGATGTACTCCAATTTTATCCAAAACTCTCATGGAGTATCTCAAAAGGGTTGTCTTGCTCCAAGGATCCCAGCGCCGTAGACGGTTCATCAAACAAATGTCCGGTTCGCAAGATATGTCCTTTTAAGCGTATCGAGGCTCGAGAGGGGTACGAGTCTGGTCCGACCCGGTTCGGTTCAACCCGATCCGGCCCAGACTAAACTGGCCTAGGCCAGCCCGGTTGGGCTTGGCCGCGGCAGCTCGGCCCACCGTCTGGCGCAACCAACGCGGGGGTCGCGCTGTCCGCATGCTGAAGGACTCAATGAGTCATTCGGTTCATTTAAGTGGCGACGCCATGTAACCCTACCAGGGTGTCTGCGGGACCCACAGGGAGCGGGTCCCTCACCTTCGGCCAAGGCTTTGATAGTGCGACTTCCACCTGTGGCGTGCGCCGCCTCGCCGTCACTGTGGCCAGCCCATGTCGGCTTCCCCTTTGGTTCACCGAGGCCCCTCCCTCCTCCGCAGCTGGCGAGCACCGACCACCGTCTCCGCCGCTGGCGCCGGTCGCCGGTGCCGTGCCGGCGAGCCTTTCGCGGGCCACCAGGTGAGCTCTGGTTGTCTGTTCTTTCATCCAGACGTGCCAACGGCCCTCCAGGGATGCCGTCATCGCTGTCTGGCTCTCAGTTTCTGCTTTCCATCGAATTGAAAATCATCCCACGAAGAACGCATCAAGAAACAAAGCGGCGGAGGGTCCGTGCCTTGTTAGTTTGGCCCATGCCCTCCGCGTTATCATTATAACAAGTGAGATATTATTCAAAACAACAAAGTTAACTTAAAAAAAACCCTACCTATTAGATCATCGGTGACCGCTACGAACGATAGGGCTTCCACATTTGAGGGTATTGAAGATGAAGGAGAAGGTTCGTGTGCATTGACATTCTTCATCCATCAACCTTCAGATCGATTCCACAACATGCATCATCAAATCCTCCATTCTCCTTTGGTGGAAGGTGTCATAATATGTTTCCAGAGGTTCCTCACAATTGTGATAAAATCCCACGCCCAAGATTCCATTAAATAGACAGGTATTCTACCGAGTTGCACAACAATAATGTAGTTCATTTATGAACCACGTTTAATGTTTCTGAAAATTGCTTTTTTTTATTATAGGGAATAAATGAGGATACAAAGTACCCCCTCCCAAAGCCTTTAAGGAGGGTGGAAGTGGTTTAATCCAAGGGCATATCCCTCGACTAAAGACAAACACTCCAAGGGAAGGGATCCTAAGTTATTATAAAGGTCCAGCTCATCCTCCTGACTTTCAATCCGTGAAAGCGCATCAGCCGCGAAGTTAGCCTCCCTCCAACAGTGCTTCAAATTCCTCCCAAGATCAGTTGCCAGCGAACATCTTCGGATCACATACACCAGATCCCAGGCCAGTTCATAAATACCACGCACCGACCTGACGAGGACATCAGAATCTAATTCCATCACATCAACCAAAAAACCAGCCCTCCGACAAACTGTGATTCCTATGAGAAGCACCCTAGCCTCTGCACCCAAAGAGCTTCTAGGACCAAAGAACACGCTGTAGTCTAGCAAAACTGAGCTAGAAGTATCATGCAGAACCCCACCACCCCTTATAATCCCATTAATCATGGATCCATCAACATTAAGTTTAACCCCTTGGAGTGGCGGAGACCATCTGATCCATCAGCCAACCAGTCCGCCTGCCATGGGTGAAACTAGCGAATCAAAAGAACCTAGAAACTGGTGACCCCCTTTCAACAAAGAGCCAAAATCGAAAATGAGTGCTTTCAAACAGATCCATAGAAAATGAAGAGATCTCCCGTCGCCCAGTCGAGACAGATTATGTGCCTCCCAAATAACCCAACAAATGGAAGAGAGAATAACACACATTTCCTTGCCTTTCGTAGTCCTTCCCTCCAATCCTTGAAGCTAGGCCACCAGAAAATCTTGGAAGGAAGTATCGAAATGAAAATAGCACGGGAGAGGAATGAAGTGCGACCAAAGGAACACTTCCCATTCACATTTAGTGGCTTGGAGATATAACTATCCCACCACCGATGCTCAACCGTTGGAGAAAAGAAATAAAATAACTTTGTTAAGTTATTTTATTATTTTTTTGTAAAGTCCAAAATTTATCTTTTTCTCCCGACCTACTACGGTCGAAGTGAAGCTTCCCTTAAGTGAATATCAGCAATGCGGATTCAATGGTGTCCTCATATTTCAATTCCAAGCATCGATTTAAAAGTTAGAAAATGTCGTTCGCACATTTACTGAACACACCTTAAAAAAAGTTCAAAAATTCATTTTCGACACACCGGGCCTCAGAATCAATCACCACCAATTTTACCAGATTCATACTAATCCCAAATAATTTTAAACAAATTACATGGAATTTTTGGGTCTTTACACTCTCCCCACCTTAGGGAGTTTTTCCCTAAAAGCTTCAAAAAAAACTAGGGGAACAAATGAGGGTACTGATCATGCATCTGAGCCTCCCACTCTCATGTGCTCTCCTAGAGGATCTTGTACTGGAAATAAACTCACACCAGAGTAACCGAACTCCCACGAAGGACCCACTCCTTTCGATCATCTGTCTCCATCGGGAACTCTACAAACGTCGCCTCGTCGTCAATGTCCAGATCGTCCCAGTCAATAACATGCGATGGATCATGCACGTATCTCCTCAGCTACATCACGTGAAAAATATTATGCACCTGGTGCATCTTTGGGGGAAGATCTAGATAGTACACCACCTCGCCTACTCTATTGAGGATATTGAAGGGTCCGACGAACCTCGGAGATAGCTTTCCACCCCAGCCAAACCTCTGTAATCCTCGTCGAGGTGAGACTTATAGGAAGACATGGTCTCCATCCTCAGACTCCAAGGGTCTCCATATCCTATCTTCATAAGACTTCTACCAGCTCTATGCAGTCTTTATCCGTTCCTGGATGATTTTTACCTTCTCTGTGGTTGTCTGCACAAACTTTGGACGCATAAGTGCTGAATCCCCTAGGTTTGTCCAACAAAGAGGTGATCTGCATGGTCTCCCATACAAGGCCTCAAACGGAGCCATGACGATAGTGGAGTGGTAACTATTGTTGTAAGAAAACTCCACCAGTGGCAGGTGGTACTCCCAACTGGGAACAAAATCGAGGACCCAAGCATGAAGCATGTACTTGAGTGTCTGTATGGTCTGTTTTGTTTGAACATCTGTCAGAGGGTGAAAGGCGGTGCTCAAGCGTAGTTGAGTCCCAAATGCCTCCTGAAATCCCTTCCAAAAGCGGGATGTAAAATGTGTGTCGCGATATGAGAGGAACGTCAATGGTACCCTATGAATTCGCACAATCTACTACACATAGAGGCATCCCAAGCCCTCTACTGATCCCTACTCTCATATGGGCAGGAAGTGAGATAACTTGGTGAGTCGATCAATGATCACCTATATGTAATCGTGGCCCCTAGACGTACGTGGTAGCCCTATCATGATGTCTATGGAGATACCATCTTACTCACACTCTGGTACCTCAAGTGGCTGAGCTAAGCCGGTTGGTACCTGATGCTCAGCCTTCACTAGCTGACAAGTAAGGCATCGAGATACAAACTCTGCCACTGTTTTCTTCATCCCTGGCCACCAGTACAGACGCCGGAGGTCATGGTACATCTTCGCCACCCTAGGATGTACCGCTAAAGGGGATGTGTGGAACTCCCTCAACACGTCCTCTCTTAGCATCACTGGTACCATGGTGTGTCCTCTGAAGAGGACGACATGCTCCCCACCTTCAGAAAATCCTTCAGGAGCCTGTCCTAAGGATATCTGAGCATGTCGGGCCTCACAGTCAACATCCCCAAGCTATGCCTCCCTAGCTCACTGTAGAAGTGGGGGAGTAACAATCATAGACTGGAGGTAAGATACTCTATCTCTATCCACGAAGGATTTGTGCAACACAGCTAGCTACTCTGTCACGTCACTCAACAGCTGTAGACCATACCTCCTACTAAGTGAGTCTACTACTACGTTCCCATTCTAAGGAGTATAAACTATCTCAAAGTCATAGTCATAGAGGAACCATACCCATCGTCGTTGTCTCAGGTTCAGGTCCTTTAGTGAGAAGATATACCTGAGACTCTTGTGATCAGAGTAAACAGTAAACCATTCACCCATCAAGTAGCGCTACCACATCTTCAGCGCAAAGAACACTGCTGCTAACTCCAGGTAATGGGTAGCATAGTTCTGCTTGTGCTGTCTCAACGGTCAGGAGCTGTAGGTGATCATTGATCGATCCTGTATCAGGACACAACCCAGTCTAGTCCCTAATGCGTCACAGGATACTACATACCCAACGACCTCTTTTGGTAGCCTCAAGATGGGGGCACTCTTCAGTCTCTGTCTCAGCTCCTAAAAACCCTATTGGGACTTCTCCATCCACAATAAAGGATACCCATTCTTTTTCAAAGCTGAAAAGGGTGTCGAGACTCTGGAAAAGTCAAATAAAAATCTCCGGTAGTACCCAGCCAATCAAAAAAAACTCCGCACCTTGGTCACACTCTTGGGAGGCTCCCAAGAAAGCACTGCCACTATATTTTCCAGATCAACTGTGACTCCAGCCTCTGAGATAACTTTCCCCAGGAAGTGGACTTCCCATATCCAGAACTGGCACTTCGAAAGATTATCATAAAGCTGGTTCTCTCGAAGTGTATCCAGAACAACCTGTAGGTGCATGGCATGCTCCTACTCTAACACTGAGTATATCAAGATGTCATCAATGAATATGACCACGAAGCGATCAGGGTATGGATGGAAGATCTTGTTCATGAGCCCTATGAACACTATTGGAGCATTTCTCACACCGAAAGGCATCACCAAGAACTCTTAATGGCCATACCGACATCTGAAGGCTGTCTTCGGTAATCCTTATCTTATACCCTAAGCTGATGATAGCCTGATCTAAGGTCTATCTTTGAAAAAAATCATGCTCCCTTCAGCTGGTCGAAGAGATCATTGATCCTTGATAGAGGATAATTGTTCTTCACGGTCACCTAGTTCAGGTGCCGATAGTCCACACAAAGTCTTATACTCCCATCTTCTTTCTTGGTGAACAAGATCAGGGATGCCCATGGAGAAACACTGGGCATTACGAACCCCTTTCTCTAAAATTCCACAAACGATACCCTCATATCACGAAGTTCCATGGGAGCCATCTGATATGCTGGAGTAGATATCAGTGTCGTCCTAGGGTACAAGTTGATATGAAAGTCTACCTCTTTGTGAGGAGGTAGTCCCGAAACATTATCAGGGAAGACATTAGCATACTGGTCCACCACTACAGGATAATTCAGACTCTTCACGTCAACTACTCCACGGGTAAGGCTAGCCAACTTATGAGTGATTGTCTGCACCCTACTCTAAGAAAGTCCATCCTATGCTGCAAAGGTTTCCTTCTCACCGGTGAAAGAAAACCTGATTCCATTCTCGCAGACACACCACAATTTGCGCCTAAAATAGTCGATCTGAGCATAGACTGCAGATAGCCAGTCCATACCTAATATGACATCGTAAGGCCTCGATGTTGCTACTAAGAGATCCTAGCCAAAGCTCTCACCTCCTAGGGTGAGATCACACTACCTGCACTAGTGTGTAATCGTCCAATCCTGTCTTGTAGGAGTCACTAATCACAAGGATCGATCCAATGGCTCCATCAAAATATCCGAGCTCCGAACGAGTGTCGTGGAAATAAAAAAGTGACTGACACCTGTGTCTATAAGTACTATAGCTAGGGTGGAATAGACACATATTGTACCTCTAATCATCTCTAGAGCGCCGTGGTTGTAGGCCTGTGATGCCTGTAGCTGAGCTCTCCCCTGTCTACCTGCCCCTGTGGTCGGGGTGGTCCACCTGGGGGTGGTGGTGGTAGAACCTCAAACCGTCATCCACCACCTGCTGCACGACCTGCACCTCTGCCACATCTGCCACCCTAAGAACCTCCTCGCTCGAACCTCGGCCGCTGCCTCGGCAGTTCCTCGACCGTCTTCTGATCATCGGTAAGGTGGGTCGGGTAGTCGTGAGCCATGTGGCCCTTCCCGCCGCACTTGAAGCACATTATTATTCCCTACCGACCTCCTCTACCTTGCAAGCTCTGCACCTCTAACTCTATATCATGGGGTCACCCTCCAGAAGGTCTGGTCTGCTTAGACCTCCGCATCATCTACCTACTGCCTGTTGTAGATGACTCGACTACCTATCATTCAATGGTGGCTCGCACCGTCAGTGCCTGCTCAGTTAAGAAGCTCTCCACCAATAATGCTTGCATGTGCACTCCAGCCTGCATCGGGATATTGAGCGATATCATCGATGCTCTGATCTCTCGGTGGAGGCCCTGCTCATAGGTCCAAGCCCTAAAGAATGGGCCTCATACCATGTCGGTGGAGTAGTGCGAGTGGTGAGTGAATCTCGTTGAGTACTGGGCCACTGATAATCTGCGAAACTGTAAGTGCAGCAGCTCCTGGATACACACAGTGCGTAGTGTCGCTGGAATGAACTCCACCCTGAAGAGGCTCTCAAATTCTGTCTATGTGAGGGTCGCCTCGTCATGTAATTGGAGCGTCGGGCTCCACAATATTCCTTCCATGCCCAATAAAAGAATAGTAGCTAGGATCACCATCTGCTCTACTAGTGTCCCAACTAGGCGGAAAACTCATGCCACAGCCTCCAACCAGTCCTCAGTTTCCTCGGTATATGTCTCGCCTCGAAACCTCAAAGGCCACTTCTGCTGGAAATCGTACAATTCCCTCAGTCAGTGTGCACTGTCTGCCATTTGGGCTGGTGGAAACTATTTCACAACGAGTGGTGGTGGTGGTGGTACACCAATCGATGGTGCCAACACAGTAAGAGGGCCCTACACCAAAGCATCGTCTCTTGGTGGGCCGTCATCATGTACTATCTCGAGAATCCTATCTAGTTATCTATGTGGCGATATCCTGAAATGAAACAGGCATGCCACAATCAATAAGTTATACCTGGTGAGCTTACTCAAAATAGATCAAAAGTAAAAACATTTCCAAAACACACGCAATTAGTGTTTTCATGCAATAAATCGAAAATCAGAATTTAGGGTCCTGGTGTATGGATACGTCAGCCGCCACACCAACACTGGACTCCTCGAAATGAAAACCACACTCAAAACACTTAACACTATTGCTCTATTAGAAATATCAGAGTCCTAGTTCTTCGGTAGAACTAACACCTCTGATACAACTTTGTTACGACCCATCCCCCAGGGCCCATGCCATGACTACCCCAATCCCGCCTTCCATAGGCCAGGGGTTGGCGACTAGCACCAGAAAGGCGTATCCCTAAAATGAGAAGACATTTTCTTTAAACCTGCACAAACACATAGTCCAAGAACACAATAAGATGTAACAAAGAAGTAAAAAATACTGTAGTAAAAGTGTGTACAGAAAGTAGAGGGGGCCAGAATACAAGCCCAAATGAAAAGTAAAAATACAACTGAAAACAGAAAACAGATCCTGCGATCATCCACCAAGGATCCTACCTGAAGGTTAGGTACAACTCATCTTCACTGCTCTCCACGTCGACCAGTCACCGGTGTCCACCATCAGGTCCTAGCTCCCTGAGTCTCAGTCAAGGGTTCCCGTCGTCTGCACAAAACACAATAAGGTGCAAGTGAAGCTCATGCAAGGGTGAGTATAACAGTACTTAGTAGGGACCCTGATACCCTTGAAGGTCTCTCAGAGTTCCATGAAGGAAAACCACAAACATGATCTCAATCACAAATTACAATGAAAAAGACACAGCTCAAACCAGGTATAACTGAGGACAGAAGTATGGATGAATAGTTGTAAAACTAGATAATCTCATTCTCTCAATAGGTACTACTATTGATTCTCACAGAATTGTTTGGTGTTTATTCAAACAGAATCGCTGGGTGCTGATTCACATAGAATTGTTGGGTGCTGATTCACACAGAATCGTTGCATGACGATTCACACAGAATCGATAGGTGATGATTCAAACAAAATTGTTGGGTGATGATTCACACAGAATCATTGGGTGCTAATTCACATATAATCGCTCTTCGTTCTTCGTGTCTCATATAGTCACAAGATTCCCGATTATAGTATGCTTGATTCTGGGAGAAAATGCTCCTCAAGCCTTTGGTTTTATTTAAACTAGAATTAAGTCCCATGAAAAAGTTACCCAATGATCTTTAGTGTCATAAGGGTCCCAATGCAACAGACAACGCGTCAACCGGATGCTCGGCCTGTAAGTTATTGCCATTTTACTATCGAGGGGCTTGGTTGGATTTGGGGTCGATCCAACCCGGTCATACTCCAATTTTCTCCAAAAATCTTGTGGAGTATCTCAAAAGGGTCGTCTCACTCCAAGGATACCATCACCGTAGACGGTTCATCAAAAAAACATCCAGTTTGCCAGATATGGCCTTTTAAGCGTATCTGGGCCCGAGAGGGGTCCGAGTCTGGTCCGACCCAGTCAGACCCAGTTTGGTCCAACCCACCCAGTTCGGGTCGACCCGACCCGACCTGGTTGGACTGGGTCGTGGCAGGATCGACCCACTATGCGGCAGAATGGTCCGCCCCAGCTGGGTTGGGTTGTGGTGGCTCAGCCCGCTGGCTGGCACGACCCACATGGTGGTCACGTGGTCCACTTGCTGAAGGAATTAATGAGCCGTTTTATTCATTTAAGCGGCGACGCCACGTGGTACAACTAGGGTGTCCGCGGGACCCGTATGGAGTGGGTCCCTCGCCTTCTACCACAACTTTGATGTCGCAGCTTCGACCTGCAGTGCGCGACGACGCGCCGCCTCGCCATCACCATAACTGGCGAGCACCGACCGCTGTCTCCACCGCTGGAGACGGTCTCCATTACCGTGCTGATGAACCTTCCGTGGGCCATCAGGTGAGATCCGGTGGTCTGATCTTCCTTCCAGACATTCCTACGGCCCTCCCTAGATGTCGCCATCGCTGCATGCCTCCCGGTTTCCGCTTTCCATCGAATTGAATATCATCCCACGAAGAATACATCAAGAAACAAAGCGGCGGAGGGTCCAAGCCTTGTTCGTTTGGCCCATGCCCTCTTCTTTAGCATTATAACAAGCATGAGATTATTCAAAACAACATAGATAACATTAAAAATAAACCCCCTACCTCATAGATCGTTGGTTACCACTACGGACGGTGATGCCTCCATGTTCTAGGGTATTGCGGACGAAGGAGAAGGTTCATGTGCGCTGACGTTCGTCGTCTGTTGACCATCAGATCGATTCCACAACAGGCGTTGTCAAATCCTCCATTCTCCGTCGGTGGAAGGTGTCATGGTACATTTCCAAAGGTTCCTCATAGTTGTGATAAAAATCCACGCCCAAGCTTCTATTAAAAATATGGGCATTCAACCGAGTTTCTCAACATTAATGCGGTTCATTTATGAACCACATTTAATGTTGCAACGTTGTGGTTAAAAAGCTGAAGTTTCAATCAATTTAATGGCTTGACAAGTCTCCAGTCCCAACATCGATGCTAACCATTGGAGAAAAGAAATAAAATAAATCTGTTAAGTTATTTTTTTTCTAAAGTCCAAAATTTATCGTTTTCTCCTGACCTACTGCGGTCGAAGTGAAGCTTCCCTTAAGTGAATCCCAGTGCTGCGAATTCAGCGGTGTCCTAAAATTTCAATTTTGAGCACTTGTTTAAAAGTTAGAATACTCCGTTCTCACATTTAATAAATGTACCTTAAAAAAAGTTCAAAAATTTATTCCAGGCACATTGGGTCTCGGAATCAAGTGTCGTTAATTTTCACAGACTCATAATAATCCCAAATAAATTTAAAAAAAATTACATGGAATTTCTGGGTCTTTACACTATAGGATTTAATCAATTTCTCAGGGCTTCATAGGTAATTAAAGATGGTTAAACAACCCATTGAAATAAGTTCTCAAGTCAATCTCACGCTATCATGTGGTTTGTGTATGACACCAAAGTTCCCTACCTAGCTTGGGTTGAGATAATAGATCCAATTTCTTTTAAATACCCAAACTACTCTTTGAATAAGGGAGAGAATAAATAGGATAGGAATTATGGATCTGAATCACCCAGTTAATCAAAATATATTCAAAGGTAAACTCTATTAGGTAAACTATGGTATGTAAATTGATGTAGGAAAACGAAGGTAGGTGAATGACGGTAAGCACACCCGTTTTATGACCACCTTACCTCTGTCATTCCATCCATTCTAGTTTTCATGTATTCAACATGTATGTGAAATTCCCAAAGTGGGTTGTGTGTGCAAGGTTATGATAAATAGTCCATGTGTGTAGAATATTACCTAGATTTTTGTTATGATTTGGTTGAATCTGACACGCATGGTGATTATCATACTTGCCTTTGTAAAGCAACTCTATAGCTTCTCTTTATGCTTTACTTTTTTAATAAGATTTCCTCATAGTAGGTTCACCTGACTCTTGAATCTTTTGGTATATTACCCAAATACATCGTTCACTTAATAATAAAACAAGCGGTATGAATTAGTTCTTCGACCTACCTATGAAATGGAATGACATCCATGTAATGACCCATCCCGGTATGCCACAGAAACTGACATTAGATTCTACCCTCCATAAGTCCCAAACATATTTCTTTATCCCCATGGGCTTGCAACCAGTGCTTGGGAAATATAGGAATCCCTTTAGGAATAATTTCTCTAAAAATCAAAGATCCAAGATAGTTGAATATTTATTTGAAAAAACTAAAATAAATAAACAATTCAAACAGGTCATAACCAACAGAACTTCTCCAACCCATTTGTATGAACATAAACATCAACCATAAATATAACAATATAACCTAGGATAAGTAGATAAATCACTAACCAGAAATAAAAAAACCCAACTCAAGCTAAGCTCAACACCATCTCTATGCAACCTCTGGTAGCTCACCACCGCCCAAATCATCCCACATCAGCCTCAAGGAATGATGAATGGATCTATATAAAATCATAGAATTATCATGTTATAGGCATGATCTAAAGAACCTAGTATGTCGAGAAAACCCACCAAAAAATTCAATTAATTTCTTATGGAAATTCTTAATTTATGGGTTTTTAATTAACTAGAAAGTAGGCTTTTCCACTATAACTTATAAGTAAAACCAAACAATTCCATAATCATCTTAATCATTTTTCTTTGATTCCCTAAACCCAAAAGACACACTTGAAATATTTCATATGACTTAATCCATTTAAAACCACACACCCATTAACAATTCTAAAAGTAACCTAATTGTTTTACTAAAACTAAAATGGTTACTTTAAAAAAATTAACCAGAGGAATCCCTATTTGAACCAAAAAACCAATTTTTAAATCCACTTTAAAAACCCAAAAAAATAATATTTATATTCAAAATAGGTTTTTTCAAATATATTTGGAGACACATTTTTCAAAGGAAACAACTCAACACTAATTGGTAAAACATAACCAAAATATGCACTATATATCACAAGGTCTATAAAATATATAAGCAAGAAATAAATTACACAACAAACAAGTAGGGGAAATGATTCAACCAAAAAATAGATCAATATCCCCAATATTAGTAACCAAGAAGGAAATCAAATGTTTCATGGTATCTACCATCAAATACCTACCACTATACACATCCTACCTTATAAGAGTATTCCACTCGTAAACCAGCTACCAATGTTTACTAAATTCCAAACCAAAATTCATCCAACTCTACCACATAATCCTCCTTATGATGACACCCCTCCTACAACTTGTTCCTAGTACAAATGGAGGGTCGATAATGGCATGTGAACAAGATAGAGTAATAGAATTAGATATCTTACTTAGCACCCGAGTTTCCATGAACAATAAGGAAGTGAGGTAAAAGAAAATTCAATCTAATTTTCAAATAAAAGACACAAAAAATGGATAACCCTTACCCCTAACACCCAAACAATGAATATCCCCATATATCCCATGCACCCATGGAATAAAGAATCACATTCACACCGAAGGGGATAAACAAACATCACATAGTGATAAGAAACCCTCACATGGGTTATACAAATCAAAGGTGGAAATAAAGGGGTTTCTTTCATGTCAGCCAATTTAGAACCAAATTCCCAACTAGGAATTTATCATAAAACACATCTCAGAACACTATGACATCTCATATTTCAAAACCACCCTTAAATATGGGTATCCTTTTTTAAATTCCAAAACAATTCCAAGGCCACCCATTTCTGCCATAACATTCCAAAGGATCCATTAATGCACTTCAAAAAATGTGGCAAATCCCACACACAATTCAAAATAACATATAAAATATAGTAAATTACTATTTTTTAATCAATTTTAAGTCAACAAATCACTTTAAAAAATCCCCCTTAAAAAATATTTTCTACTCATTTAAAACCAAAATTGAATTAAAATCCAACCCACATCATTAAAACCATTTCAACAATCCTCTTAGGAATTTTATAAAAGCTTAGCACATGAAAATATTCCATTTCAAACATTAAAACATGGAATTCATAAGAGGAATCTTTAATGATAATATAAAAACAAAATAAAACTATTATAAATCATACTAAGGATATGAAATATGTTTATAATTTCATAAAAATGGAATTTAGAAAGGAGAATCACACTTTGAATTCCAAAAATGTAACAATTACATAGAAACACCAACTTAGAAGAAGCATAAACCAAGATAAAACACCTCACCTTCAATATAAACCACCCAATAAAGCAAGATGACCTCCTCTTAAAGTCATAAGAGTCCAAATCCCTAGGTTCGAATCATCCCAAACCCAATCCCTAGATTTTATAGTGAACTAAGGTTCCAGTAGAAAGTAGAAACATGTGAAATAAGAGAGAAAGAAGAGTAAAGGAGAAAGAGGAGGGATACCTTGGAATCACTTGAAAACACAAAATGAAGACCAAGAACCAAGAAGATAGGAGTTTAGAGATCCTCCTTGGGAACCCAAGGGTTGTGTGACATAAATGGAGGAGAAGAAGGGCGAAATACCTGCTAATTCTAAGAGGGTATTTTGGAAAATTCCCAAAATTTTAACATTTAGGAAAGACATACAGTTTGGCCACAAGGTTTGCTAAAACATGATCTAACCATGAATTTGAGACTACTATGGATGAGGTCAGTCACATGGTTTAGTGACATGGTTTTCCAAACCATGTTCCACCCACACACCGGCCTCTAGATTAGCTAAAATAGTTACACGGTTTTGGGAGACCTCCATACCATTTTTCAAATTGTGTAGAATCCATAAAAAATGTTTATCTAACCATAAAAGGCCACCTCACATGGTCAACACACAATTACTCTAAACCATGTGGGATAATTGTGATTTACCCAAAAAACCTCAAGAAATTCAAAATTCTGACCTAGAAATCATCAGGACCAAGAATATCTTAACATAAGATAAAATAATACAGAATCATCACCACAATGACATGGTGGGTGTAAAAATGCTTATATTATATCACAAACACCATCCAAGTTACATGCCCAGAGGAAGGAAATCAAAAATTCCTTTATGCATTCCTTTTGATATGGTCAAAAAACCCATAAAGGACAACTTGAAGCCTCTTCCAAAAACATTAAACCCACCGGATCATGGCATGTAGACTAGCGTGAACCCCTTCAATCATGGATTTCATTGATAAAAAAAATATGAGAGTATAAGCATAAAATATATCCATATGAAATGGTTAATACAAAAAAATATCCCAAAATAAACTAAAAACCCCAAGCCAGTACATGATCACATCCATTTGACATCGGTCTCTCACCATATCTGTAACATCCATTAACTAACTAAAAAAATACAAAATTTGATCAAAACCTATATACATGTATAAAAACATGAGAGCCATATATATATAGGTGTGTATATAGGGCGTGTGCTAAATAGGCCCAGTAGGATTTCACCAAAATGTCTCTAAAATTAATTTTAATTCATTTTATAAATTCTAGTTTGGGTATCATTTAGAAAATATGTTTTCCCAATAAAATAGAATAAACAAAGAAAGTTTCATACATTTATCGCTTTTAAAAATAAAAATGGTAAAAACTTTTAGGAAACAAAATCACTATCAATTTTGAATTAATGATTTTAAACATATAAATATAAAACAAATGAAAACTTTCATTCAAATATATGTGATATAAAAAAAATATAAACCACCAATTTAAAAGGAAAACACTTTAAAATGTAAAAAGGTAACTTCAAGGTTATTGAAAAAGAAGAACCATTTTTTTTCATTAAAAACATTTAAAAAACATACATTTTCAAAAAAAGTGAAAATTAAACTACACTATAAGTAAAAAAGTATGGAACTAGTATTAACCACCATGTAAAAGAAAAAAAATATAATCAATCATTTATAATGAAAATGGTTCCACCAAACCAAGATGATAACAAGGGGATAAAATACATTATATAGTAGAAATCCCAAAAAAGTCAGTATCATATGGAATAAGCATCACGGGAAAATCACTAGGTCAAAACATGATGGGATCCTATACATACTCAGGTGGAAATTTTTTTGACCTATCTTTCATTCCTAAAATATATAATCTCCTGGTACACTATCATAGCCTCATCATAGCACCCCAGTAGAATGATAATTCAATGATATCCAATGACTAGGGTCTCTTGATATCTAAAGGTAGTTCCGAGAATACTTTAACGGTAAAAAAACTATTGTAGAAGATACTCCTTCAGTTTAGAGGGATGCAATGAGTTGGTCATGTTTTGAAACATATTAAAAAGGAGACGACCCATGAAATGATGACAAAAAGTTATTTTCCACTAGGAAAAGAATCTCTATTGGGAATAAAAAAGGATCTCCACCAAATGAAAGTTTAAATGATGATACTCTTCTAAAATTGCCAGGGGATTGCCAAACCTAAAACAATTTGACCTCTTAAATACTTTATAAAAAAGAAAAAATATGGCCTATTAGGTATCTCTGAACCAAATATGATTTACTCTGATAATATTGCTTATATTAATAATATGGGTTACCAGATCATCAGTACGAATCTATCCACCAATGACATAAAGGCTCTGGGTTTTTTCTCACTTGAGGTTAGATGAATTTTTTTTTCCTGTTATCTCTACATAAAAGATGGTCTCACTCAACTATAATTACATGTGAATGCAAAATTACTGGTCTTTTTTATATTCATACAATTGATTTGAGGAAAGTAGAGAGCTATGACAGAACATTCAAGACATGAGTAGCTACATTAATTGTACATGCACCCATATTAGAGATTTTAATTCCATTATAAATATAGATGAGAGGTTAGGCATGTTTAATTCTTCTACCTCAATAATAGATTTCATGTCTTTTCCTAAGGATAGTAATATTTATGAAGTTAATTTTGTGGGTTCCAAATATAAATGGTATAAAAAGCATATTATGAAGATGGTGGATAAAAAACTAGATAGAACCTTTTCAAATGCTTTGGCCCTTGATTCTGGGGATTTTATTTCTTACTCTACCCTTAAAAAATTTAATTTTGATCATCACACTATCTTGGAAAATATTGTTAAAAAAGTGGTAAAATCAACCTCTCCATTCATATTAAAAAATTCTTGGAATCAACACCTTGATTGTAAAAAATTGATCTGGGATACCTATAAATATTTCATTCTTAAAGATGATGCCTTGTATTGTATCTAAAATTTAAAAATTCATAAGTAAAAGGTGAAATTTTGGAGTAGATAATGTTTTAGTCAACTTCAGGAAAATATTTCCCACATTGATTATCTTCTTAAATTCACTCAAGAAAAGTATTCGGGTATTGATTTTCCTATAGTTCTTCAGCAGGAAAATGTGGTCACTCAAGACCTGATTTTTTTACTTAACCTGAATGAATGTTTGAATAGGGAAACATATAATGTCAAATAGTTTAATGAAAGAGATAGAAACACAAAAATTTTCAACTCTATTTAAAGGGTCCAAAAAATTAATAGGCCTCTATCTATTATAAATGATAATGGGTGTTTCTTTGATAAGAAAGAGTATTTGGCTCCTCATGTTGTATCTTTCTACATGAATCTCTTTAATGCTCCCAAATATTTCACTAAATTAATTGAAGAAAGTATTCCCAATATTGTTAATAATGAGGATAATTTAAATCTCTATGAAGTTCCACTTGAATTTGAGATCAAATAAGTAATTTTTAGTATAAATAATGTGATATCTCTTGGACTGGATGGTTTTACAAACTATTTCTTCCAAAACCTATTGGAATATTATTCTTTGGGATGTTTTCAAACTTGTCATTCACTTTTTAAAGGTGTTTAGGTTACACAAGGTATCAATACTCAATTTATTTCCCTTATTCCTAAAGTAAAGAATGAAAATGAATACATCTTTTTAGACCTCTGGCACTGGTCAAAACCATTTAAAAAATTATTTGTAATATTATTTCAAATAGGATTTCTAGTATTTTTAATGTAATTGTATCCTTAAATCAGTTTAGATTTATTAAAGTTAGAATTATTCAGGATTTCCTTATCACTGCCTCTGAATATGTTAAACATCTCACAAAATCCACAATAGGAGGTAATATTGATATCAATCTTGATGTTAAAAAATATTTTGATAGTA
Source organism: Viscum album (assembly GCA_963277665.1). Taxonomy (NCBI): domain Eukaryota; kingdom Viridiplantae; phylum Streptophyta; class Magnoliopsida; order Santalales; family Viscaceae; genus Viscum; species Viscum album. Next base: position 1,574,447,746 of record OY728161.1, on the reverse strand, counting down.
TTTATTGGGGATTAATTTTCATGGTTTTAACCAAATTTGGATTTAATGAGGTTTTTTGTAAATTGTGTTAAATTTCTTCTGAGTTCATCCAAAATTTCAGTGCTTATCATTAACTTTCAGAAGGGTTATTTCACTTCCTTAATAGGTGTCATACCGGGTGATACACTTTTTATAATTTTATTCTCTATTGTCGTGGAATATTTAAGTAACATATTATCAATAAGATAAATACCAAATAAATGAAACCTATCATGGGTGGAATATGCCTTGTTACTCCAAATCCTTTGATATATGATGATGACATCATCATATTCACTCTGGTTGACAAAAGAAACTTAATTAACATCAAAAGTGCACTCCTTCATTATGAAAAGGTTTCAAGGAAAGTAATCAGTTTAAAAAATGTAACTAGTACATTAGAAAAAGAAATTTGTAGGTAGAAAACTAAATATCATCAAAGAGTTGGGAGTCATAGAAGGTGGTTTCCCTTTCACTTCTTGGTGTCCCAATTTTTTGGGAAAACCTCGTTTTGGGAATTTTCATGCATAGTGAGTCGGATAAAAAAGGATCATCCTTTTGAAATATGTTATTGTGTCAAAACAATTTATTCAATTATGGTTTATAAATGGATGATTTCCCTCATCAAAAACATTATTTCCTCTATAAGGAATTTTTTATAGACTATAAAAACTATACAAAGAATACTTGCCACTATTTCTTGGAGACAGTGATGTATTCCCATTGATTGTTAAAGGCTGGGTATCAAAAATTTCAACACGTTTAGTCAATATTTATAGGTTAATTTTATGTGGAGACTCATCAATGAAAAATAAGAATAAATTTATTTTTTAAAGGATATATTTCTCAGAAACCCAAAGCTGTAAATGTAAATTACATGGAATCCTCTACATGGCCTTCTCTAAAAGAATCCTTCTCCATTATTTTGGTTTATTCTCATCAGTTTTCCAACACCATGCCTTCTATTAATTTTTGGTTAGATAACTAAATCCATACTCCTCTCTTTAACAACCTAATATTTCATGACATAGAATTTGATACAAATGTCTCAATTAAGGATCATATGGAGAATTCATTGGATATTATTCCTCTAGATATCAAGGAAATTGTTTTCAACTATAATTTCATTAGTGGTGGGGATATTCTTGTTTGGGAGCATGATTATAATGGTAAGTTATATTTAATAGAATTTTATCCTGAAATAACATAAGGACATACCTGTATATGGGTGAAATAGTAGAACTGGTCTTAGATTCCTCCTTCTAGAATTACTCTTTCTAGGAGAGTGATGTATTATAATCTCCTTACCAATGAATATCTATAGCTTGTGGTTACTAACATGCGCTCGATATGTGTCTTATGTAATTAACATCGGGATGACATTGATCACTTATTTCTTTGTTTTGTAATAGAGGCTGCTCTATATATTGTAGTGGAAGGTCTTTTTGAAGTCATGTTTCCCTATAATTATAGTATCAAATATAATCTTACTACTTGAATAAGGATTCTTGGTTCTCATCAACTTTGGAATTTGCTTCATGTTTTTTACTCTGAATTTTGCACCTGATCTGGAAAAACTGAAACAAACAGATACATGAGGAAATATAATTATTCCTATAAACTGCACTTTCCCATAACATTTATGTTTTTAAAAATACAAATTATCTCCAAACTAGTTTTGATGATAACCATTTACATGATCTTATTATTCTTAGGTTCTTTGGTATTTCAGGTTGTCACGACCTGTCCCCCAGGGCCTGTGCTGTAACTACCCTAAGACTACCTTCCATAGGACATGGGTTGACAACTAGCACCAGAAGAAATTTCCCTAAAATGGGAAGGCATTGCCTCAAACTTGTACAAACACACAGTCCAAGAACACAATAAGATGCAACCACGAAGTAAAATAGCTGTAGCAAAAGTGTGTACTAAAAGTAAAGATGACTGGAATACAATCCCAATTGAAGGATACAACTACAAAAGAAAAAATATCCTGAGATAATCCACCAAGGATCCTACCTGAAGGGTATGTACTACTCGTCTCCACAACTCTCCACATCAACCGGTCGTCTCTTTGTACCGCCGGGTCCTAGATTCTATAGTCTTAATCAAGCTTCTCATCGTTTTCGCAAGACACGACATGGTGCGGGTGAATCCCATGTTGGGGTAAGTATAAAAATACCCAGTATGGACCTTGAGACCCCCAAAGGTATCTCAGAATTTCACAAAGGAAAACCAAAAATCATGATCTCAATCAAAAAGCACAAAGAAAAAGACTCGGCTGAAACTAGGTATACAACTCATATATTAGGAATAAATATGATTAGCCTTAAGCTATATCACTTTATTCCATTAGGAAGTTTCCAAAAATGAACCACAAAGTAGTTTCTTCATTTTCAATCAACACAGGGTCGTATGTCGTTGATCCATGATGGGCCTCTCTAAGGATGGTCCTCATCGGGTCACGCACTGCTGATCCACATAGGGTCGCTAGAATGCTGATCCACATAGGGTCTCTATAATTCTGATCGACATAGGGTCTCTATCATGTTGATCCATGTAGGGTTGCTATGATGTTTAGCCACAGAGGGTCACTATGATGCTGACCTGCACAAGGTCGCTATGATGCTGATCCACACAGGGTCGCTATGATGCTGATCCACATAGGGTCGCTATGATGATGATCTACATAGGGTCTCTATGATGCTGATCCAAACAGGGTCCCTATTCAAAAGACATCCAACCATAGGATTCCCCGCACCTTCTGCGCTTGAGTTCCACAGTATCTTCTCCTCAAGATATCGGTCGTGCCTCAGGTGCAAGTTTTTTGGCAGCAAGGGAACCTCCAGGAGAGCACCTGAGAGGGGGAGGCTCAGATACGTGCTTAGTACCTCCATCTGTTCCCCTAGTTTTTTTGTATCTTTCAGGGGAAAAAATCTCTAAGGTGGGGAGAATTTAAAGACCCAAAAGATCCATATATTTTTTTTAAAATTATTTGGGATTATTACGAGTTTGAGAAAATTGACGGTGCTTGATTCTGAGGGTTGGTGCTTGGGACATATTTTTGAACATTTTTTAAGGTATGTTCAGTAAATGTGAAGGTAACGTTTTTTATATTTTGAACCAGTGCTTAGATTAAAAATATGAGGGCACTTTTGAATCCACAATTCTAGGATTCACTTAAGGGAGTTTTAACTTTGACTGTAGTAGGTCGGGAGAAAAATATAGTTTTACGACTTTTCGAAGATTAATAAAATGAAATAAAAATTGTTATTTTATTTTCTTACCTCTTATTGAGCGGTGGTGGTGGGACTAATTGGTTTTCAAGACTTTTAATTGCTTGAATTATTGTCTTTGTAACTACACCATTGAGAGTTGATAGGTTCATTCATTAATGAACCCCACTAATCTCTCGTTGCGTTAATCACACTTTCCACTCTATTAAAATGAGGCTCGGGCTTGGGTTTTTGACATGCCAGTGAGGAACCTCTAGAGAAGTACTCCGACATCTTCCAATGATGGAGACCAGAATCTTGGACGGCGACGATCCAGGATTGATGAACGCCGAAAACTTCATCAAGCGTGGATTCTTCTTCCACAATGGTGACGTCTTCTCCAAATATGAGGTTGGGGTTGTTTATTTTTAAATTCACGAGAATTGTTTCTTTTCCACATTATTGAAGTATAACAATTCACAAAAGTGTTTAATGGTGTTTATATTTATTTTATGTGATGTAACAATTTCTCCCGCTTGATATAATGATAACGTGGAGGGCACGTTCCAAACGAACAAGGCCCATACCCTCCGCTGCTTTGATATTTGACTTTTTCTTCGGGGAAAAATTTTCAACTTAGTGGAAACTTCAATCTGGGAGCAACGTCATGACGACAACATCCTGGGAGGCCCGTAGGAATGTTCTGAAGGGAAAAAGGACCACCAGAGCTCACCCAGTGGCCCATAGAAGTTCTGCCGGCATGACACCGACGCTAGCGGTGGCTGACATCGGCTGGCCACGATGGAAGTAGGCGGCGCACTATTGCGTTCCATAGAGGGGAGATGCGACATCAATCCCCAGCAGCTGCAGGGGGGGATCGACCCTCGGCCAACCACATTGGTGGAAGGCAGCGCACCATCACACGCCGCAGTGAAGAGGTTGCAACATCGAAGCCGTGACATAGGTGAAGGGGACCCGCGACCTGGGGGTCCCTCTGACAGAAGGGTGGTTTCATGTGGCATCACCGATTTAAAACACCTGAATGAATTTTCCATTTGGGAAGGTGGTCCACCACCTGGCTGGCGGACCACGCCAGCTAGCGGGTCGGGCCGCCCAGTGGGCTGCGCCCAGCCGAGGCGAGTCGGGCCGGTCCACAACCCAATGGGCCGAGCCTGTGGCCCATCCAACTCGGGTTAGCCCAGCCAATTTAGGATGAGTCAGGTCAGACCTAGAACAGGTTGGGCAACCCGAAATGGGTTGGGTCGGCCCAAGGGGGCGAGTCAGGTCGGACCGGAACCGAACCCTTTTCGGCCTAGATACGCTTAAAAGGTCGTATCTCACAAACCAAACATCCATTTGAGGAACCGTTTGTGGAGACGGAATACTTGGAATGAGAAGGTCCTTTTGTGATACTTCAACTGAGTTTTAGAGAATGTTGGTATATGGCCGGGTTGGATCGAACCCAAATCCAATCGGGCCCTCAACACGAAAATGCCTATAACTCACAGACCGGGCGTCTAATTGACGCGTCATCTGTCATGTTGGGACCCTTACGACATGGCGGTCCTTTGGGTTACTCCTTTGTGGAATGTTATGGAAGTTGATGCACAACCAATATCTTCAGGATTAGATACTACAGAACTCAAGCGCACCGGGTGCGGGGAATCCTGTGGCTGGCTGTCTTTTGAATAGTGACCCTATGTGGATCAGCATCATAGAGACCCTGTGTTGATTATCATCATAGAGACCTTGTATGGATCAACATAATATCGAACTTGTGTGGATCAACATCATTACGACCCTGTGTGGATCCGTATCATAGTGACCCTATGTGGATCAACATCATAGCGACCCTATGTGGATCAACATCATAGCAACCCTGTATGGATTAGCATTCTAGAGACCCTGTGTGGATCAACAATGCGTGACCCGATGAGAACCAGCCTTAGAGTGGCCCATTGCAGATCACAGACAAACGAACCTATGTGGATCGATAATGGAACAACTTCTGCGTGGTTCAGTTGTGAATGGAATAAAATAATGTAGCTTAAGACTAATCATCTTTATTCTTGATCTATGAGTTGTATACTTGGTTTGAGTTGAGTCTTTTTCTTTGTGATTTGTGATTGAGATCATGCTTTGTGGTTTTATTTATTGGAATTCTGAGAGACCTTTGGGGGTCTCGGGGTCCCTAGTGGGTATTGTTATACTCACCCCTACTTGGGCTTCACCTGCACCTTGTTGTATCTAGTGCAGACGATGAGAAGCTCAACTAAGACTATAGGATCCAAGACTAGGTGGTACACGGAGGTGACTGGTTGATGTGGAGAGTTGTGGAGATGAGCAATACCTACCTTTCAGGTAGGATCCTTGGTGGATGATCTCCGGAGCTATTTTCTGTTATCTGTTGTAGTTGTATCTTTTCAGTGGGTCTTGTATTCCGCCCCTTTACATTTAGTACACACTTTTACTACTGCAGTTTTACTTTGTGGTTGCATCTTGTTGTGTTCTTGGACTATGTGTTTGTACAGGACTAAAGGAAATGCCTTCCTGGTTTAGGGATACATCTTTCTGGTGCTAGTCGCCAACCCCTGGCCTATATAAGGCGGGCTAGGGGTAGTCACCAAACGGGCCCCTGGGGACAGGTCGTGACATAATAAAACCATTATATTATTCATTCAGATACATTATTATAATTATGGTACAACCTTATACATCCTTTTATCCATCCTACGAATAAAAATATCACCATGTGTGTATACGTACAAGTTGTCATCTCCACGTCATGGTATAATTTGTTATTAAACAATACTTGATTTGGATGGGTATAATGATGAGTATAATGGATTTAAATAATTAATATAACATGATAATTATTTTTTATAATTAATATACCATCCAATTTGATACCATTTAACCATTAAGTGAATGATATTTTTGCTCGTGCGTACGTATGGCCTACCGTCTCCATGATGCGATGCGATTTATTCTCCACATTAACCATTCAAGAATGATTATAAAGTATATATAATAAATATTCATGAAATATATGACATAATAATGCTACTGGATTTATGTATATATGTCATTTACTTTCTTCCATTCAATTCAATAAGGAAACAGAAACATCGTTTATACGTACGTACGACCTACCATCTCCATGAACGGTGCATTCCATTTCATTTATTTATCTATTATATATATATATACTAAGTATATATGATATATATATATATATCATGTTTTAAAATTTTGAAATCATTAAATCATGGTATAAGTAATAATATCAAAAATAAAAATTTAAAAGACATATGATAAATTCAACGATTATTACCCAAAACATTCCTTTAACATGGAATTGATAAATGAATGGGTAATATAATGTTGTAAGTGAATCATATATGATATAATAAATATTATTATGGTTATGTTAAAAGTTAATAATATGTTTAAACACACTATACAAGAGATTCATATACATACGAAGCATATCATACCTAAGGTAAGGGATAATTTTGCAACCTTATTTTTATCTGAGATTGTTTATACGTAAATATTTACTTGGGATATATTTATCATCCATGTCCATGTTTTATAATTTTTTTTTATAAAATGTTAACTAAAGTCATTTTTATCCATTTTTTACTTTTACCTCTTGGCATGGAAGTGATCTTTCTTTTTTTACCATACGTGGTACTTTTTGACTTTTCCAGCAAAAGTACGAGGATAGTTTTTTTTCAACTTATACGATAAGAATGAATTTTTAAATATTCATAAAGCCTTATTTCCATGAATATTATTCTTCACGGTTTCAAGTTTATTTTTTACTAGATTATCTTATTTTAAAATTGCGCAATATTTTGAGAAATGAAAACATTTTTGAAGAAGAAAGGATATTTTCCTTAAGAATTAAGTTCAAGCGTTTTATCAAAATTATTTTTCCTTTGAAATGATTCTCTTTAAATAGGGTTATTTTTTTATCCCTATTATTACTATGATCTGATTGTGTTAATTATGGAGTGATATTTTATATGGATTATGTTATGATGGAATGATGTTTAAGAAATCCATTTTATGTATTGGGTTATGACGAATTATTTATGTTTTTGTGGCACATGTAAGAATGATTTCATTATGAGATGGGTGAGACCTATATCTCCCTCCAATGCATTGGGTAAATATTTATATCTCATGATATATTCATGAATAGAATGACAAGTAAATCTGGTTCAGTAATACAGGGCTAGAATGACAAGTAAATCTATTTTAGTAATACATGGATGGAACTAAAAGTAAACTCGGTTCAGTAATGGACTTTTATACTAGGATGGTCTGGGAAGCAATGCCTTGGCTACTATGAAAATTATATTATGTGCTTATTTGTTTCCCAAAATTCCATGTTTTATTCCAATGCTATTTTATCATGGTTTATATTCCTTTATGATCTATGCCTTATGTACTGCCATGATTTATTTCATGACTCATGATTTTGATATTTAAACTTTATGTTCATGTTTTTACATTCTTATGTGTATGGTTTGTTTTATGTTTTCAATTTTTACACTTACTAAGAATTTGAGCTCATCCTTTTTATTTTTTCTTTTCCCCGGGATATAAAGAAAGGTTTTAGGTAGGAAAAAAGGGGAAGATCTTTATGGGAGATGTTGAATATCTTTCACCAAGATAGAAGATTATGTTCCAAGTTTCCAAAGAGACTAAACTAATATAGTCTTTGGGAATTTATTTTTGTAATGTATTAATTATTTTTTAAAACAAATGTAATGTCCATGTTTTTCAAGATTGGGTCATTAGAGTTGGTATTAGCAAAAAGGTTAAGTCAACGTTTATAAACTAGGATGATAAAATTTTAGTGAGATCCCTAGAGATATTTCTAAGGTATGTATAGGTATGTCCCTAAGGGTAAGTCTAACTATAGGTTACATGACTATAATTATTGTAACGATTAGGAATAACCTAGGATTAAACCTAAGATGTAAGATATTTAAAGTACCTCCCCCCATGATTATGTTGTTTTTTTAGTATGATTTTTTCCTCTCACACTATTTTTTTTTGGGTTTTAGACAAAGACTGAAACATGAAAGAATCATGTTAATAATAAATGAACTGGGAAATGTAATGATTGTCCCCATAAACAAACAAATGTTATGGGATATGGAATGAAAAATCTTATTTCTATACTTACGCAAAATATGAATCATTCTCGACTTCCAAATGAGAAGAGAAGGGAACAACATTCTACTGAGTCCTTCATGAGGTAGCTTACACCTTCTTTCAGTGAGTCTTATGATCTACTTATTGCTGAACAATGGATTAGTACCATTAAAATGATATTTTTCATCCTTCACTATTCAGAACATGAAAAAATCATTTTGGTTGTTTATCATTTAGAAGGTGAAACAGGCTAGTGGTAGACTATAATCAATAATACAAGGCCGCAAGATGAAATTGAATCCATGGAATGAGATGAGTTCAAGAACTTATTTTTCAATTAGTACTTCCCTCGCGTTCTTTGAAAAAATATAGAAAAGGAGTTATTTGAGCTTAAGCAGAAGGATAATGAATATGTTGGTACATACGAGACAAATTTTACAAGACTTTCAAGGTATGATTCTAGATTTATCATCCAACCTGAAAGTAAAGTTGATCGATTCTTCAGTTGCTTAAAATCAAGTCCTCGAAAGGCATTTACTATAAGAGACTTTAGTAGATATGAAGAGATTGTGTTTTTTTGCTATCAAGGTAGAAATGAAAGTTGGTGTTGCATATCAATCTCATGGTTTTGACAAGAAATGAAAGATGGAGTTTAAGGGAAAATCTCAAAATAATGGTGAAAAGAAGATGAATGTTTCTTTATGCTCAAAGTGTGGAAAGAAGCATGGTGGAGATTGTATTAAAGGGACTATAAAATGTTTTATGTGTGGAAAAGATGGTTATTGAGCAGTTTAGAGTTGAAGTAATGGGAAAAAGGTTGCTAATGTTGTGGATAGAAAAAAACTATAGAGAATGTAGCATCCACACTTTAATGCTACAAGTGCAAGGAAATATGACATTATGCCAACTAATGCCATAATACAAGGGTTATGGATGATTATCGAAGTAAAAAACCTCTTAAGGCTAAAGACAAAGGAAAATCACATACAATCACTATTGGCGATGTTGATTATGACAACAAAGTGGTGGAATGATTAAGTGTTTATATAATGGGATTCCAAAATAGTTTTGTTGAATCTATTTTATAGTATTATCGAATATTAAAATATCTATGTATTAGTCCATTTGGGTTTTCTGTAAGTATATGGTACCAGTAAGCATGAAAACTGATTGAAATATTTTTGGAATGCCCATGATATGCACATAATAAAGGGATAAAGAGATAATGAGATGTTTGATAATATTAATAACTTTATGAATGATATAAGGACAAAATGATATCATGGTTTGAGTATATATAATTTTTGGTATTTTTGGTTTGTGGAAAGAGTTAATTTTGACAGAATTCATGTTTTCACTAAGGTTCAATGGTAATTCAGGTTATTATCATGTTTCAAGAGAATAAATGATTAAGGTATTCACATGTTTGGAATGTGACAACAAAGAACTACCTTATGAGATATGGGAGATAAATGTTATGTCGATTTATCTCACCTTTTTATAATTTTTTAAATTTTTAGTTTTTGTAAGGATTTTAATGTTATCTATTTATGGATAGTATAAGTTATTTTACATTTGAAGTTTGTTAGATTAATGTATTATCTCACTACAGGTGGACTTATGAATATTTGATTACCTGTGCTAACCTTTTTGTTGTGACAGATGGAATAACCTATCATTCCATCGCATGATCTGGTAACACTTCAAGAATGAAAAATTCAACTTTATTTCATTAAATAATAGATCTAGTGGAAATTATTCAAGGCATGAACAATGGTGAGATTGTACCAAAATCAACTAAGTATTTATTCTCATGAAAAATTCGTCAACTTTAGTGAAATGATCTTGAAAACCAAAAATGTTATCTTAGTAACTTCTTATCTGATGAATCAGATGATCTCTTAAATCATCACAGATTTATGGATTTTTGGTTGTTAAATTTCTCCAAACCTTGTTCTCTATCACTATCTATCAGAACATTGTGGTTAGATTATTTTCTTCCATATGCATGTTTTAACTTCCCACCTATGCTCTTCTATGTGGAAACCTAGTGATGAGTTACTTTGGGTAACCAATATGTTTCTAACTTTCCTTTTTTAAAATTATGTTTTAGTATTACTTTTTATGATGTGGGTTTCCATGAAAGAAAATTTCAAGCAGTAAACCTTTTATAACCCCAACGAATTTCGAGGGCGAAATTAATTTTAAGGGGGGTATAATGTATCACCCTGATATTTTATGAGACATATTATTTTTAATTTATTTGATGTCTAGTTTTGTACGATACACCAAGATTATCTTTCATTATATGCAACACCGTATTAGCTTGCAGTATACACAACACTGTACTTGGCTTGTGTTACACACAATTTCAAGTTCTTTTGATAGAATTCATTTCACGCAACATTGAATATAGATTTTGTTCAATGTATAAAAGAACTGTGCTTGGATTTTGTTATACAAAACACCAAAGGAATATTTCAATGAATGCAACACTGACTTGGCTATCATTACATGCAAGAGTGACCTTCCTCTATAGCTTGCATTGTACGCAATACCGCGTTTCACTAAATAATGATATATTATTAAAATATTTTTATTTAATAGGATATAAACTAGACTTTATGAATAGTATTAAAAAAATTTAAAATTTATTATAGCATTAAAAATCATATTATATATTTTCTAAAATAATATATAAGAACAAATTAAATTTTTCAGATAAAAGAAGTATTTTTCAAAAAATGCATTTTTCCACCTTTTGATAGCGTAATAATTTTAAATCTAGTTTTTAAAACTTTTATATATTTTATCTGACAAAATAAATGTTATATTTGGAACTGGTACATCAGAATTTATATTGGTTGAATTTTTGGTATTTTTCTGATAAAATTCATATTTTTATGAATAGTGAAAAATACAACATTTTAATTCAAAACCGTCTTTTCATATAATTTATTTTTATAGTTAGATTATATTTTGAATTGATTTTAAATTGAAATTGGATTATTTGTTTTATCATTTAATCCAATTTTGGTCATTGGAAGTAATTTCACATTTAAATTAGACATAAACACATGTCGGTCTTTTGATAGTTTTTACTTCTTAAAAACCCGCTTTCTGGTTTTGACAATAAGAATTAATTTTAAATTAATTAATGCAACTTCTGTGTTTTGAATTTTGAAATATTGATTCCATATTTTGAATTATTAGGTCCAAAATATGTTAATATGTTACTTTCATTTTTTTTATTTTATGAATAGTAACTAGGATAATTTTTACTTGCCACAGTTAAAGGTAAATCAGGTAAATTAGTGTAACAAACAATATGATAAAGATAATAAAATTACCCTAACACCTAGAAAAATTCTATTGGATGAATTAAAGTCGACCAATATCACCTAAGGGTCTCAATTGATTAATTTAATGGACTTTTTCCATGAAAGTGATGTAATTATAATTAAAACAAAATAAAGTGACAACATATCACTCTCTTATCTCTTATAATTATAATAATTTTAATATAGCAATAAAAATAATAAAACTTAAAAAACAATGAGTCTAAAATAATATAAGGAAATTATCTACATCATGTGAATTTATTTAGAATTTTTATAGATTAAATAATTACCATTAATGGTGACACAATAGTGATGTAGAAATTATTTTATTATATAAATATCAAATAAATGGTTTTAAATATATTAAAATAAATATCATATGAACTAATTAATGTGATTCAAGAATTTTATAGGTGACTATGACTTTTTAGGAGTGTATTAAATATTTTTTTAGAATTTATATTTGGTTTTTATTTTATTTAATGTCAAAGAAATGAATAATGTCATAATTGACACTATTGGTATTTTATAAAAATAACATATTATTAAATAATTTTAAAATCAAAAAAATATTTAAAAATTACAAATTGAAAATTATATGGTCTAAAATGTCATAAATTATCCAATTATGGACAATTTAAAACACATAAGTAAATATTTATAACCATTTAAAATTTAGAATTTTATTACCACAAATAAAATTAAATGGATTAAATAAGGATAAATCAAAATGATTTAAAATTAAACTAAAACATGTCTAAATTTTATTATATGATTGGATTTAGACCCATAATCATATTATATTAGAAATAAACGAGTTTTGGAGCATTATAAACTGAAAATAAATTTATAATAAATTAACATTTCAAGACTTTCCAAAAGTGCCCTTCCCCCCTCTTATAAATGGCCACCACCTCTACCCACTTACTCACACCTTTTGAGGCCTATGGCTCGTCTAAAAACTACTCAAATAAGCTATCAACTTACCTCAGTTCATCCTAGAGATAACTCTTTGGTCATAAATCCATCTTAAGGAGTCTCTTTGTGCATACCAAAAAGAGATATCCAAAAAAGAGGTAATTTTTTATCACCTATTTCAAAATTATTTTCTTCTTATACTTCATATTATTATGTTGCCTCCATAATAAAGTAATAAATAAAGTATATTATACATTATGAGATATTATTATAATTATGGGATAACCATATAACTCCTTTTATCCATCCTACAAATAAAAATATCAGCATGTGTGCGTACGTACAACTTGTCGTCTCCACACAGTGGCACAATTTTTTATTCAACAATACTTAATTTAGATAGGTATAATGATGAGAATAATGGATTTAAATAATTAATATAACATAATAATTATTTTTTATAATTAATATACCATTTAATTATATACCATTTAACCATTAAGTGAATGATATCGTTGCTCGTGCCTATATACAACCTACCATCTCCATGATGCGATGCGATTCATTCTCCATTTAACCATTCAATAATGATTATAATGTATATATAATAAATAATAATGAAATATATTTCATAATAATGCTACTGGATTTATGTATTTATGTCATTTACTTTCTTCCATTCAATTCAATAAGGAAATATAAACAATGTCTATACGTACGTACGACCTACCGTCTCCATAAGCTGTGTATTCCATTTCATTTATCTATATATTATATATATTTATATAATGAATAGATGTGATATATAAATCATGTTTTATATTCTGTAAGTAAGTAACTCATGATCTAGGTAATAATATCTATAATAACAAGTCAAATCATGCATGATAAATAAAACGATTATTAACCAAAATGTTGCTTTAACATTGAATTGATAAATGAACAGGTAATATAAAGTCATAAATGAATCATATATGATATCATAAATATAATTATGGTTCTATTACAAGTTAATAATTTTATTAAACCCACTATACATGAGTTTTGGATACATACAAATCATATCTTCTCTAAAGAAAGGGATAATTTTGCAATCTCATTTTTATCCGAGATTATTTATACATAAGTATTAAATGGGGATATATTTATCATCCATGTCCATGTATTCTAAAAATGTTTTCATAAATTTTTTACTATTCTTATATGTATGTCTAAATTCATTTTTACCCATTTTGGAATTTTACTACATGGTATAGAAGGAATCTTTTTTTTACTGTATGAGGCACTTTTTGGATTTTCCAACAAAAGTATGATGAGAATGTTTTTTAACTTATACGACACAAACGAATTTTTATATATTCATAAAAAATTATTTCCATGAATCTTCCTCTACATGTTTTCAAGTTTATTTTCAACTAAATACTTTTCTTTTAAAATTTAATGACATTTTGAGAAAATAAAATATTTTTTTTGAAGAAAGGATATTTTCTTCAAGAATTAAGTTCAAGTGTTTTATCAAAATTATATTCCACATAAGATGACACTCTTTAAATAGGGTTATGTTTATATCACTATTATTACAATGATTTTATTTTTTTAATGATGGTATGATATTTTATATGGATTATGTTATGATGGAATGTTGTTTATGAAATCCATTTTATGTCTTGGGTTATGATGAATGATTTATGTTTTTGTGGCACACGTAAGAATGATTTCATTTTGAGATGTGTGTGACCTATATCTCCCTCAAATGCATTGGGTAAAGATTTATATCTCATGAGATAGACATTAATGGAACATAAAGTAAATATGGTTCAGTAATATAGGGATGTAATGACAAGTAAATCTAGTTCAGTAATACATATCTGGAACAACAAGTAAACCCAGTTCAGTAATGGAATTTGTCCACTATGATGGTCTTGGTAGAAATTCCTTGGCTACTATGAAAATAATATTATGTGATTATTGGTTTCCCACAATTCCATGTTTTATTCCAATGATATTTTATCATTGTTAATTGTCCTATGTAATCCATGTCTTACGTACTACCAAGATTTATTTCATGACTCGTGATTTTGATATTTAAACTTTATGTTCATGTTTTTACATTCTTATGTTTATGGATTATTTTATGTTCTCAATGTTTACCCTTACTATGAATTTGAGCTCACCATTTTTATGTTTTCTTTTTCTGAGGATATAAATAAAATTTTTAGGTAGGAAAACAAAAGGGGAAGATATTTATGGGATATGTTGAAGATCTTTCACCAAGATAGAATACTATGTTCCATGTTTCCAAATACACTAAACTAATATGGTCTTTGGGCATATATTTGTGTAAATTATTACACATAAGAAATATAATTCCATGTATCTCAATATTGGTTAGTTAGAAATACTCAATTTTTTTAGGGGAGATATTATATAATAAGTTTCATATGTTTTTCTTTTAATTCAAACAAAGGGGGTCTTCATATGTTGAAAATAGGGAGATATTTCTTGATAAATCTTAGGGGATATTTAATAAATTTTTATTCATGAGGAGTTTAAATTAGGATTATAATATTTAATAAATAAGTGGTGTTAATGAGGTTTCTATTTTTTTTTTGTGTTAAGTGGAATCTAGGGTATTTATGAAATAATAAGTGGTTTTTAGAGTATTTTAGAAATGATTAATAAAAAGTGATTCAAATGCATGAAATTAATGAAGTGCTTTACTAGTGAAATTTTCATATGACACTTTTCTCTCAAGATGATGATAACTCATATGATCTTATAGTAAATTATTATTTAATCCTTGAATACACTATCTAAATTTGAAAATTTCAGCAAGGAGATTCTTTTTGAAGGTGAAAGTCATTAATGGATCATGTTGTCAACAAACCCAAAGGATGATTGTTATAAAAAATTATGATATTAAATTTTTAGTATTTTTTGATAAATAAATTATCTTATTCATGATATAAATTTATATTCATCACATAAATTTTTGAGAAGTTTGGATGAATCTTGGAGATATTCTAGCTTAAAGAAGAGAAAAAACACTATAATAGTATAGATTTTGCTTTGAAAAGTGATTTTATACTATAAGGAGGACCACATGATAATTTAGTGAATATATATTTAAGGCATATATGTGGTTGTTTCATGAGGATATATGACCATTCCATAATTACTTGAATATGATTAAGTTCTTATACTATGGGAAATAGATCATGTCACAACAATGTGGGTTATACAATGATGAAGATGAAGTGTTATAATAGTGAATGTTGTAAAAGTTTTGGGATTCTCAATTTTAGGAAAATCACACCATGTAGGACTTGTTTCACCATGGCATGTTGAATATAGATATAGTTTAGACGATTCATCAAGTTGGTAAGTGCAGAGTGTAAAGTGGATAGAACTTCAAAATAGGGATTAATTGGATCGTTTTTGAATAGTAATAATGGATTAATTTTCCTACGAAATTTAAGAATAAAGGAAGATATTAATGAAGGGAAATTTGAAGAATATATTTTTTTGTTTTGGAGAGATATATCTCTATATAAAATGGATAGGGAGATTATATAGATTTAATTATGTATAGTGAGTGATAAATAATTCCAAAAACTCACTAAAAGATTATAGATTTAATCATATTGTTAAAGGAGGATAAATTTTCTACACCTATATAGGTGTAATATTCTTTCTTAGTTCAAGGAATATCAAGGTATTTTTTCTTAGAAGAGAAATTATCTTTTTAAGTGAAGATATTTGAAAGTTCTCAAAACATTGTAAGGGTTATAAACCTATAGGTATGATCAGTCTTCTCTAAAATTATATAAAAAAGTAGTGTGATTTAGTGAATTTTGGTACGTCGACACAATGTTTTTATTATTATTTTATTTATCCTAGTGTGGGTGAACTAAGAAAAATTAATTATTTCTCTCTTTCCTTTTCATTTCTTTTTATATTCACTATTAGGAATGAAACAGAGTTTTTCTTAACCATAGAATATAATCATTAGAAATTGTCATTTTAAATCTCCATACCTTGATTCACCGCCTCTCAAGGTAACTTCCTTATGTGGGACTAAAATATAATTAGAAAAATTTTACTAGTTTTATAAAAAAAATAAAAGATAGAATTTAGAAATTATAGGTTTATATCATCTATACATATACTAGTACCTTTTGATCTGAAAATATATATGTTATTTTATTTAATGCCTTGGATTATACAAAAAGAAAACAAAGTTATTATAGAACCTAGTTCCATAAAACTTATTAAAAATATTCATGAAGGTATTGAAGAAATTGAACTACTATAAAATTCAAATAAGAGAGTGTAAAAATTTCCCAAAAATATTGAATCCATAGTAGAATAGAAAACCCTTAAGGATTTTTCCAAACCTAATGTTAATTATCCTAAGGAGTATTTATAGTACCCATATTTAATATCAATATTAAATGTAAAACCATGTTAAATTCATTTTTACCGAATTTCCATGGATTACTAGGTGAGGGTCCCTATAATAATCTATAATAATTTCATATAGTATATTCTATAATGAATCCTTAGGATATCACAAAAGACTAAATAAAAATGATATATTTTTCATCTTTAATTAATGTGGTAACTAATGACTAATTTTTTTATTCATAATCCACATACATAAAAAATTGGCATGATTTGAATAAATTATTTTTAGAAAAATTCTTTACATTATAACATACATTAGCTGTTAAGAATTAAATTTACAGGATTAAGTAATCCCAGTAAGAAACATTTCATGAGTATTTGAAAATATTATTGAAATTGTATGGTAGTTTCCACCACTAACAAATTAATATAAAATTATTAATCTAATCATTAAATGAAGTTATAATGTTAGTGGATAAACTCGTGATATATACTTTAACCAAAGGATACATAGTTAATAAAATAACTTTTACTTCTTCAAACTATATAGAAAATAAAACCCAAAATTCCTTACAATTTAGTAATAGATAAGTGAAACCAGTCAGAGGACTCCAAGAGATATGCACTTCCACCATAAACACCAATATCATAGTTAGTCTACTTGGTGACTTGACCATAATGGTCAAGCTTATAATGTTAATTAACATACAAATTTTAGTTCAACTTGAAGTACAAACAGAAGTTTATCTAATACCTTTCAAGAAATATTCTATATTCTTTATATTTAATGAATAATATTAAAAGACTCCAATCAAGATTTTAATAGAATTTTATAGGGAGAAAAATCTATAAAAACTTTTTTAATTATAATCCACCTTCACCCACCAATAATTCATGATGATTAAATCAACATAACTCTAGTTGAGAAGGTATAAAATATGAAAACCTAATATATACTACCAAAGGAAAAATATTAAGGAACAAAATTTTTAATTATAAGGATAGAGTAGTCAAATAAACTATCTACCTAGAGATTACAAATAAACTCCTACAATGTCTTATAATACTCTATATGAAATCAATAAACTACCATAAAACTGTAACAAATTACAGTATAAAATTTCATAACAAATATTGTTTAGTAATATATTGAGATAAATGAATTAAAACATCGAGGATAAGGAAACTTATCTTCACAACTAGTAGTGAACCTTAGGGATAAAAGTAGTGTGAGTTTTATCACACTGTGTAGTTTTGAAATGATTAGATTTCAATAGGTTTCAACAATTTATTTGGTACATTATGAGAAAAATATATAATTTCTAGGAAATTTTCAAATGAGAAAAATATATACCTAGTGGTTCCTTTTAAAAAAAGATAGGAACATTGATAGAGGAAAATATAAGTGAGAGATTATGATTTATATAACTCCAAAAACCCACCACAATTCCCCCAAAGATCACTCATGGTTAGAAAACATATTGAAATTGAGCTTGAAAAATAATGTTTAGACACTTTATGGAAAGTATATATAAGTATTACATTAATTTAAGTTGTAAAAATACACAAATACGTATTTTTTTTAAATGAAATGTGTTCATTGAAGGTGCTTAAATGGTAATGAGTGATTCTACTCAGGGAGGAATGTTATAGTTCTGATTCAACCACCCATTCTTACTAA
Source organism: Viscum album (assembly GCA_963277665.1). Taxonomy (NCBI): domain Eukaryota; kingdom Viridiplantae; phylum Streptophyta; class Magnoliopsida; order Santalales; family Viscaceae; genus Viscum; species Viscum album. Next base: position 1,574,428,994 of record OY728161.1, on the reverse strand, counting down.
ATACAAAGATTTGGGGATCTTTATAATATCATTCACCACTTCATAGTTTCAATTAGAAAATGATGTGGTTTTTTAAGTTCATATATAAAATTTATACATCACTTTGTATGCAACTCATTACATGTTAGAGGACTGAAGACCTCTATTGGAGTGTACCAGCCTAAATTCCACTCACTGATTCCCCAAGACAATTGGCCAGAAGACCTCAAGCGTTCCTTCTCAAATTCCAGAGGATACAGACCTGTATCAAGGGCCTTGGGTAATTCTGTGGGGATACAATGATCTCATTGATCAGAGTGGAGTGCAGTAATATATATATATATATCTATATATATATATATATATATATATATATATCTGTGTGTGTGCTTGTGTTTGGGCATCTGTGTGTGTACAATATGAATTAGTGTAAACTAAACCAAAATATAGTAGCAGAAATAATAGTAATACATACAATGTAAATACTACAACATGCAGATGATGAATAATAATAGATACAATATGATGATCATGTTATACAATGCGAACATGTAGGGGGTGGGGATACAAAAATATAAAACATACTAACAATATATATGAAAGGAATAAAAAATTCTATGACTAGTATCACGAGTATATGATCAATCATTTACTACCAAAACTCCATACTAGTAAAGCAATTCACTCAAGTATTGGAAGTTTCCTACTTCTCTTTGTCTATACCTATAACTATAAAGTCAACTTGAGCACATAAGGTTCCTGAGTAGGGTGTGAAGAATAATATTAGTAGGTCAGCACCCATGGTGTCTAGGCTAATCCATAACATACACTATTAATTAAATAGGATTCCTTAACCATTTAAATGAATGATAGAATAAATAAATAAAAGTACTAGACTGGTTTCCATTTTGATACCCATCCATCCTATATCCTTTATCCTAATTTGAAATTTCTGAAATAGAGAAACCAATGATGGTAAAATGGGTGAGATAAATAATAAGAGGGTTGACTATCCCCAAGATTTTCATTTGTATTGGAGGACATGTACCTACATTTTTTAATACAAAGGGATCTGTCCACTTTTGAAAATGGTCATTCACCTTTTCTTTAATTCAAATTTAAAACCTCTTTATGAATCATAGAGAGACACCATGAACCTATCCATGGAAATCTGAAAGTACTTTCCATGTATCGGTCGAGGGGATCATCATATGACCAATGATGAAGAGTATATACATGTTGACCCAAGGATGAAGTTCCAAATGTCACACCAAGCATGGTGTGAAAAATTTAATTACTAAACAAACGTCTGAGTCTATACCTAGTATCACACATAGAGTCCCAAGTATCTCACATGGAATAGTACATCTAATCATGCCATCGACACTATCCAAGGAGTCTCTCTATGGATCTAGTGTCACTCTTTTGGAGGTGAAAATAAATAACGCATGGTGATTCCATCTCAGGCATAGTTGAGATGGCCACCATCATGTTTACTAACAACTAAAAATTATAAAAGAAATTAATGAGATTCCATCCAAGGGGTCCTTAAGTTAGAACCCATTGTTTCACCATCAACACTGAGCTGAAGCTTTAATCAATGAAGTATTCATAATAAAAGGAATAGTGGTCAAGGAAACCATTGATCAACCATTTATATCTTAATTCATAAGGAACATAGCCTTACACTTTTTCTAATTTAATTATAAATTTCTTATGTAAGGTTATCCTTCCATTTTATTAAATATCTACATCATTGTAGGTATTTATTGTTCAAGGAAATAAATTGGGAAAAACATAAATTTCATACGTTATAATGATCACTGATCAATCATTACTTCAATTAAGAAAACTAGCCTAAGGCCCTAATTATTTAATGACACACCACAAGGGTGCTACGATAAATTATAGCCAAGGTAAAAAGGACCTATAATATATAGAACACCCAATTGGATGGAATAACACAAGGTGGTCAACCCAAGGGGTTGATTTTCTACTATCTCGGGTCTCCAAATACTAGGAATGATATTTAATTAAATTTAATTAACAAATTTTGGGTGATGCTGAAAGGGTCTATCTCATAGAACAACAATAAAATATATGAAATTAAAGTAAATAATGGAAAAATCCTAGACCACCTACCATATCCTCTTAGATTTTCCCTCATCTATTTTCAACCTTCTATTTGAGCTATGTTGGAATAAATCAAAGAAACTGTAAAATTCCCTAAAAACAGGGAAAATGAACATGCACCCAAATAGCACAATAGATGGTAAGAAAAACATGAAGTCGATTAGAAAGGATTAAAGATAATACCTATATCTTTCCATAGGATCTGATGTTGAGTGAATCAAAGCTCATATAGAGGATCTATATCAAAACCATTGAAAGGAGGAGGGTGGAGCTTCAAATGTGAGGGAGGGGAGGTCAACCACTGGAGAAATAAAAAGAAAGGATATTAAATAGTTTATATCATTCAATCGGGGTAAATATGTAATTTTACACACAATTCACACTTTTCATGGTTTGTCCACATAGTTGGCCAAATTATGCATCAATCGTGTACCATTCACTACTATAAGGGGGAAGAATGCACAATTTCTCTAATTGTGTGAAAAATATGAAAAACTTATCTATCAAGAATTGCATATGGATTGCACGACAAAGTTATTTGGGTTGAATGGTTGCATACAAACCATGAGTTCCTTAGGTTTCCACTATCATAAACTATACAGTTTAGAGAAACTGTGAGGGCTGGGTGACACAATTTCCACTAACCATGAGGCCTAGTATTTTCTTCCTCTTTTAGGAATCTGAGCTCCGAAAAAGCCCCAAACACACTTTAATCCTACTTAAATTACTTAAGAATAATTATTAGGGATGTTTTATGGAATTTAGACAAAAAATTAACAATATGAACCTTTATAAGACATCAGGATGTTACAACCTCCCCTACTTAAGACACCTTATCCCTGAGTTTCCCTTTCTAGGGTAGTTGAATGCCATATGAAAAGATTTCTAGCCTCTGTGCATGTTCATCAGCTTACCAATCCTTGGTATCATCATATATGCATCTATGATACCAATGAACCCATATAAAAGGAGTGGACCTGCCTTGGGGAGCATTCATGCTCTGATCAATGATACGTATTGGACTCTCCTTGAAGTACACATCCAATTCCAGCTCTATATCATCAGGGTCGAACAAATGAGATAGGTTAGAGTGATACTATTGAAGTTGAGATATATAGATGACATCCTATATTTAATGGTACATCTGAGGTAATAGAAACAGATAGGCTATTGGTCCAACTCCCTCCACTATCTCGAAAGTCCCAACATATTAAGGTGACAACTTTCCCTATCTCCTTATTCATTTGTGACCCAATCTAGGTGATACATGAAGAAAGACCTAATGTTCTACCTCAAACACCAGAGTTCTACAATGGTGATAAATATAATACTTCTACCAAGATTGAGCTATATCTATACACTTATGAATCAATTGGATTTGATCTGAAGTCTCTTTAATGATATGAGTACCCAGTAGAGCTACCTCACCTACCTCAAACCAGTACAAAGGTGAACAGAACAGTATACCATAGAGGGATTTATAAAGAGCCAGCTGAATCATTTACTAGAAAATTTTGTTGTAGTAAACCTTATCCAGAGGAATATTATTCTCCTAGAAACCTCAAAAATCAAGGATACATGCCCAAAGAATATCCTCAAACACTCCTATGGCCCGTTCAGATTACCTGTTTGTCTAAGATTGATATGCATTACTCAAGAGAACCTGTAAACCTAGTACCTTATAAAACCCTTGTTAGAAATATGAATTAAACTGGGTATCTCTATCTTAAATAATAGACTGGGTTACACCTTGTAGTCACACTATCTCCCAGATGTATAGCTTCCCTATCTCATTAATAGGGAAAGACTAACAAATCAGTAGGAAGTGAACAAATTTGGCCAGTCTATCAATGATCACCTATAACACATTGTTTCCTCAAGGAAATCTCATCAAGTATGTCATGAAATCTATGGTGACATAATTCAATTTCCACTTGGGAATGAAGAGAGGTTGTATAAGTCCAACAGGTCACGGATGCTTTGTCTTCACCTTCTTACAGGTGGAACACTGAGTAATGAAACCTGATATCTACCTCTTCATTCCTGGACACCAATATTGATGATGTATATCTCTATATATCTTTAAAATACTAGTAATAACTTCTCAAATAGAGGCATTTGATTCCCTCATATTCTCCTCCCATATATCTGATGGCACCCATACATGGATACAGATGATTAAGGTATCACTCACATCAATAACCCAACCAGCATGCAGGTTTTCCTATGTGATGATCTCCCTCAAGACGAGGCCTTATGAATCTAATAATTACCTCATCTGAACCAATTCTAGTAGGGAGGAGGTCACTGCTAGAGCTTATATAATTGGATGTCCATGCCATTCTTGAACCTCGAGTTGCATCTTAAATAATAGATCTATCAACCTCCATTTACATCTGGCCTCCTTGATGATTTGCATCAATTTTTTTGTCTCAACGAATTATCTACAACATTTCCCTAAATAGGTGTGTAAGCCATCTCAAAATCAAGATATTATAGCTATTACACCCACCTATATTACCTTGGATTCAAGTCTCTCTGAGTGGAGATGTATTTGGAACATTTATGGTCAATGTAAATGATGAAAAGGTCACCCAAGAAGTAGTGCCTCCAACAGAATAGAGCATGATCCATAGTTATGATATCAAGATAATTCATAGTATAGTTCCACTCATAAGGCCTCAGCTGGTGGGATCCATATGTCACAACTCTACCCCCTTGCATAAGAACTACTCCTAGACCAATTCTTGAATCATCACAATAGACTGTATAACTTTATCTAATCTCTTAACTTCTAAATATTTTTCTCACATGATTTATTCCATTAGAATATCACACCATTCTTGTTTAAGCCCGTAAGTGGCTCTACCAAGCATGAAAATACCTGGATGAGTCACCAGTAATATCCAATTATCCAGAATAATATTCTTATATAAAATACATTCTTAGGATGCTCCTAGGGTACCATTCCACTCACCTTATCTATTTCAAATGAAACACCTGCCGTAGGTATGATATGACCCAATACGTGAATCGTATGGATCAAAAAGTTTTATTTTTTGAGCTTTTCATACATCTGGTTCTCTCTCAGTGTACTCATCACGATCTCAAGATGATTGGAATGGTCCTGTCTGATGCACAAGTACCCTAAGATGTCCTCTACAAATACTAGCACAATGTAATCATGATACTGGTGGAAAACCCAATTCATCAGAGCCATGAAGACTTTTGCTGCATTTTTCAGACTGAACGACACAACCAGATACTTTTAAAGACTATACCTACTCAGGAACATTGTACAGGGTATATCTGATGGCCTAACACAAATATTATGGTAGCCAAACCTTAAATAGATCATAGAGAAAATAGTTTCTCTTTAGAATCGGTCAAAGAGGACATCTATACAAGGCAATGGATACCTATTCTTCACCATATACTAGTTCAATAAATTATAATCCACATGTAATGACAGGGAACCATCTATATTTTCAGATAAAAGGATCGGTGAACCCCATGGTGATGTGATGGGATGGATAAAAGCCTTAGCCTCAATTTCTTCAAGTTATCTCCTGAGTTCTTGAAGCTCTCTAGGTGCCATCCTATATGGAGGAATGGAAATTTGTGCCGCAACTGGAACAAGGTCAAAGGTAAAATAAATCTCTCTCTCAATAGTTAAGCTAGATAAATTTTCAAGGAAGATGACCTTGAAACAATCCACAATAGGAGGGGAATCCATGAAATGCATCCCCTAGTCTCTCATAAAGAGACTGGCCATCTAGGCTGTCATCCTACCAAACCCAGTATGCTTGAGTCCAGTGTGACTCACATGGAGAACCCATTACCCCTTATGGATATACATTCTTCCCTCAAGTGTTGTGAATGACACCAAAAAGTGATAGAAATATATGTAGGACCAATAAGGAATAATCTAGTATATAATGAGAATGATGTTGATATCAGTCATCTTGAGGATAAAGAAACACCACAAAAAATGATACCCACCTATTTCAAGGGGAAACTCCTTTCACTAGCATATAAGCAATGCTAAAACTACTAAATTCATGTCAAGAGTAATAACACCACTATATTACTTTATTACTAAGTCCAAACATTCCATGGTTGTAGTAGATAGAAATGAGTGTGAATCACCAATGTCAAACAAGGAAGATAAAATAGTGGAGTCCACTTGAATAGTACCTCTAACTGTAGATAGACCTAGACTCTATTCCTCTAGTATAGGCTACACAACATAGATATGGCCTAAACTATAACCCATAGATGTTTCCTGAGTAGCTAGATCTGGAACACTCTATTGACAGTGGAATTCCGAAGCCTGGCTTCCTCAGCCATGGACACCTACTCGGCCTGAACGGCCTATAGAAGACAAGATTCCTACCTATTGAGGTGTCACTAAACCTTCACATGAGTATGGCTCTAGTATAGAACCTTGTTCTCTTAAAACTAGAGGAAAGGGTTGGCAGAATCAAAGGAGGTGACCCATCTTTCAACAGGCCAGACACTCAATCAGGTTCCTTATACACTTGTTCTTTTTGTGGATTGGCCAAATACACTGATTCCACACTAAAAATATATCATTGTATTCCATCTGGATGGAATTACCCCCAGTGTAACGTCAAATAATCTATTTCTAACACTTAATAAACCACTACTATTCTTGGAAGTTTAGTTTCCCTGTTTTACATCGCTTAACTCCCTTAGGTTCTGATCAGTGATGATGGCATAGTTCACTATCTCTCAAATAGTGGTCAGCTTAATATTTTTCATCAAAAAGCAAATGGAATATGAAATCCCATCCTTGAAATTCCTCATAGTAGTCATATCATCACCAGTCAAGGTTAGTGTGAAACACTACAATTCGATGAAGCGAGCTGAGTATTCCATCACTGACATGTCACCTCGATCAAGGTGAATGAGTTCCAAAATATGATTGGTCTCAAAGTTTGAGGGAATAATTGGTAAAAGTAGTCCTTTTGGATGTATGACTAGCCAATTCCTGGATGTCGACTAGCCCGAGTTAGTGTGTCACACTAATTCTTGGTGGACACTCCCAACATTTAGGTCGTGAGCTTGACCCTCCACTTAAGAGGAATTTTGATGTGAGCTAAGATTGACACAATAAACTCCTAGAAAGATTCAGTAACCTAAAGCCCTCCATCCCCTTAGATGTGGGAGTATGTTGCTGTTGGAACTTGGGGGGTCAACTATGCCATAAAAAGGGATGGTCGAGGTATACCCTAAACAGATTGCATGAATTGAAGGAAAATATCCTGAAACTACGCGTTAGCACATAGTGGAAGATCTGAAGGGGGATCTATATGTGGAACTATACGAGGTGTCATGGGTGTCTTAGGACCCACCACCTATAGAGTATTCTCATCACCTCTCTCTTAGCGTACAACACATGGTCATCGTAGTGGCATAACTATAAAATTCCAAGCACATTCCTTAGAAGGAATTTACAATGGATAGGAAATGTTGTAAAGAAGGACATGTACAAACCTACCTATAAACATGCTACAATACCATACCTACTCCATGTTCTAGGTATGGGTGATAAGAATGATCCACATAATAAACATAGGAGACACGACCTATTTCCCACTACTGAAGTTATAAGGCTATGATATCATGCTTCTAAAAGAGGTAACCATTTCATTTATAAGTTTACTCATTTTAATTTATTTAGATTCATTATTATTTAGTTAGTTATTAGCATCACTATCTAGATAATTGTGTCACTAATTCCAATTCATTGGGGTCCATACAACTCATAAATTGAAATTGGTGCATCAACTAATTGTATCTAGACCTTTACACCAGATAATAGGTGTTATAAGACATGGTTGTGATTTAATCAGATGAGCTCCCATTTTCACTTAGCAATCAAACCAACCAATATGGAATTATTGGTCAATTTATCCAATTATTCCATCATGAAGAATACCGGCACAATGAAAAACACAACTAACAAAGTACATACAACCGCACATGAAATATAGGCAGTGCCCACATAAAAGTAGATTTGGCATGGAATAATGAAAGGCATTTTATGTCCTATTGTGCCTAGTATGATGCATGATTATAATGTTCCCTCGTATCATCGGGCCAGGGATAATCAAACCATTCAAAAAAAATCAATAAAATCAATAAAAAAATTAAGTCACCCAATGGTGAAATCCTGTTGAACCACAAAAAACACAAAAAATAGTATTATCCCATCCTAAGTAATTTGGGTTTCCCATGTAGGTAGGGTAGCTACTCCCAAGAATATGCTCATGACCAAATCCCAATGTCCTAGTATCTTATCTAAACTCAAACAGTAATATAAAAGAAAAAGTTTCCTCTCATACCACTTTGTAGATTCCCTCCCCAAATTCCACTCACTAGTGCCCTTAGAAGCTTGGCCATAGGACTGCAAGCCCACCTACCCAAATGCCAGAGGCTTCCAACTAGCATTGAGGGCCATGGGAAAGTCTATGGGGTGACTATTCCCTTATTGATCAGAGTATAGTGCAATAATATATATATGTATATGTATATAATATGAAACATATAAAACACAAACAATAGATAGAAGTGGAAATAATAGTAAGTCATACAATGTAAATACTATAAAATGTGAAAGGTGAATAATAATAGATACAATATGATAATCATTTTTTATAAAGTGAACATTTAGGGGGAAGGAAATACAAGCATATACAACATGTGGAAAAAATATACAAAAAAGTTTAAAAGCTTATATGACTAGCATCACGATCATAGGCTCATTCCTCTACTCCAAAAACTAAATCCTAGTAAAGAAAGTCAATCAGGCCTTGGAAGATGTCTACTTCACATTTTCTATAACTACAACCATAAAGATGACTCGGGAACTAAAGGCACCCGAGCAGGGTGTGAGATACAACCTCAGTAGGTTGTCACCCATGATTTCGAGGGCAATAAACAACCTAAAAAATAAATTATATATGATTCTTTAACCATTTAAATGTAAGATAGAATAAAGATATAAAATAACTAGACTGGTTCCATATAAATACCCATCCAGTCTACCAACTTCAACGTAAGTCGTTGAGTATGAAATAGAGGAACATGCGATGGTAAACTAGGTGTGATAAATAGTATGATGGCAGACTTTCACAAAGCTTGTGATTGGGATTGGAGAATAAATCCCTATGTTTATTTAATACCAAGTGATCTATCCTCTTCTGCAAACATTCATTCACCTATTATTTAATTCAAATTGAAAACCTATTTATGAAGCATATTGAGAAACCCTAATCCCATTAATGGAAATCCAAAAGTAATTTACAATTATTGATAAAGGGGCTCCTCATATGATCAATGCCAGAGAGTTTGTATATAGAGACCCAAGGATTAAGTTCTACATGTTACTCCAAGCATGGTGTGAAAGATTCAAGTATTAAACAATCCTCCAATTCCATACCTAGTATCGTACATAGGGGTCTAAGTCTCTCTCGTAGCATGGTATAACCAGTCATGCTATCAAGACCATCCATAGAGTCTTTCTTGGGGAACTAGTGTCACTCATATGGAGGTGAAAATATATAATTCATGGTGATCCCATCTTAGGAATATATGATTTCACCCTCGGTGTGTTTACTAACCATTAATAATGCTAATAGAAAGGCACACGAGTCCTTCCCATGTATCCTTATGTTGTAACCCCTTTTTCACTATTGACACTAAGATGAAGCTTTAATAAATCAATCATTCATCTTAAAGGTAATATTGGTCAAGGAAACTGTTGATCAACCATTTACATCTTAAGGAATACGGAAAATAGCCTTACCCTTTTTCCAATTTATTTGGAAAATGTTTTAATATGGTTTCTCTTCTATTAAATTCAAAATTTTCCTCATAGTTGGTAATTATTGGTCAAGGTAATTAATTGGTAATAACATGGATTTCATAAGGCCTAATAATCATGGCCAAATCCATGGATCAATCATTAATTCAATTTAGACAACAAGCCTAAGGCCCTAATTATGTAATGAAAGACCGCAAGGGTGGTAGGATAAATTAGACTGAATGAAAAAGGACCACTAAATTAAATCACACCCAATTTGATGTCATGACATGATGAAATCAACCTAAGGGGTTGATTTAACACTAGATTGAGTCACCCAAGACTAGGATAGGAATTAAATTAAATTTAATTAAAAAATTTGGGGTGAAGATGGAAGGTTCTTACTCATAGAACAACTGCGCAGTATATAGGAATCAACAAAATGGATTAAAAATCATAGAACACCGAGCTTAGACTTGTAGAGCTCCCCTCATCCAGATTCAAACTTTAATTCAAGTTAGATTGGAAGAAATCAATGAAACTGTTAAATGACCTGAAAATAGGGAAAATGATCATACACCCAAATAACACAGTAGATGTAAATAATAACTTGAAATAGATTATAGATGATTAAAGATCATATATCTAGCTTTATATAGGATCTAATGGAGAGTGAATCAGAAAATATATGGAGGATCTATATGAAAACCTATGAAAGGAGGAGGAAGCTTCAAACAAGAAGCAGTGGAGCGCAGCCATTGGAGAAATAATAAGGAGGATGAAGAAGTGGCCTAAATAATTTATAAGGGGAAAATCCATAATTTCACTAATAATTTAACCATCACACAATTTGACTACATAGTTGGCCAAGCTGTGCACCAACCATGTGCCAGTCACTACTATAAGGGGAAACATCACATGGGTTTCCACACAGTTTTTCCAACCATGCATAATCTATGAAAATTTAACTTTCAAGAATTAAAGATGACCCACATGACCATGAACCCTGGTCTACATAGTTGTTGATAAACCTTGCATCCCCCAAGTTCCCACCATCTACAACTGCATGGTTTAGGGAAACCATGTGGGCTGGGTGGTATAGTTTCCACTAACGGTTTGACCCAATATATTCTTCCTCTTTTTGGGATCCAACTCCAAATGAGCCCCGGACACACCCAAATTCTCCTTGACTTCCTTAGGCATCATTATTAGGACTATTTGAAGGGATTTATACAAAAAAATATGGGTCCATAACATTTGGAAATTTATGGACATTAAATATATAATTTTCATTCAAATAAAATAAAGAGTACAATATAACAATATGGTGTAATAAAAGATGTCTTAGTAAGTTTAAATAACTCAATATTCTATGTATGTTTCAACAATAGTTTTTTTGATGGATTTTATTCAACTACATGGAATGGATTCATAAATTATCATAACTAGATAAAAATATAATATGGATATCATAATGTACTCAATGAAGAAATAATACATTGGAAATACACGGACCGTGAGGAGAAAATAAAAAAACAAGTTATTGGAATATGAAGGATATATTTTTCACCCTAGTGAATATAGATCCTATATAAAAGGATATGTGAAGGTAGATAAATGTATTATCATGGAAAATGTAAGGAATATATATATAATTTAATGTTTTATTGAATAGAGGTGATCCAAAACATGCTTGGGATAGAGGATTTGAATGGATAATGTTATTTATTATGAACTATCTTGGTAGTGGTAGATGTTTTATAATATTTGGAGGGGCTTGGTGATGGATTAAATTTATATTTCATGAAAATAAATACCACACCATGGTTAATGTCATTTTAGAGATCATGGTTTGGGAAGGGAGGGGAAATAATGAAATTTTAAGCTTCTAGATTCCTTTTATTTAAACTACATAATTATTTACAAAAAAACATGGTTTCTAAATCCCAACTATGGTTCTACTACTTTTAGAGTACCCAATTTAACAAAATTACTTGATGAAATGAGATAAATCCACAATTTCATGGTAGTTATCATGTTTAGAAAAAAATGAGGAAGGTACTCATTATCTTAAGTGAAGTTCTAATCATTTTATCCAAAGATTATATTTTATAATCTAGGACCAAACCATGTCATAATTATATATATGGTTTTGGTGTAATAATGAAAAAGTAGATAATTTTTTTAATAATTCATTTGTGAATGTTGTGATTGAATTTATTTTTTGATAAATTTTACGGTCTCTATGAGGAGTAAATGAATTATGGTCATGGTTAATTCAATTTTTAATAAAAGAAAAAAATTAATCTTGAATCTGAACATTGTATTGGGTATTTTTTTGGAAGAAGAATGAAAAATTTGTTGATGTGATCAAAGAAAAACCAAAATTAGCGAGGTTGAAACCACATCGTGGTATGAGTGAGATGTTAAATTAAAGATATTAAAATGAATATATTTTGAAGAATATTAAGATATTCTAACCATAGTTTTCAAAGTCAAATAGTTAACTAAAAAATAAAACTATGGTAATAGAGGATAGGCCATGGTTTTTAAGAGATACATATATTATTTTTATATTTGATGATATTTTAAATTTGGATACTTTTGGATATTTCTATGGGAGATTTGAATCAAATTATGTTTATATATTTGAAGAATCATTAATGAATGATACATTGTGGTTAGAAATAGGGAAAATCAAGGACATATTTTATTGAAAATATATACTAAATTTGGAGAATCTATTAGGGATATATTACAATTGAAAACATTGACTTGCTTGAAGTGAAAAGATATGATTATATATTCACATTTTAAGAATCGAATGTTGATAATTATTTATTATTTCAATGATTTAAATTATTAATTTTATTTGAAATAGAATTAATTTTTTTACTAATGGGTGAGAATGTTTCCATCTTTATGATAGAAAAGAAATATTAGAGATCTATTAATAAGTTAATATTGGACTGAATTTGTTAAAAGATATTAATAAAGAAACCATTTGATAAAATAGAATTATTTTACCAAAATATGGTTGACCATGAAAATAGGATTTGTTTCTGGAATGTATATATTTTTATTTGAATAAAATATGGCGTGATATTTTAGAGGAATCCCATCATTTGATGTTAAGACCAAATTTTGAAGTTATTATATATATATATATAACGATCATGAATGAATGGATCTAGTGAGAACTAAAAAATATTGATAAATACAATTCAATTAGAAAATATCATGCATGGAAACTAATTAAAATGCCCAATAAAGTTCAATAGGGAAACTAAAACAAATATTAATAGATATAATTTTATTAATAAGGAATTCATCTTATAAATACCGCTATAGAGGAAGTATTCACTAATATAAATACTATTTTAAAGATTTTGTTTCATCCACCTTAATAAGGATTTATATTAATCCATTTGGTGAAGTATTAGGAAGCTTTTGAATGACACTAATGCATCACATCCAACATTATTGGTGAAATCATATTTGTTTTAAAATTATAACCTTATATAGACTTATAAAAATATGAATTGATATAGGCCCACCTTAAATAAATTCATTGAGAGTGTGGAAGAGTATGTGTCCTATGGGAGGTAGTTTGGAATCCTTAAATATTTTTTATAGATGAAATTTTCCTTTATGAGGAGTAAATCCATCAAAAATCTCATATCCACCAAAAAAATTCATTATGGTGGTTTTTTTGTAAAAAAATACAAAATTGTTTGAATAGACCCTTGGAAATATCTTGGTGTGGGTAAACCAAGTAAAAATACATGCACTATTGGGTAATTTACTTTCCTTTTATACTTTATATTTGTTTTATATTAATTAATAGTTTAATGGATTGAAAAATTATTACTTATAACATAGGAACAAGATCCATTAATTGGTAAGGGTTAATATAAATGTTAAATTTAGTGTTTTCCTTGATTCGTCCTCTTCTTGGGGTGTCTTGGGTCTCCCTAATTAACCCAATAGTCCCTACTAGTGATATTATAGCCTAATGTTTCTAACTTGGATTTCAATCTATCAAAATTATTTTTAAATCTTGTTTCACTTCTGAAAATTTATTTTAAGCCTCCAATTTTTATAGATATAACTTTGGATTATGGGATAAGAATATATTTTCTTATCTACAAAATTTTGGTGATTTTTTTGTTAAGTGCATACATCATGATGTTGATATGAGAATCCATAATTAAAGAGTTAAATATGGAGAGACACTAAATTTCTTGATTGGTGTTATGGATAATAACGTATTTAAGAAATTTATTTATTACACCAGAACCTTTAATATGTGAAAAACATAAAAGTGATAAATGGAGAGAATATAAAAGAAGAACCGAAAGAAGTATTGAATGAAAATTTAGTGATTATGAGTTATCTATGGATAAATTCAAAGAGAGTTTACTTATACCAAAGTGAAAGAGGAATAATAATAAGAACTAAAAAGGTATAAAATAGGGTCAACAATCCCATTACGTTGAATAAATTTAATTTATTTAATATATCTAAAAATATCATTTCTTTAAGAGATTATTATAATTATGAAAACTCATATTCTCCCTCAGTGATGGAAATAGGTTGTGATTCTATTGAAGAATATGGAACAACATCAAATTATCAATGTGAAGAACATTCCTATAGTAATTAAGAATAGATAAAAACATTATATGAAAATATTGATAATATATAAATAAAGAAATGAGTAGATTTTATATTCATAGTAGAATTATGTCTAAATAATCAGAATCTAAATCAATTTGAGTTGCAATTAAAATGATCCTTTTAAAATATGAGGGAAAATATGAATCAATTTACTTAGGGAACTTTAACATAAAAAATTAATTGAAAATGACCAAGGAGAAAGAACTTAAAGCTAACATGGGATCTCTAAAGACACAACATGAATACATAATGAAATATAGTTAGACATAATTTCCCCTAATTAGATTAATGGAGACCCAATTAAGGTTAAAGTACATAAATATCTTTGTACTTAAAAAGGATATAAAATACTCAATAGAGAATTGAAAATTGGAAAGTCCCCAACCAATGGCTTCAATGCGTAAAAATTATAGAAAAAAATGAAATTAGTTAAAAAATGAGTATAATCACTAAATACAGAGATAATAATTACTAAATAAGATTTTAAATTAGATACTACTATTTTAGAGACAAAGAACACACCATGGATATCAGTATAGAGGCCAAGGAGCTAAGAAAAGAAACAAGCTCTGATGCAATATCTCAACCTAGAAAAGAATAAATGATGTACGATTTTATTGGGATATGTTTCATTTTTCCTAACATTTCACACATATAAAGTTAATATAGTAATATAAGAGATAAAATTTCTATGGGTAGAGCTATTATCATCATTCCAATGGTGAGGTAAGTACAAAAGGAATAAAAATTTGTTATATTAAAAACAAATTGATTTTATTAGAGGAATACAGTGATTGAATGAAATATCGAGTGAAACAAAAACCAATGGTTGATTATGTAGAACACCCATCAAGGAAAAAGATAAATATAATCTATAAGAACCATATAAAATTGGCCTATGTTATATAAAATGTGGATGAAATAATGAACAAAGAATTTATAAAGATAATTAAATTTTATGTGGTATTAATATCTCACAAAGAGTATAAGTATGAAGCATGACTAAGTAGAAATAAGAATTACACTATAAGAAAATACTGGAGAACAAGATTAATCTAAATATTCTAAAGGAAAGAGGTAATGGTTGAATAATAATATTATAAAGATGTGTCAAAGGAGGAATCATGTGTTGGTGGGATTAATCTCACATTGGATTTGGATTCCAAGACTATAATGTTAAAGGATTTAAAATCAAATATTATTAAATATATTTTTATAAGTGGTATCAATAAATGGAGAACCACAATGAATTATTAGATGTAAGTTCTAAGAAAATGTACTGTATATCAGTAATAACCACAATATTCTACTTGAGAATAATCAAGTAGTACCCTTCTCCCCTAACTATTTAATGATCATAATTATTGTTAAGTTGATGATGTTTTAATGTGGAGCTAAAATTCATGGGGTGAATATATTATAAATAATGAAAATAATGAAATATTTGATGAATTTAGAAGATAAAGTGGTACCGAGTCTTTATCCTGAAAATAAAGTAGAGAAACTAATCCACTTATAAAATATTTCAATTTTAAGTAGTACCAATATTTAATAGAAGTGGTAACTAATGGATGAATATAAAATTGATATCAAACCTTGAATAAATAATAGGATAGATCAAATATGTTTTGAAAACAACAATATATAAGGAGGAATTATTAGTTTATTTGATCTTGAACTAACATGAAGTATAATTTATATAAGAATGATACATTTAGCTACTAAAAAATATAGAGGATATTCCCATGATGGTCATAATGTTCAAATCCAATAATAGAGTATAAATAATTTATGGGGAGTTTTTTTGTAGAATACATTGAGGTTTTTATCATTATTTGATAAATAAGACATAACTTTTGAATGGAATAAACTTATTTCAACAAATAGTATGACTCATATAAAATTTTATTTCATGTTTATTTATTAAAAAACTTATTAAACTATAATTGAGATCAAAGGGAGATTATGGAGGAATCTAATGGTCAAGTTTATGGAGTTATTTTCTAAGGCCATAAATATATAATGTGTGTATAAAAATATAATAATTTATGATATTGATATGTAATATGGTATAAAAAATAGAAACCAAAACTATAGGGACCCAAGCCTATGACATATATTATTGCACAATTTTTAATATAAATATCCATTCAATACAAACTCAAGATTGAAAAGGTTTAATGTCTTTAGAAAAATAGGTACAAAATACATTAAAGTGAGACTATAATAAAACATATTTATTTTATTCTACATAGGGATAAATTAAATCTACATGAGATCCTATATATAGATGGGATAACCTGGGGAATTTGTAAACAAAAAGGGTTATCTAAAAATCCTAATAAGGGAATAATGGGGCAAAGAAATATAATATGTGAGTCAAAAACATAACATGATATAACAAAATATAAGTATCATGAGTAAATAACATGGGATCATAACATTAAGATCATGGTATCATATAATAATAGGAAATTTAAAAGAAACATATAACATGACATAATCCTGAGTCAAGGATAACTGCCTTAACACTTTCACATATTGGACAAATTCCCATAATGTATTAGGTTTACTCCCTAGTCCCACACATGAAACCTCATGAGACTAAAGCTTTCCCTAATGAATTAGAGTGATATATAGGTTCACCAATCATAAAATTATCACGATTTATGTGTGTCACAAATAGGGATATAATCATAATTTATAACATAATAATTTCCCATGGAATGAAAATGGGTTGTATAATCTTGCCTCATATCATAATCAAAAAAAATTTCATAGTGATGGAATTTGATAAATAAACATAAGTAATGTATTATCACATGAAATAAATATGGAATAATTTAGGTATATATGTGTGGTACATATATAAATAGTTTAGAATCATATCATAACTTTAAATAGATAGGGACAATGAGTTAGAGAGAGAAAGTTCATAACTCGAAGGAAATATTGGTTTAAATTGATCCTTTACCATGAGCCCAAACCATCATGTGAATTCCTTATATTCCTGAATAATAAACTTATTTTAATTCTCTAATTTATTAATAATGTTTTTAAGTTTTATTTTTTCATTTGTTTTATTTTTTTCCATGTCATATCCATTTACTTAACCAATAAATTATAAGTTGGATATTTTGATGATAAACTACTCATAAGTCAAAAATCACTTTGGTGAGTTGACTAAGGTCAAGTATAATATTATTTAATCATATAAATAATTTTAATAATTAAATAATTATAATTTTTTATACATAAATTATAATTTTAAAACTAACCATAAAATGTGGTTATGAAAAATGAACTACACTACAATCATAGAGACGGTAGGTTGTGCATATGCAAGAGTAACATTCCCATTTTTTGACGATCATGATGAAAAAAGGTTATTAATATTTTATATTTATAGTATCATAATTATCTCATAAATATAATAATATTTATTTAAATACACATACATATACTATACATATGATGCGGTAATAAAAAAGGAATCACATCGCTTCGGGAGACGGTAGTCAACTGTACACACAAATGATGTCATAAAATTCCCCACAGAGTGAACAGTATGAAGTTATATGTGATATTAAAATTAATAAAGTTAAATAAT
Organism: Viscum album; assembly: GCA_963277665.1. Classification (NCBI taxonomy): domain Eukaryota; kingdom Viridiplantae; phylum Streptophyta; class Magnoliopsida; order Santalales; family Viscaceae; genus Viscum; species Viscum album. The sequence continues at coordinate 1,574,410,761 of OY728161.1, read as the reverse complement.
ATCATAAATATCATATATATAAGAATTAAATACGTCATTATCCCTTTATATGAGAAGAAGTGATGAAAAAACATTACATTGGTTCATGAGGTGGTAGTATTCCGTACACATGATCAATGGTTTCATATCCCATTTGAGGGAGGAGGATAAAAATTTGGGTAATTAAATTGATATAAAAAATCTAAATTTATGTAATATACCAGGTTATTTATATCATATTGGTCTCAAAATATTTTAACGAGGGGGAAGAAGAAATAAAACATAACACTCTGTCAAGGATAATACCTCTTCTTTGGACAACATCTTTAGGTGTGCAAAACATCATTACTAGGTTAAATTTATGATAAAACATCCCTATAGGATATTGGTATGGAATTAATTAAGGTATTTGGTTAGGTATATTATAAAACAATGGTCTTTGAAAGTTTAAATAGGAGAAGATATGGGATGGACTTTTACAAGCGGGGGATATGACACACTTGGAATTTTTGAAAAGAAAGAATTATACCCATGTATTTTAGATGGAAAAATGATAAAAATTATATCCCATTACAGAAATTTTATGTTATAAGGTTTAAATATAACCATAAAATAATAATTGTATAATTCTTGTGTCATTTTTAACCTTTATCTCATTAGTTTAACCCCCAATAAACCCATTTTTACCTTAACTATGGTTATTAATTTAACTAGTTTTAAAATTAATTATGGAAAAAATTAATTAAAATTATTAGATAATATTAATTATTATTATTCAAAATATGGAATCCATTTTTTAAAATTTAAATCACAAAATGTCATAGTTTAATTTAAAATTAAACCTGTAAACATGATGAAAATACGGTTTTCCAAGGTAGAATATTTCATAAGAATGAAAAGTTTTTATATCAAAATGGAACATATATTAGATTATAATGAGAAAAAATGGATTAAAATAATATAATTTAATTAATTTTTCATTTAAAATTCTTTTAAAAAATTATTAATCTTTTAAATTCCTTAATTTAAAATACAATTCTTAATAAAAATCAGTATTTTTCACTATTGACTATTAATTTTATCATTTTATAAAATTACAAAAATATATATCTAATATAATTTTAAAATTATGATTTATAAATTTATGTTCATTATTTCAAATATATTTTCTAACTGTGAAAAAATAATTTTAAAATTAGTGCTAAAAAAGAAACTAAACTGTTTTTTTTGTAAAATACAGTATTTAAGCATAAAATTGAATTTATTCTTATCTCATGCCTGGAAAAATTATAAAATGAATTTTAAAATTTTATATTCAATATATAATATATTAATTTGATTAAAATATTTCACCAATAGTGATTAATTTAATTTATTAATATAAAGACACATTGCACACATAAAAATAGTATTTTCAGAAAAATATTTCCATTATTTTTAATTCACCTTTATTTCCTTTTCAAATTAATCAATAGAGAAAGAGTTAATTTTATATAAGTATAAACCATATATTCCATAATTTATTTAATCCTATTCATACCCATTATTCCAATGGCATTGTGGTAACTATCATATATAATAATATTTTAATAGTATATTGTGGTTTGTTTAGGCTCAGTGTTGAATGTAGCATATTCTATCAAACATGGATTCTTATAAAAAAACTATAGTTGTTACAATATTTCCACCTTAAGTAATTTCACCCCTAAAATTTTATATTACATACTTAGGTGAAAACCAGTGACGTTACTTTTCCTTTATATATTCCTCTAGTTCCCAAGATGCCTCATTGTATTTATGATTCTATAATAACACTTTAACCAGGTGAGTCATCTTGTTGCGTAGAACATTATCTATATGATATAATATTTTCAAAATCTTTTTATCATAATTTATATAATTTTATATCCATACAACCTCTATATTCAATACATGTCTAGGAGCTAGTATGTACTTCCTCAAGAGAGATATATGGAGTATGTCGTGTGCTTGAGAAAGGGATAGTAAGAGTGCTAGTCAATAATCCAAAACTACGATGCAATCAGTAATCTCAAAGGGGTATATGTAACTAGGAATCAAATTTCCCTTTTACCAAAATATAATGAACCTCTTCCATGGAGATATATATAGAAACACTTCATCTCCAACCCTAAACTCCAAGTCTCATCGATGATTTATAATGTATCTTTTCTATCGACTCTGAGAAGTTCTGATGTGTTTCTAAATAGTCTTGACCATTTTTATCATCTCCAACACCATTTTACGTCCAAAAATGTTGCTTTCAGAAACATCATACCATCACACATGGTTTTTACATCTGATACCATAAATGTTTTCATAAGGATATTTTTGAATGCTTAGTGGAAATTAATTATTGTATGATAACTCAAGCAAAGAAAGATATTGATTCTATCCTCGTTTGAAGTCCATCTAGCATGATATCAACATATCTTTAAATTTTTAATAGTGTACTCATATTTTCCATCACTTTGGGGAGATAATCCATACTAAAGTTCAACTCAGTATTTACATCATGATGGAGGATCTTCTAAAAATTGGTGGTAAATTTAAAATCTTAGTCAGATACAATCGATATAGATGTTCCATGCTATAAAGACCCAGAAATTCCATGAAATATTTTTAAATAAATGGGAATTTTATGAGTCTGTGAAAATTGACGATGCATGATTCTGAGTCCCAAAGTGCCCAGAATGAATTTCTGAACTATTTTTCAGGTATATTCAGTAAACGTGCGAGCATGTTTTTCTAACTTTTGAAAAATAGACGTACTCACGAGCCAAATGTCCGTTTGACGCGCCATCAGAGGCACTGTGTCCTTCGTCACTACTACAAATACGCCTTTTATCAGTGCTAAAAATGTCCTTTAACTGTTCTAGAAAAGTGATATTAAAGTTAGTGAAGATAAAGGGGGGGGGGGGTCTCCTTTATCAGCACTCTAAAAAGCGCTCATAAAGACCTCTTTTATCTGCGCTAAAAAAAGCACTGCTAAAAGTGGTCTTTTATCAGCACTAAAAAGAAGTGTTGATCAAAGGGTACTTTATCAGAACTTTATTTTTAGCACTAATAAAAGACCCCTTTTATCAGCGCTTTTTTTAGCATTGATAAAATTAAAAAAAAAATTAAAAAAAATTAAAAAAATTAAAAAAATTTAAAAAAATTCTGTCAATCGGTGGGTCTTTTATAGAACTTGAGACCCCCTTTTAATAGCACTTTACATCCCCTCCAACGCCCGCACGCACCCCCTCCAACCTTTATCAGCGCTATCCCCCCAAATCCTCGCCCATGCATGCTCCCCTACCTCCACCAGGTTTTGAACTCGAAACCTCCCCCTTACGTGCCTAAGCCCTTACCACTCCTCTATTTTGATTTGATTTCCATTTCATGATATATATATATATAGTTATATTTATTTGTATAGTAATATATATTTATATTAATATATATATATATAGTTATATTAATATATATATAGTTATATTAATATATATATAGTTATATTAATTTATATATAGTTATATTAATATATATATTTATAGTGATATTAATATATATATTTATAGTTATATGAATATATATATGTAGTAATATTAATATATATATATATAGTTAGATTAATATATAGGTATATAAATATTCATATATTTGTATTTTAAATAAAATGAATATTAGTTATTATTTATATAATGCTAATATATTTTATATGTAAATATATTTCATTATTTATATTTATAATTAAATTTTTATGTGTGAATATATTAAAAATATGTATATATTATTATATATTTGATTATAAATAGCAGTGAATTAAAAAAAGAGATAAAATTTCAAAGACATAATATCAATATGAATGTAATACCTTGGAATAAATTCAGTCCCCATGGAAAAATTCAATAATACCCCCTTAAACGAGGCTGAAAATCCACGAAATGTTAAAAAATAGGTGTATCCCGACTAAAAACCCAGTTTTGGAGGCCTTATGGACCTTTTTTGGCCTCAAAAAATGTGACATAGGCTTTTCCTTTGTCACTAGTGTGTAGATCTCATCACGGGCTTTGATTTGATATATTGTAGAGCTCAAATGGACACCCGGATCAAAAGTTATGGATGTTTGAAGTTCGAGTTGTGTTTTCAATATATTTTGGATCTTTTTTTATTTTTTTTATTTTTTTAGTCTTCAAATTGTTATTAAATGACTAGAACTCCATAATAATTAGAAAATTATTTATTAAAAATATTTTTTTAGTTTTTTTATAAGCCATTTTCACTAAATATCTTATATATTAAGTGTAACTGTATATTTATACTTATCTAAAATATATTTAAAATTATATTTTAAAAATATATATTATATTTATATCAATATAACTATATATATATATATTTAAATATTAATATATTTTTTTAATGATTTTTTTGGAAGTATACCATTTATCAGTGCTTTTAAAAAAACCTCTGATAAAGACCCCCCTTTATCAGTGCTACTAAAAAAGCACTGATAAAGGGGTACCCTTTATAGTGCTAAAAAAAGTGTTGTTGAAGGGGGTACCTTTATCAGCGCTGATAAAGGGGTACTTTTATCAACGCTTTTTTTAGCGCTGATAAAGCTACCCTTTATCAGCGCGTTTTTTTTGTACTGATAATAATACCCCCCTTTATCAGCACTTTTTCGTTAGCACTGATAAAGGCTGGCACTGGCCTTACCCAGTTTTGTGGTAGTGCACGATTCTTGAACATCCCAATGAAACTCGAGGGACTTCCCCAGCTGAACCTCTACTTTCCACATCACGACCAAAATCATAGTTTGTTCCTGGAATAGGATCTCATGATTCCCTCGTTCAGAATACCCATCGAGTGCATCACCCATGGATATCTGACGAGTTTGGTACTTCCTACTAAGGGAACCTGCTACAAGACTTCCATTTTCTGGAACATAGACTACCTCTAAGTCATATTCTTGAAGAAATTTCAACCAACACCATCATCTTAGGTTCAAGTCACTCTGGGTGAGGACGCACCTGAGACCCTGGTGGTCTGAGAAAACCACAAAGTGCTCTCCCAGAAGATAACGTCTCCACATTCTCAGTGCAAGGACCACCCCCACCAGCACCTCATAGTGAAACACATAGTTCTGTTTGTGGGGTTTCCATCACCTCAACCTGTACTTGATAATAGTATCAAGATTGACATTGAGCATGCAAGGTACCAACAAACAGGACAGGTGAGCAAACTCATCCAACCGCCAGAGGCTAGACACGGAAAGCACGTGGCATACCCCACGTGTCTTTTCCTCTCTTGGAAAGAGAGTAATCCCCAAAATAGGAACTCTGCCAAAACCACTAGTGGAATCTCAGGAAAAGGAAGGTCAAGCAAAAAAGCCCCATTGGAAACCCAGAACCTGATCTGACAATCCACCACATAACCCCGCCATGAATGAACATGTGAGAGGGACTCATCCACTGCACCTCAATACTATCTGCTTTGGGTGGTACTGACTCTCTCTCATAGTTTTGATCGCATCACAAAAACACGTCTTAGTGGGGGAAGAACCCCTCTTTCCCATGCATTCAAAGCTACGTCAAACAACACCAACATCTGGTTACACCGATGCCCTGCGTCACCCTCGGTAACCCCTCGAACAAGGAGTTAGATGAAAAGAGTACCTCACACAGTGTCTAATGAGTTCTACCGAGAAAAGTAGAAAAAGACATAGATCGTACCTTTTATCATCCCATGTGTTGTAGTATTGTAGACCTCCATAACACATGGTTTCCCGTGTCCCCATCCGTCAGCTCCCTGAGCCTGACATGGGCCGCCTAGTGGTGGTGGAAGGAACTCAAAATGACATCCACCAACCACAGTTCTTCCTACTTTTCTACCAAAAATGCCTCCCTGGGGACCACCCTGTCCTCACCTGGGGGTTCTCTTATCATGACACTGCCTTTGTGATGGTGGTGCATCTACCAACTCTCTGAAAAAATCAGCACATTTGGTCGAGTAGTCTCACACAACGTGACCTCACACATCACAAACATAGCACTAGTCCTCCCTGAGCTATCTTGATGCTCTATGTTGTCCCCAAACATGTGCCTAAGTCTCATCAAGGGGATACCTCTGGCGTTGAGGCCCTGCCAATCAATGTCCCTCTGACAGAAATTTCTCTATAACCAGTGCCTGCTCCAGCACCTTGAGATGGGTGAGGATACACAAGGGCACTACACTGGCACAAATCTCCTCTATAGAGGCCTCACTCAACCTTCTGTGATCAGAAGTTGTCGTTATGGACCATGTCCAAAGAGTACCGAGTAAGGTCTGAGAACCTAGTCACGTACTCATCCACTGCCATCAATCCCCGCTGAAGCCCCAACAGCTCCTGAAACCGTAAATAAAAATAAGTAGGATAGGTAGTACTCCTCAAAAAACAGCTACTAGAAGTCATCCCATGAGATTACTGACTCATCATGAATATGAGTGACCCGGGATCTACTAATGCCAAAATACTTGGTTGAAAGACTAGATGTCAAAGCCACCATCAACTTGTCAGTGTCCAAACAAGCCTAAAGAGGCGAACCAACCACTCTAGACAACCCCTCACTGTCTGAGTGTATGGATCACCATAGAACTTCATCAGTCTCTGATGCTGGAACTCATATAGCACGCCTTGCCTGCACTCACCATCGGCCCTCGCTGCCAGTACTATCTGCTACTCCACAGGTGGAGGTGCTACTACCTATCCTCTTAGAGAATGGGTAACCATATGATGGATCTTGAAATGAGGCCTCGTCACTCACTGAGTCGTCATCATGGACCGGAGCTAGCATCCTGGCTGGAGGTCATCACAGAGACATCCTAAATCTGATCAAGGAGTACCGCTGTCAAATGAGCATATATAAACCAACAATGATGGGCAGATGACTGAAGAAGGACAATCAAATAATCAATCCTATATGATGCACGAACAAAATTCCCTGCAACAAGTGTCTCAATGTGCCGAGTCAACAAGCGGGTTATCAGGGTCTTGGTGAATGGATACGTCTACTGCCGCACCATCACTGGACTCCCTGGCCTGAGAGCCGCTCTCGAGACACGTTGACACTATTGCCCCAAAACTCAACCATTTTCTTTTTTAGGGACATCCGAATAAGGCCCCAAGGAACGAACCACCTATGATACCACTTTTTCATGACCCAACCCATATCAGGGCTCAAGTCACAACTTCCCCAAGCCCGCCTCCATAGGCCAGAGGATGGCGACTAGCACCGAAGTCACAACAAACTAGGGTGGCCTTTGCCTAAGAAACTACACATACACATGCAACTAACTCAGAGAAAAGAAAGTAAGACAAAACACTACTACAAAAGTGAAACCAACATACATGCATCGACCTCTAACCAGTACAAGTACAGTGCGGATTAGTAGACTGACAATTAAACTGAACAGTAAAAGGGAAAAAACACACGCACAACCAGAAAGGTGCCACAACCCAGAAATAGGTAAAACTAATGTAAATCACTTGTGATTATCAAACCTGAAAAATATACTATGGCCACTGAATTCATTCCAATCTCCTATGTCATCTACACTCCTTCGTAGTCTCGATCGACCTATCTTTTTTCTGCAAGGGCACACCAAGTGCAGGTAAAGCCCAAGCAGGGGTGAGTATAAAGATGCTCAGTAGGATGCCCCGAAATATCGAGGGAGAAACAAAGGAGATACTAAAATGGTGAGCAGTATACAGATCAAGAACAATGTAAGAGTAAAATTGAGAGAGTGCAGCTCAACCCGACAAGAGAAAGGAAGCGGGCTCGTCCAAACAAGAGGATCTAGACACGTAAAGCACATGACATACCTCACACATCTTCTCCCCCTCCTAGAAGGAGAGTATCTGAACCCAAGGAGTGATAACAAAAGTAGGGTGTATATATATGCTCAACAAGAATCCAAACGAGTGTGTAAGGGGATCTCTATCTCCAAGATCAACCCAAGAAGAGTTGTCAACAGTTCAAAGGTTATCCATCACTGATGCCCAACAATACCGTACGTCAAGTGGCCTCATCATTGAACCGTACAACCTAGGGTACCACTACGATAACCATGGATAATTTCACCTAGTAGCCTCATAGAAATGGCCTAGTTTGAAAGAAGTCATCGTGTAACCCACTACCCAGCCCCGCTGGAGGGTAAACCACAAGAGGTCGTTAGGTAACCCACTGCCCAGCCCCGCTGGATGGTAAACCACAAAAAGTCATCAGGTAAACCACTGCCCAGCCCTGCTGGAGGGTAAACCAGAAAAGCTTGTCAGGTAACCCACTGCCCAGCCCCACTGGAGGGTAAACCACAAAAGGTCGTCAGGTAGCCCACTGCCCAGCCTCGCTAGAGGATAAACTACAAAAGGTCATCAGGTAACCCACTGCCCAGCCCCCCGGGAGGGTAAACCCTAAAGTCAATGGGTAACCCACTGCCCAGCCCCGCTGGAGTTTAAACCCTAAGGTCAATGGGTAACCCACTACCCAGCCCCGCTGGAGGGCAAACCCAGAAACTGGTCCGATAACTCAGCACTATCCGTGCCAACACTGGGTGTCACTAACACCACTACCGTGCTTAGGTTCAGAGTGCGTCAAAGGAACCTTCGAACAACACCATTTCATGTTTCCACATTTAATGAGATATCTAAATAGGCTTCGCTCTCCCAAACATATTACACCGTTGTAATTCTCACGAAAAAACACGTGAGATAGACTACTTACTCGCTGGAAATGATCTCTCGATAAAAAAGTTATTCAACACCGCTTTATGCCCATACGTCGTCTTGTGGGGCCCGCACCTCAGACCCTAAAGAGGCTAGGAAAAAATGCGCCATCGTGATGCTCTCAGAAAAACATGCAAAAAATGACTGCTCATTCACCCCAAACGGACGTCTGATGAAAAAAGCACAGTACGCTGTACACAGTTTAAAAGGCAGCCCGTGGGGCCCATGACTCAACTCCAAATTCAATGCCTGAAACCACCCTGGTCAACTTCGCCTTGATTCTAGGGTCACAACGCCGCTGACGAAGCCTATAACAGACTCCGAGTGCAGAAGCTGAAACTCCCCGCATTATGCAAACGAGGCCCTGTGGGGCCCACACCCCCACCCAGAAACACATCACACAGCTCGTACCATTGCATTCCTTGCAGATAACCTTGCAGTATAGGATGTTCATTTTCTTTGAATGGACTTATGATGTATAAGTCGTAAAAATGCAACATACGTCCTAGAGCCGCCTCGTGGGGCCCATGCCTCGGGCCCGAATTTAGGCAGACGGACTGCACCGTCGCAATCCCCTCATAAGAACACTCAGAAATGAGTACTCAAACACCCCAAATAGATGTCAGGTGAAAAAGTGGTGTTTCACCATAAAACGTGCGAACTAAGCCCTATGGGGCCTGCACCTTGTCTCCAACCCGAACGCTTCGGAAAGCATCTCAAAAAGTCCGCACAAGGACTGGGGTCAGGCTGCTGCTGATGACGCATCAATCGGACATCCCAAGCAAGAGTTAGGTCTGACACAAGAATAACTAATTTATTTAAATAAATAATTAATTATTCACATTAATTATTTCGTGCCACCGGGCAACAAAACCAAGCCGCAGGGGTTCCGAACCAACTTTGGAAGAACCATCTCAACAGCAGGGCCACAACGCCCTTGATGGCATGCCAAACAGACATTCAGCTCGCGAGTACGTTCATTGTAAACTTTAATAATAATTTAATATTATTAAATTAAAGCATTCTGGGTCCCCCACCTTCAGGTGAAGAACCCAAAAAACCCCGAAACCCACTTCAAATAGTCCACCTCACTGACAAGAAGCCGCAACCATAGAAGGAGTGTCAAATAGATGCGCCGTTTAGATATTATGGCCCCCCTGAACTCAAGGGGCCCAACCGGGCCGGTTCACCCCGGTCGGCCCGGTCCGAATCGCAGGCCCATGGCCCAGCTGCAGGTCTGGACCGACTCGCCACGGACCGTCGGCTATGGCCAGGTCCAGCGACACCGGACCCCCTCTGTTCCGGTTATTTAAGAAGACCGGCCTTTTGGACGGTCTCCGTCGCCCAGCAGGACCCACGAAGCGGGGGTCCCTGTCTCCTCCTCACACTCGAGGCACTGACCGCCTCAGATTCCCTTTCCGAGCGTGACAGGTTAAAGCTGTACCGCACCCCCTATTATCTTCCGACTCAGCTGAAGCCCCTCTCCCCCCTGCTCGTCACCGACACCGCAACCGCCTCGTCTCTGCTCTGCTGTGGGGCGCCCCACCGTGATGGGCCTCCCACGCCGCGACCGCCTAGGTTCACTGCTCCACCGGCCGAGCAAACCGCCCGACACCGGCCGCCCCTGCTGCAACTCCTCTGCCAAATGCCCTGACGCCGCCGCGATCCGCCGCCACCTGATGCTGCCACCCACCGCACCGGCCTCCGCTGATCCGCCGGCGCTCTGGCCACACCTCACCCGAGCACTGCGCTGTCGGCCGCACCCGGTCTTGAAGCCCAAACCCCATTGCGCCACCCCGACCTCCGGCCACCGCCCTTGCCGGAGGTGGGGATTTTGACAGACTCCTCTCCTGATCTAGTGTCCCTATTTTAAAATCGAACATAGGTTCGGGATCCTCGGGATGAGGCCTTCGCAGCGACTTCCCCCGATCGTCTATTCGACAAGATTTTGGCACGTCTGAAAATTTGGATGAAGAACGCCCAAGAACGACAATTTAAAACGTGGCTCAGACGATGGCTGTGTTCGTTCGACCATCATCCCAATTCCAAAATTATAAAATTAAAACGATGAAATTTGATGAAAAAATTAAGAAATCAACAAAGGTGAAAAATTTAACAAGAATCCTACCTCGATCCCCATGTTTACCGCTAGCGACGCGTCCACGATGCCCTCGCTTCGATCCGCCAAGGTTCTGGCAGGGGTCGCTCCTCGATTCAGTGAAGAAAAGTGAAGAATGGTTGAGAGAGATAAAGAGAGGGGGGGGGGAGCTTGGGTGTTAGAGAGAGAGAGATAGAGTGAATTAGAGTTCTCCCTTAAACCTAAACACCTACTCACTATTTATAGGGATCGCACTCAGCGTAGAATCTGAATTCACTGCACCCTCTCATTTTTTGTCGCGCCTATGCAAAATGCCCTATTTTTAACTCAACGGAAGTCTCAGATTTACATTCCGAGACTTCATTTGAAATTTATTCAAAAATAATTCCAGTGATAAAAATCACTGAGTCATTATTTTAAAATGTTGATTTTTCCCTTGGGTGACAACTCTCACAACAGGCCTGCGCCCGCAACTTTTACACCCTGCTTAGGGTAAACAGCACGCTCCGGATGCAACCGTGCCCTCATATTTCTGATCTATGCTAAAATTTAAGAGAAAAAACAACCCCGCCACATGCATAGTATAAAAACACTTATTATTTTTATAAAATTTATTCCGGGCACACCAGGACTCAGAATCGCTCGCTATCTTCGCGCCTATCTCTGGATTATATATAGAAATATTCCAAAGTCTTACAGTGAAAAAAACAAGTCTATACATCCATAATTATTTTTTAATAATTAATAAGTCTAAATAGAATCACTCTGAACTCATAGTTTCCATATCATTCTTTAAAGGAATACTATGGAATATATTCCTTCTCCAATTTTACTTGGTGATATCCCAACCGATGGTCCACCTTAGAGAAATATTGAGCCCCATGCAGTAGATCAAACAAGTTATCTATCTGTGGTAGTGAATACTTGTTATTTATCATGATTTTAGTGAGTTCATGATAATCAATGAAAAGGTTCATTGACCCATAATTATTTTTTATGAGAAGGACTAACAAACCCCATAGTGAAGAAATCAAAAATATAAAACCCTTTTCTAGATTCTCTTGTAACTGGATTTTCAGTTGTTCCAATAAAATGGTGGAAATTCTATAAGGATTCTAAAATATGTGCATAGATCTATGTATAAGTTCAATTGATAACTGAAATTCTCTATTAGAAGGAAGACTAAGAAAATCATTAAGGAATACCTCAGTATAATCCCTCACAATGGGAATGTATTCAAGAATTATTTTATCCTTTATATAGATCATTGGAGATATATATGATTTCTCATAAGGCAATAATATCCATGCTTGAACATAACATTCCATGGGAGATTCATCCTCCTCCTTAAACTTTTATAGAATCATAATATGACTTAGGATGTGAAGATTTTTCTCCCTCTCTCAACATTTAATATTGTCTTTGTATAAATACAGTCACTCCATTCCCAAAATACCATCAAAATCCACTAAAGGAAGTGAGATAATATTTTATAGGAGGTTCATTCCCCAAACATTGACTAAGGAAGAGTTATATACTTAGGATGTAATACTTTCTAAATTTACTATTCTCACATATATCCTGATCCCCATTTTTTAAGGTGGTGTTTGAATAGATCAACAATTCTTGAAATATATGAAATAATTCATAGAACAATAATACAAAAATTTTATTATCTATTCATGAATGAATAACTAGCATACCTATCACTATATACTTATCTACATCCATGTTAGTATTAGTGATAGAATAATCTATTTCTTGTTTCCTTGGAGGGTTTTCTCATTTATTTTCTTGAAAACCCTTAGTTCAGGGAATTTAATTTCATAATTTCAATGTTCTTTTCAGTTAAAACAATATATGGTAGGCATAATGTTTATATGAGCCTTCTTTTATACTTCCTAATCAGTGAGATTATTTATTTACCTTTGGCACTTATTATCTCGATTCCCCTCTTTTCCACACATGAAGCATATTCTGGTTCCCCTCAGATAGTTTCCACGGTGATTTTCCCACACTTTTGATAAGTGGGATGTTCTATTTTTATTCCTCCATGTTATTTATCCACAAATACTTGAGAAGAATGTTCCATTTTACATTTCTTGTCTCTAGTACCTTGATCCCACTGAGAGTACCCAATCTCCATATCAAATTTGAGAGAAAAAAATTAAATTTCATCAAAACTATTTAAGTCTTGAATCACTAAATATTTTAATAGAATCATCTATAACCCACTAAATAAACAATTAACCTTAATTTTGATGTTGATAAAAAAGTCAGAGGTATACCATGAAAGCCTTATGATGTTTGTCTTATATCCCCTGATAGAATATTTTTTTTGATTCAGTTCTAATAACTCACTCTCAATTTAAGGATGAAGAGGTTTGGAAAAATAATTATTAAAAAATATTTTATTAATGTGTTACCATTCGATGGAATCAATATACTCTTTCTACTTTTTATTCTGGATCTGTCACCATTATTGATTAGATTCTTCCTCAATGTGATAAACAACGAGAACAAATTTATCTTTCTATTTTTATTATAGGATAGAGAATATATTATTAGTGGAGTTAATATATTTTCCATGATGAGTGGATCATAAGACCCACTAAAGGGAGGCTTCCTTTATCGTATGAAATACTTGATTAAAACTTTCCCTTTCTAAGGAGGAGTTGGCCATTCGGTATGCTTCAAGTTATTATACAAAAAATGATCTAGTTGAGCTAGTACTTCCATGAATTTCTTGGTTATAACTCTCATATAGTTAGTCATATCATTGGGTAAATCATCACAGAGACTATCATGTTGGTTGTTGCCACATTTTCTCCTATTTACTTCCATTAAATAAAAGAAATAAAAAACCAAGATGAGCATAATTTAACATGTATAAGGGAAACTTATAAAATTAAAAGGAAGAACTTATCAATGATAATTATATCTTGACTTATCAGTATTTGGGAATTAATCATTTTTATCCAAGGAAATTATTACTATTAGGTTTTCCAACCTAACATTTTTTTCAGGTCCTTCATAATGGTTCTTAAAGAGTTCTCAAATTTCTAAAATGTATCACTCATGAGTTTCAAACTAGGTGCACAGTAAGGCATATTTTCCTGTACCAGGTAATGATTAATTTAATTTTTTTGTTAATTTTTAGATTTATTACCCCTAGGTACATATTTGTTAGAAATATATCCACTTTTAATTGCTAGATCAGGATATAATTTCTTAGAACCTCTCACTCTATACTTCACCAAGATTCCAAGAAATTTTTTTATACATAGTTTTATCCTTAGGGTTCTCACTAAATTTTTATAATACTAGTTCTAATGGTTAACTATACCAACCTTTGATACCAACTATAATTACCCAATCCTTTCAAACATATTATTTTTTGATTTTCAACATAAATATCCATCCAAAGAAAACTGGGGATCGAAAAGGTCTAATGTCATTAGGAAACTAGGTACATAATGCATAATTAAGACTAACCTAAAAATTACTTATTTTATTCTCCATATTAAGATCCTAAATCCATTCAAGTTACTAAAAATTCATGTGATAAAATTGGGAATAAATATACTAAAATGGGTGATATTAAAATCCTAGTCGGGAATAATATGGTTTGGGAAACATAAATTGTGATTCAAAAGTATATTATAATATCATAAAAGAGAAGTCTCAAGAGTAAATAAAAAGTTATAATAAAATAAATACCATGGTATCGTGAAATAATAGGAAATATGGTAGTAACATATAACATGAAATAAAAATGAATAAAAGCTAACTGTTTAGAGAATATCACAAGGCGAAAAAACTCCATAAACAGATAAGGTTTACTCCCTAATCCCATAAATGATGCCTCTAGAGAATAAATCTTTTCCCTAACGAATCGTAGTTCTATATGGGTGCTCCAATCATAAAATGAACATGATTTATGTGTTCTATAAATAAAAAATCAGTCATAAGTCCTAATATAATAATTACCTATGGAATGAAAATGCGTTGCATAATCTTTCCTCAAATCATAATGAAAGGAAATTTCTTAGTGAATAAATTTGACAAATGAACATAAGATATGTATTAACCCATAAAAGGAAGGGTAAAAAGATAGGTATATATTTTTGAGACAAATATATAGAGTTTTGAATCATTTCATAGCGTTAAATACATAGATTAATTGATATAGAGAGATAATATTCATAATCTGAAGGAAATGGTAATTTAGAGAGATCTGTTAACTTGAGCCTGAATCAACAAGACTATTCCTTAACTTCAAAGAATAATAAAATTATGTTAATTATTTAATTTAACAATATCCAGTTTCAGGTTTATTATTTATTTTATTTTACTTGTTACCATGTCATATTCAATTACTTATCCAATTAATTACACATCATACATTTTGACAATAAACATATCATATGTCCAAAATAACATTAGTGAGATGAGTAAGGTAAAAAAGGTTATTATTTAATCATATAGATAATTTTAATAATGAAATAATTATCATTTTTATATAAAAATAATAATTTTGAAACCAACCAATAAATATGGTAATGAAAAATGAACTACATTACAATCTGAGAAATAGTAGGCCCTACAAACGCATGAGTAATGTTTCAATTTTTTTTATTATCATGATGGAAAGAAGGAAACTGATATTTTATCTTTAAAGGATGAGAATTATATAATAAATATAATATTATTACATTAAATACACATACATATTCCATACATTTGATGTAGTAACAAAAAATGAATCCCATCGGTTCACGAGGTGGTCGTCCATCATACACACGATCGATGTTATCATATGCCCTAAAGAATTACAATTAAGGAGGTATATGTGTTATTATTATTATATGAATATAATTAAATCATAAATATAATATATAAAAAATACATATATCATTATACCCAATTGTGAGAAGTGGTAATAAAAAAAATATGTTGGTTCGCGAGGGAGTAGTAAATCATACATAAGATCAACAGTTTCGTTTCCCATTTGAGGGAGGAGGAGATGAATATAGGTAATTAAATTCATATAAAAAATATAATTATTTTTAAGGTAATTATTTTATTACATAATAATGGTTTTAAAATATTTTAATTTTTTTTAAATAATAAATAAAAATGAATGTTCATTTAAGGATGAGACCCCCTCGTCAGACAACTTCATTAGGTTTGCAAAAAAATACTTCCTAGGTTAGACTTTTGAACAAAAAAAGGACTCAATGACGTTGGTATAGAAATAAGGAAGGTATTTAGTCAGTTATTTTTTGAACCAAATGGATTTGGAAGTATGAAAAAGAGATGATAGGGGTATCCATTTATAAGTGGGGGTGAGGACACACATTGAATTTTTTAAAAGAAAGAATTAAACCCTTGTTTTTTCACTAACCAAAAGGATAAAAAATAATTTTTTTTAAAAAATTGTAATATTTTTTGTTTAAGTATGGACATAAACCATGAAATAAAAAAATATAGTCATTTTTAACCATTATTTTTTATTTTAACCCTCCGATAAAGCCATTTGACATTAACCATGACAATTACTTTTTATTGTTTTAACTGTTAATTATGGTAAAAAATTAAGTTAAAATTATTATATAATATTAACTAATATGATTAAAAATATTTAACCCATTTTATAAAACTCACCTCACATAAGTGTCATAATTTATTTTAAAATAAAACCTAAAGATGTGATGAAAAAGTGGTTTTCAAAGGAAGTCGTTTTCATAAGTATGAAAACAATTTATCAAAAATGAACATAAAATTGATTATAATGACCTAAATTGGATTAATAAAAATATTATTTAACTAATTTTTCATTTAAAATAATATCAAAAATAATTTTCAATTTTTTAAATGCCTTCAAATGAAAAGACAATACTTAATAAAAACAAGTATTTTTCACTATTCCATAAAAAATTTGTCTTTTTAGAAAATTCCCAAAAATTCAATCTACAATAATTTTGATATGATGATTTAAAAAAAGTATGTTAATTTTATCACATACATTTTCTATAACTAGAAACAAAATAATTTTAAAATAAGGGTACAAAATGTGAAAAAACCATTTTTAGTAAAATCTAGTTTTTAAACATGAAATAGAATTTATTCTTATCTCAGGTCTACAAAAAATTTGAAAATAAATTTTAAAAAAATATATTAAATATATAATATATAAATTTCATTAAATTCATTCACTAAAAGTTATTAATTTAATTTATTAAAATAAAGACACATTGCTCACGTAAAAATAATTTATGAGACAAATCTCTCCTTTATTTTTAATTAGTATTTGTTTCTATTTATAATTTGGTAATAATAAAAGAGATAGTTTTATATAAGTTAAACCATATATTCTATAATTTATTTAATACTATTCATACCCTCTATTCTCATGGCTAGGTGATAAATGTCATATATAATAATATTTTAATAATATATTGTGGTTCATTTAGAATAGGTGTTGTGTGTCACATACACTATCAAACATGAATTATTTTTAAAATAATTGGCGTTATACAAAAAATATATTAAATTAAATATTTTTGGAATGTAATTTGGTATGATATATAAATATTATATCACAACTAGCTTATCCAATCACATTGTATATTTGGTTGTTTCGTAATATAATGTCATGAACCAGATCTAGTCTCCATAAAAACCGGCACCCGACCTGGCATGTGACAAGGCCCGAAGAGAATTCCTGATCCCCATGGGCTGGAACAAGTGCCCGAGTATCATAAACTGAAAATTTGTAATGATTTACCCATGTTAATAAACTTAAAACAAGAAATGAATCTAATAAAACGAATATGGATTTTTCCAAAAAAAAACCATATTTTATAAAATTTCAGAATTTAATTACACAACATAAAACAATTCTCAAAGACCATTACAAAGGTAAAAAACCAGAAATGATATCCCAAGAACCTCCACATGGAAAAGGGCACTGCCCTCAATCCATCTCCACAACACCGCATCACGTTGGACTGCTAAAACTCGAACTATAAGAAAAAAAGTTGTACCCAAACCTATGACAACAAAATCCGAAAGTCTACTTACACCCAAAGTTGTAAATAGGGTGTAAGACAAATCCTAGTAGGATTCCACCACTAAGATATTCCATTTGATAAACATTCAATGATTAAAATCATGCAAGTTTTCCAAAACATGAAATGCTAGTTACAATTTCTAAAAGATGCAACTTTAAAAATTAAAACAGTTTTCAAGTGGGTTATTTTAAAGAATAAACAATTTTAAATAAAATTACAAATATACTAAAATTTTCATCCAAACATACCATATTTCGATGGTAAGAGTAAATCATCTAATGAGCACAAGAAATAGGAAATAACCCCTAGGCACTAGCTCGCTGTGGGTCCCTGGTACTTTGTATCGCGGTGAGAGTAACCATCACAAAATCTGTTATCGTGAACGATACCCTCGTAGGGAAAATACCCATAACCTATTGGTTCCCAATCATCATCATAATAATTTTTTAGTTAGTGTTGTAAGAACCAAAATTTCTACTTGAAACTGAGGCCAAACCCCATGGGATCACTAGCATAATAGTACACATCCACCCACCTAGATACCTGGGTTTCCCTCTTATTCTCAAACAAGTTCAACATGCCATGATATATATTTTTCACATGAAAATAACACTTACACATCACACATCAACCAAACATACCACATGTACATCCCACAAGCACATCATCCCCCTTTTCATTCAAATTGATTTTGAAATCCAACTCACACCAAAATAGCCCACAATAGATTTTTCATATCTTTCACAATTCAACACATCCTTTAAAAATTTTATAAAATCATTCCCAAGATGATAAAAATAACATGACATACCACTCACATGTTACATATTACTGTTTTCATAAACAAAATCCATTTTTCACATCACACTCACACAAAATAACCCACATCACTTTCACATCACTTTCACATTTCAGTAATTTCATTAAACATTTTTCTAAAAAATTTCCAAGTTGATACACATCACATGAAAACCCATTTTACATTTAAAATAGACCATTTCAAAATATACACAATCCAAAATGGTTTTCCAAAATGGTTTCACCTCTTACATAAATCATTAAACCATTCAAATCTTTTATAAAACAATTCTAAAGAGTATACCCAAGATTTTCACATAAAACCCATTTCAAAACCATCTTTCAAGGACAAAATCACACCAATACCAATCCAAAAAATAATTGGAATCCATGGAAATATTTAATAAACCACTCTCATGTATTATAAAATTACCTTGAATAATACCACAAAAGATGCACATAAAAGCACACATATTTTCATAAAACACTTTCAAGAGGAATAACATGGTTTTACACATAAAACCCATTCAAAAACTCTCTTTCAAAACAATGGCACACCAATACCCTACCGAAGCATAATTTTCAGCCCAAACAAGATTTAGTAAACCAATTTTATATGTTATAAAAAACACCCAAATAATACCCTAAGTGTTACACATGAAAACACCCAATTTCATGCAAAAATGCCACTATGAAATTAAATTATTAATCAAATAAATCATAATTTTTTTTTCACATCACACACAACATATGAGGAATATGAAAATTGAGTAAATACATCAAGCTAACTTATCATAAAATGGTTACACAAGGAATCACCTACCTTTTTGTGTCAAAACCCACAAAACATGATGCGAAACATCAACTACACCACCACCACACCAAAAGGGGGTGAAAACCAACCCTAAACCATAAGATTTGATCAAAAAGACAAAAAATCAAAACCTAGGTTTTAAACTTAACTTCTGTACATTTTAGAACTTTAGGAAATAGGGAGGATTCCTGAAGGAAAATGGAAGAAACCAAGAAGGAATCACTTACCTTGAACAATCTTTATGAAATCACCCCAAATACAACAAAGGTTGATTCTCCAAGAATCCAAAACTAATAGGTAGGATATAATGAGTCTTAGTAGGTTATGTGGGGAATGAAATAGGGGAGAAAGAGTTAAAATTTGATGGATTATGAAAGAATCAAATTATCTTCTCAAATATGAACAATTTGAGAAACCCTGATAATTTTATCCCTAATTTGCGATCCAAATGAGATCCAAAGCGATGAAATAGATAATGAGAGTGAGCCTTGGGTTTCGGGATTTTGGTGGGTGATGGAATAACTGAGAAAAGTACAAAATGAATGAGATATGGAAAAATTAAAAACATTATTTAATGTAGGAAATGAGCTTATGGGATGACACACAACCTTAGTAAAAATAGAAATCCATCATTATTATGGATTCACATGGGGTCAAAATTGATATGGTGATTTTAATATACCAGTTGATAACAATTGGGAAGTGTAATGGGAGTAAAATTTTGAAAAATGAAGGATTCATAAAAGAAATAATTTTTTTAAATCTGAAAATGGGATTATAGTTTGGCCCAAATTTTGAAAACCCACTATTTCCACAAAAAATGAATGGGAAAACTTAAAACAAAGAAAGAATGGAAATTAAATGAAAAATAACTTTAAAATAATTAATGGGTGTTACAATTATCCTAATCATAAAACCTTTCACCCTTGGAAAGCCACAACAAGAACAAAGGCAAAAACCAAATCCTACCAAAAGACCAAAATGTATTCCTTTTCCAAGTTTCACCCACCCCCAAAAGGCCAAAACACCTTCAATTGATCAATCAAGGAATGAATAATCTCACCAACCAAAACACAAACTAATTACTGAAATTATTAATTATATTTAGATTTTATCCCAAAAGAAAACTTGTCAAACATTATCCAAATAAGATTCCATCAATTTACCCAAACAAATGACAACAACGAACAAGGTTAGACTTACCTTGCTTTAACCCGGTCATTGGGTGTTCTCCACTCCCAACGTTTACCCAAGGAAGATTTAGGTAGTTACATTGATCCGAACAAGACTACCTATTGTCAAGCCAATACCAAGGACCAATCTGAGTTACTCGTATGGGGAGACACAAATGGGCTCCCCACCATAAGAGACAACTCAAATTTTCCCAAGATAGGATCGAGAAAATAATAGGGGAGGTCCGAATAGTCTCCCCAGTACAAGGGGTAGACCTCCATTCTAAATTTTCAAAGAAACATACATGGGAATCATAGTGGGTCTCCCAACCACAACAACTAACAATCTTAACCAACCAGCATGGGCCAACACATGAAGAACCAAAATTTAAAGAGTTGGGATGAACACACGGTTAATCCACATAGTTTGAGAAATCGTGTGCTAACTATCTGGATCATTCTAATTGCATGATTTTTTGGGGCATGGTTATTACTAACCATGCAAAAACTATATGCTCAACCTGTCGATCCAAATTCCCAACCATACTCTAAAAACTCAATGGAAACCAAAGGGTAAAAGAATGACTTTGGGCGATAACATAGACATGAGGTCCTCCCACCTCTTTCCATCGAAAAGAAACCAAAAAATCAAGATGGAAACATCAGAGGTTTAAAATATTCCCCATCTTTCATAGTGAGGATATGACTTTGTACAAGGTTTTAAAAAACCCTAGGATTTCCCCTAACTACCCACCAAATTCTCTTTGGGACCTATGGCTAGAGATCAAATGACTGAAACATCTTCGGTCTCGTAGTTAGGATTTGGAAACCCCTAAACTGAACTTTTCGTTTCGGTGCCATGGAAACTATACCCTAATCCCAGATGGGTTCACCAAGATATAACACATTCCAAAAATCACATTACCCTAACCCACCATTGCACTGAAATAAGGGCTTATAAGATGCATACACATATCACACCTTGTTTCTTCTGGTGAGAAAAAATAGAACTAAAGGAAACATAAAATAAAACTCCTCTAAAATAGATTATTTTGACGTTTTCCCTTGAGAGACATACTCCCAACACGTCAAATACTCTCAGAGTATTGCACAACCATCACCATTATAGTCAATGAGAAGACGCCATCACAAGGTGTAACTGAACATGCCCATTGCGACTGATAGAAACAATACATGAAAAGGGAACTTATGACAAGTCCCCAAACAACACATAATTCTAGGATGTTTCCATAATAACATCTCATGACCATATTTCCTACACTGGTCATTTAACATAAACCCCTACTTTGAAGAGACTACGAAGGACCCAGATGCCTTCTTAGACACCATCCAAATACTCATCCACACTAACAACCCCATACCAATTCCACCTTTAATGATTCAACTAACTTAAGAAAATAAGGTCTCTTTAAACCTTACATGAGAACTATCTCACTAAAAGAGGGTACACAAAATAAAGAAAGGATATGGTGTAAACCCAATCTCCTAAGATCAAGAAAAGGATTCCTTATATTGATCAACTGGAGGATTTTCTATTGAAAAAAAACCTGGGTTGCACTTCAATCATGCACTAACCCTTAATGGGGGCATACATTATCCAATGAAATAACCCAAGGACCCAACCATGATAGTACATTGGTTGAAACATGCCACAAAATAGAACCGAACACGTGAGGGGAACCACCATAAAGGCTTCCCAAACTTTTCTCATAAGAGACCACTAATCAGCCCTTCAACCCAGCTTATCGACCAAACAAAAACCCAAAACAAGGTTCAATATAAAGGAGGTTCTTGGACTCAAAACACCCCACAATATCAAAATTTTAAAAAAACACAAAAAACACACCATCCCAAGCCCGTAATTAAGACATCATTTTTTATTTAAAAACATTTCTTTGAAAACAAACGGTTCATCGTTTAGCGTATCCACCAATGGTACCCCATGTGCCTCACACATGAATGTTTCTGTGCCACATTGGGCACCCTCCTCATATCCATCCCAATAATCATCCACTAATTCCATTAACTATCCATCATCCCATATAACCCCATGCATATGGTCTCTCACAGAAATACCAATGGCTAAAAAAAATTCTCTCAACTTTTCAAAACCAAGACAATAAACAAATAATTCCTTTTTTCTCAAGACCACTAACCACGAAATAAAAATCCCAATAATTCAAATGGATATACACTTTCAATTAATATAAATCAATTTCAAAACATCTCATCCCATTAAAACGCCTTTCAATAGTTTAGAAAACTCTATTGGGAACACTTTTCGAAAGCCAACTTTAACATAATTTCCTTCTTTCAAAAGAGGTATAAACACACCATTTTCCATTTCAGAATAATTCGGAAAATTCATTTCCATCATTTAAAAAATCAAACCAATCCCTCTTTATTATAAAATCATTTCACAGAAATTTTATGCTTCTTAAAACCAAGTCATTTTTTCTTTAAAACAAAACCTCCAAGATTTCAAAACTAAAGAACACAATACAATGAGAGAGGAAACTAGTTTCAGTGGGTGACTTAGACATATGGTTGACAGACATACACAGATCACTTCACTATCATAGAGAGTTATCTAGGGAAATATCCTTGGCTCCATATGGATTTCTAGACCTTGTGATCTCACTGAGACCATTAACCAAACTCTTTTTTCATTTCCCCTTATCATCATAAAACCAAGAAAACCAAAGGGCTTATAAAAATTTCATCATATCATAGTAACTTGAGTCCTACCATAAGGTGTTCTAGGAAGGAACCTTTCTCATATCTAGAATTCTGAGTTCCGACACCCTTAACTTTGATCTACCCTGACTCTATCCCAAAGGAACACAACCCAAAAGAGAAAACCTCCTTTGATACCATTTTTTCACGAACCAGATCTGGTCTCCATCAAAACCGACACCCAACCCATCCCGTGACAAGACCCAAAGATCATTCTTGATCCCCATGGGATGGAAAAAATTACTAGGTATCATAAAATAAAATTTTATAACGATTTAACCGAGTTTATAAACATAAAACAACAATGGAATCCAATAAAATGAATATGGATTTCTTCAAAGAAAATCATCTTTTATAAAATTTCAGAATTTAATTACATAACCTAAAACAATGCTCAAAGACCATTAAAAAGGTAAAAAACCATAAACTAAATCCCACGAACCTTCACATGGAAAGAGGCACCGCCCTCAAGCCATCTCTACAACACTGCATCATGTTGGACTGCTAAAACCTGAACCATAAGCACGAAAGTTGTACCCAAACCCGCGGAAACAAAATCAGCAAGTCTAATTACACCCAAAGGTGTAAGTAGGGTGTGAGCCAAATCCCAGTAGGATGAAACCACTAAGATATTCTAGGTGATAAACATTCATAGACGAAAATCATGCATGTTTTCAAAAACATGAAATGATAGTTACAATTTCTAAAAGATGCAACTTTAAAAATTAAAACAGTTTTCAAGTGGGATATTTTAAAGAATCAACACTTTTAAATAAATTTAAAAATCTATATAAATTTCCATCCAAACATACCGTATGCCGATTGTAAGAGTAAAGAATCTAATGAGCACAAGCAATAGGAAATAAATCTGAGGCACTAGCTCATTCTGGGTCCTAGGTACCTTGTACCTGAGTGAGAGTAACCATCACAATATCCATTCTCATGAACGAGACACTAGGGAACATACCCATAACCTACTGGTCCCAAATCATAATCATCATCATAGTTTAGTTAGTGTTGTAAGAGACAAACTTTCTATGAAACTAAGGCCAAACCCCATGGGATCACTAGCATACACGTACACATCCACCCACCTAGATACCCAGGTTTCCCTCTTACGCTCAAACAAGTTAAAAAAGCCATGAAATTTAATTTTCACATGAAAATACCACATCCACATCACAAATCAACAAAACAGACCAAATGTACATCACACAAGCACATCATCACCCTTTTCATTCAAATTGATTTTGAAATCCAACACACACCAAAATAGCCCACAACACATTTTTCATATCTTTCACAATTCAACACATTATTTAAATTTTTTATAAAATCTTTCCCAAGATGCTAAACATCACATAACAGCCCACTAACATGTGACCTAATACAATTTTTATAAACAAAGTCCATTTTTACATCACACTCACACAAAACAGCCCACATCACGTTCACATCACTTTCAAATTCCAGTAATTCCATTAAAATTTTTTATAAAACATTTCCAAGAGTATACACATCACATAACAAACCCTTTAAATTTTGAAATGGACCATTTCAAAATATACACAATAAAAAATAGTTTTCCAATATGGTTTCACCTCTTACATAAATCATTAAACCATTCAAATCTTTAATAAAACAATTCTAAGGATTATACACAAGCTTTTCACATAAAACCCATTTCAAAACCATATTTCAATGAAAAAATTACACCAATACCAATCCAAAATATAATTGGAATCCATGGAAAGATATAATAAACAACTCTAAAGTATTATAAACTCACCTCAAATAATACCACAAAAGATGCACATGAAAACACACTCTTTTTCATAAAACAATTTTAAGAGGCATAACATGGTTTTACACATAAAACCCATTCAAAAACCCTCTTTCAAACCAATGGAACACTAATACCCTACCGAAGCATAATTTTCATCCCAAACAAGATTTAGTAAACCAATTTCATATGTTATAAAATACACCCAAGTAATACCCGAAGAGTTTCACATGAAAAACACCTAATGTGAAGCTGAAATGCAGCTATGAAATTAAATTATTAACCAAATAAATCATAAATAGTTTTTGAACCAAAAAAAAAATTTGAGGAATATGAAAAATGAGTAAATACAACAATCTAACTCTTCATAAAATGGTTACACATGGAATCACCTACCTTTTTGTGTCGAAACCCTCAAAACTTGGTGTGAAACATCAACTGCACCACTTATGCACCAAAAGGGATGAAAACCAACCCTAAACCACAATATTTGACAAAAAATACAACAAATAAAACCCTAGGTTTGAACCATAAATTCTGGAAATTTTAGAACTTCATGAAATAGGGAGGAAACCCTAAGTAAAATGGAAGAAACCAAGAATGAATCACTTACCTTGAACAATCTTGAAGAAATCATCCGAAATCCACCAAAGTTTGATTCTCCAATAAAAAAAATGATTGGTAGGATCTAATGAGGCTTATTAGGTTAATTTGGGACTTAAATGGGGGAGAAAGAATAAAAATTGAAAGGTTTATTAAATAATCAAATTACCTTCTCAAATATGGATGATTTGAGAAACCCTTAGAATTTTTTCCTTAATACATGATCCAAATGAGCACAAAATTAGTGAAATAGATAATTATTGTGAGACTCTTGATGTTTTATTTGGGTGGGAGGTAGAATAATTGAAAAAAAGTACAAAATGAATGAGATATTGAAAGATTAAAAAATAACTTAATGTAGGAAATTTATCTTATGGGCTGGCCCAAAACCTTAATAAAAAACCCAAATACATCCCTATTACGGATTCATATGGGGTAAAAATTGATATTGTGGTTTTAATATACCATGGGATTACAATTGGGAATTGGAATGGGTATAAAATTTTAAAAAATGAATGAGTTATAAAAGAAACAAAATTTATTTTTAAATTTGAAAATGTGCTCACAGTTTGGCCCAAATTTTGAAAACCCACGACTTCCACCAAATTGAAATGGAAACCTCCAAAACAAAGAAATAATGGAAATTAAATGACAAATACCTTTAAAATAAGTCATGGGTATGACACATATTATTGTTTTATGGTTTATATTGTGTGATTCAAATGATATGTTATGAATGGTTAGGGAATATTAGAGTTATATGGTAACATTCAGTTACTCTTCCATGTAACATGTCATTAACACATGTGGAATCAATTCACTTAAGTTTTATGTTCACGAAAAAAGGGTTATGAATGATTCATAATCGATTAAATTACTCAAACATTTTATAATGTTTCTATAAATATCATAAGAGGCCCATGGATCATCCATGAGAACTATATATAGAAGTAAAAAACCATTGAGATGTTGTTAAAGATTTCCAATCCATATTTCAATTCTCATCATGCTCTCTTATTCCTTATCCATTCATTTTTGTAGGCACTAGCATGTCATAGAAGATGATAGGGTCATTCTCATGCGATGGGTGTTTCATTTTGAACCCTTGGAAACACCATAGAGAAGCGATTCCTTTGGATTTATATAATGAATATTCATAAATCATTATGATTGAATACATAAGTGGAAAAAATCTATAATATAAGGTATATAGAGATCTTCATTTTAATGTTTTTGATTTCATGTATCTTATATCTTGGTTATTGGATTTATAGTCATTTCTATGGTGTTTATTAAGCGTTAATCGATCCTAGGAACCTAAAATTTTTACCAAGTGAATTCCATTTATTTTAATTGAAAAATTAGTTTGACAAAAATTGAAAATTTATTTCATTTTTAATGTCATATGCGATATCATGAAAAATTAAATTGTCTTTTTTTTATGGATTAATATATGATATGTGATATAATAATCCATTATTGTATCTTATTAAATGATATTTGATATAATAACATGTGATTCAAATGTATTTCTTTAGTTTCTATATATTATAGAATATGATATGTAAAATAATATCATACGAAAGTATTATTCAATAGGAAGAAAAATATATTATCATATAATGGGTATGATATAGGAGGTATCATATATTATATCATCCCATGTGTTGAATTTTATATCATATGAAGGGTTTTAACATCCAGTTGAGGGTTGGTATTTGGTTGATGTTGGGTTTTTTGTCAAAATATCGAAGGAGAATGGATTTATTTCCAATAGAAGTTGAATTTGTTATATTGAACCTGCTGTCAACACTAATTAGTGTTTGGGTTTGAAAATAGTTGAATGCAAGGTAAATATAGATGGTATTATAGAATATATGATATGTTTTAGAATATCCATGGAGAAATATGGTTGTTTCCAACTTTTTAAGAATATGGACAAGGAAAAGGTTAAAAATAGGTATCCTGTGACAAAGGAAAAGTTTATAAAAGTAAAAATAAACATAAAAAATTAATAATAGGATTTATAGGATTATGTTTTACATTAAAAAATATGTTTTAAAGTTTAAAAGAGTAATATGTTACTTTAGAAGAGTTTTTTTTTCAAGTTTGTAAGAGTAATAATGAATTTGTAAGAGTCATTTCCCACTTTAGAATAATAAGTACAAAATTTTTAAGAGTCATTATATGGAAAAGTAAAACTTTGAAAGATTTATTGGGGAATTTTTAAGATTCATATCGACAACTCATAAGAGAAATTAACTAAGAATAATTTTCATGAGTTTGTTTTGCAATAGTCTATGAGATATTTTCTTAAATATTAAAATGTGATTATTAGTATGACCATTTTAAGTAGAGAAGATCATGCCTAAATTATAGGGGGATTATTTTTTGATTATAAAATGATTTAAATAGTGTTTTTACAATAATTTTAAGGATATAAAATCACACTGTGAATTGAGAGATCACTATGTGAATATTATAATTCATTAAAATATTAATTTTATATTATGATAAATAATTTGGTAAAATATGAGGAATAAAGTTTATCATTTTTTAGAATAATAGAGACTATGATTTAAGAAAAAATAATGAGGATTATGGGGAATTAAAGGGGGATATATCTCAATGTTTCCATATTTAAAATATAAAATATATGTCATGCATAAATACTAAAAAATGGTTAAACTGAGAATAATGTAATCTTAAATAAATCTCATGACTGAAATTAAATAATAAGTTTTTATATTGGAAATATGGAAATATATCTCACATTTTACATTATTTTTTTTATAAGAAGTGTAAGAGAATCCATGAACATTGTTCTCTGATATATCATTATATCAATAGAAGATATAATATTACATATTTGTATATTAATAGAACTAAAAATAAAAATATTATGAAATATAATTACTCAAATATAATAGAGATATTTGGATAAGTTTGACTTAGTTTCTAAAGAATATTGAAGTAAGGATTTCCCCATTACACTTGTGAAGGCTTGAGAATATTTATAAAGTGAAATAAGGCTAATCGATCTTGTGAGATGAAAAGGAGGTGTTATAATTATAGCAATACAATCCTATATAAATAAAAGGAGTTATTTATTGTGTAAAATTAGGTAGGAGATGCTATATTATTATATATAAATTAAATAATGAGAGAATTATTGTAGTCCTAAAAAGGAAATGTTATTCCAGTCCTTATAACTGAATGGAGTGTAGAATGATTGGAAATTCAAGAACATTCTTCCATTGAAGAAGGATTTTCTATGACATCTCCTAGAAAGTAGATATATCTATTTATAGAAGAGGTTATGGTTTATATGTTAAGTAGAATCCTAAGGAGATCAATGAAGCCAACTCACATTCGATGCATCATTTATAATAGTGGTGAGAGTATTTTGATTTTCTCTTATGTGACAACATGTTTTCCCCTTCAGAGTAGTGAATGAAGGATGTAAGTGTGAAGGATGTGATCCTGAGTTAGTAGTGATACATCCCTAGACATTGTAAGGGGGATGACCTCATGAATACACTAGACCCACCACGACATCTGTGAGATTAGTAGATTATGGTGCATTAACACATTACCAATTGTATGATATCTAGATTATCCCTATGAAGGTGAACCAAGTAAAATCATTTTGTCTTGTTTTCTTAAATTTCTTTAAATTATATATTATGAAAAATGGTAAAAGTGTATAAGAACTTATTAAAGAAAAATTTTAATGGGATGTGGGCAAGTGAATTAGGAGATCAAATCAATATGTATTAAATAAATAAAATAGTGACCAAACTAATCATGAGGTAAAGATTATATTAGGGTAGTTAGGTTTTAAGAAACCACTTTAATTGGATTGATTTTTCTTACCCTTATTCGACCCCTCCCCTCTCTTAAGGTATCTCCCACCTAATCCACCTGTGGGACTAACATGTGGTATCAGAACCTAGGTAATTTTTTGGATATGTTTTTATTAAAATTTATATTATTAATGTATATTTGAGTATTTTTTTTGGGTTTTATCTCATATTAAACTATAACATGTAAATGAAAAGAAATTTTAATAGGAAGATTAATTATACGGGAATTTCATATATTGGAAACTTATATGAAAAAATTGTAAAGAAGAATATGAAATCCATGTAAGGTAAGGCATGGAGTAATTTAATTATACATATATTAATTCATTCAATTATGTTATATGACGTACTAAGAAGTATGATATGTTATGTCATATTGGTTATTTTAATAATGAGAAAATGTGAAGGAGGAAAAAGGTAGAATTTAACCACTTATCAGAGGAGATAGATCAGCGGCTATAAAAAATAACTTAAACATAAAAAAGTAAAACATGTATCAGGAAATACATGTCAAAGTACTAGAAATTAATGTCGAAAAATTGAATGGATTGAACAGAAGGTTGGTCAAGGTGGCTATGGGTATAAGGGAAAAATGACTCTCAGAATAAGGAATTGAAAGAAATTTCTACCAGTGTGTAAAAGGTTAAATTTTATTCCAAGGGAAAGGTCATGAAATCTAGATAATTAAAGAAATTAAAGTCCAAAAAAGGAATGGATTTTTGCTCATGTGGAAGAATTGGTTGAAGATAAATAGATGTTACTATTGGAGAAGTTATACCTAAAAGACTTCATTGCTTAGATAAAAGCTAAGATGAAAGAGAAATGTCATACATTGGATAAATTCTATTGTGTATTGGATAGTGAGATTTACAATGAAAACATACTCATGGAAAATATATATTTTCATCTTGAAGTCAGGAGTATAAAGATATAGTGATTGGAAGAGGTGTTAATATTGTCTAAGGAGTAAGTGGAGAAATAATATGCCAAGGGTAAGCGTAAAAATAAATATTCGTTACATTTAATATTTGATTATATTTTATATAGTGATAATTAGATGAAGTAAAAATATATTATTTAAGATGAAAATCATGAAACGTTTTTCCCATAAAGGCCACACTCCATGTAAAAATCCAATATTGGTCAAGATGAAACCCATTTGAAGCATGAGACGAAATAAATTGTGGTAATTCCAAATAAAAGTGAAAATAGTAATGGTGCTGAAAATAGATTCAAGAGAGTATCTATAACAGATAAGGAAACCCAGATGAGTTCTAAAGGAATGTATGGAGACATGTGCTTTTATTATGGTATCCACAGTTATATTTATATATTTTCTTTTGAATCATTGAAATATATTAACCTCCATGAAGTTTATAGAGGTTTTACAACAAGAAATTACCAAAAAAAATTAATAATGTATATCATTTATTATAATAATTATTAATATAATGATTGTGTCTCTAATGGAAACCTGAGGGGGAGTTCAACTGGTGTGAAATATACCATTAGTGCATGTTTAATGATAAATTTATTTCTTTAAGAAATAGATTTTAAGGGATTTTTTAAAAACATCATCATGATGAAAATAACTTGAGGAGTTATAAATTTCTTAAAAAAATGTCTTGGAGAAAAAAATACAAATATTTTGATACAAGAAAATAATTAACATTTTGGAAAAAATGAAAAATCCTATTTGAAAGAAGTGTCCCAAGACAAAGTTTATATTGAAAAATATAATAATTCATGCATGGATAAGAAGAACATAAATAAATAATGGAAAGGTAAATACCATCGAACAATGGTAGGATAAATCCTTGATGTTAATACTACCCTAGGAGGAATTTATTATCATTTGGGGTGATAATAGAAGATCAATACCAAGGAAAATGAATAGAAATTGGACTCCATAAAACCATTTCAAAACTGAAAATGTATTGTAAAATTAAGGATAAAGGAAAAGGGTTATTCGATAAAGAAAAACCATCTTATACAACTTTAGGAAATAGGAATATCCCCTCTATCCATGTACATAAATATTACTAATTTATCTTGGAAGTTATGTAGGAATAAGTGGGGTACATTGTCTATGGGGTTTATTTCATCAGAATATATGGATTCAAAGTATGATTATGTTAAATATGCATATATTTAACAATTTATAAGCGGATCTTGATGAATTTAGAAATACATGTAGTTATGAAGAAATGATAGTGATATTAAGGAAAAACATTTTAAGTAATGATTTATTTAGTAATCAACTTAAATAATCATAGATAAATTCATTTTTGCATGTTGGAATGATTAATTTCAAATGGTACTAAGCCTAATTTTTTAGTAAATATGTTTCAAATAAAAATCTGAGTTTACAAAATGGTATAAATACATTTTTGGAATATTATTTAAGAAATTATGGAATGAAAATAGTGTAATCATTCTACTAAGGAGAAGGATCCCCAATCCCATTAAATTTATATATTGGTAACTATTGTTGAAGTATTTTTTAGGTTTTAAGGTAGATAAAATACATGGGTTAGTTTAATCAAGAGATACAAATTGATTTTGTGATATTCTCTAATGTTTCAATGGACAATAGAAGTAGAAAAAATTGTACTTTATTGAAGCTATAATTGTAAGAACATGAATACAAGAATACATGTGGTAAAAGATAGAAATAGTGTCATAAAATTATTTCAAGGCTTGATTTAAGTAATGATTTCAGAAAACATGTTATCAATTTATATCATAAATTAAATATATATGGTAATTAATTGATATATTTACATCTATAAAAAGTATCTTTCCTTAAAAGCGGATTGTTATTTGATTTCACATGATAGTTTTTAAGATATCAAAACATATTAAAACTAGATTATTTTCATGATGAATACTAATTATATTAAATGATAATTCTAAAGAATTATAGGGAATTTTAGAGATGAAAATAATAAATTTGTATCCCTATTAAGAAAGTATAAAACTCAAATATGTGAGTACAGAAATTTGAATTAACCAATTGATATCAATATGATTTTCTCTTAATAGTTTTTATAAGGATTTATATCTAGAGATGAACTGAAAGGATAAATTTGGTATGAATCATGAACTATATTCTTATTTTTTATTCACTAATAGTTTGGTGAAATTGTTTTTGAGTTTTTCAGAATAGTTCCTTAGAAAAAGTTAAGAATTGTGAATGATTGAAACAAAATAATGTAGGTGAGTGCAATGGGAAAAAAAGGTTTTCTATCCTAATATCTTATCTCCTACACTGATTTCATACTAAGTATTCTTAGAAGGTTTTTTAATACCTCATTTATAAGTAATAATAACACTCATTAAAAGTATTTTAGAATGCAGGAATGGTTTAGATGTTTTTTGTAATTTGAATGGAAAAAAAATAAAGTTTCATTAACAAGTTGATATCAAAAGTTGGAATTAGTTAGGGATAGATCTAAAAGGAATAGTGTCTTAAAGTGTATTGAAAAATTGTGAGCACAATCTCTTGTAATTTTATGCAAGGACTATGTTAATTTAAGGGGATACGATTTATTGACTATCCCATTGAATTAAAATTGGTATCATGGAAAGTAGTATCAAATAATGAC
Organism: Viscum album; assembly: GCA_963277665.1. Classification (NCBI taxonomy): domain Eukaryota; kingdom Viridiplantae; phylum Streptophyta; class Magnoliopsida; order Santalales; family Viscaceae; genus Viscum; species Viscum album. Next base: position 1,574,377,440 of record OY728161.1, on the reverse strand, counting down.
CCCGAATTAGTTTTAAAATAGAAATAAAAATTATAATTTCACATCAATAATTACGGGTGAACATGATGATGGAGGTAAATGATAAGAAATTGGTTTCCAAGGTAATATGTTTTTCAATGATTTTCATCTATTATTTATGGAAGTGATAGTTTTTAAATTTTATGTCAAAGGGGGAGAAGAAACATCATGAATCCATGAGGAATCCATAAAGGGATAAATTTTACCAAACCAAAAATCAAGAGAAGATGTTTTCCCAATCCATATAGGGGGATAATAAATAATTTTATTTCTTTTAGAATAATTTTATTCAATAGTGGAGGTATTTTTGATAATGGAAAATGAAAATATAATCATGATAAGAGTTGTTGCAAAAAAATAAAAAAGGTGGATATTGTTAAATGATAGAGAAAATATTTTCAATAATTTTACTGTTAATTTAAATATTTTTAATCCTCCCAATTTTTTATTTTAAGGGAAATTTTCACATTTTTTGGTTTTATAAGTATTTTGAGATTAATTTAAAAAATTGCCTAATTTTGGAATTTTACTATTTTAATTGATTTCTATATTTTGGATATAACATTTTATATACTGATAAAATTGGAAAAATTAAATTTATTTAGTCTTTAATAAATATTTATATTCATTTAATTCTTTTAAACCAAAATCTCAATCCATCATTTGAAGGCCCAAACCCATATAACAATTTAGGCATCAAAATCTATGCACAGATCTTATGATTTGTTATATTAGGCCTATATCTCATAAAATGATGGGAACATTGAGATGATATTATACATTGATATGTATAATATATTAATTAACATATTTAATTAAGTTAAAAATTCCTAATTATATAGATTTCACAGACATAAATGCATTGGAATCTAGATTTTTTGAATTTGAAGAGTCTTCCTAGACAGATTAATTTTCTTGAGTAAATGTACCATAACTCATTTATATAGTGTCCAAAAAAGATTAAATTTTCATTTATCACTAACAAGACATATATTAACAACTATTATGAATACCACATTTTCCAATTCTATCATTTAATGGTTCTTATCGCTCAAATTATTTTTCTGTTCAAATTTGGATAAAAAAACTTCACCCCTTTTACCTAAAAAATGGTTCCCTTCTCTTTTTCAAAGGGCTGGTGTGATAAGTGGCCATTTTTCATAGGTTTATATGTTATTTTATTTTGTATTATATTTTTATAATTTTAATATATATATATTTATTATTCTTCAAACATCAATCACTCATTTTTATTTTTTATGTGTTTCTCCCACTATGTTCTCTTCTAATTCCATGATAATGGGGAACTAACCTTGGAATTTATTCAAGTGAGATAATGGTGTTTGATTCAGTTTCATTAAAATTATGTTTAAAAACTATTTATTTAATTCAATGAATTTTATGGTGTTTAAATTGATTATAGTGTGTGATTTTTTTTTCACTTCCATTGAGTTCTTCATCTCATTAATCATTCATCGTTCCCTTCACTATTTAGGTTATCCATACAATGGAGTATGTATTGGGTTACCAATGATTGGAAAATAAATATCATATAAGTATATGGGAAGATTATTTACCTCTATTTATAGATATCTATGTTGGGGTGATAACAATTCAAATGAGTGGGAGTAGTGTGACATATTTTGATCACTACATTGAATTGAGTATCAAGAGTATTTTATTGAACAATGATATCAATAATTATGATATTTTAATAATGATTGTCCTAATCATTTCTTTCTAACTTAATTTTTTTCACATTTGATATATATATATATATATATATATATATATCAATATTTCATTCTTATTTCAAACCCACTTATTTATATTGTTTAGTTTTATAGTAGTTAGAATTTAAATAGTGACAATTGAATATTGCTGTTGTGTGAGTTTACACCTTGAGGATGATCATAGGTGTACACTATATTGAATGATTAGGTAACTAAATTATCCACTGAGGATTGACATTGAATCATCATGCATTAATTTTTCACTGTTTTTGGGTTGGATCAACACTTTCACACACCGTTTTTTATTAAAAAACTAAAAAAAGAAAATTTGAAAAAAATATTATTTTTCATGATGTATTTCAATTGTGATTATTATGCCTTGACTAAATAATATATGGTGAAACAACAATAATATATTCAAAATTAATATTTAAATGGACTTAGAGAAGAAATACATTAACTAGAGAGAAAAATGGAACGAATAATTGAATATGTGCATTCATGTCTAGAGTAACATCTAGAGAAATACCTAAACCATAAAGAGTGGTGGATAAGATTTTACCAATAATTTTTTAGGTTAAATAAAATAAGACAGTTTTGTATGTGATAATAAAGAAATTAATAAAATCACACCTCACTTAACCACTTCTCTAAGAGATCATTAAATAACACATGAAAGATAATGGATTCATGGGAGATCAATATTTTTTGATGAATCCTAGAAGAGCCTTGTTAAAGATAAACTTCAACATGATCTTCCCATATTTGAAAATAAAAAATAATAACCTATATATCTATTTATTTATTTTGAATATGAAATAGAAGATAAAACTTTTGATATTGTGTTTCTAATGGTCCTAGTAGATGAGATTAATTTCGAAGTTGAATTACTTTAAAGGGAATATTTCATTTTTTATTTTCATGTTTTAATCTTATTCAATATGAATTTTATTTCTAACTTCTCTTTTTAAGAAATATTTGACATAGAATAAATGGGGTTGACCATGAATGTTAAGGAAGAGACCACCCAATTGGTATTGATCACTAAAGAATAAGTGATGTAGAAGCTTGTGGCGGTGTGACTACCTCCTCTATAAAGACTTGTAAACCTTATAGATGTGGACACCAAAAAAGTCAATAAGGAGCTCCCCAATCTTCTTTTACCTCCCAATATAAAACTCAAATTCTATATTTCATCATTTTTAGTGGTTAATAATTTTTTTATTATGTTTTGGATTCTCTATTATTCGTTTATACTCATGGATATTAGGAAAATTCACATGTGGTGGTTCATCTCAAATAAATCACATCCACCTTATGATTAGGGATAATCCACTATAATTGTCTAACTATGGGCAGTAGAAACATAGAAACCACCTTGGGGTTTAGACCAAGAACTATCTCTTTATTTACCCTTTCTATTTGTTTTTATTTTTTTTTTCATATTTTTTTGTTTCCTTATTGTAGTTTTAAATTAGTATCATCTAGGAACATAACTCAAGGTCACCACAAAAAAATAAACCTGGTTGTGTCTTTCCTTTTCTTTATTTTATTTTTTACCCAATTAAAATTATATGTTTAAAATTATTTGGATTTGATTTGTTCTAAAAAGAGGGTAATAAATGGAATATGTTTGGGGGAGGGATTTCAACATGCACTTAGTAATTTTTTATTTCCATACATTTTATTTTCCATCTCTTTTTATGAATTTTTCATGTTTTCATTTTTCATTTTTTGTGTGTTTTTAAGATTCTTGAGCTGAATCTAATACTAGGAAAAATTAAAACAATGTTAATATTTTTGGAACATTTTTTTATTTGAATATTTGAGTTTTTAAATTATTTCTGAATGGATTTTTACGATCTCTACATTTGAAGAAGTTTTATTTATTGTGAAGCTCATGTTCACTAGTATTGTCCAAATTAAACATCTTAACCAACTTTAGAGGATTCCAAAATGGTTTAACATCTTATTTATTTTTCTATTTCTATTGAGTATATTGAGTCATCTTTTTGATAAAAAAAATCACTATTTTTTATCTTTTCAAAGATGTTATAGTTAATAGAATATGTTTAGTATAATTGAAGCACAACTTGGAAAGCTCTTTTTTACATTGAAATATAATTTTGGAATACATTTTCATCTGAACTCTCTTTAGACCCTAGTATCCATGAAATACCTATTTATTAATCCACATAAAAATATATTTATCCCTTTACAACCTACTCTATTTGTTTAATTCATGATTATTGTTGATATCAAGTATTGGGGGGGGGGAGAATATGGGATGAATTTTTCTTTCTCAGGTAATCTATTTGAGAGAAAATGGAAAAAAGTAATTCCATATTTATTAAAAATTTAGTGGAATAAATTTCATGATTTTATGATTTATGGTTGGACCAAATATCATTAGAAATATGGGATGGTTGTTCACTAATATTTTATGATCAAAATTTCTCTCTCTTTTCCTCAAAAACATGACATTGAAGAGAAACAATGCTACAAATGTAGAAAAGAGGGAAGAAATTTATCATTGATGATAAAATTCCATGTTTTAACCTATGAATAATGGAATGATTTTTTTGTATTGATTAATTTTTGAGATGATTGAGGAGTACACCATTCTTTAGAAAAACTATTTTTATACATTCACTTCACTTTAGATCTTAACCTTCCCCATTCTGGATCATATGTTTTTACATTTAAAACCTTATAACCCTCATACTAAAAAAACCATAAAAATACCTCATAAATGAAATATTTGTTTTCTATGTGGAGTGCAGATACTAAGAGGATAGAAATCCTATGGATATCACACATGATATTGAGAATGAGAAAAACTCAATACAAATTCCTCATGGGAAGAGGGAGATATTTTTCTAGGGAGGTAGGTATGACATAAACATGAGGATTAAAATGAAATTTAATTTTATATTATTATATGTGAGGATTTAGGGAATTTTTATCCATTTATGAGTCATGATATATCCTTTTATGTTACAATTGAATTGTGCTGTCATTTATGAATTGTGAAGTACATTTTAACCTTGGTATTAGATGATTACTGAGGAGTGTAATGTTTAAGTGTTGTGTAATTTATAGAGAAAATATTTTCAATAATTTTACTTTTAATTTTAATGTTTTTAATCCCACCTAAGTGTTATTTTAAGGTGAAGTGTCACATTTTTTGGTTTTATAATTATTTTGAGCTTAATTACAAAAATTCCTAATTTTGGATTTTAACTAATTTAATTGATTTCTATATTTTAGACATTACTTTTTATATAATTGTGAAAATTGTTAAATCTATTTTGTTTAGGATTAAATACATATTGGGATTCATTTAATTCTTCTATACTCAAAGCTCAATACCTCATTTGAATCCCCAAAACCAACTCACAATTTAGGCATCCAAATTAGTGTATAGATCTGGTGATTTTTAGATTATGACTATATCTTATAAATATATAGATAAAATGATATTAAATTATAATTAATCTAGATAATATTTTAATTAAAAACGTTAATTAATTTATAATTTTTTTATTCTGTATATTTCAAGGCCATAAATGCATTGTAATTCAGATTCTATGAATACGAATACTCTACCTATAAAGATTAACTTGAGTAAATTTTACATATCTAATATATATGGTGGATAATAAAGATTAAAATCAAATGGATCACGAAAAAATACATAGATGAATGACTTTTACAAACACCACATTTCCCAATTCTACCATTTAATGGGTCAATCTTGAGAATTATTTTTGCAGATAGATTTGGAGCCAAAAACATCACCACTTTTTCCTATAAAAACGTTTTCCTTATTATTTTCAAAGGGTTTAAACTCTAAGTGAAAATTTTACATTGGGTTATATGTTATTTATAATATAGTATATTTTTATACTTTTAATATATATTAGTATTTTTCTTCATACCCCATTAACTCATTTTTACTTCTATGTGATTCACCCCCCCATGTTCACTTCTAACTCAATGAGAAAGGGGATCTAACCTCAGCATTTATTTGAGGGAGAGAACAATGGTTGATTGAGATACATTTAAATTAAATTTAAAAGCTATTTATTTTATTCTGATAATTTTGATGGTGTTCAAATTTATTATGTTGTGCAATTTCCCTATTTTCTCTTTCGTTGAGTTCTTCTTCTAATTCACCATTCAACCTTCCCCTCACTATCTAAGTCATGCATATGATGGATTATGGATTGGGAATCAATGGTAAGAAAATTGATATACTAACCGACTATAGGAAGAATATATTATTTCATTTAGAGGTATTGGTGTTGGGGAAACAACAATTCTAATGAGAGGCTGTAGTGTGGCAGATTTGGAATAGTACATTGAATAGGGTATTAAGAATATTTTAATGAACAATGATATCAATCATTAAGATCTCCTAATAATGAATGTATTCTTTATTTACTTCTTACTTCATTTTTTTCACATTTAATATATATATATATATATATATATCAATATTTCATGCATCTTTAAAACCCACTTCTTTATATTATTTAGTTTTATAATATTTAGAATTTAAATAGTAACAATATAATTTCATAATTTTGTGAGTTTCTACCTCAATACCAACCCTGGGTGTGCACTATATTTAATTCATAGGTAAGTAAATTTTTGACAAGGTATCCAAGATAAATCCCCATGCATCATTATCATACAATTGAGGATTCATAATTAGATAATGTTTGATTTCTTTTCAACATTTTGAAGGTTCTTGGATTTAATATCAATATATTGATATTGAATGGATTTGTTTTCAAGAAATGTTGATGTTATTATATTAACTATATTATCAGCACAAATTATTTTTGGTGTTAAATATTGTTAGCATCAAATTAAATCCACAAGGTATTTTAGAAGAAGTGATATATTTTAAAATATCCATGGAGAAATCCAGTTTTGAGTAGAATTTAAAGAATTTAGAAATGGAAAGATAGAAATACTTATCCTAAGAAAAACAAACTTTAGAAAATAAATATTTAACTTCTAAAAGCTAATATTGGGATTTATAAGAGTAATATGTTAAATAATAAGTGTGTTTTGGAAGTTTATAAAAGTGATTTTTTTGAAAGACTATTTATGATGTTTTTAAGAGTACTGCTAACTATGAAATAGTCATATGCCACTTTTTAAGAGTATTTGTTAACTTCACAAGAGTTATTCAATGGAAACACAAACCTTCTGAAGAGTTATTAGGGACTTAAAAAGAGTCATATTGTTTCCTCGTAAGAGTAATTTCATTAGTTTGGTTTTAAGGATTTTATTCAGTTTTAGTTTATTATATAATCTCTTTAACATTAAAATATAAATTTTGGGTGACCACAAAAAGTTGAAAAGATCACACAAGAATTAAAGTATGTTCTATTTTTGATTTTACAGTTATTTTGATGAGGTATCTTTGAATATTTTATGTATTTGAAATCACTTCATAATTGGGGAGATCATTTTACGAATATCATCATGAATGGAAATATTTATCATATATTACAATTAATAATTTTGTCAAATATGAATAAGAAAGCTATGGATTTTGTGAAAGCATAGAGATGATGATTTTAGAATAAAATCATGAGGATTATAGGGAATTAAATAATAATATTTATCAATGTTTCTATATCCAAAATATGGAATATATCTCATATAGAAATATTAAAAATGGTTCAACCAAGAATCATGGGAGATTAAAAAAATATTGAGACAAGGATAAAATGAGGAGATTCCACATTCAAAATATTAAAAAAATATTAGGTGTTAGTCAATGTTTCTATAAAAAGAGTATCAGTGAAGTATCTATAATTATTCTTTGATATATCTATACATAGGAGTAAGATATCATATTGCATATCTAAATCTCATTGTAAAATAAAAATAGGGTATTATATAATACATTAACTTAAACAAAATAGATATATTTGGATGATTTTATCTCATCTTCCAAAAATTATTGAAGGATATATTTTTATATCACAATTTTAAATAATTTAAGATCTTTAGGAAGGGAAATGAGTAGAATTTATCTGGGGATTGTGAAATGGAAGTGCTGGAATTATATAGATATCTTCCTCTATAAATAAAAAAGAGTTCTCTTTTGTGTAAAAGGATAAGATATGAGGCTGCAATGATGAATCTAAACCATAGAAGGGAGAATAATAGGATTTTTATAATGTAGTAAAGGAAAACATATTCCAGTCATATGAACTAGAAATAAGTGGAGATAAACCAACACTTCCTAAAGACTTTAGAAAAGAAGAAGTATTCTCAATGTGGTCTCATGGAAATGAGATGATGTTGTTCATGGTGGAGTTCAGATTTTATCTATAAAGGAGAATCCTAGGGAGATAAAGGGAACAAACTCATATTTTTTGAATCATCTATGATGGGGATGAGAGTGTTTTGATTTTGGCATGTGTGGAAAAATGTTTTTCGCTTTAGAGTAGTGACAGAAGAAGGTAAGTGTGAAGGATGTGATCTTAGAGTGGCATTAATTCAAGAGTAAAATTTTTCAAGGAGAGTGGCCCATGAATATCCTAAACCCATCACTACATAGGTGAGAGTATTGGATTCCCATCCATTGATAGATTTCCAATTTCATGCTCCTTTAATTTTCCATGTGTGGGTAAACAAAGTAAAATCCTTTTGTCTTATATTCTTATATTCTATTATAATCTACATGAAAAAATAGGTAAAACTATGTAAGAAACTATTAAACTAACCTTTTAATGGGTGAAGGAAATGTAATATAATAAATATATCTATATCTATCGCATGAGAATAACTATTACCCAACTAATTATGAGTTCAAGATCTAATTAGGGTATTGAGATTTTAAGAAAAGGGTTTAATTGGATTGAATTTTCATAAATTGATTCACCACTAGAAATATACCGAATAATCGCCCTGTTTCCCTAACTTAGGGATTAATTTATTATAACATTTAATATTTAATTAGGGATTTCACAGCTTACAATATGATACTATGAAAATTTTAGTTTTTCTATTTTTCAATTGTGAACTGATTTATATGGTTTATAAATTATATATAAATCATGGAAAATGGTATTTTATAATATTTATTTAATTTATAAAATGTTTATAAATTAAATAATTTTAAAGTGTTAATATTTAATTATAAAATATTTATGAAACCTTTAATAAATATTTTATAATATTAATTATTAATATTAAATTACTATTTTCAAATTATGTGTGATGAATTATAATTTGGATATATAAATGTTATATGAAAATTATAAGTTGATTAAGAAAATATTTATAAATTAATAAATACGGTAAAAATATAAATGAGTGTATATTTATAATTATGAAGTCTTTGTAATTATTTAATTCAAATTGTTCAAATTTAAATACCTTATTTGTGAAATTCATTAAACCATATCAAAATATGTTTTGATAATTTATATGATGAAGTTTAAATAATATTAAATATTTGATATTTAGATTATGTGAATTGTTTACATAGTACGATTATAAAATAAAATGATTATATTTAATTTAATATCATATATTTAAGAAAAATACCATATAAAGGATAATATTAAGTATTCATTTATAAGTAAATATAAATTGTTTATATTAATTTAATTATGGAATGTATATATGGCATGGATTAATTATAAAATATTTATAATTTATTTATTTAATAATTGTTCATAAATTGTTTATATCATGATTAAATAAATTAATTCTTTATTTATTTAGTTTATTAACTATTATATTCATGATATAAATTTTTTATTTTATTAATGGATGTATTCTTTAGTTTAAATTTTTAAACAAATTCTTTAAATGTTCATACATGCATATTAGGATTTACATGAATCATATGATAATTGATACAGTTTTCTTATACCGTGACTTCATCTTGTACTGGGTTATGAGATTAAATTAAGTAGTTAATTATTTTATATATATATTAGGTGTTATAAATATAATATAATTGAAATATCTCTTGGGTAAGGTATCCTTTGGTAGAGTTACTTTGGTCAGTACTACTCTCTTATAAGCTTATGTATTGTCCAGAAAAGTTGGGGTTATATATATGTAGGTCTAATATTACTCTTTAGGGGATTTTGATTTCACATGATTTTAAGACATTACATGAAAGGGTTTCATGTACCTTTTACATAGAATGCATTTTTATATGTATAAATATAGAGATGGATATACATATAAAGGGGTATATTGTATCTAATGATTTACCCCATATAACATTGAGTAACTTTCATGAGATGCAGGTTGTTGCATCTGATATGCTTATATCATAAAATGGAATTGGATGTTACTTCGGCCTATGTTTTATAGTACAATAAGTCTTAATATATGATTTTTATGGGATGAATTAATCTTTAGTGTCCCTCTTGTATTGTTTAATCACTTCATTTATAGAATTTCATACCTTAATTGAAGTTTTCAATGAATAAAAATCTAATGGGAAGTAACATATGGGTTCCATGAAATAAAACCTGATATAATAAATATAGTTTATACTCTTCATTAAATTAAGGGAATTGATGATGTGATATATATATAAGTTAATGGTTCCTCTCATTGAATAATAACTTGGTAATTTTCATGTGATCCAAAGATCTTTTCCACCTAAAGAATGGGTTTTCACTAGGTGACCATGGTGGAACTTTTTATATGCATCAAGGAACTCAATATATGATTCGGGATGTAAGGCTATTGTAATCCTCTTAGAGGCAGGAATACTATTCTTATTTCTTCAATGATCCACATCAACTGTACTCTATCCAAGAAGAATATGGAGGCTACCCATATTTTATTTTATGTTTTTTGTTCATTATTCATTTCATATTGATTTTTTGAATATAGATTAAGCCATATATGGTTTTTTTCTACTACCTAGGATCATAGGATGATCCTGTAAAACCCATAAATGGCATTGGAGCCTTATTATTCAAGGATTAAACATTTAAATGAAATAGTTTTTTATAGAAATCATAATCATAAAATGCTTTCAATGATATCGTATAATGTGATATGTAGAATTTTTTTTATTTTGATTATCGTTAACATATGACTACATTATATATTAAAGTAAGATATACAAAAAACTCATAATTTTTAAACTATAGTGCATATTATGATATGAGATATCATAAAATAAATTTCAATCATGATTTTCTAAAAAATATAGTACCATAGAATATTTATAATACCTACTATATCATTAAATAAAATAGGTGTTACATGATACTTTGTATCAAAAGCAGTGATTTGACCTATATATTACAATTAAATTATTTATGGTAGAATACATTTGACATGTGAGGATGATTTTCTCTTGTATCAGTAGTATTTTATGAGTTATAATGTGATTATAAGTTGTAAAATAAGATATTCCTATAAAATGTTAAATATATATATTTGATAAATATTCTAATAGTTTATAAAGTAATTATAAATTATATTTGTTAGGAATTATAAAATGGGATTTTTTATGCCTAAATATGATATCAAAAAATCATATTGGTATCTCATGTTTTGAAAAATAAATAAAGTGTTTATTTATTTGATATATTATTTTAATTATATTAATATTTATTAAGTATTTATCAATTTTAAATATTGTGTATGCCAAATTTATGTGATATATTTCTTCTAGGAGATAGATAATTTCATTACATGCTAGGTAAAATTTCATAAGATTTAGTTTTTATCTACATTGACCTTGGTTTTTTAGATTTATGATCTTAGAAATAGTTTTTGAATATGGTTTGTGCATATTAGGTTTTTTTCGGTTATCATGAACTGAATTACCTCTTGAGTAAAGTCTCATCAAGGAGTGGTACATAGGGTTCGATAACCCACTGGTAAGGAGGATTATACATTATTCTATAAAGGTGAGGGGTTGGATATCTATTTCACTAATATTACTCATATTAATTTTTTCAAACTCAAATAAATTTAATCATTTAAATTATAATTTTATGTAACTTATGCATGAGATTCATTTGTATATGTATAAATATGTATGTCTTTTATATGGGTAATGCATAATTTTGTGTTATGTTGAGAGCTACACATAATGTGCTATGATACATTAATTTATTTTATGGAATACGTATTCCAAAACTAAACCATTAGATTTATCCTTACAAAATGGAATAAAATCATGAGATAATAATGTTTTAATGAGATGAAATTGTTTTAATATACATGTGATGTATATTAAACTAGTGAGTGTTTAAAAAAAACACTAAAAATAATAAGTGTGAGATTCCTTCCAAATTAAGCACATGTCAAGACCTCAGTTATCTAATTGGGTATGTTTATGGTATATTTGTGTACACATGGATAATCTTGTTTAATTAATTATGGATATGGAAACTCCAAAAGGTTAGGTAACCAAATCCTATAGTGAGATTTATGGAATTGTAATATCTAGACCATCCTAACCCATTACTAGGTGAATTTTGGGAGTTGGAGGAGTTTTCAGGAGGCTCAAGAGAGGTCAATAGGGTTGATTTTGAATTTAGATAGAAGAGAATGTTTGTGGTGGGGAGATCTAGGTTGCGGTGTAGTAGTGGTCATTGTAGCATGGTCAAGGCCTTGTTGTGTAGAGGCTCAGTATGATGGTTTTAGTGGATCTTAAAATTGTTTCAAGGCTCTAACATAGAGATGAGATTAAATGTGTAATACTAAATGGGTTGAGTTTAGTGTTTTTTTTCTATGGAGGTGGCTACGTTAGAGTGTTTCAGATTAAATGTTGGTTAAAGTGGTCAATTTCATCGTCTCTATTAATTTTAGGGTAGCTATGGTATGGTACATAGGTTGCATCATATCCTTCATAGGTTTTTAAGATCTGGGATGGATTTGTAGCATAATCCTTATAGGTCAGTTAACCAGAGGACATTGTGTCATAGCCTCTTGCATTTCATCGTAGTATTTGGTGAAAACATATTTATTATTCCATAGATTGTATTGTTTTGTTGTGTTCCTCTAAAATTTGGTTGGGTATAAATTTGGATACTCTTTAAAAAGGCATCATTCTTTCACTCATGATCTTGAATATTAGGTGACCTAGGTGCATATGTTGGAGGACTTTTATCTCCTCACCTTTATATTTCATTCTCATATTCATGATATTGATCATCGATGATGTAATGAGAGTCCCCCTTATCTTATTTTCATATGAATACCATGTCTATAGAAGGTTTTGGTCATGGGAATGAATAATTTGAGTTATGTTGTGGAATGAGATTGATGGGGATTTTTGTGTTTAACGTTTTTTGGGGTTTTTTCTTGTGTTATGTTTCTTAGAGATCATATATTCCTCGATCCCCCTTGCACAACAATTGTGAAATATATAGTTGAGGTATTGGATTTGATTATTATCCTTTATTATCTATAAATTGTGGGGTCATCATGCTTTTGTAATCATTTGGTATGTGGTATAGATAGAACTAATGAATATTATTATAGCAACATTGACTCTAGTAGCACAGATATGGTGTTTGCTTTATTACATTTCCATGAGATACAAGGAATCACATCCCAAAGGAAAGAATCATTTTCTATTCATGGTAAACTAGATACATACTTGAGTCCTATATTATATTTGAAAACAAAAATTACATCATAAGTTTTTCTAAGAATATCATTATTCCATCTAAAATATCCTTTCATATCAAACATAACACACTTGATGAATTCATTAAAAAGGAAAAAAATAACGATGAGCTAAAATTCTCAATAAGAGTTATGCACAATGGAAGAAAACAATATCTAATAATCATAGTCAATATTATAAGGTAAATAAATGAACACACATTACATTAAATCAATAAACCAAGAAGGAAGTCCAACAAGATATAATATTAATGAAACATTTTCGTGGATAATAATCAATATGGAAAGGTAGATAATGGAAAACACATTTTAGTTAATCAATAACATGACTATCATAAGTAGATAAGGCATAGTCAATATGGAAAGGTAAATAACTTGAAAATTCCATTTAATCGATAACTGAGTATTAATTGAATCTAGAGATAATATCATTGTAAACCATTCATGGGTAATAATAACTAAATTCTTAATGAAGGAAATGAAAATATATTGGATTTCATGTCTCAAGAACATGAAACCTTAGTCGTCAAAACCTTTCACAAGACAATTTAAAACTACTAGGTATAAGCTCATATTTTTTGGCCAACTAATTTTATGATAATATGCCAATTTGCCTCATGAAACTTCTAATGCATCGAGGGGAAATATATAATTTAGTCCCACCTATGTCTAGATATCCAAATCTTTCCTCATATATCAAATAATCTATTTAATTCAGGAACAACATGCCTTTCCATTAAATATACTTATTTATTAAAGGATAGAAATTATCAATATATCCTCATTCAATCAAATAACTTTAAAATTAAAACATAATAAGTATAAATGAGTTATGGTTTAATAAATAAACATATCCATTATAAATAATATGTATATTTAGGGGAAATTTAATGTCTAAGGATCATAGGAAAGTGATATTTCAAGGGAAAGTTAATGACTACAAAAATGAATCAATAAACTGAATGTCAATAAATTTCATGGTAAAAATGATTATTAACCATCCAAAAAAATAAGGATGGTTTCAATACAACATATAATAATTGAAGTAATAATAAAGGGTTTCTCTTTTTGATGAATAGAAATACCATATAAAGACCATTAAAAACATTCTCAAGGAAACTATACATTTCGTTTTAAAAATATATTTTAAAAAATATAATTTTCAGAAAAAAATTTCAAAATAATTTTATTTCAATATATACTTTAAAAAATATAAAACAATATTTAAAACATTTTATTAGTCATAATGGTTTGAAATCTTATTCATACCGTACATGCTAAAAAAAGATTAATTTCACTTTTTGGGAAAAAGCCAAATGGGAATAGTATTGAAAACCACATAAAGATTCCTTTAAAAAAACTAAAAAGTAAAATTTGATAAAAAGGTATTTAGTATATAATTATTAAAAGGTTAAAAACATTTTCTAATTTTTTTATAAAACATGGGTTTTGATGAAAAATTATTTCCAACCGAAGAGATAAATAATGTCACATACTATTTAAAAAAATTCTCAAAAATAGTGTTCCAAAGAGTGGAAAAATTATAATATTTCTTGAAAATATCATGTATTGATGTAATAGAATGAAATTAAATGGGTTTATTATTAAATTTTAAAATAATTCTCTTCAACTAAAATTCAAGAATAAACAATCTCAATTAAAGAGATTGTGAAATAAAACCTATCAATGATCACAATGTTGAAGTGAGAATTATTTAAGGAATAAATTATGTTCATATATTATAAATCCACATAAGGAAATTTTAATTACAAAATTTGATAATTAAAATTCATTAGACACATAATCTTATAATATTAAGGACAACGAAGAAGTAATATAACCAAATGAAAATAAATTGAGTTATGAAATTTTTTACCACTTGGTAACTCTTAATTAAAATCCCATTGGATGTAATAATTAAAATTTAAATATAAAATAACCTGAAGTATAATGTATTAATTATTTTACATGTTAAATGGTATGTGTATACAAAATATAAAGATAAATTTGTGGATAACATACAAATGTACCCCAATAAAAGAAAATTGAGACATAATCCCCTACCCCACGCTTCATTTTGGTTGAATGTAATTTGACCTCCTTTATAGTTGTTTTAACCATTTTATTAACTTATTAAATAATCATGTTAATATTTTAAATGTCATATATTATACTTTTATAACATTGTATCACTCGTTCATTAACCATATTTCATTATTTTCATTGTTTCGAGTATTAATTACCATGTTTTCTCATGCCTATTTTGTTATGAAAGATATGGTTCTTTCATATATTATATAGTTCCAAAATATCCATAATAATAATCATGAAATAATTATAACATTTATATATAAATTATAATTTTAATCTTAATCTTGAAATATGGTTACGAAAAATGGACTATGTTACAATCATGGAGACGGTAGGCCGTACGTACGCATGAGTAACGTTTCCATTTTTCAATGATCAATATGGAAAGAAGGTACATAATATTTTAAATTTACATAATGATCATAATTTCATATAAAAAATATTATATATTTAAATATACTTATATAAATCATCCAGGTGGTGTGGTGATGAAAGAGGGTTGCATCACTTCATGAAGGTGGTAGTCCACCCATACACAAATGATGTTATCGTTTTTCAGTGTAAAAAATGAAAATGATATCTTATATATTTATAATAATAAAAATGTAATTAATATAATAATTAATTCATTTATATAAGATATATTAATTAAATTTATCCTTATTACCTTCCATGTAACGTGTTAGTGAACAACAAATCACATCGCTTTGCGAGGTGACAGTATGTTGTACACATGAGCGACATTATCGTATCCACTATGAAATGGAAAGTAAAAAAGTTATATATTAAACAAGGACTATATATGTTTAATTATATTATAATTTTCATATATTTACTTTATACCCATCATCATACCCGACAATGAGATGTGTTGGTGAAAAACAATGACATCGGTTCGCGATGCAGTAGTATGCCAAACACACGAATAATGATCTCTTAACCTAATTGATGAAAATAGGAAAGATTTTGGGGCATGAAAATGACATGAAAAAATATATTTATATGTAATATAATTATTTTATTATATCATAACGTTTTAATAATAATTTAAGGATGTGGAGGAAAAATTAAAATAAAAACTCTCGTTGAAGACCATTAGCTCTTCTTTGGGTAAAGTCCTTATGTTTGCACCAAAATCCTGACTAGGTAAGATTTAGGAACCAAAAAATAATTATAAGATGAGGGTGTGTAATTTAGGATGTTATATTTTATGAATTTTACTAGAAAAGTGTGTGATTATGTGAATAAGATATCAGAGGAGGTGACCTTTTATAAGTGAAGTGAGTGACACACTTGTAATTTTTAAAAATAAACACGTGGACCCATATTTTCCACATAAAAATGCTATAAAATGGATTATTATCGATCCTTATAAATTATAGGGTCCAAATATGGATATAAAATATATTTTATAAAATATTTTAGGACATTTTAAGCCTTATAATTTTAGTTTAACTCTCATGTATATCTGGTTTTACCTTAACCGTGGTAAATATTTTTTTATTATTTTCACTATTAATTTTTTTAAAGAATTTTGATGAAATTATTTGATAATAAAAATTATGATTCTTAAAAATATGTAATACATTTTTTAAAATTCCATTCAAAAATGTGGAAAACTATAATTTAAAATTAATCTCACAGACACGACGAGAATGCGGCTTTTGAAACTGAAAATATTAAAAAGTTTACAATGTTTTTATATAAAAATTAAATATATAAATTATTAGAATGAAATAAATTATACTAATAAATAAAAAATTTAACAAATATTACTTTAAATTCAATATAAAATATAATTCAACATTATGAATAATTTAAATTAAAAATAATTTTTCAGTTAGAATTCAATATTTTTCACTATTTATTGAAAAATGAAATATTTCATAAAAATAAAAAATATACCGCCTTAGATAATTTTTATATTATGATTTCAAAAATTGAGTTTATTTTTGAATTTTTATTTTCTAAAGGTAGTAAAAATTAATTTTAAATTATGGTAAATAACGTGACTAAGCCGTCTTTTAGAAACAGATACTGTTTTTTTAAAACATTTATTTTTGTTTTAAATGGTTCTTATTTTATTTCTAATGACAGGATAAAAAAATTTCATAATTTATTCAGTATTATTCATACTATTTAATTTAATTTCTATTTTATAATGGTATATTTCATTACATATCATTTATACTTGGGGTTGTATGTTTCGCAAGTTATCAAAGACTTTAAATTTAATAAAATATAATTCATGGGTTATTTAAGATTGGGGTTACATGTCACATATGATATCAAAAACAATGTTATATTTTTGAAACATTAGGGTGTTAAATTATCCCCACCTTAAATTAATTGTGTCCTCGTAATTTAAACTCGATCTCTATAATCACGGGTTTGTTATTTGAAAATTCTTTTGTAGAAAACCCACATCAGAAAAATAATTAATAAAACATACTCTTAATGAGAGAGAAGTGAATTATGATGTTCATATATAACAACTCATAACTACGCTTCCAATTATGATATCATGTTTGGGAAATGAAAACCTAGAGGTGGAAGAGAATAGTAACATCCAAGGATTAATATAGAGTGATTGAGATCATTGATCACAAGAAAGTTAAAGATCCAATGAAGGTTAATGAGAAAAATATCATTGGTTGGTTGTTACTTGATTAATTTATAATTCATCTCTTGCGCTAAGAAATATAAAAAATTAGTTTTTATGTCATAATTACTAAAATTTTCTTTTAATGGATCGTACAATTAATAAAAGAGTAAAAAGTATTTTCATACGTCTCTAACTATTTTTCGAAAATAATATGTCCAACACAATTTATCCAGTATAGTACATTAATATCTAAATGTTAAAGGTAACACTAGTCGTTCATCATTATTCCTTATTTTTCATAGAATTTAACTAAAAAATTACATATTAACCGTGAAATCACGCAGGCTAGTGATAGGATTTAAACCCTTATCATTCTTCGGTCATGGGTTTAAGCACCACATCCTTTCTGAAAGTGATGGGTTTTGACCGGGCAAGTGGGATGTTCTTTTTTAAAACTATATTAATATAATTCCAATAATTTTCCCAAAAAATTATGATGGACATCATTAAAATAAAATTAATCATTGAAAAACTTTTTATATTAAGGTTTTAAATAAAATATTTTTCCCACAAAGTCTAATAATCTTATTTGACTATTATTAAAATGTAATTAACAATTATATCAACACTAAATATTATCAAAACTACTAAAATTATGTCTAAAAAATTATGTTCATTATTCTTAAAATAACATTTCACTATTACATTTATTAAACCAATGGGTTGTATTTCCATAAATTTCTCCCAAAATATCTTTAATCTTCTTAGAAACCAATTATATAAAACCAAAAAATATTTTTTTAAGAATTTTAACTTATGATCAATCTTAAACTCATTAACCCATGATGGTATCCATAACTCATAACTTAATAAATACATATATTTTTTTGAAATTTAATATCATCATCATTCATTTACTTATTCAAAAGGAATCATACAAGAAAAAGGTCCAAGAAAGAAACCCACATGAAAGGGAGAAGTACAAAGGTATAAAGTGATGTAAGCATAAATCATACCCTCTAATCAAGTTTTTCCCATCCAGAGGGAAGGAATGCACATCTGTGGAAATAAAAATTCTAAGACCTTTCACTACCATAGAGTCCAGATGACCAGAAACCTTATTCCCCTCCCACCAAGTGCACAGATTCTGAAATTTAATAGATTCCTTAAATGTTTCATGATTCTTATAAAAAAATACCATTGGTAAAAATACTTATATAATATAAATTTGGTATAACAATAAATACTTCATCCATTTTATTTCAATATAGGTCCTTTTTTAGGACCAAGATGAGGATGAAGGTGATGTTTTTCATGTGTTGTATTTTGATGTTAAGAAAGATTTTGAAGAAAGGAAGAAAGGAAATCACTTCACTTTATTTATGGAAAAAATCATATTGAGTTTTGTTTTGTAATGAATCAGATTCATGTTTTCAGAAGTATCAAACTCACTGTGAAAGTCTATAATAATGAGAGGAAGATGTTTTGAAGAAAAGGTTTTGATCAGAATTGACTTGGATCCGGAATGAAAGTGAATATATCTTAGAATAAGTAAATAGTCATCAGTATCACTCTGGATATGATGTGGGGGATATAGTTGTTTTGGTAAAAAATCAGAGTCTCTGTGACTACGATAAAGTAACTGTGATGATGACTTGCCAATTTTTATTTCATATAAATCATAAGTTGAATTTAGAAATTGTTATGAAAGATAAATGGAGGAAAGGTGGAGTTAAAGGAATGGTTGTGCCGATTGAAGAGAGGCTACCAGATTAAAAAAGGTGGTTCCAATTTAAAAGGTGGTGCTGATTTAAAAGGTGGTGCCGATTTAAATGGTGGTTCCAATTTATAAAGTGTTTCTGATTGAAGAGAAGCTACAAATTGAAAAGGTGGTGCCAATTTAAAAGGTGGTGCTCATTTAAAAGTTGGTTTCGATTGAAATGGTAGTACCAATTTAAAAGGTGGTTCCGATTTAAGAGAAGCTACTGATTGAAAAATTTGTGCTGAGTGAAAGAGATGTTTCTGATCAGAAAGAGATTGTACTAAGATTTAATCATATCTAGGTGGTATAGAGAAAGAATTCCTACTGATTTTTTTTCAAAACAATCGTATCCAAGTGATAGAGGTGGTACTAATTAACTGTAGTATCGATTTTTCTATCAGACATGCCAAAAAATTTTCGTTCTAAAAAAAATCACACCCAAAAATGATCGTACCAAGAAATTATCGTATCCAAAAATGATTGTACTCAAGATAATTTTACTTAGAATGATTATACTCTTCATATCATAATTATGATGAGTTGTATTATTGGTTGATTTAGTTTTTCTACCCTTTTAAGTGGTGTTTCAACTAGGTCAAGAGAAAAGATGGAGGAAATGATACCACAAATTAGTCAACCATTTCAAAAGGGTTGAATTATTGTGCAAATTTCCAACTGGATCAAGAGAAGAGGAGAAGATGAAGTTTTGAATCTCAAGTGGGTCAAAAAGAAAAAAGGAGAAGGATATTGTTGAATTTATTTTCACGGGGGATATGTACATTCAAATGAAATATTTTGTTTCAAACCAGTTCTGAGAATCATTTTCAACAAATCAGAATGGTATCAATTTCTTCATATATTTGTTTTCATTTAATACAGAGCTTTGTATTGAAGAAATTAGAGTAGGATAATCAGACTCATGTATTGAAATCCTACTAACAATTCAAATTAATTTACTAAGGAGGTAAAGTTTAAATAATAATTGAGAAGCTTTGAGAAGTGTTGAAGAAGTCGTAATTTCTTTGATATTCTAGGGGAAATTCAGATTTGGGTGAATTTAGTTGAGTGGTAAATCTTTTGGGATTCCTTCCCAAACCTATTTTGGGTCACCTATAAAAGAAAAAAAGTAAATAGTACATTACTAATGATGAATTACTATTCACCATAGTAGAGAGAGAATCTTTGAGTTTTAGAGAGAAGAATAAGTCTTTGTACTATTCTTTTGTTGAATTAGTTTTGATGGAGAAGTGAAAGAAGAGATAAGATTATAGCGTTGTATTCAAATGATAATTTTACTCGAAATTAATTGTAATCAATTGCTCATCGTATTTATCTTGTTAATTGTATTCCGATGATCATTATATTAGAGTGATTAGTCAGTTTGGGATTTCTATATTGGTTTTCTCAGACTGAGGAAGAATCATACTAGGTTTTGTCATACATAGGGATTGGAGGGGTGCTGATTAATTTCTATTGTATTCTATCAGAAAATAGGACTAGAAGAGTTGTTTTGGAAGAATCATACTTGGAGGAATCAGACTGAGAAAATTAGACCTAGGAAAATCAGACTAAGTTTTCATAACAATGTCTAGGAGGTTCTTAACTTTATTGTGGATAATAAAGTGAATAATTTTATTTCAATTGAATACATTTGTTGAATTGAAAATAATCACAGGTAACATGATTTGTTAAATAAAAATTTTATTTCCATATTTATGCCAAGAGGTTGAACATGCACTAGTAGTATTGTTTCATAGTTTTATATGAGTGTAAGGTTATATCCTACTTATTGTGATTCAAGGATTGATTTATAGTGGATTGTATGGTATTTTATCATTTACAAACAATATCAAGGACATAGCTATTCTTATTGAATAGTGAACCTTGTAAATATTTGTGTTCTTATAGATGTGTGTTAGATTTGTTTTCAGCAGGGAATTGAAATCATTAATACAAGGTGAAGTTTGTTTCAATTGAAAAGAAACATACAAGAAAAATAGTATCATTGATTCACCCCTCCCCTATTCAGTGATACAATACACTGACTAGGCACTTACAAAAGGTATTAGAGGGAAGTTCCATTTTCTATTCGTTGCTGATAGAGAATTTGAACTATGTGAAGAGTAATGGTATTATAATCTTTGATGGAATAAATTATCATATCTGGAATGATATAATGTTAACTCATCTTATTTCTATTAGTTATGATGTTCTTGAAGATGCAACAGTTGGGTTTCCACCCATTGATGATAAATCTACACTTATATATGTTAAAAATAAGTATCTTAAGAATGATGTAAGGGAGAATATTGCTATATTTTCATCACTTTCTAAAAGTTAATTCTTAGTATTTAATGTTTTTTCCACAACCAAAGGTTTATGGGACAAATTGATAAACATATACAAAGGTAATACAAAATTCAAGAAGGAAAAACTTCAAATATAGAGATTTAAGGATGAAGACTTAAAGATGAGTGAGCATGAATCTGTTGGGGTCTTCTTTACCAGGGTGAATGATATAGCGAGTACTATTATATGTCTTTGTGAAAATATGCACGACTATATATTTGTTGAAAAGATATTAAGAAAATTACTTGAAAAATTTGATTCAAAAGTTTCTCCATTAGATGAGAGAGATCATGAAACGTTATCTCTTGAATATTTTCATAAAACTCTTATTACTTTTGGAAATAAGAAGAGAGAAAGCTATGAAGAGGAAAAAAAGTTAATAGAGAAATGTCTTTCAAGGATGAAAAGAAAGAAAAATCAAAGAAGAATCTTATTGAAGAAGAAGATCGTAATTATGACTCTGAAGATGAGGTATGTAAAAATCTCGATGATATTTTATCCTTTTTTTATAAAAGTGTAAAAATAGGTAACAAGGAAATACAAAAGGAAAATTCCCTTGAAATTTTTCGAATGTGTAAGATTTGGTCACTTTGTGGCTAACTATCCTTAAAGAAATAATGAAGAGGATAATGGTTAAGAAGAAAGAAATCCAAGAAGATCGTGGAAGAAACATGAAGTCAAATAAAAATTGAAATCCACAGGGAAAGAAAAGAAATTCTTTAAATCCAAAATAAGAAGTTTCTTATTGAAAGATGAATAAGATGAAAGAAGTGATACTGAATATGAAAAATCAGTTTAGTATGATATTGAAAATACATTTATTGCAATAGTGAATGATGAGGAATTCATAGGTAGTAGTTCTAAAGAAGAAGAAACTCAACTTGATATTCATTTGAAAGAAGAGTTGAAATAATGTCTAAGAAAGATCAGAAGACTCGAAAAGAAAAACAAAAAGTTGGAAGATGAATGTTATTCAATGCGAAATCAAGAATTTTTTTTATTATGATAAAGAAAAACTGGTGAAATATATTGATAATTTGAATAAATATTTTGAAGAACGCAAGAATCATAATGAGCATCTAGAAGTGAAATTAAAAACAAAAGAAGAAGGGTTATAACTTATCCAATAATTTTTTTCTAAATTTGAAGAGAAAAGTATAATTTCCCAAAACTCTATCACTAAAGTTGGTGAATTTTATCATAATAAATAACCTAATAAGGTTAAAAAAAAGTTAACATCAAATGATGAGAATAATAATGCAATTATTTCTGAAAAGAAGAATGCCAGGAAGGTTATGTATGTGGAAAAAGTAACGAACTCAGAAGTTACAAAACATCCTGAGTTCAAAAAAGTTATATCTGGATCTAGAAAAGTTTCGAATACTTCTGATTCTATTAAAGATGAAAATTACAAGAGGAATCCAATTGAAAATGAAAATAAAGTGGCAGAGAAACAAATTCACAATTCCGATCAATATGGAGGTTTTAGAAGAAAATACTCTTTCTATGGGTATTGCTGGTATTATGAGGGATTCATACACATGAAAAGTATGTGTTGGTTTAAACCAAAAAATTTTTATTATCCCATAGGATATGGAAGGTATAGATTTATGGAGACTCAATATGCTCAAAGAAAAAATAATGAGATGGTTTTTTTGTAAAGAAATATGAAATCAATGAAGTGAAGATTGCAAATTTGTTCCAACCCTTGGAAAATATTTGTGAAAGATGTGAACATCTTTTAAATCTTGAGAAAGGATGTATTATTTTGTTACTAGCACATAAGGTAATTCTAAATAAATCTCATAAGTTGTAAATGAAGAAATAAAATAAAGGAGAAAAATCACTTGTTGTTGAAACTACATTGAAATCCACAAAAGGAGAAAGATTGTGGATACATGATAGTGGATGTTCATCTCATATAATAGGATAATTTATACTATTGAATAATTTAAAAGAGTTTAAAGAAGGATTAGTGACATTCGGTAATGATGAATCCTTGAAAATAAAATGTGTTAGATCAGCCATCATCGGATAAGAAAAGATGGAATCCGAGAAAACAATATATGTTGTTCGGTTGAAACAAAATTTACTGGGTGTTTCATAATTGTGTGATGAGGGTAAAAATTTTATCTTTAAGAAATATGGTTCTGTTATAAAGAGTAAAGAATATGGGAATATTGTTACAAGAGGTCAAAATAGAAAAATGGAATTTTTTCAGGTTAGTGAAATTCAAACCTCTTTTTACATGAGCATGGTGGAAGAGAATGATTTATGTAATAAAAGGTTGGGACACATGTGTCATAGAAACATGATCAAGTTATCTAAAATAGATAGTGTTTGATACATTCTTGATTTACCAATAAGAAGCGATTGGTGTTTCACTATATTCCATAATGGAAAGATTACAAATGTTGTGCATAAGAAAGTTGAGATTTGTACAAAACAACCCATGGAGCCGATTCATTGAGATATTTCTGGGCTACTAAGAAAAAAAATAAATGAATAGAGATAAGTACATCATTTCTTTCATTGATGATTTTACTCTCATTACTTGGGTTATGTATATGAATCATAAATCAGATTCTGTGAATTTTTTTAAAAGTTCCAGAAGAAAATCAGAAAAGGGATGTGAGTATTTAGTGAAGAAGTTACAAACAGATAATAGCGGTGAGTATAAAAGGGATGATATTTAAGACTATTTTGAAAATAATGTAATTAGGTATGATTATAGTTCTCCATATACTCCACAAAAAAATGGGGTTGCTGAAAGAAATAATAGAAGATTTATGGAAATGAGAAGAACTATGTTACTTGAACATGGCCTCTTTCATTAATTTAGGAGACAATACATGAGAACAATTGTTTATATTTAAGACCATTTTTTCTATTGGCATCAATCGGTTATGAATCTATATGAATTTTGTTATAGAAAAACTCCATGTTTGAAACACTTGAGGTTTTTTGGGAGTCCATTCATTATAAAGAAGAAAGGCGGAAACTATAGAATGTTTGAGTAAATAGGAGAATATTGAATATTTCTTGGATATAATCTTTAAGTAAGAGGATACATGTTCTTCAAAACAGATAAAAAAATAATTTTTTATTTGGTTGATGTGAAAGTAATCGAAAAGTTAGAGTAAGATAAACATGCTCGAGTAGACAAGGAAGCTGAGAAAACTGAAGAAAACAATTATGATAAGGATACATGAAATTAAATTCCTATTCAAGAAGAAGAAATGGACTCAGCTATTTCTATTGATGAGGAAGACAGTCATAAATATCATCCTAGGATAAATAAACAAGTGGATGCTTAGAATATAATCAGTGATAAACATCAAAAGGTTCAAACCAGAAGAACAATTAATTCTATTACACATACTTCTTTGTATTCAAAAGTGGGATCGAATGATATAAAAGAAGTTTTGAGTATCCAGAATGCATTTAGCCTATAAATAAATAGATGGATCAGATTTAAAATAATGAAACATGGGAACTCGTACCCAAACGTGAAAACATAAACATTATGGGCACAAAGTGGGGTTTTCAGTACAAGATGAATGAAATGGGTGAATCTATAAGAAATAAATAAATATTTGTTTGAAAAGGGTATTCACAGATTGAAGGAATTTATTTTATTGAATCCTTTTGTCTGGTGGATATATTGGAATCAATTCAAATATTTCTTTCTATTTCTGCACAGTAGGGATACAAGATCTTTCAAATGGATGTTAAATCTGCATTCCTAAATGGTGATCATGAAGAAGTGGTTTACATTGAACAACCTTGTGGATTTGTTATAGGAAAAGATGAAAGTTATGTGTGCATATTGAAGAAGGCCTTATATGGGATAAAACAGGCTCTGAGGAATGGTATTCCAAATTGGATACTTGCTTAAGGAAGATGAGTTTCAAGAAAGGAAGAGTAGATAACAATCTATATATTAGATAAAGTCAAGAGTATTCGATAATTGTAATTAATTATGTTGATGATATTATCTTTTCTGAGAATAATGAAATATGTTGTGAATGATTTTCTGAATATATGAAGAAGGTATTTGAAATGTCCACGCTGGGGGAAATAAAATACTTTCTTGGATTAAATATATTTCAAAAGGAAAAGTATATTTTTATTTCCCAAGAAAAGTATGCTAAATTAATTATCAAGAGGTTTGGCATAGAAAATTCAAAAACATATTTCCACACCTATTTCAGTGGGAATAAATTTTTCCAAATATGGTGAAGGAAAATAAGTTGATCAGAAAGAGTATGGGAAGCTGATTGGAATCCTATTGTATTTGACTTATTTAAGAACCGACATTGTTTATATTGTTTCCTTATGTGAAATATTTCAGAGTGCTTCAAAATAATCACATCTTATTTCTATAAAAGGAATTATCAGATAAATCAAGGGAATAAATGAATTTGGAATTAGGTATTGGAACTCAGATAATATTGATTTGTTTGGGTATTCAGATGCAGATTGGGTAGGAAATGTTAATGATAGAAGATTCACATATGGTTGAGTATTATTTATAAGAATCAATTGTTTTAGTTGTCATTAAAAGAAATAGAATTCAGAAACTCTTTGTACGAATGAATTTGAGTATGTTTCTACCACTCAAGTTTCTACTCAACTCTTTTGGATGAAAACTCAATTAGAAGATCTACTTATTAAAGTGAAGTTACCCTTTCTCTTGGATTGTGACAATCAAAGCATAATCAATCTCACTAAGAATCCATTCCAACACTCTCATTAAAAATATATTGATATTAAATATCATTTTTAGAAGAATTAATTGAAGCTATAATATGTTTATAAATTGGAAAAATTTGTTGATATATTCAAAAAACCTTTACCAAATGAATCATTTTCTAAATTGAGGATGAAAATGGGTGTCTAACCACTTTATCTTGAAGGATGAGGTATGTGTTTCTATCCACACTATCATCTTACCTTTTGATTGCATTATTAAAGGGGATAATTTTATTATTTCATAAATCTATTTCATAAAAGAGTGAGTTGTGGGTAAGCTGTGAATTCAACATTATTTTGCGAGTGAACTATTCTAACTTTTTGTTGGAGTAGTTGTAGGAAAGAATTGTTTTTATTCAGAATGAATAAAAGATAAGGAATGAAAAAGAAATAGGTTTTCATAATCAATACTTAATAGTTGAGGAAATAAAAATAAATAGGTTTTCATAATCACTACATTTGGAAAACAAGTCTTTTATTTCAATTATTTTTGTTTTCTATAATGAATTAGCTCATGTAGGCTTTGAATTATTGATGTGTAATCAATTTCTTAAGGATATAAAGTCTAATGATTTATGAAAATTGGTTGAAAAAAATCAAAAGGGGGTGATTGTTAGGACCAAGATGATGATGAAGGTTATTGTTTTCACGTGTTGTATTTTATTGTCAAGAAAGTTGTTTAAGAAAGTAAGAAAGGAAATCACTTCACATAGTTTATGGAAAAATCGTATTGAGGTTTGTTTTGTAAATAACCAGGCTCATGGTTTCAAATGAATAAGCCTCACTGTAAAATTCCATCATAATGAGAAGAAGTTATTTTTAGGGAATGATTTTTATTGGACTCAACATGGATCCAGAATGAAAGTGAGTATATCTTGCTAGAAGTAAATAGTCATTGATATCACTCTGAATCCAATATGGGAGATGTAGTTGTTTTTGGTAAAAAATCGAAGTTTGTGTGACTACAATGAAGTAATTGTGATGATGATTTGCTGATTTTTATTTCATATAATTCATAAGTTGAATTTATAACTTGTGATTTAATCATGATGGAATAAAGGGGGAGTGAAAGGAATGGCGGTGTCGATTGATGAAACGTTGTTAGATTAAAAAGGGTGTGTCGATTTAAAAGGTGGTGCTGATAGAAAAGGTGGTGTTGATAGAAAAGGTGTTAATGATTTAAAAGGTGGTTCCAATTTAAAATTTGGTTCCAATTGATGAGAACCTTTCAATTGAAAAGGTGGTGCCCATTGAAAAGGTGGTGCCAATTTAAAAGGTGGTGCCAATTTAAAAGGTGGTGCTAATTTAAAAGAAGTTGCCGATTGAAAAGGTGGTTCCAAGTAAAAGAGATAATGCCAATTGAAAAGATATTGTACTAAGATTTAATCGTATCTGGGTTGTTGGGAGAATGAATCCATACTGATTGTTTTTCAAAACAATTGTGTCCATGTGGAAGAGGTGGTACTGATTTACTATAGCATCTGGTTTTTCATCAGACATTCCGTAAAATTTTCCTACCCGAAATGATCGTACCTAGAAATTATCGTATCAAAAAATGATCGTACTGAGGTTAATCATTCTAAAAATGATCATACACTTCACATAATAATTATGCTTAGTTGGATTATTGATTTATTTACTTTGTCTATCCTTTTAAGTGGTGTTTCAACCAGGTCAAGAGACGAGAAGGGGGAAATGAGATCAACAATGTAGTCAACCATTGAAAAAGGGTTGAATTATTTTGTATGTTTCTAATTGGGTCAAGAGAAGATAAGAAGATGATGTTTTGAATCTCATGTGGGTCAAAAAGAAAAAATATAAGGAGATTTTTTAATAAATTGTCAAGGGGTATTTGTACATTCAAATGAAATATTTTGATTCAAATTAGTTATGAGAATCATTTTCAACAAATCAGAATGGTAACCATCTTTTCATACATTTGTTTTCATTCAATAAAGATATTTTTATAGAAAAAATAAAACTGGGATAATAAGAACCATGTAATGAAATCATAATGAAAATTCAATTGAAATTTTGAAGAATAATATGAAGTTTGAAGAATAATCGAGAAGCATCGAAAAATTCATAATTGCACTGACATTAATGGGTAAATTCAGATTTTGATGAATTTAGGTGAGTGGGAATGTTTTTGGGATTCCTGCCCAAACTTATTTTGGGTCACCTATAAAATAAAGAAAGTACATGGTACTTTACTGAAAACGAAGTACTATTCAAAACAGTATATAGAGAAGCTCTTATTTTTCAAGAGAAGTATAAGTATTCATACCGATCTTTTATAGAGGAGGTTTTGATGGAGAAGTGAAAAAAGAGACACGATCATAGTATTGTATTTGGCTGACCATTGTACTAAAAATTTATCATAATCTGTTGGTCGTCTTATTCAGCTTGTCAATTGTATTCAGATGATCATTAAATCATACTGGATTAATCAGCTTCAATATTTCTATATTGGATTTCTCAGACTAAAGAATTATCATATTGGGTTTTATCATACTTACCAATTGAAGTGGTACTGATTATTTCAATTGTATTCCATCGAAAAATTAGACTGGATGAATTGTTTTGGAAGAATTATACTAAGAGGAATCAGACTGGGAAAATCAGACCCAGGAAAACCGGATTGAGTTTTTATAACAAAGTCAAGGAGGTTCTTACCTTTCTTCTGGGTAAGAAATTGAAGATTTTTATTTCAATTGAATACATTTGTTGAATTTAAAATAAGCACAAGTAAAATGAGTTGTTACATAACAATCGTATTGCCCTATTTGTGCTAAGAGGGTGCACATGCACTGGTGGGATTATTTCATAGTTCTACACAAGTGTAAGGGTATATCATACTCATTATAATCCAAGGATTTATTTCCAGTGGATTGTATCTTATTGGATCATTTCCAAATCATACCAAGGACATATCTATTATTATTGAATAATGAACCTTGTAAATCTTTGTGTTCCTATGGATGTGTGTTGGATTTATTTTTGGTAGGAAATTGAAATATCTAATAGGAGGTGAAGGTTATTTTAGTTGAAAATATATATAAAATAAAAATATTATCACTGAATCACCCCTCCCCCTCTCAGTGATACAATACACTGATTGAGCTCTTACACTTTCATGGTCTAGGAGTTAATATTTAGATGAGAGAATTGAACCAGGTAATTCCCTTGTTCTCAATATTTAATACAATAAAATATAAATAGATCCCTATGATGATATTTATTTCCCTCCATTATACTCTTCATTTTTTCTAAAAAATTCAGTACTTTATAACCATCTTTTCATTTTCCCATTCCTTTGAGACACCTAATTTCCAATCTAATATACCTTAATCTTAAGATAGGTCATTCATTATCATTATATATTTAAAGACATCATAATTGTTTGTAAATAATTTATGAGTTATCCTAAGCATATCCCCTGGGAGTGTCAAACCTGGTGCATAGTAAGACCTATTGTCTTACACCGGGTGATAGTCAGTTCAATCTCGATGCACCCTTTTCAGATTTATTACCCCTATATACTTATGTGCTAGAACTACATCCACTTGTATTATCCAAGAAGGTATGTATTTCTAAGAAAACCTACATAGTCACTTCCTTCATAAAAGTTTAGGATTTTTTCTATACTTATCCACATATTTTACATTATACTTATTTTCTGTAATCTATATTTTCTTAAATCTAGTTTCTAATGTTTCTATTAATATTCCTTTGATACGAACGATAATGACCCCAACCCCAGTAGCTCGGATCTATTGTTTGATTTATTAAATTGGAATAAGATACAAGGAATCATATCCCAAAGGACTAAATAGTTTAATAGTATTATTAAACTAGATACGTACTTGAGTCTTAAATTAAATTTGAAAAAACAAATTATGACATAATTTTTTTTGAGGATGTCATTATTCCCTCTAGAATATCCTTAAATATTAAAAATATCAAACTTCATGTATTCCTAAGAAAGGAAACAAAATAAGGGTGAGATCAAATTCTCATTAAGGATTATATAAAGTGTAATTAATCATCAATCAATAATAATAATCAATATATAAAGTTAAAGAACTAATCACACATTCCATATAATCAATAAAATGAGAAGTAAATGCATAAATAGATAATATAAATGGGAAAATATCAAGTATAATAATCAATATAGAAAACTAGATGACTGAAAAAATTCCATTTAATCAATAACATGACTATTAGGACTAGATAAGGAATTATAAATATAAAAATGTAAATAACTGAAAACACATGCCACTTAATAAATTATTAATTAAAAAAATGAATCTACAAATAATATCATTTATAAAATATTATGGATAATAATAATTGAATTATTAATGAAGAAAGTGATTAAGTATTAGAAATCGTGTCTGAGGTACGTGATACCTCTACCGTCAAGACCTTTTATAAGATAATTTAAAACTATTGGGTACAAACTCATTTGGTTTAACCAAATAATTTTATGCTAGCTTACTGATTCTCATCATGAGACTAATGATGCATTTATGGTATGTATATAATATGACCCATCAATGTATAATTTTCTAAATAATTCCTCATAAATTGAATAATCTATTTAATTTATGACCAACACACCTGACCATTAAATACCCATATTGAATAAAGAAAAAAAATATCAATATTTCCCCAATCAATCAAATAACATTAAAAGTAAAACACTTTATATAGACATGATATGTAGTTTATTCAATAATAGAATCCATGATAAATTATTTTGATAATTAAGGGAAATTTAATGTCTAATTATCAGAGAAAAGTGAATATTTCAAGGGAAATTTAATGACTACAAAAAATGAATCCAGAAAGTTAATTTCAATACTTTCTTTTGTCAAAATGATCATAAACAATCTATACAAATAATAAGGATGGAATTAATACAATATATACCCATTGGAGTAATAATATAGGGATTTTTTCATTGATGAATAAAAAAACCATAAAAATATCCTTAATACCATTCTTGAAAAAATTTTACTTTACATTTTGAAAATCACTTTTTAGAACTAAAATTTTACAAAACATTTTGAAAAATATTTTCATTTAAAATAACGTTTGAAAATTATAAATTAATATTTAAAACATTTAATTGTTCATGATGGATATAAATTCTATTCATGACATACATGTTAAAACAAATATTCCATTTACTTTTTAGGTAAGAGCCATATGTGCATTTTTTTAACAATGACATGAATATTCCTTTCAATTTTTTTTAAAAGTAAAAATTGGTAATAATATCTTAAATAAATCATTTTTAAAATATTTAAAATATTTTTTAGAACATGGGTTTTGATGAAAAAGTATTTTGTACTGATAAGAGAAATAAAGTTAGATTTTATTAATAACATTTTCCCAACAATTCAAAGCACAAAAGAGTGAAAAATTATATTATTACTTGAAAATATAATGAATAACTATAGGAGAAGGAAATTAAACTAGTTTATTAGCAAATTACCAAATAATTATCTTCAACTGAAATTCAAGAATAAATATTCCTGATTTTATTAAGAACGTGAAATAAACTCATACAACGATCATAACGTTTTTGTGATTATTAGTCAATGAATCGATTATGTGAATAAACTATAAATCTACATAAAATAAGTGGAAATAAAATAAAATATAATTAAAATTCATTACCCATATAATCTTATTATATCTAATATAATGAAAAGGTAATATAATCTAATGAAAAGAAATTGAGTTATGAAATTATTTATCACATAGTAACTCTTAAGTCAAATAAACTTGGATGTAATAATTAAAATTGAAACATAAAATACCATGACGTAATAATTATTCATGAAATTAAATTTTAAATGGTCAGTTTATACACCATATAAAAATAAATTGGTGCATAAGATTCAAATGTTCCTCAGTGAACGAAAAATGAGATAGAATCCCTTACCTCGTGCTTCCTTTTGGTTGAATGTGCATTAACATCCTGTATAGTGGCCTTAAAACTGTAAAAAAATTATTAAAGAACTAAATTAATATTTATAATATCTTTTATGGTCTTTTTTACAATATATTATCACTCGTTCATTAGTAATCTTTAATAATTTTCATTATTTTTATTGTTAATTTCCTTGTTTTCTCATGTATGTTTCATTATGAATGATATTGTTCCTGCAAAAATTATATAGTTCCATAATATTAATAATAACAATCATGACCTAATTATCATATTTATATATGAGTTATAATTTAAAAAAATCATGAAAGATGGTTATGAAAAATGTACCGATACAATCATGGAGATGGTAGGCCATACGTACGCATGAGTAATGTTTCCATTTTTCAATGATCATTATGGAAAAGAGGTAGTTAATATTTTATAATTACATAATGATAATAATATCATATATAAAATATTCTTTATTTGTATATACTTATATATATCATCCATGTTGTGTGGTGATGAAAAGAGAGTCACATCGCTTCGTGAAGGCGGTAGTCCACACATTCACGAATGATATTATCATTTTTCAGTCTAAAAAAGAAGATAATATATTATATTTTTAGAATGATAATTATACCATTAATATAAAATTATTTCATTTATATCATATATATTCATTAAATTTATCTTTATTACCTTCCATGTAAATCCTTTTTTAAAAATGAATAGAAACGCTTCATGAGGCGGTAGTCCATCATGCACACAAGAGACATTATTGTATCCCCTACGTAATGGAAATTAAAAAATAACATATATTATATAATGAAAATAGTGATATTATAATTTTTTAAATATCATATATATAATTTTATTGATTATCATACCCTTCTGTGAGAGGTGGTAGTGGAAAAAATAATGACATCGCTTCGTGAGGCGGTAGTCCGCCCCACAAAAGAATGGTGATTTTGTAACCCATTTGAGGAACATAAGGATGGTTGTAGTTTATGATCATAAAATAATAAAATCTCATTATATTTAAGAAACTAATGCTATTATATCATCATGTTTTATTAAAAATTTAAGGATTTGGAGGAAGAAATAAAATAAAAATGTGTGTTGAAGAACATTACCTCTTCTTCAAGTAAACTCATTTTGTTTTCACCAAAAGCATTAATAAGTTGGATTTATACCAAAAATAAGGATTCAAGGAGGGTATTTATTTTTTTAAGTCATTTGGCTAGGTATTTTCTTAACCAAAAGGGTGTGATGGTGTGAAGAAGTTATTAGAGGGGGTGGGATTTTATGAGTGAGGTGAGTGAAACACTTATAATTTTTGAAAAGAAAAAGGTGTACCCACATTTTCAGATGACAAGGATAAAAATGGATTATTATAGATAATTACACATTATAGTTTATAAATATGTAGATAAACTATATTTTAGACAAGTTATTAGTTCATTTTAACCATTATCCTTTTAGTTTAACCCCAAGGTAAATATATTTTTTACATGAACCATGGTAATTTTTTTTATTGTTTTCACTATACATTTTGGTCAAAATTAAATTGATCATATTTTATAATATAAATTATACTAATTAAAAACATTTAATAAATTTTTAAAATTTAAATTCATAGAAGTGGAAATATTTAATTTAAAATTAACCCCGCAGACACGACGATAAAGCTGGTTTTCAAAGAGAAAATGTTCAAGACTTTACAATGTTTTTATATAAAAATTAAATTTGAAAATAATTATAATAACATAAATTATATTAATAGATATATTATTTAAATAATTTTTCATTTAAACTAACCCAAAGTATAATTTAAATTTTTAAATAATTTAAAGTAAAAGACAACTTTCAATTAAAATTCAGTATTTTTCACTATTCATTATAAAATGAAATATTTTAGAAAAATACAAAACAATCACCTTATGATAATGTTGATATAATTATTTCAAAAATTAATTTTATTTATACAGACGAAATTTATAATAGTGGTAAAATTAATATTATATTATGTGTTCAAAACTTAACTAAACCATCTTTTAGAAAAAATATAGTTTTTCAGAAAACATTTCTTTTTATTTTAAATTATTATTATTTTATTTATAACCAATAGATAAAAATAATATTCATAATTTATTTCTTACTATCACACCTTCCACTTTAATGTCTAGGATATAATGGTATATTGTATTATGGTTCATTTGGACTCGGGGTTGCGTGTTCTGCAAGCCATCGAAGAGATCAAATTTAAAGAAATATATTTCATGGTTTTTTTAATATGGATGTTCTCTGTCATATATGATATCAAAAATAATATCATTCTTTTAAAATTTTAGGGTGTTATAATAATGGAATAGACCAAAATAAAATTTATGTGAGTGAGGTGAATCACATTCATTGACTTTCTTTCATGGTATTTCCCTGACACCTTTTACTTTTTCACTATTATTACTCAAAATATTTTTATTATTGAGGATTTTTGGTTGAAATCATGTCAGTTTACTATAATCCACCTTCCATAAAAGGATAAACACTTAAATAGGATAATTAAACCAGTTTCATGAATTTGGATAATGGAATGGTGCTTTTTTCAAATAGGAATGGGTTCTAGTTTTATTATTACTCAAATTAGATACTATATGGTAATTGGAATTATAATTTTATGTGTATATGAGTGTGTGGTTGTGTAGGGGCTAATATGGGTTGTTTTTTGTGGATGGTTTTGGTTGTGTTGATTGGAATGTTATGGTAAAATGGTCTATATTGGTTAGTATACGATCAGATGTGGGTTTGCGATGGTTAGAATGGGTTGTGTAGTGGGGTTTTGGTTGCCTTTGGTTGGGAAGGGGGAAGCATAAATCCTTGTGAGATGATGGTATGGTTGGTTGTTATGGGTTTTTTGTAGTTTCAAAAAATTAGAGGAATATAATTGGTAATAAAAACATGGAATAAAAAAGGATAATTTTCTATGAGTTGTTTTCCATTAAATATGGACTTAAATGGAATAATTAACATAATGTGGTGGTAATTATAAACTTATAAATTTCATAATGGTATGATTTATTAGGTTTTTTTAAATTCTTATAATAGATTCTTTGTGTTGGGAAGTTGGTTGGTTGTGGTGTTGTAATTGGTAGTCACAATGATGTGTTGTAATGGTAGTATGGTGTCAGTGGTGGATGTTGATGATTATAAATAGATTTTAAATTGTTAGGATAGGCTTGTGTGAGATCTTATATACACACACACACACACACTCTTGTATTTTCATTGTAATTTCTGAACACACCCCACCTGAGTTGTATGTCCTTAACAACTCCCAAATATTTTAGGTTCTTGGTTTTTACCTAAATATCTAGTATGGTGAGGATAGATAGATAGATACCCCCTCTTCCCAAATCTCTCTACCATGGGTGGTATAGTGGATTGTGTATGTTGATTGTGAGATGGCATATGTTGGGTATTTTTTCATCATAGGAGGATGGAATGAGGTTGATGTCCTTCATATTCATGATATACTACTTTGTTCAAAATGAGAGTTGTTGTAGTAAATATGACATGTTGAGGATGATTTGGATTATAATTATGTAATGGTTATGGTTATGTCATAGATGTACTGATTCCAGAACAAGATGATGGACCCTATGGTAAGTTGGGGTTGTTAGGGTTGTGACCTGATCCATATAAGATATTAGAGGGATTGAGTATAGAAAATTTGATTTCTGGGTATGAGAGAGACAAATAAATGGGTATGTGGTTTGGGGGAACCTTTTATTATATTCCATAATATTATTTTATTACATTGTACGTGATAATTTGTGAGTGTGACTTAGTAAGGTTGGGTGGTAGATGACCGGATAGGTGCTTGTTAGATATATTGTTTATTCACTAATGCATTAGTATTATTATTATATATTTTTATGAGAGGTTTTATGTATTATTCGATTATGTATTCATGGAATGATCATCCATATATATATATAAACTATTTTTTAGGTTTCTCTGGTGTGTGTGGTGACTGATCTAGACAATACTGTCTTAGAGATTAGGTTTTTTCATGGAGTCTCTACATTGGAGTTCTATTGATATTTTTTGGGATTTTTAGTTTCATGACATATCCATCTGTTGTGGGCTTTTTTTGGATCTAAATTTTTTTATATTATGGAATTTATTAATGGTCTTATTTAAATGTTCCATAGATATATAAGGGTAATTCCTATCATATGTATGGATTATACCCGTGGTGACAGTCTCAAACCTGGGGCCTGTTGGAGGTGGGATTTTAGGATCACTATCATCCTCCCTAGAGACCCATGAGGGGGTTATAGTGGGGGTGGTTCATGAAAAAGTAGTATCAAAGAGTGTTCTTGAGCATTAGAGTGGATACTAGAATTAATAATAATGAGTATTTCATTTCTTAGTAGGGAAATAATACTTTTTGAGCTTGTTGTGTGACATAGGATTCAAAGGCTCACATGTATGTGATATTTCAAGGCCACTTGTGGTCCAATATAAGGTATATGAGATTATCAAAAAAAACCAATTGAAATGGTGTATCTTGTTGTGTAGGGACATATAAGAGGTACAAGAATCATGATTTCTTATACATGTGTATTAAATGAATAAATTCTCAGAAGTTTAAATGAATTGAATTAAATGAACTAGCTAAGTATATTTCAAGTTACCAAGCATAAGATTTCAGTTCCTTATTTTCAAATATGTTGACTGGTCATCATTTTTTCCAGATTAAGGTTTGTGAGGTATATTAGGCTAACACAGTTAACCATAAGAGGGTTAAACTAGATAAAGAAGATGGTCTGTAGAGGAATATGTTGTGTTAGTTTCAACATCAAGTATTAGAGAAGTATAAGGGGTGTGTCTCTAAGATATATATAGAGCACTAGATGGAGAATCAAAATATCTCTTTCAGTTTGATCTAAGCTAGGGCTAAGTATTAGGTTCAGCTAGAAGTTATTATGATTTTGGGAGAAACATGATATTAATGGATTCTATATCATAAAGAGAAAAATGAGTTAAATATTTCATTATAATATTTCCTATGAATGCTTATTATAGAGTTATTTCCAATGATGATGAGGGTAGTGAATAAGTAAGAGTTTCTCTCCCTTTAGTAGGGGATCCTAAGTGTGCAGGATCTTATAATCTATTTTAATGACCTCCTTCGCTTCACCCCTAATCTAGTTCTAGATGAGTAATCTAGAGATCCACATTTGGAGGAGGCATTGTGTCTAGTGATATAATATGAAATCACCCCATTTACATTACCTACATTCTTATAGGGTAGATGAAGGCTGGGGTGTTCAACTGGATGCACTACTACAAATACGCCCTTTATTAGCGCTAAAAATGGCCTTTAACAGTGCTAGAAAAGAACTGTTAATGCCGGTGAAGATAGGGGGGGGGTCCCCTTTATCAGCGCTACAAAAAGCGCTGATAAAAGGGGTCTTTTATCAGCGCTAAAAAAACGATGATAAAAGTACCCTTTATTAGCGCTTTTTTTAGCGTTGATAAAGGGGTCCTATATCAGTGCTTCCTTTATCAGTGCTTTCATTTTAGCGCTGATAAAGGACCCCTTTATAAGAGCTTTAAAAAAAGTGATGATAAAAGTTAAAAATTTAAAAAAATTTAAAACAATTTAAAAAAATTTAAAAAATTTTAAAAAATTTTAAAAAAAAGTACAGAAAATTAAAAAAATCATGCCATTCCGGGGGGGATTTATAGAGCATGATCCCCACTTTTAATAGCGCTTTCCACCCCCTCCAGTGCTCCGCACAGACCCCCTCCACCATTTATCAGCGCTAACCCCCCACATCCACACCCATGCGCGCGCGTCTGCCTCCAGCAGGTTTTGAACTCGAGACCTCCCCCCTGCGCGCCTAAGCCCTTACCAGTACTCTATTTTGATCTGTTTGCTATTTCATGATATCTCTATTTATATATATATAGTTATATTTATTCGTATAGTAATATATATTTATATTAATATATATATATAGTTATATTAATATATATAGTTATATTAATATATATATAGTTATATTAATATATATTTAGTTATATTAATATATATATAGTTATATTAATATATACAGTTATATTAATATATATATAACTATATTCATATATATCTCTATTTATATATATATAGTTATATTTATTCATATAGTAATATATATTTATATTAATATATATATAGTTATATTAATATATCTATATATAGTTATATTAATATATATATATAGTTATATTTATTCGTATAGTAATATATATTTATATTAATATATATATATATATATAGTTATATTAATATATATATATTTACAGTGATATTAATATATATATTTATAGTGATATTAATATATATATAGTAGTATTAATATATATGTAGTATATTAATATATATATATATATAGCTAGATTAATATATATATATAGTTATATTAATATATAGTAGTTATATAAATATTCATATATTGGTATTTTAAATAAAATGGATATTAGTTATTATTTTGATAAAACTAATATATTTTATATGTAAATATGTCTAATTATTTATTTTAAAATTTTAATTTTTAGGTGTGAATATATAAAAAATATGTATATATAGTTATATATTTCATTATAAATAGCAGTGAAATATAAAAAATGATAAAATTTTAAATACATAATATCAATATGAATGTAATACCTTGGAATAAATTCAATCCCCACCAAAAAAGTGAATAATACCCCCTTAAACGAGGCTGAAAAACCACAAAATGTTAAAAAATTGATGTACCCCAAATAAAAACTCAATTTTGGAGGCCTTCTGCGCCTTTTGTGGCCTCAATAATCCCGTGATCGAGGTTACCTCAAGTCATACCGACGTAGATCTTGTCGCGGGCTTCGATTTGATATGTGGTAGAGCTCAAACGGACACCCAGATCAAAATTTATGGCCGTTTGAAGTTTGAGTTGCGTTTTTAACATATTTTGGATCTTTTTTTTAGTCTTCAAATTGTTATTAAATGATTTTTACTCCGTAATAATTAGCAAATTATTAATTAAAAATATTTGTTTAATTATTTAAGAAGCCATTTTCACAAAATATGTTATATATTAAGTATATTAACTGTAAATGTACATTTATATTTATCTAAAATATATTTAAAAATTATATATTATATTTATATCAATATAACTATATTTATATATTAATATATTAATATATTTTTTTAATTTCTTATGAATTAGACCCTTTATCAGTGCTTTTATAAAAAGCGCTGATAAAGGCCCCCCCTTTATCAGCACTACTAAACAAGCGCTGATAAAGGGGGTCCCTTTATCAGTTCTTTTTTAGCACTGATAAAGGTACCCTTTATCAGTGCTTTTTTGAGCGCTGATAAATCCCCCCCCTTTATCAGTGCCTTTTCGTTAGCACTGATGGGGGGGGGGTGCTGGGAAAAACTGGTTTTGTGGTAGTGATGCATTCATAGGTAGGATACTTTCAATAGGGGATCCATAAAGGTTCCTTGAGATAAAATAATGTTGTTTGAGGATCACAGATGTCATGGAAGTCAATGTTTTGACAGACTGGGAGTCAACCCCTATAGGTTTACTCCTTCCATATCTCTAAGAAAGTAGTCCTCATGCCCATACATGGTGATTTTCGCTGGTGTTATTTTCTTTTGGAGGTTGTGGTTATATATCTTCTTAGTTTATGACCATTTTTAGGATTACTATGGTAAGGGAGGTTATATCCCTAATCATTACCAACAACAGTATTTGTTGGATAGGTTGTATCAAAATTAAGGGTAACATTCATTTGTTTTTCAAAGAGGATATGGAGATTTTAGAGATCATAACCATGATCTTCCTCACCCTTAGGGGAATAATTATTAGCATGGTGTGGATGTGGTTATTGGTATTGAGGTAGAGGATACATATATTTAAAGACTCATAGTATGGATGTGTTAGTTACAAATAGACCATAGATCATATGAGGTACCATATGTTTATCTTCAACCATGTTTTATTCTATTTTTGATTATAGAGTGTCTCATTTCTTTGTTTCACCTTCCCTGTATCATTCCTTTGGACTCAAGGTGGAGAGGTTTCTGTGATCTTAGTGTTGAATGAAATATTTTGAGGTCAAACAAGTGTAGTTGATGTGTTTTAGGGTTTTGAGGTAATGATGGTTCATTATTAGTCATCAGGGATTTCTTTATAATTCAGATAAATAAATAAGATGTTATTCTTATAATCAAATTTTTGTATTCTATGTATAATATTATTTATTTACTCTAGAGGATAATATATTATTAGGATTATGAGAGATAGAATGTTGTATTAATTAGTGATTGTGAGTATTATATGGGTATTAGGAACTCTGGTATGTTGATGTCTCATTTAGAAACATTATCATTGGGTGTAATAGAGGAGTGGGTAGTATAATTCCTTTGAGTTATAGAGGATTTCAAATATATTGTTCCCCAAGGAGGTTGTAGCTTTACCCCCTTGGAATTATATCATGTTCAGGATCCTAATGTGTCTTAGGGACTTTATTATTTTGATAGAAACCTATCAATTCAAACCTTTATTGATTTAGTAGTTGAGGATTCAGTTTAACAATATG
Organism: Viscum album; assembly: GCA_963277665.1. Classification (NCBI taxonomy): domain Eukaryota; kingdom Viridiplantae; phylum Streptophyta; class Magnoliopsida; order Santalales; family Viscaceae; genus Viscum; species Viscum album. The sequence goes on along the minus strand of OY728161.1, from coordinate 1,574,335,873 downwards.
ATATAGAATGGATTTACCTTTAATAGTGTATTATTGTGGGTTTATCCCATGTTATTCTCTAATAAGATGAATAATGGATTTTGGTTATGTATAAAATTCTAGCAGTTGAATTAGGTGATGGTAAAGAACCTTTACCCTCTCCTAATGATATATGATTTTTTCAAAAAGTTGAAGGGAGGATACTAGTTTTTTGAAGGTTGATATTAGTTCCGGATGTCATTAGACAAGGGTAAAAGAGATAGATATCCCGAAGATCACATTCAGGTGTCATTATGGGAAATTAATGTTTTTGGTCATGTCATTCAGTGTCAAAAACACCCCAATAATATTAATGGTACTCATTAACTCTATGCATCTTGAGTTACTAGATCAGATGTTGGTTGTGTTCATCAATGAAATCCTCATATACTTGAGGTTATAGGAGGAGTACATTGAGCACCTTAGAGTTGTTCTACTTGTACTTCAATGAAATCAACTTCTTGGGAAGATATAAAAGTGTAATTTTGGGATATGGGAGGTGAACTTCATTGTATATGTAGTTTCTTAGTATGGATTTGAAGTGGATATATCAAAGATTGAGGTACTTTTTTTCTTGTGAAGCACCCAAGAAAATTACATGAAAATATTGTCTCCTTGGTCTCATGATCTTCTATCAACGATTCATGTCTAAATTCTCTCAGGTTGTGACCACATTGATAGCCTAGATTAGGAAGTATCATTCCTTTTTATGGGATGATCACTTTCAAGTAGTGTTAAATTTTCCGAAGGAGAGGTTAATCATTGCTATTATGCTTCAGTTTATAGCGGAGTGGGTGACGTTTAATGTGTTTAGTGACACATATCATCTTGATTTGTCTTATATATATTAATGTAGTATAGAGTAGTGATATCCTATGGTTCTAATCAGTTACATCCACATGAGAATAAATATTCCACCCATTATCTTGAGTTGGTATCCATGATCTTTGATCTGAAGTCAAGGAAACATTACTATATCATTGAGCACTTGATGGTATTTATAGATCATAGAATCCTGAGGTATGTTTTCTCCTAGTGGGGTTTGAATATATAATAAAGGAGGTGCATATAGTTAACCAAAGATAATTAATTTATTAAATATTATACCCAATGGAATCATAATGTAGTTTCAGATGCACTATGTAGTCATTCATGGGTATATGATGTTCGAGAATCAAAATATTCTTAGAGGGAGATGGTAAATTTGGTAGTGATACATATTGATACAGAGGAGGAAAATGGAAGATATATTTTTAGAAAACAATGAACTATTTTTTGATATAGGAGGTGTATGGTTCTCAGTGGGGAGACTCAAAGATAGATGTGATGTAGGATCGAGTCATCCATGATGATGCTCTTGAGTGATGGTGGGAGGATCGTGACACCATGTGATACTTTAAGGGAGGTTTTTTGTCCCATCAACAGTGCATGAGGAGGTTATTAATGAGTTTCATAGATTAATAGATCTAGTACATCTTGGTGTGTAAAATATGTATCATCCCTTGAGTGGTCTGCTTTGGTGTCTTGGGATTAAGAAATCTATAGTAGATTTCATCTCTCGATGCATAGTCAGTCAGAAGATTAAGGAAAAACATTATGTCTAAAGAGGTTTTTTTTATAGCCATTGGATGTTCTTGAGTTGAATTTACAGGATATATTGATATATTTCATTACCATCCTACCACAATCCCATGGAGGAAGTGAGGATATATGGGTGATCGTGGATCAACTAACAAAGTCGGCCCACTTCCTAGTGATTAGAGAGTCATGTGCTATAGAGGTTATGTAAAGGTAGTGTATAGATGGGGTAGTGTTTCTTTATTAGGTTCCATGGACCATCATTTTTTATTGGGTTACTCATTTTACCATAAAAATATAAAGAGGATCGTAGCGTCATTTTTCATCCTTGTTTCACCTTATCACTTCTTTCTGTCCATATATGGATTGGTAAATGGAGAAGATCATCCATACATTGGCAGATATGTTTCATGATTCCATTCTATATTTTAGTGGATCATAAATGAATAATTTGACCTTGGTTGAGATTTTTTATAACAATATATTTCACTCTTCCTTTGGAATGCCTTTGTTTGAGGTGTTTTAGGAGTATCATTTTCATTCTTTTTTGTATTAGAACAAGGTTGGGGAGTCATAAGTACTTGGCCTAAATGTGGTGTAAATCATAAACAAAAGATTCATATGGTTCATGATAGGATTAAGGTTTTTAAGGACATTTATAATTCATATACATATTAAATTATTATACTTCTAGAGTTTTAGGTCAGTGACTGCGTGTTCTTGAGGTTTTCCCCAGATCATGGGTAGCATAGGTTTGAATGGGGGAGAAATATATCTTTGTAGTATATCAGCCCCATAGAGGTGTTGCATAATTTTATCATGGTAACATATTGGTTGGTACTTTCACCATTTATGAAAGGAATCCATGACATGTTTCATGTGTCATTGCTTCATTAATAGATTTATGATAACTTCAATTTCATTGAGTGGTGAGAGTTGGATATCGAGGATGATGTGATGTTCATAGAGTGACCAATTGTGATCCTGGGTCATTAGGAGAAAGTATTTAAATGGAAATACATTCCTTTAGTTCATGTTTTTTGGATTCATGGTGGAATGTAGGTGATTATGTGGGAACTTGAGGTGTATATGGGAACTCAGTATCATGAGATTTTTTGAGATTTTTTTTTTGTTTTTTGATGGGATATTTGACCTTATATTGAAATGAATGAAGTAACATTATATTGTTGTATTCATGAGTTGTTTATCCTTGTATTTTTTAATGATTTATCGGGTAGAATATTCTCATTTTAGATATATCTCTCAAGGGAGTTCTTGGTTAGTGGTGCATATGGTTTCCTTATGGTTATGGTTTTTATTATCAAGGATGAGAATCATCTGAGATGTATTTAAGTAACATTTTGGACCTTCCTAGCCTATTAATTTGTGAGTTTTGGGATTTGGAGGTGTTAAAAGGAGGTTTTTGAGATATTATTGAGGTTTGTATAGAAATATATCTAGAATATGGTTTTTGAAACATGGGTCTCTAAGATGTATTATAGTAGTGGAAAATATGGAATAGTCATGATATGGCATCGTAGAGGCTTAGGATGACAGTTTTGGTGGATTTTCTAATTTAGGAAAGGCACCAGAGTGGTGGTGAGTTGTGCCATAGAGTACAATATGCGTGTGTTTTAGTGGTTCTATTGATATTTAGGTGGATATATGGAGTCTAGATGGTCAATTTCTTTGTCTCTATCAATTCTAGAGTAGCTACAACATGGTAGATAGGTTTTTTCACAGACTTACACAGGTTTGTAGGATATGGGATGGATTTACATCATGATATTTGGAGGAAATTTGAAATTATTCCATTAAAAAATTATGTTCTTCTATTCACCATGGTTTTGTGTGAAAACATTAATTTCTACATAGTGGATAATTGTGTTATATCTTGACATTCTAACATTCTACTAGGTATAAATTTGGAAACTCCATTTAAAATCGTCGTTATTTCACTCATTCTCATGACTGTTAGGCAAACTAAGTGAATCATTAGGAGGTATTTCATCCCCTTTATTTGGATTTAATCCCCTAATTTAGGAGATTGATCATTAGTGATCGGAGGTGAGTCCCTTATCTTCCCTCATCCTTTTCCCTCTTTTTTCCTTTAGCAGAGAAGGTTTTTATTGTGGGAATGGTAGTTTTAAGGGTTGTTTTGTTGAGATATCGACAGGTATTATTGTGGTGTTCCTTGCATTATTTGTCTTTGTGATCATCTCTTCCTTACTTAAGCCTTTCACAACAATTTGGAAAGCTCTTATTGCGTTAGGGAATTTGATAACTCACCATTATTCTATGTTAATTATGGGATTATCATAATTTTTTTCTTTTTGTAAGAAATATGAATTGTACTAATAAAAATAATAAGACATACCTAAATAAATTTTATAAAACTAAGGTGAATCACATGCGTTTACTTTATTTAATGATATCTCCATCCCATGTTATGCTTGTTCACTTCTACTGTTGAAAATATTTGGGATGTTGGGAATTGTATATTGATACCATGTTTGTTTTCTAGAATTCATCTTTCATAAAATTCTAATCACTTAAATAATGTAATTTAATTGGTTGCATGAAGTATGATAATGGAATGATTTTATTTTCAATGAGTAAGGGGTTTTAGTGGTATTATTTCTAAAATTGGTTACTATGTGTTTATTGTGCTTATGTGGTTTTGTTGTGACTATGATTCAGTGGTCTGGTGGGTTGTTATAGGCTGTGTTCAGTTGTTAATTTTAGTTTTTCTTGTCTGATTATTTTGGGTAGTGGTCTAGTTTTGGTCTGTATGCGATGGGAAGTGGGGCTGTGATGGTTGTCATGGATTGTCTGATGGGGATGTGGTGGCCTTACCTTGGTTAACAAGGTGAAAGCAGAGTTCATTTCATGATGATGTAATGGTTTGTTTTCTTGAGTTTTGGGGTAGATAATTGGTTGTTGTAGAATATAATTGGTAATAATGAACTTGAGATTAAATATTTTAAGTAGTTGAGTGTATTTTTTTCATTAAATATGGTATTGAAAGTCCTAATAAACATAATGTGTTAGGTAATGATGAATCTGAAAATAGAATAATTGTGTGATTGATTAAGCTATTGTAAATTTTTATAGTGTATTCTTTGTGTGAAGAAGTGGGTCGGTTGGGGTGTTTTAATTTTCATTATTAGTGATTTATGGTAATATCAGTATGGCATTAATGGTGGATGGTGATAATACTGTATTTATGTGAACTAATTAGTCTAGTCTTGAGTGTTTATATATAAACTTGTATTTTCATTTTGATTTTAATACACAACCTACACAAGTTGGATATACATACCAACACCCAAATATTTTGGATTATGGGTATTTTCCACAACATCTAGGTTCACAGGGAAGGATGACTAGATACCCCCTCTTCACCACTCTCACTATCATGGATGGTATATTGGATTGGTTATGTGGATAGTGTGATAAGATATAGTGGGGTCATTCAAGGTAGAAGGGGGAATGTTGTTTATTTCCTTTATGTTTTTAATAACTTAGTGTACTGGATATATGAGTTGTTGTAGTTGATATGGGATGATGAGGATGATTTGGATAGGTAATATGGCATGGTTGTGGTCATTTCATGTATGGAATAATTCCATCACATTATGTTAGACCCTATGGGAGGTTGGGGTAGGTAGGGTTACAACCAAACCCACATTAGATATTGGAGGGATTGAGTACATGATGTTTGACATTGGGACGCGAGAGTGTAAGATTAGCGGGGAAGTGGTTATAAGTATTTTTTAATTATATTCCTTGATATTATTTTATTACATTGGATGTGATATTTATTTTGTGTGTTCCTTGGTGAGGTTGGGTGATTGTTGACTTGATAGGTGCTTGTTGGTTCTTTTTTTTGTTCACTGATTCATTACTATGATTCTTTTATATTTTTATAAGAGGTATTGAATATCATCCTACTGAGTATACATGTTATTCTAACCCCTATATATAATAAATATTTTTAGGTTTATTTATTGAGAGTGATGATCTAGCTTGAGAGTACTAGCTTAGAGTTTGTGTTTTTCTACAAAGTCGCTACATAGGAGTTGTATTGATATTTTATTTTGGGGTTTTTATTTTTCTAAAATATCTATGAATTGGTGTATTATTAAGGATCATGGTTTATTTATATTATGTAATTTATTATTTTTCTTATTTATGTGTTCCTATATATATGAATGCAATTCCTCCCATATATATTTTTTATACACTTGGTCATAATATGCAACTGGGGGCCTATTGGAGGTGGGATTTAGGGATACTCCTATCTTCACTGCAAGACTAGTAGGGGTTTAAGTGGGGGAAGTCAATGGAAGTAACAACTGAATAGGAATCCTTAAAAATTAGGATACTAGAGAAGTAGAGTTGAGTGAATCCATATGATGTATTTGGATAAAGAGTATAACACGTTGGACCTAAATTCAACTAAAGGTACACTAAGCTCAGTTGGCTACATGTCCTCAAGAACATTTACCCAAAATCCATTTGCTTTCAACTTATATTGATGGCCTTGGTGTGTTAGTGGGGAGACTATTACCTCATCACCAGAGTGTAGCACCGAGGAAATACAACAATAGATAAGTAGGGGAAGTAGTAAATCAATCAGATAGATGATAAATGAACAAGAAAAATAAAATAAAAAACATACCAGAAGGAATCTCATATACATAAGATGATGATATATATCATGTCTCTAATAAATAATCCAAAAATCTTATACCTATATGTTGTATATTACATGGAAAAAATACAAAAAATCCAAAAAAATCTTGTTAGCATAAAAATCCTCTACTTAGTCACATTCTCCCCTGCTTCTAGGTAGTAATCAAGAACCTATAGTGGGGTGATTTTCATTATTCATACCTGAAATCATAAAGTTTTTTCATGTACCATCATCAAATCAAATAGGGTGTTAAATATAATCCTACTAGGAAAATTCCCAAGGTCTAATGCCATCCAATAATTTAATATATATAACAAAAAAGTGTATAGGTAGTAATAGAATATGAAAAGGGATGTGATAAAAGTAAACAACCCATAAAGGACCAAGTTCCCATGGACACCCATCATCTGCTACCTATTTCGACTATAGATAGAATGTCTATGAGTAAATAGTCACCCATATCTCAATTTATAATTAATTTTATTTAATTATTCAGTCACATTTAATATAATGTATCGGGACCTAGAATTTACCCTAGCATCCCCCAAAAGGATGTTATTAAAACGCACCTAACTAGGCCATCAATATATTATAAGTCTCTAACCGAATCCAAACAAGTGATTTTTATTAGCATACACATCATATAAATAATTTAATTTAGTATTATATTAATAACTAGAGCCTATCTTTGGTATTATTTATTTGGAATCCAGGTGTCACTCTAGTATATCATTAACCATGGACCTTACAATCCCGTCCTAGTAATTCCTCATTGGAATCTTGGTATCAGTCTGGGTGTGGTATAACATCACTACCACTCAAGTTTATCCTTGGAGGTCCACTAAGGGGATCCTAGGTATCACGCATTACGTGTATGAACAAATTCCACTTGAGTTTGTCCCTAGAAATCAATAAGGATTCCAAGTATCACTCATGTAAAACCCCATGAGTTCGTCCTTGGAAATGCATATAAGGAATTCAAGTGTCACTCAAGAGAATTCAAGGAAGTGGCTAAAGGAGTCCATCCATTTCATTGGTATATGAAACCATGTGTCACACAAGTCATATAACAACATTAAAACTATATCATTTAATTATGTCAAGGTCATCACCATGATCAATTCAGTTTAGCCTCACCTTGGAAGGTAGCTAAATGCATGTTCTAATATTTGAAGACTTAGTCTCTATTTACTCATGTTGGAATTTGAATATAGAGGAATCCCATGCTTAATCAACCAAATACAAGGAAATAGTCTAGGTACACAGATTCTATTTTGTATCCTTTATCAAATCAATTTAAAACTCATATAACAATTCAAATTATGATTCAATTCAAAAGTAATTGAAAATTCATTATCATAAATCCCATGGAATGCGTATAAGGTACAAATAAGAGGTATCAAAATTCAATTATATATATGGTGGTCTAATTAAATAAACAAAACATAAAAATGGGTGATTATAATTCAAGGTTATTAACCTTTATACAATTATTAGTGGGTTCTATTAATTATGTAGATCACACCAATCAATTCAATTCATGTACTAAATTCCATTTCATGGGAAATGCTCGGTGAATTGGGCATGCAACACAATGTAATATATATAAACACCTTGAATTTGAATAAAAATCACAAGTCCACCTATCGTAGGTTCATAGTGGATATCTTGTCTAGTATCAACTCCTGCTTAAACTTTGATTGGGATAAAATTGAAGAACAAATGAGATCCCTAAAAATAGGGAAAATGGGCTTCCACCTAAAGTGCACAGTCGATACCAAATCAAATGAGGAACAAAAAAAATGAATTGATATCTTAATGTTGAAGATCCAATGGGAATAATGGATCTTTATTCCAAGCTTGGGTGGATAAGATCTATCGATTCCTAGAATAGTCATCAAAGGAGAGCTCTCCAAATAGAGTGATTGTCCAACGTGAGAAGATTGAATAATTTGGTTAAAAATAAGAATGTATTAGGTTAAAAATGGTAATTTATGAAGATTTTATGGGTTTCTTGGTTTGGATGCATGGTTTTCCAATGTACGAGATAACTGTGCACCCTTTGTTGTAGGAAAGGGTCACCCCTACATGGTTTTTATGCATAGTTTGACTAACCTTGCACAAACTGTTCAATAATCCTCTATAAAAAGTCTGCTGCTTTTTGCATGATCATGTTCCCAAAATCACATGGTTTGTCTAACCTTGTAGACTTTAGGAATCCACTTTCTAGCCTCACACAATTATAAGTAACCATATGTCTTACCCCAAACTATTTTTACTAACTGTGTGCCATTCCTTTTTCACCCCAAAAGATGGGTTACAAGATCCAAACAAGAAATGAACGCCCTCGATACCACCATGACCTCAAGGGAAATTCACATTAGGCTGTAAGAATGAATTGAAACTCATAATTGATATAAATTACATGATTTTATACCTCAAGATAGAACCAGGGTCATACAAACTTCCCCCTTAAAGAGATTCATCCCAAAATTTCCCTCACAAGGGTGGTCAAGAATCAAAAGATAACAACTCCATCCATTATTCCCACACATTGGCTACCCACTCCTAGTTCTTTTCTTGTACAAAATTTTTCTTCCATATCACATTTACTAGACAAAATGAATGACCTTGAAGAACCTTTGTGGTATAATCCTCAATACGAATCAGATACTCTTCAAGGGAAATTCACATTAGGCTATAACAATTAATTGAAACTCATAATTGATAGAAATTACATGATTTTATACCTCAATATAGAACCACGTTCATACAAATTTCCCCCTTAAATAGATTCATCCCTAAATTTCCCTCACAAGGGTGTTCAAGAATCAAAAGATAATAACTCCATCCATTATTCCCACACATTGGCTTCCCACTCCTAGGTCTTTTCTTATACACAAATTTTCTTCCATATCACATTTACTAGAGAAAATGAATGACCTTGAAGAACCATTGTGCTATAATCCACAATACGAATCAGATGCTCCTCAATGGATGAATCTACCTGTAACTCAACCTCCTTAGTGTGAAAGGCATGAGACATGCCTAAATAGTTATAGAACAACTGAGATATGTGAAATATGTCTTTCATGGCATAGTACCTCTCAGGAAATAGTAACCAATAGGCTAAAATCCTGAATCTCCCTAGAATATAAAATTGTATGACATATCATGGTGAATATTTACTCTTTCTCCTAATCATTTTGTGTCCCTACCTCAGTGAAACATATAAAAAGACTCAATCCACAAACTCAAACTTCAAAGGTTGTCTATTGAGCTCAGTGTAAGATATCTATCAAGACTATACAATAGCCTTCTATTTCTGAATTAACATAACCTACTCTATGGTCTCCGGAATGAGACGAGGTGCAAGCATAGTTACGCCTCCTACCTCTAACCAACACATGGGTAACCAAAATGGGATACCATACAAAGAATCATAAGGTTTCATCTAAATAGTATCCTAAAATATATTGTAGTATGAAACTTCAACCATGGGTATGTGCCTCTCCTATGAACCCCAAAAATCTAGGACACATGCCCACAACATGTACTCAAGCACATGTATTATTCACTCTGATTATCCATCAGTCTGAGGGTATAATGTTGTTCTCAAAATCACATTTTTACATAGTTACCTATTTAAACTCTTCTAGAAAGGAGATATAAATCGGGTATCTATATCTAAAATGATAGTTCACAGGGCCCCATAAATGTTTACTGTCTCACGAATATAAAAAACTCCTAGGATCATATTATGAAAAGGTCTCATTGATAAGTATGAAATGAGAAATTTTTTTGATCCTATAAAACACAACCCAAACATCATTTTTACTTTGGGGAGACCTTGGTAAACCTATCAAAAAATCCATTGCGATGTCATCCCATTTCTACTCAGGAAAAGACAACTTATGTAAAATGATGGTTGCTGGTGTTCTTACTTCACCTCTTAATAGGCAGAACATCAAATAACAAAACTAGATACATCTCATTTCATACCCAGCCACCAATATTGACGATGTAAATCCTAATACATCTTGATGATTCCAGGGTTCACTACCCAATATGAATCAAGAAATTCTCTCATTAGCTCCTCATGCATGACTACCAAAACCCATACAAAAATGTTTATATGTAAGTTATCATCCTATCCTATGGTCCAACCAGGACGAGTGTCCTCACCTAACACACTCTCTAGTAGGACTAGGTCCTCATAATCTGATAACTGCCTCTTCCTCACTCTATCCTGAAGGGTAGAAGTAATGTATAAGGATGATCAATAAGTCTTCCCTTGACTGTCATGAACCTCCAAGTGAATCAGATATAACAAATTCATAATCTTTCACTCACTACTTGCATGTTGAACTATCTATATATGTATCCTCCTGCTCAACACATCAGCCACTACATTTTCTTTACCAAGAATATATGAAATCATGAATTCAAAATACTGTAGGTACTCAAATCAACTTCATTTCCTTAGATTCAAATAACACTGTGTAAATATGTACTTGAGGATTTTGTGGTCCATGTATACCAAAAAATGCTATCTAAGTAAGTAATGTCTCCAATATTGTATCTCATGAACTATTACAGCTAACTCAAGATCATGTGTGAGGTAATTCCTCTCATGTGGACACAACTGCTAAGACACATATGCTAGGAATATATCTCCCTACATAAGGACTAATCCCAACCTAATACCTGATGCATCATAGTAAATAGTTTAACTACTGCTTGGATCTGGAAAAATCAGTATCGAACCTAAAGTCTATCTCCCTTTCAGCTCTTGAAAGGCTTAATCACATGCATCTAACTATATAAACTTAACACCCTTATAACTCAATATTGTGAGAAACGCTGGTAGTAATGAGAATTCATGTATGAAATTTCTATAATATCCATCTAGCCCTAAGAAACTCCATACCTCAAAGATATTTTTAGGATGCTTCGAGGAAACTATCGCTCTCACCTTATTTTGGAAAACTAATACTCATGTAACTGAGATATTGTGACCTAGGAAGTGAATTTGATCCATCTAGAAATGGTACTTTTTGAGATTAGCATATAATTGATGTTCTCTCAGTGTATTCAATAATATATCAAGATGTTTGGGAAGGTCATGTCTATTGAGAGAATACACCAATATATTATCCATGAATACCAAGACAAATGTGTCCAGATAATGATGGAAGACTCCGTTCATTAGTTCCATGAAGACTTATAACATGTTCATGAGACTGAACAGTGTAACCAAGTACCCATATAGACCATACTTGATATGAAAATCCATGTGATGTATGTATGATAGTATAACATGAACCTGATGATAATTGGATCTCAAATCAATTTTTGAGAAAACCCAAGCTCCTCAAAGTTGGTCAAAGATATCATTTATCCACGTTAAAGGATACTAGTTCTTAAACATTATCTCATTTAATTTTTTTTAATCCACATATAACATGAGGGTACCATCTACCATTTCCACAAAAAAGGATCGGTGAATCCTTAGAGAATTACAAGGTTGGATAATCCCCTTTTCCTCTAAATCCTATAGCAACCACTTAAGCTTCGTCCTATTAGTAGTATCCATACTATAAGGATGAATGGATACTAGTGAATATCCTTGCACTAGCGTGATAGAGAACTCTACATCTATCACTGGAGGTAATCCAAAAAATTCCTTTGGATAAACTTCCCGGAAATGATCAACCACTAAAGGGAAATCTACCAAATAAATTCCCTAATCATTCACATATAAACTCATGATATGATCTTTCATCCCACCCATTCCATGATGCCTAGGTACTTATAAAATCAAATAGACAATGGATTCACCCCTATTAATGAACCATATTCCTTCGATGATGTATAGGTAACATTATGATGATATAAATGAACAAAATTATGAAAGGGAACCAACCAATCCTTCCCGATAATGATGTCAAAACAAGTCATCTCGAGGGAAAAGAGTTCTAATATGAAGTGACACCCACCAATCTCAATGGTCACTCCCTTAACTGATGTATATCCTCCGTTCTAATCCCTATTGAGGTATTGATCATTATAAGGACATCATAAGATTGAACACCAAGACCAAGGATCTCCACAATGGGGAGAAAAACTTTGAGAAAAACCTATATGAAAAAGTGTATATGATAATGAAGTGGATACTATAATAGTACCTATGATAGTAAAAGGTCCATGATTTTTCTCCTTAGGTTTTGGTTTCCCTTTGTATATTTTTCCTAATTCACATCCCTATGATACAACAAGTCTATACTAAGAAGATCTACTCTGCTACTACTATGAATCTATGGTCTAACTACCATGTCGATGACCACTGCCCTGGCCTGATCGACTAGTTCTAATCTATATCCCCACCTAACGAGATGATGTTTAACCCAATCCTATATGTAGAATCTATGTAGACCATATATCACTATCTAATGGAGGAAAAGTTCTACAGAAACACTATATATGACCTATATTGCTGCAGGATCGACACTTTAATGGGTCACTCATGCACTGAGGTATTTTATTTCCCTGTATACCACATTAGTAGAACCTCAATATGCCACCAGAGTATTTATCATACTACTAATATCACAGTGTTGAAGCACCATATGAAACTTCATACTACTGGTCGATGTAGAACTATATATAGATTCCAAACCTCCCTCGCTCTCACCCCTAGCCTCTCTCAGATTATGCTCTACGATAAGCTCTTGATTTACTATCCAAGAAATATTAGTCAGCTTAAATACATTCACCTATTATTGGATGTCATAACTGATACTATCCTTGAATATATTATATTTTAATAAGTCATCACCCATCAGAATAGGTGTAAAGAATTGGAGGTATGTAGAATGGGTCGAATAATCCATGACTGATAATGCATCATGATCCATGTGCTTGATCTCTCAGGCTCTATCATCCATCAATGTTTCAGGATAGAAATAATCATAATGACCATATGAAAATCCCTCCAATCATTATATATAGGGTGATACATTTGAGTAATGACATCCCACTATCTCTTGGTAGAATCATGCATCATATAAGTAGTGATATTTACCATCATCTTTTGAGGAATCTCTAGATGATAAAAGATAGATATCATGGCCTATAGCTATGACTCCATAGCCTATGGTAATCCATCCTCATAAAACAAGGGTGGATGCTACTATTGAACTCATGTGTCAACTCATCCATAGTCTAGGTAGGTCGCGTTGCTCCCTGAATGGTCTATATAAAGTTCATAGAGCCTTCACGGAACTGTGCTTCAGAAGCTTTGTATAGTATAAATACTGGTGTTGCAGCTTGAACTAAAGGAGGATCCATATGTATCTCATGGACCACGACATTTGGAGTGTGGTTATCACCATTCTCCTGGTGTATGAATAGAGGTTGTTGTGGTGGCATGCCTCTACAATGACAAACACACACCTTAGATAAGAAACCTATCAAAGTTCATAGATATAAGAGAAGATATTGAAATAGGATAGGTACAAGAATTACTATATAAGAACACACCCATATTCTTTATTCATGAGTTAGGTATGGGAAATGTACAGATCCTATAAAAATAAGAGATACTACCTACAACTCACTACTAAGTTCAGTTTTGGGTCAATTTCCCTAATATAACAATTCCAATTACCTTTTTATTAATTTCACATTTATATCACAAATCATTTTAAAAAGGTTTGATCAAATGGTTCACCATATTCTATTCTATAAGATCCCATAATCCTCATGAACCAAAATATGGAACCCACTTAATCCACACCATAAAAAATTCTATAATTTTTATCACAATAGCAAGTATAACTATCAAAAAACCAATCACAACAGCATGCAACAAATAATGCATCCTAAATGCCATAGAATAATACATGGCATGTGATTCCTGTAAAGGGCCTAAAATTAATAATGATTTGGAATACCCTCATCTCATTTGGTTAAAACTAAATATAACCCACATTTATATCAATGATAACATCACAATTCTAGTGTGTCTCCTAATAGTGGAATCAAATCAATTATAATAGTAAAAATCTAGAAAATAATGATTTGAATCGAGGAAATTTGGAATTTTCCAGTATGTGGGTTAGATATGGCTAGGCACGACTCATTAAAAAATTCATATTCCTAACTATCTCTATCTATTGTCATCAAATAATAAATAAAACCATAAAATAGTGTTCTTATATCACTTTGTAACATTCCAAACGTGGATTCCACCAAAGGTACCATGAGCCTGGTTAGCCACATGGCCTCAATCACATCTCCCAAAAAACTAGAGGTTTACAACAAGTAGCGAGGGATTATGTGTGTTAGTGGGGATACTATAACCTCTTCACCATAGTGTGTCATAGTGTAAATACAATGTTATATTTTTAGTGGAATCAGTAAATCAATAAGACAAATGATAAATGAACAAGGCATGAAAATACAAACCATACGAGAAGGAAACACATATACAAAAGATGATGAAACATATCACGTGTTTAATAATGAATCAAAAATATGTGTACATGTAAGGTGTACAGTAAATCAAAAAAAAGTACAAAAATGAGAAAAATAATATATATAGTATTACGAGCCTCATTTCAGTCCCATGCTCCCCTTATCCTACATAAAAACCCAAAACCTATAGCATGGTGCTTTCTCTTATCTATAACTTCAATCAAATAGTCTATTAGAATACCTTTGGCGACCTGAATAGGTTTTAAGATATAATCCCATTAGGCAACCACCCAAAATTATAATTCTATCCAGTCATTGAATATATATATAACAACAACAATGTGCGGGAAGTTATGGAATATGTAAATGAAGTACTAAAATTAAACAACTCATAAATGACCATGTTCCCATGGACACCCATCCTCTTCTACCTACTTAGGCCTTATTCGTAATGTCTATGAATAAATATTCCTCCCTATCTCAATTTATAATTATGTTCATTTAATTATTCAGTCACATTTAATATTAAGTCTTGTGACATAGCACATATCCTAGAGTCTCCTGTTTGTACATGACCAAAAAATTCTAACCAGGATATAAAAATAGTATAAGTCTCTGACTGGATCCAAGCTTGTGCTTTGTCTTGGAAGACATTTCATATAAATCATTTCGATAATTATTAGATTAAAAACATGATAGCTTCCTTATAATTCCTTATTTGGAATCCAAGTATAGCTCCATGTATATCATGAACCAAGAACCTCAAAAGCCCATCCTAGGCATTCCTCATAAGAATCTTGGTATCGCTATGGGTATGGGATAGCAACACTTTCGTTTGAGTCCATCCTTAGTAGTCCATTAAGGGGAGACCATGTATCACCCATGGAATGTATGATCAAATACCCCTTCCGTCCATCCTTTTAAATCCATATGGATTCCAAGTATCACCTAGGAATATAACACTAATCCTCCATAAGTCTATCCTTGGAAGTCCATATAAGGAATCCAAGTGTCACTCTGGAGTAAGAAAGGGAGTATCCAAAGGAGTCTCTCCATGAAATTCTTATATGAACCAATGTCTCACCCAAGTTATATAAAAACAATCAAACTATATCATTTAATTATGTATAGATCATCACCATATTTAATTTAGTTTTACCTCACCTAAGAAGGTGGCTAAAGGCATAAGATAAGATTAAAAGGTTTAGTCTATACTTACACATGTGTGCATTTCAATATTGGAGAATATAATGATTAATCAACCAAATACATAGAGAGAGTATAGGTACATATCTTCCATTACCTCTTATTTATGAATTCAATTCAAAACATACATCACAATTCAAATTACGATTTAATTCAAATGAAACTGAAAATTCATTTTTGAACATCCCAAGGAAAGGGTAAAAGGAACACCAAAGAGGTATTCAAATTCAAATATAACCATAGTGGTATGATTTACTAAATAAAGAACCCAAATGGGTGGTTCTAATTCAAGGTTCTTAACATCTATGAAAATATCAACAGGTACCATTAATTATGTATGTCATAGCCATCAATTCAATTTATGAATTAAATTTTATTTCAAGGGTGTAGCTCTGAGAATTGGGTTCATGACACAAGGTAATATATATAAAAACCTCATATTTGAAGAAAAAAAATAATACCATCTACCTTAGGTTCATAGTGGATAGTTTATCTAGTATCAACTCCGGATTCTACTCTGATTGAGAGAAAATTGAAGAATGGATGAGAACCTTGAAAATTGGGAAAATGAGCTTACACCTAAATAGTGATTCCAATATCAAACAAATGAGGAATTCCACAAAATGAATTTAGATATTACCAAAATAGATCCAATGAGAAAAAATGATCTCAATTATGAGGTCAGATAGATAAGATATATCGATTCCTAGAATATTTATCAAAGGAGATCTCTCAAAATGGAGCGATTGTAAAACATAAGAAGAGTGAAGAATTAGGTTATAAGTAAGAATTAATTTAGGGAAAGTTTTAATTTCCCAAGAATTTATGATTTACATGGTTTGGACTCATGGTTATCCAAACTCTGTGCTAATTTTGCGCCTTTTATTGAAGGAAAGGGGAACCATGCACTATTTATACGCATGGTTTGATTAACCATGCAAAATCTATGAAAAATCCTATATCAAAAGTCTGCAGTTTTTAACACAACCGTATACCACATATCATATAGTTTGTATAACCATGTGGACTATAGGTCTCCATTGTCTATCCTCACATGGTTAGAAGTAACTGTGCACCCTATCCCACACGGTTTCTACTGACCATGCTCCATGAATTTTTCACCCCCAAAGCTAGGTTCTAGGATATAAAAAAACCCTAGACACACTTGATACCTCCACGACCTCATGAGACTTTCACATTAGGTAGTAATTAATCAATTAAACTAATAATTGATGTAAAGTACATGATTACATACCTCAAGATACAAATGGGTTCTTACAAAGAGTTTATCCACTCAACTATCAAAGAGTAATATATTATATGATTACCAAGTTATCCATATTAAAGAGCAATGATTTGAGAGGAACATTATATTGAACTCACAATTAAGTGAAATATGGATCTTATCTCAATAAATGTATATAACATATGCGGTCATCATTTTAATTGGGGGTACATTCATGGAAATATATAAAACATTATACTGTCCAATATATATATATACATATATATATGTTAAAAATTATGAATTAATGCATGATAATTATATTTATATCACTTATATATATAACCTGGAAGAAAATAATATATCAGTATACAAGGTTTATAAGTATTCTAAAAGATAATAATTCTGAGCATCTAAATGTTGATGTTATAGTGGCTAATTTCACTAACTATGACTCATGGGTATTAGATATTGGTTGTGTATCACACATTTGTGTTGATAAATATATACTAAGAGATAGGTGGTAATTGAAAAAGATTTAGGTGGATCTTCATGTCGGTAATGGAATGAGAGTTGTAGCATTAGAGGTATGCATTTAGGACATGAATTTACTATGCATATTTATTCAAGAATTATATAACTATTATTATGTTCCCTCAATAAATAGAAATTTTATTTCTATATCTTATTTGAAAAAAGGGATTTTCATTCACTATAATGTACAATAGCTGTTATATATATATATATAAATGAAATGTTTTATGGTATGGAGAATATGATAAATTGTTTATAAATTTGATATATGGATAATCATGTCTTTAATGTTTAGAATAAGAAGGTTAGGGTTGATTCTAATACCACATAACATTGGAATCATTTCCTTGTCCATATAAATAATAAAAACATCGAAAGAATCCAAATATATGTATTATTGGGACCATTTTATTATGAATCATTTGATAATTGAAAATCTTGTTTGTTTGGAATAATAACCAAAACACATTTTATTGTAAATGGTGAAATGGATAGTTGAATATTGGAGCTTATTCTTAGTAATGTATGTTAACCAATGAGTAGCCAAGAAATTAGTGGTTTTAGGAGCTTTATTATTCTCATGGATGAATTTACTGGATATAGATATGTCCATATGATGAGAAAAAACAAAGATACTTTTGAAAGTTCAAAAAAATTAGAATTAATTATAGAATCAAATGGGGAAAATTATTAAGATCTGAATATATGATTGAGGTGGTGAATACATAATCCAAGAATTCACTAAGAACATAAGAGATTGTGGAATTGTTCAACAACTCACTTGTAACATCCCAATTTTCCATTGAGGTGTGTATCCTTTTAATTTAAATTTAGATCATTATTTTAACCGTAATGGAAGTTACTAAATAGTTAATAGAGTCTTTAGGAGCATTTTGGCTTGGTTTGGGGGCTCATGTTCTTGTTTTTGGAAAGTAGGGGGGAACCACACAGTTAGTGCATGTTTAAAGATAATTGCACCCCTCAAATGTACGACCTTATAAGGGAGGAGTTTGGTTAACAAAACCATGAACTGTAGGTCATAAAATCATGAAAAACCTATAATAAATTACCAAAATAAAATCTATAGTTTATACACCATTTATCAAACCATGTACCATGGCTATGTTGGGTGTGGGACTTTAGATAGTTTTGAGGGTATAGTGTGTGTGCAGTTTTTCTAACCATGCACATAGACCATGTGATGGAATTGTGCAAGGGAAGCATACAATGAAAGGTTGGCACATGGTTTTTCTAACTGTGAAGATAAACCATGCACCCCTTTAAAAAGTGTGAAATTATTTTTGCCCCTCCTTCCACTTAAACCTAAAACACCACTTTCCTTCTTTATTCTTTCACAATAAGGGACCAAGGTCCCTCTATTTTCTCCCTCTCATTGGATTTGAAGAATCTGTTTAATCCAATATTTGATTCATCAATTGTTCATTATGATATATTCTCCTTGGCAACACTATTATTCCTCTTGATTCCTTTCTTAGTTAACTTCTTATTCCTTGGTGCTATCTTCATATGAGATCTTATGCCCTATTTTTCAAGGTTTTTTGAATAGTTTATCCATTTTCTCTCATTCCAATATAAATAAAAGACTACTAATGGAAAAGGAGTCTACTAGCATGCTAAGGTCGGTTTTATATTACTTTTTCCCTCAAATTATAAACATTTATGAATTTTTATGTTGTAATACATTCCAAACATTACATACTTCACCTCTAAATGTTGAAATTCTTTTAATAAATTCATAAAACCATTATCGTGAAATGATACGAGATGATTTGATACCATTGGAGGTTGATGAGCTCAACCAAAACAACCTATTTGGGTGTTTCTGATTAAAATATTCTCAATAATCAATCCATGATGATAAATCAAATACCTCCAAGGGTATGATTGGGTTGACCTTTAGGGTAACACCTTGCTCCATGTTCTAAACCCACCCTTACAGTGTGTCGAAATTTTCACATAATAGATGGTTGAAATAAATTAGTTGGGGAATATCCCGAACTCTTTAGTTTCAATTGTAATTACTTATCACTTATGAATTGTTTGGGTAAAGGAATTATTCATCTATTAAAGTTGTGTAATGCCTCGAGTAAGCCTTATATCTTGATCAGAGATTCCTTGAGAGAATTAATAGAATTCCATTAGATTAATTTAAGAGAATTCCAAGTGGTACACCCACCCAGATTCCGTCTTTGAATTACTTGATAAATACCTCATCTTGACATCCTAATATTTTTTTAGATTCTTCAGAAAAACTTATAACACCAAGGATGAAATCCCTATGTTTTTTTTGATGTATTTAGACAAGTAATTCCTTGGGTCAAACCCGTATATTCCAATCAAGCCTACCAGAATCTCAAGGATGGTTTCCCTTGGGTTAGTTAGAGATCCTTACAAGTTAAATTCCAAGGGTTCATACCTTGTATTAAACTGAAGACCAAATGGATAAACATCATATCTTGATCATCAAGAGTTGTCTTGAATTCCTTTCATTAAGAATTCCATGGTTCTACCATGGATTTAAATTGGGTGTGTTATATGGGAATCTATGGACATGAACCATGGATCCCATGGATATATTATTACATAAAAACATGGGCTATATTTCATGGAGCCCTTGATTACATATATATTATAAGACCATAGTCACCCATCTTAGGCCGAAGCAGGAATAGTCAGTCAGGTATCCCTATAAGAGATCATGTTCAACATGGTTTTAAATTTATTTCATTGTATTGTTTATTATACTTTCACACTATTATATTTTATATTCATAGACTAGATTTTCATTAGACACAGTTGGTGGTGGCCTACTCAGTTTTACTCACACCCTATTTTGGATGTTGTTTGGTACACGACGAGACTTCATGGATGCAATAAAGGATAAAGGGAAACACCCATATTTGGATTCTTGAATTATTTTCTATGATGGAGGACTAAGAGAATAGAAATATGAAAGTTCTTAGGATACTCCTGGAGAAATCCATTTTTGGTCCTTTTGTTATTTTTTTACATTTTTACGTATTCCTGCTTCCATATATGCATATATCATTTTTTATGGACATGAAATAATATTTATAAGACTCTGGTTGATGACTTATGTTTATTATTATTGGTTGGATGATTTACTTATTTTCATTTTTATTATTTTCAATACATTATTATTACTTACAATTGTGCTCTACTCTATTAGGGAGGGTATATTCTCCCCACTATACCACCTCACAACCTTGCTACTAATTGAAAACCTTTGGAAAATGGGGGTGCACTTGAGGTCATGTGGCATTCAATTTTGGTTACTTATCTATGAACCAGGCTCAGTTCATTAAAAAGTGGTTTCAAATGTTTCTTTTCCCTTTCCTTATTATTTTGTGATGGTAGACAAGAGATTAGGAATTTTTGGAATTTGTTAATGAGATTGTTCATTGGACTAGTTAACCCATATATGGGGTAAAACCCATGTTTCCTGGTATGGGAATTATTATTCTAGTTTTTTTCTTTTATAGTTGTATAATTTTCACTATTGGGTGACCCAATTTATTTATGGTGTTTTTATGATTATGTATTTTTACCCTTGGGATAGTAAAACAAGGGATCATTATTTCATGTGTCATTATAGAGACATAGGAATTTATATATCATTAATATTTTATGAAATTATTATTTCATTTCCTATTGTATAATTTTTGTGCCTTGATTGGTATACTTGTAATTGTACTAACATTTCTTGTAGAAAAAAAGAGAAAAATATTTCTTTACTTAATGTTTCTCCATCAAAACAAACAGAGATTTCCCTCAAAGCTGGATAAGGGAGCCTTAACTAACCAATTATCACATATTTAATCCATGAATCATTAGTTACATGGATTGAAACATTATTTGGTTACGATTAAATGGATTATAATTATAATTTATAATATTTATGCCTCTATAAATTGGAAATGGTGATCCATATATTTTAATAAAAATATATGAGATTGAAACATAACGAGGTTTGATTTAAAAGGGTAGTTTTAATTACATGGAATGAAAACTATAAATTATAAATATTATGTCTTTATATCTTGGAAATGTTAGTATATCTAACTGAATCGTTCTATAAAAATAGTTTTTAATGTTCTAACACTTTTAGAAAATGGTTTTAGTTACATGGAATTCCCATTGGAACTTATAGATATTAGGTTATTGTAACTTGGGTAAGGAAATACATCTAAATGAGTCATGGTATAAAAGTAATCTTTCTAAATTCCAATATTAAAATGAAATGGTTTTTGTTAAATGGGGATTCCAATTACAACTTAAAGGGAGTTTTACTCTATAATTTTTCATTGACACTACATATATGTAGCAACCCATCCCCATTAATCATAGAGTCAGTGAATGCTATCCTAAAATTTTCACAATATACAATGAAACTCATCCCAAAGGACTAAATATATTAGTATGCTCGGTAAACTAGATATATACATGAGTGTTTTATTATAAATGTATAAAAAAATTGCAACATAATTTTTTTTAAGTAAAAATTAATCACTCTAGCATATTCATGCATATCTATTTTAGAAAAATTAATGGATGCGTAAGGAATGACAAATATAAGGGTGAGTTCAAATTATTATTAAGGGTTAAATACAGCTAACGAAATAATGAATCAATGAAAATAATTCATATGGAAAGGTAAATAACTGAGAACACATTCCATATAAACAATAACTGATCATAAAGTGCATAAAAAATATGGAAAGGTAATAAACTAAAAACACATTCTATTTAATCAATAAACCAAGAATGAAATACATCTATAGATTTTATCTTGTGAAAATATCATGGTTAATAATAATAATAACTAAAATATCAATGAAGGAAATTATTAATTATTGGACATCATGTCTGAGGCACATGAAAACATATACCATCAAGACCTTCTATAAGATGGTTTAAAACTATATGTAGAAACCCATTTAATTTGGCCAACTGATTTGTCTCGTGAAAAATTTATGATGCATAGAGGGGATATATAATGTCCAAGCCCCACCCATCACTACTAGTATAAATTATTCCTCATATATCGAATTATAAATTTAATTAATTAACAATTTCTATTATAGTCAAATATTTTCATTGAATAAAAGATACAAATTTATCAATATTTCAAAAATTAATCAAATAATATTCAAATAAAACACCATATATATAAATGGGATATGGGTTAATGAATAATCATATCCATGATAAATGATATTGAAAATTGTGGTAAATTTAATGTCTATTGAGTATTTGAAGGGGAATACAAAAAAAAGAATCAAGGAAGTAAATGTAAATACTATCCGTGGTCAAAATAATCATAAACCATCTAAAGTAAGAATAAGGATGGTATCAATATGACATATACCCATTAGAGTAAGAATACGGGTTATTGTCTATGATCAATAAAAAAATATTTTAAAAAAATTCTTGAGGAAAATAACCTTTTTATTTTGAAAAAATTTTGAAACTATTTTTTTTCATGATAATCACTTTAAAAAAGTTCATTGTAATTTTTTTTTATAATTTCAAATGAATCTTCAAAGAAATTATGAAGGGTAATTTTTTATAAGGTAAAAAGAATATTCTGTTTCCATTATAAAAAGGTTAGGAAAGTGCTTTTTTTGAAATAGATAAGAAGATGAATTTAAAAAAAATTGTAAAAGACAAAATGGGTAAAATTTTATTTTAGTAAATAATTTTTAAATGGTTCAATAAAACACATTGGGATTTTTTTAGAGAACATGGTTTTTTAAGAAAATGGATTTCTGATCAAAGAATGAAATGAAATCGGATGTTAAAAAATATTTTTTAAACCATTCGAAGTACCAAACAATATAAAATAGTACTTTTATTTGAAAATAATCATGAATAATAAGAGGAGAATAAAATTAAAGGGTTTATTAATTGATGTTAAAATAATTTCCTTTAATGTAAATTCAAGTGTAAACAATCCTCAATAGAAGGAGATTGTGAGATAAACCCTTACAATTATCATAACATTGAAATGAGAATAAAAAATGAATTGATTATGTGTATCAATTTAAAATCCACATTAAACAAGTGTATACAAATTAGTATATATTCAAAATTAATTATACACATAATCATTGAATATTAACAATAATGATGAAGTAATATAACTCAATAAAAATTAATTGAGTTTTGAAGTTATTTATTACATGGTGACATCATTTTCAAACCCAATTTGAAACCATAATTGAAATTTAAACTCAAAATACCATGATTAATTATGTATTTATTATATTAAATTTAAAAGTGGGCATATATACACTATATAAAAAAACTATTTTCACAACATTAGAATATTACTCATTGAAATGAAATTGAGATAAAATCCCTTACCTTATGCTCCCTTTTGGTTGAACATTATTTAACTTCATGTATAGTGGTTTTAAATTTTTTACTAACTTATATAAAAACCATATTAATATTTATTATATCATATATAATACCTTTAAAAAATCTTATCAACCATTTGTTAATAATTTTTCATTATTTCAGGTTTTAATTGTCATGTCTTTAGAGTATGTTTTGATTTATTATTTTAGCTCCGTTTACATAGATCATGATTTTATAATATAAATAATGTAAAAAATGATGTAAATATCATATATATTCATTATATAAGTATTTATAGCAATCTATAATATTTGGAGATAGGAAATTAAAAACAACATTCATGGGGATGGTAGGTCGTACATACACATGAACATTGTTTCCATTTTCTTATCATATTAAAAGAATGAAAAGTAAATTATATATGTATATTATAATTCATTGTCATATTTATGTCATATATGTAACATGTTTTTATTAAAAAAACATTAATACATTCCATGAAAATCATGAATGAATCACATCACTTTGAGGAGGTGGTAGTCCACACGTCCACAAACGATGATATCATATTCTAAAAAAATGGAAATAATGAAGGTATATGTTATAAAATAATTAAATAAGAATAAATTAATTATAAATATTATATATATAATATGTAAATAATAAATAGATCATTATTTCCAACCTTCAAAGGTAGTAATGTGAGAATGAACAACATCAATTTGTGAGGCAGAAGTCCACCATACACATGAATGATGATTGCCTATCCCATTTGATAGAAGTTTGTGAAAGTGTATGTATTACCATTACCATAACAACATCTTAATATATGTAATATTATTATGTTATTATATAATTATGATATAGGATGAATTTAAGGTTTGGATAAATAAATCAAACAAATGATCTCATTGGAGAACACAACCACTTCTTCTCGTAACTCTATTTGGTTTGTACCAAAATCCATCCTTTTTTCCTTTTTGTAAGAAAAAATATTCTAGGATGAGGTTATGGATATTGGGGTATTATTTTGTTAGTTTTTTAGGAGATAAATATATTTATAGGTGTTAATAAGTTAGGAGTGAGTTCTATTTTATAGTGTAGGAGGAGTGTCATTCTTGTAAATATAAAAAGGTAAACACTATTGGGAGGTATCCCTTACATCATGTGACTCAAATAATGAACAAAATTAGATAAAATAGAGTATATGTTTAAAATATAGTTAGAAAATATGTTTTGGAAAAGTTTCTTGGTCATTTTTCCCTTAAGATTAAATTTTAACCACTTAGTAAACTCATTAACACCTTAATCACTATAATTAATTTTAATTTATTTCTCCAATTGTTTTGGTAAAAAATTAATTTTAAATTTATATAAATTATAAATTATTATAATTAAAAATATATAACCAACTTTTCCAAATATTAATCACATAAGTGGTAGAAGATAATTTAAAATTTATCTCAAAAATAGGATGGGAAAATGATTTTTTCAAGCGAAAATGTTCAAATGTTCACTAAGTTTTTATATCTAAATTCATTATAAAAATGATTAAAATAAACTAAATTGTATTAATATATTTATAATTGATCGAATGTGACTTTAAAACCAGTTTAAAATAAAATTTAACCTTATGAATTATTTATATGTAAAAGTTAGTTTTTAATTAAAATTCACAATTGTCACTATTCATCAAAATATAAAAGTACTCAAATAATACAAAAAATTCATTATAAGATAATTTATATATTCTCAATTAAAATATGAAGTTTATTTTTTCAAATATGATTTATAAAAGTGTCAAAATTGGATTTAAAATTGGTGCGCCATTGAATAGCCGGAGAACTGCCTTTAGAAAAATACATATTTTTAGGTATAATATTGGATTTGTTCTTATATTATTCCTATAAAATATATTATATGAATGTAAAAAATAATTGATTTAATATAAAATATATATATTTCATTAATATAATATAGTAATAGTAAATAAATTAATTTAATAAGATAATACTCATTTGTGAGTAGAAAAACATTTCTGTTGTATTCAATTGGGTT
Source organism: Viscum album (assembly GCA_963277665.1). Taxonomy (NCBI): domain Eukaryota; kingdom Viridiplantae; phylum Streptophyta; class Magnoliopsida; order Santalales; family Viscaceae; genus Viscum; species Viscum album. The sequence continues at coordinate 1,574,309,672 of OY728161.1, read as the reverse complement.
TTATATTCAATTCTAATTAATTGATAACCAATGAATTAAAAAAATATATATTTTTAGAAGTTATTTAATACTATTCATAACCTCCAATTAAATGGTTAGGATATAATTTACATATTAATTTTATTTGGTAAAACTTAGTCTTGTGTGTAATGCAAGGCTTCGAAGGAACTTGTTGTTGCATGTACAAAAGATAAACTATGTGATCTGTGTAGAGAAAGCTATAGAATAAATTGAATTCATTTAAATTATATTATATTTCATAATTTCCCAAGATTTTATATACATCATTATGATTTTTATTGGGTGTCATACACACTATTAAATAAAATGTTATTCTTTTAGAATATTTGGGTTGTTAATTTCTCTCCACCATAAATAAATTATATCCTGAAAATTTAAACTTGATCTCGATAATCTGGGGTTTGATATTTGAAAATTCCTCTGTTTGAAAACCAAAATTGTAAAATATTTAATAAAATATTATATTAATAATATATAATTATAAGTATAGTGTTCATACGAAATAACATATATCTAGGTTTCTAAGTAGGAGAACATTGGTGGAAAGTGAAGACATGGACTTAGAGGAAAAATGTAAATAATTTTAGAGTGTGATTGAAGTAATTGATCATAAAAAATTGAATGATAATTTCAAAGTTTTGGGCCTCAAAATAATAAATATGTGATAATTTAAAAGCCCATCGGTTCAACAAAAATGAAGGTATTAGGTAACATTTTATTTCTATATTTTTTTCCTAATGTCGAGTAATTCATTTACTACCTAAGAATATAAGAAAATTGACTTAATTGATATATTTATATTAAAAAAATTTCATCCTTTGGTTCTGATTTTATCTATTTATAGTTCATACCTTACTTCTTGAAATGAATATACAAAAAATTAAAACAAATATTCTAAAATCACTAAAATTTACTTTTAATGGATTATAAGATATATAAAAGGGTGAAATGTCTTTCAATATATCTATAACTATTTTAAAAAACCAATATGGTTAATACATTGATATATAAACATCAAAATTAATAATATTGGTTCATCATTAATATTTATTCATCAAATTGTCTTACTAAAAATAATGTGATATTTACCAAGACATCACATGGGTCAGTGGTAGGCACGAAACCCTTATCATTCTTCAGTCTTGGGTTCAAGCCCCACCGCCTCTCCGAGTGTGATGTATTGTCTCCATGTATGTAGGTTTTCAATTTTCTAAACTACATAATTCATATAAATTTTACATAAAAGTATGAAGGACATCATTGTAATGAAATTAATCACTAAATAACCATTCCAATAGGGTTTTCAATATGCACTTTTTTACATGGTCTAATAAAATTATTTTTTATATCAAACCTAAAATTTATCAATAAATTTATACTTATGAATATTAAATTTAAAGGAATTATTCCTAAAATAATTTTTCCAGTAAAACTTATGTTTTCTCTAAATCCCTTCCAAACTTTCCTTAATCTTGGTAGAGTATCGTCATATAAAAACTAAAAAGTAGTGTTTGTGTCTTTGAACATATATTCAATATTAAACTCATAAACCCATGATACTATCCACAAAATGATTTTTATATATAAAGGTAGGAGGGAATCCCTACCATTGTTTTTTATTAAAGCATAAACCACCTATTTTTTTCAAGGAGATGAGAGAACCTATTACATGTCCATCAAGTCCCAGTGGTCCACATAGGCACAAATATGACCTAAAGGCTAGTGATAAATTACACCCTAATTATATTAACCATAAATATGGATCTGAACTAACCAACCATCATCCCTGAGCCACGACATCATCCTTGTATCATTGCCCTGTCCAGAGTCATCACATCTAAACTCTCACTGCATCCTCTATCAACCATTATCATCACTCATATAGGGAGGCCCACTACCACAATTGGAGAACCTTTAGAATTATCCCTCATTGAGTGTATTCTCTCCATTCCACACATGGGGGTCACTATATTTCCCCATATTCATCACACCATGACCCTCTTCGAAGCTCGTCGATGTATGTCCCACGCCATCTGCACCAGTGTTTGCAGTTCACCGATGTTATTGTGCCCCCACCTGAAGTGCTTGACTATTATAACCCCCACACAACAAGTCCAAACAATGATTTATTCCTAAGAAAGACTCCCAAATATATCCCTAACTAAAACAATAAAATTTTACTCTATATTTATTCTCAAAGTCTATCATAGTGTTTTTTTGGTAATCTATGTTTTCCAATATCTAGTTTTCAAGGTTCCTATAAAACTTCCACTGATACCAACTATAGAGACATGGAACTAGTAAGCCTGGAGCCAACACATGATACCATTACATTGGCATGGGATATAAATAAACTAACCATGGAGGAGAAAATAGTTCAGTAGTCTTGGTAAACTAGATACATACCATAGTCTTGTTTTAAAAATGAATACACAAATTACAACATAATTTTTTTCAATAATACTTTATTACATCTAGCATATTATTTTATATCTATCATATAAAACATCATGGATTCTTGGGGAATGGAAACAAAATAAAAGTGTACTAAAATTCTCAGTAAGGGTTAGGTAGAGCGGAAGCAGAAATGATTCAATGAGAATAATAAATATGAAATGTTAAATAATTGTGAATGCAATACATATAATCAATAACAAGGAAGGGAGTGCATAAAAAATATGGAAAAGGTAAATAACATAAAACACATTCCATTTAGTCAATAAACTGATGAAAAAATGAATCCATTGATTTTATCATATGAAAATATTATGGTTAATAATAACAATACCTGAAAACTCAATGGAGGTAATGCTTAATTATTGGACATTATGTTTGAGGCACATGAAAACCTATACCGGTAGGACCTTTCATAAGACAATTTAAAACTAAATGTAGAAACCCATTTAATTTGGCCAATTGATTTTTCTCATGAGAACCTATCAATACATTGAGGGGATATATAATGTTCAATGTCCACCCATAACTATTTTTTCAAAGAATTCCTCATATATAAAATACTAAATTTAAATTATGAACAATTTTCCTTATAATAAAATATCCATATTGATTAAAAGATATAGATTTATAAATATTTTCCCAATTAATCAAATAACATTCAAATTAAAACTCCATATACATAAATGATACATGGTTTACGAAATATCATATCCATGATAAATGATATGGATAATTCGGGGAAATTTAATGTCTTATAAATATTTCACGGGTATTTCAACAATTGAAGGAAGGGTATGTAAATACTATCCTTGGTCAAAATAATCACAAACTATCCAAAAGAAGAATAAGGATGGGATGAATATTATGTATACCCATTATAGAAAGAATAATGGTTATTTTCAATAACGTATTAAAAAGATATTTAAAAACATTATTTAGGAAAATATCATTTTCAATTTGAATTTTTTTGAAAATTCTTTTCATTGAAAATAACTTCAAAAAAAATTCTATACAAATGAATTTGTAAATTTACAATGGAATATTAAAATAAATGATGGTGGGTAATTTTGTATGAGGTAAATATATAATTCCTTTTTATTGTAAAAAGGTTAAGAAAGTGATTTGTTTGGAATTTGATTATAATATTACTTTAAAAAAATTAGTAAAAGGAAAAGTGGGAAATAACTATTTTAATAAATCATTTTGAAAATTTTAAAGAATTTTTTTGAAAAATAATTTAGAAAACATGGTTTCATAAAAAAATGAATTTCCGACCGAAGAAAGAAATGAAGTTGGATTTTAAATACAATTTATAATAAAAATTTAAGTACCGAAGTGTGGAAAAATTATACTACTATTTGAAAATAATCATGAATAACTAGAGGAGAATAAAATTAATGTTTTTATTAATCAATGATCAAATAATTTCCTTTTACGGAATTTTAAGTTTAATAAATACCAAATAGAATGATATTGTGAAATAAACCCTTAAAATGATCATAATATTGAAGTGAAGATTAATCAATGAATTGATTATTTGTACCAATCAAAAATCCACATATAAAAAGTGTATATAAATAAATTTATAGTCAAAATTCATTGCAAAAATAATCATTAAATATTAAAAACAACAAGAAATTAATATAACTCAATGAAACAAAATTTAGTTACGTATTTTTTACCACTTGATAACATTTTGTTCAAATACCCTTAGAAGAAATAATTCTAATATAAACTCAAAATACCATGAATAATTATGTATAATTGATATTAAATTTCAAAGGGGAAGTATATACACCATATAAAAGAAATTAGGGGCATAACATTACATTATGTCTCAATTAAATGAAATTGAGACGGAATCCCTTACCTTATGCTCCCTTTTGGTTGAAATTTCATTAACCTCTCATATAGTGGTCCTAAAAATGTTACTAACTTATAAAAAAACAATATTAATATTTATTATATCATATATAATCACTTTATAAAATCTTATCACCCATTTTTTAATAATATTTCATTATTTTCATCATTTCGGGTATTAGTTGTCTTGCTTTTCAAGTATATTTTGACTTGTATTTTTGTTACTTTTAAATAAATCATTATTCTAACATCTAGAAAATTTAAACCATGATTTAAATATCATAAATATTCATTATATATATATTTTTAGTAAACCATTAAATTTGGAGATAAGAAATAAAATACACTATTCATGGAGATGGTGGGTCGTACATATGCATGAACACTATTTAATATTTCTTGTCTCATTAAAAAAATGAAAAGTAAATGATATATATTTATATTATTATTAAATTATCATATTTACTCCATATATTTCACATATTTTTATTAAATCCATCCTTAATACATTCCATGTAAATAATTAATGAATCACATCGCTTTGAGGAGGTTCTAGTCCACACGCCCAAAACAATGTTATCATATTCCAAAAAAATGGAAGTCATGAAGGAATGTTTCATAAAATAATTACATATAATAAATAAAATATAAATTCCATATATATCATATATAAACTATAAATCCTTCATTATTTCCAACCATTAAAGGATGCAATTGAAGAACAAAAGACATTAGTTTGTGAGGCAGTAGTCTGTCGTACACACGAATGATGATTGCATATCCCATTTGACGGATGTTTGTAAATGGGTAGGTCATGTCCTTAACTAAAAAAAATAATTATAATTAATATAATTATGTTATTATAAAATTATTATATAATATGAATTGAAGGGGTGGAGAACGAAATAAAACAGCAGTGCTCATTAAAGAACATTACCTATTCTTCGGGTAACTCTTTTTAGTTTATACCAAAATCCTTAATTGGATTTATTTATTTACAAAAAAAATATTCTAGGGTGAGGGGATGGATTTTTTTATATTATTTAGACAGGGTTTTAATGATCAAAAGGGATTTAGAGGTTTGAAGAAGTGAGGGGTGAATTCCCTTTTATAGTAGAGGAGTGGTATTTATGTAAATAAAAAAAGTTAACAACTATTGGGAGGTATCCATTACATTATTTGAATCCAATAGTAAACCAAATTCAATAAAATAGAGTATATTGACTAAATATGGCCTGAAAATGGGATTTTGACAAGTTTATAGGGCATATAGTCCCTTAATACTAAAGATTAACCACTAAGTAAACTCATTTTCACCGTAATCACTGTAATTAATTTTAATTGCTTTCACTAATATTTTTGGTAAAATTAAATTTTATTATTAATAAAAGTTATAAATTATGATTATTCAAAATATGGAATCCATTTTTTTAAATTTCAATCAAATATGTTGTAGAAGATAATTTAAAATCAATCCCACAAACATGACATGAAAGCAGGTTTTTAAAGTGAGAATGTTCAAAAGTGAACTCAGTTTTTATATCTAAATTCAATATAAAAATTATTACAGTGACCTAAATTGGATTAATAAAAGTTTAATTTATCTAATGTGACTTTAAAACCAATTAAAAATTTAATTTATCCTTATAAATTATTTAGACAAAAAGTCACAAATAAAATTCACTATTTTTCACCAATCATTAAAATATGAAAGTTCACAGAAAAATACCAAAAGTCACTATAATGACTCTGATTTTCCACTTATTATTTTCAGATATTTTATGTATTGTTTTTGAGACTAGGTGCTGAGATGGAATGTGATTCTAAGGCATGGTGTTTCTATAATAAATGTTTGAATTAAATAGCACGAGCACACAATTTTCATAAAAAGGTAGAATGACTCCAAAATGCGTTCCTAAATTAGAGATATGAATAAATTGTTGAGTTCAAAATATGAAGTTTTCCCTTTTCGTTACATAACCTTTATCGTCTCGGGTATTTTGTGTAAAATTCATCATGGGCGAGGAAAAGAATAAAATAATTAAATAATTTATTTTATTTCAATTTTGTCATCAAAAAAATTAATGAGTCTATAAATAAATTGTTATGGAGAAATCACAGGGTTATATAAATAAACCTAGATTAATTGGAATGATATTGGAGAGATTTCTAGAGGATTTCACTCATATAAATGGCAACATGATCATGGATTGGAAATAGATGCACAACAGATTCTAAGGTTCTCACCAACAATCATGATGTATCCCCGCTCTTCATCCAAAATTGATCTAGATAGAGGTAGGGCATTGTTTATTTTTATTTTCCTTCCCCGTTATTATTTTATACAATGAACAGATTGATTTATAGATCATATATTTCTAATATGAGTTGGTTTAATCAATATTTGGTAGAATTTTCATTGTGATTAATTTATTGATTCTTCAATTGTAGTTCTAACGACAATGAACTGAGATCGACATGAAAATATATTGAGTTGTGTTACTGTTGATTGTTCTTGTTCTTCTCCCTCGATTATTCATTTATTGCAGGTGTTCTTCATTTCCCCATCGTTCAACATATCTTGATTATTTGATCATTCTGCACTCGTTTCTTTGCCCAATGATCCAATATCATAGATCCAAGATCAACACAACACAAAACAGGTATATAGGTAGCAATAGTAGAAGATCACATGATGTAGATACCTGCCCGAATGGCCCGAAGGCCTTCATTTTTATTGATGTAGATACCTAATTTCACATTCTTTCGTGTGTAATGAAGAATGATGTATAAATCATTTTTCTGAGCTAATCAAAGGGTCAAATATTGTATTTTAGTGATGGGAAGGTTCTCTGGGACTTGATTCACAGTTTTCTAGCAAGGTGGTTGCTTAATAAAACAGCGAATAAAGGAGAAGATGATTGGGTTCTAGATCTGGGATTATAGAAAATCCTATGTTACATGGTGTGTAAACCAGATCTACACATAGTGTGGGGCCCCCACAATGTGTCAAATATGGTTTTATAGTAATTTAAGTATCAAACAATGTATCTCCTCTATCACACGACATGTGGTCCCTCCATAAAGACTTGGAATATACCATAGAGTGTACATAGATATGGTTTGTTGTACACAGGTTAGAGAACACCATGTACTCCCGTATATAGACAAAACCAAGATAAGAGTACATAGGATATGTCGTGTACTATTACACGATCACATGTACATAGGATAAATACATGTACTGGAACATGGTTAGAATACACGGGAAGCCTACACATTGTGTACTTATAGACATACATTGGTAAGAGACACATGTCATGTGAGAACCTGCCATCACCAAGAAGAGGGAAGGAATAACAAACTGCCAGATCCTTCCTTCTTCAAGTTGAAGGAGGGATAATGACCCCCCAAGTCCCACCTTTAATAGGCCCCAGAGTGGTGACTAGCACCAAGGGTATAGAATCTCACATAATATGGAAGGCATTACCCTTTTTATAGAACAAGATTGGAAGATAAGATGGTAGATCCTGAACAACTAGAAAAACTGAAAGTAAAAGGAAATCCAAAATTCCATTCCCATATGCATGTTCAAAATAAACTGATACAATGTAAAATAAAAATCTAATTAAAAGTACCAAAAGAAAGAAAAGCAGCAATGACAATTGTCTCGAAATCTGATATAGAAAGGTTTGACATGGTCCTCAAAGTCCTCCTAGAAACATGAAAGAAATTTTATATGCATCGGGGGATTATACAGGTAAACTCATAAGGGAAAACCAAAAATCCTTTTGCACAAATGGGGAGGAATTCTAATGACCCATGAGAAAGTAGAGGTAACCAAAACACCTAGAAACGAAAACTATCCCCCCGACCTCACCAAGGCACACTCCCCAAATAATGCAAGTTAGGTAAAGTAATAATAATAGCACATTAATATTTGGGTACCCTGCACCTCTTTCCCACTAGTTATTAAGGACATCCTACGCATCAGAACTCCCCCACAAGTTCCACTATAGTCTTACTGCTGCCCCAACAACAACCTTATGTGCCATCACAACCATGCACCCCGCCCACAGAAACATGGGCTACCACAACCACACATATCCATGCCAACATATACCTAGGCCACAACAACCACCACCACGCCCAAAAACACCTGGTCCAGAACAACCAATACCACACTTGAATACACCTAGTCCAGAACAACCACTACCATGCCCGAAGACACCTGGGCCTCATCTGGAAGACACTTAGGAAACAAATCTACCCACACACACTTGGGCCAACTACCACAACACACCCTTCCTAAAGAGTCTTGATCCATAGTGAACCTTAGGCCATCACATCCTACCTGAAGTGTCTTAGGATACCTAGGATAGGGAGTAGAAAAAGATAATAACCATCCACTCATAAGAATGTTGGAAAAAGCACCCTTCCCCATGAAATGGGGGTTTCGGCATGAAGTTATCTACATGGGTGGGGTTCATATAAGAACTCCATGAACTCCAAAGATGACTGGTAAGGGATCCAGCATAGGTTTACGATTTCTCTCAAGAGGAATTCTCAATGTGCACTAAGAGAAACAGAAAGGAATAAAGAAGAGAGGAGCTCGGCTTAAAAAGAGGAAAAATCCTAAAATCTGGGAGACAATTTCAAAGTACTTAAAAGTTGGATCATGGATAGACCATGTGGTTGGTTGGTTTCATGCATTGGGATTAATTGAGATTTAATAATTATACTCGAAGATGGTGGAGACAACAACTATGAGTTAAAATATTTCCTTCAAATGGAGAAAAACAGCACAAAATAGGGCAGAAACTAGAAAACAAGGGAAGATGGAAAACATGTAAAGGGTGTGATAGGACACAAATTTTGGTAACTCAAGGGTCTCCTAACTGAGACACCATGTGTCTGAGGAATTTCACTTCTCGTGTCTAGAACATGCACTTGGACAACTTCCTGTAGAGCTGGTGGTGTTGGAGGACCTCTGAAACTATCCAAAGATGCTTGGTGTGATCCTCCTATGATCTTGAGTAGATCAGGATATTGTCAATGAACACAACTATGAACTGGTACATATATTCATCGAATATGGATTTCATTATTCCCATGAACAGGGATGGTGCATTCGTAACGCCGAACGTCATGACAATGAATTCAATGTGCCCATATCTACACCTAAAAGGAGTCTTTGAGATGTCACTCTCCTTCACCCTAACCTGGAAATACCCAACTATAGGTTGATCTTAGAGAACCAAAAAACTCCATTCAATTGGTCAAAAAGGTTGTCGATTCTTGAAAGGGGGTAACAGTTCTAGATCATTACCCAATTCAACCTTCGGTAGTCTATTCACAGCCTGAGAGCACCATCTGGCTTCTTTGCGAACAAGACTGGAGCACCCCATGGAGATGATCTTGGTCGGATAAAACCCTTCTTCATCAGGTCATCAACCTGAATCTATAACTCTCATAACTCAGAAGGTGTCATCTGATATGGATCCATAGAAATCCGATGGGAACTGGGTTGTAAGTATATACCGAACTCTACATCATGCTGAGTCGGTAGACTCAAATCCTCTTCAAGGAAGACGTACAACAACTCACTGATAATTCATGAAACTTACACCATCTCTGATTCTGATAACTCCACTGACAACTTGGATAACAAGGAAATAAGAAGCTCCACTCATCGGTTGCCCTCCTGGAAACCCCGCTCGCCAACAAAAGCTACATGCTGGCCACCCATATCTGAGAATACGACCCTTCTCTAAAAGCAGTAAATAAAAGAGTGCATGGAAAATAGATAATTGATTCACATGATGACATAGTATGGCTTCATCTGTAGTATAAATAGATCCCCACTGGACTAATGCGGCCCCAACATCAGTCTTCTTCCTCGACAAACATCAAACAGGCTGGTCTAACATTCAACTTGCATACTCAGCACCAGGGGCATAAAGAGTCTCTCAATTTCTAGGCCCAAGGCATGGGCTAGGCCAGGTGAAACAAAGGAGTGAAAAGATCTGGAATAAAACAAGGCATAAGTAAGAGTACTAAACAAACTGATCGTACATCGAATGACCTATAGCCCTACCAAAATTGATGCCTATGCGGTATGTAACTTTCCACGCCCAAATCCTATGCCCCTCAGTTGTTGGTAGTCTCCCTAACCACGCCCTGGTCAATGTCCCTGAGGAGCACCCAGAGGTTGGCCTCCTCTAGCATCGTCCACCCATGGTGGAGCAGGAGCTCACTGCCCCTACTGCTAATGCTAAAAAGGTTTGGAAGGAAACCGCTGCTGCTGAGGTGGGTGCTGAACCTTTCCACCCTTACTATATTTCACTCGGTCTGGGAACTAATTCTAAAGGTTCCCACAAATTCCATAGATAAAGAATCTCAGTCCTATGCTCGTGGAGAAAGGGAAATGATCATGAGATCGGAACTAGAGTTGCTGAGGTATGCTCCCCATCGATCGAAACCTAGAAGGCCTTGATGTAGGAGGCCTCTTGCTAATGGCCTTCCCCTTTGTTGAGATAAACCAGATCCCCTCTCAAGGCACACCTCCTAGAATGTGCATCCTCTCTACCACTTCAGCCTTTTTTGAACCTCTAAGTACGTTGGTATAATGAAGGGAGTAATAGAATACTAAAGAGAAGGTTGGAGCACCTCCTATATTGACCATGACTCCTCATCCAGGAAGAGGTCTAGAGTGAAATGAAGGAGATCCTTGAACTTGATCCCCAACTCCCTTACTGTCATACTCCCTTGCTGAAGGGAGAGAATCTCCTTCCTCTTTTCGGTCTTCATCATCGAAGAAAGGAATTCTACCTGGAAATCCTTCTCGAAGTCAGTCCACAAAACCTTAGCCTCCTGCTTCCACCTAAGATAGAGCATCCACCACTGACATGCCTTTCCCTACATCTGGATCATGGACAGAGGAACCCAGTACTCTGTTAAAGCCTGAATCAAGCTGAAAGCTATTACCAACTCCTCGAACCATCTCTCTATTTCCATGTCCGAGATGCTTCCCTCGTACTTATTGAGGGTCTTCCACTGAAAGGCACAAAACATATTCTACAACTTTTCATCCTCCTCCTCTCTATTAGCCCTCTACTGATAAACTATATCAGTATTCTAGGCCTCGATTGCCCATACTATTCATGGACATCGTCTGGGTGCCATACCTACAAGGTAAATAAGGAATTCCAAAGCCCGAGTAGCATATAATATTTCTTTTAAAATTTTCTCAAACTCGTTATTTATTTTAAATTCCCAAAACACCCTAGACACACAGGAACACAAGTTTTTATGATGTATGTACCTTTCATAAGGTCTCTACCCTACAATCAGTGTAGCCTCACCTGGTTGTTCTGTAGATCCAAAGTCCTTGCACCGGATCACGGGGGGGACCTTAAATCCCATGATCTAGCCGACCTTCCCTGTCCTATTTCACACACAAATATTTACTAACACCGTTTCCCTACCATCTAATTCAATCTTCATATTGCCTAAACCCAAACTACATCCTATATCTCAACCATCCCTCTGATAGCATTTTATCATGACCCTCCTTCACCAAGATGAGGTAAGGTATAGTAAACTGCCAGACCCATCCTTCTTCAAGTTTAATGAGAGATAATGACCCTTGATTCACACCTTAAATAGGACCCAAAGTGACGACTTTCACAAAAACTATATATTCTCACATAATATGGAAGGAATTAACCTTTTTATAGAACAAGATCAAGAGATAAGATGGTAGATCCTGAAAAACTCCAAAACTGAAAGTAAAAGTGAATCCAAAAATCCATTCCCATATGCCTATTCCAAATAAACTGATACAAATTACAATAAAACTCTGATTAAAATTACCAAAATAAAGAAAAGAATCAAAGAAAGCTATCCCAATGTCCAAGCTAGTAAGGTCCAACACGGTCCTCAAAGTCCTCCTAGAAACCGGAAACCAATTTTATATACATAGGGTGAGTATATAGGTATACTGAGTAGGGAAAAGAACTTTTAGGCATAAGTGGGGTGTCATTATAATGCCCTATGAGAATGTATAGGTAACCAAAACATCTAGTAAGGACAAATATCCACCCGACCTCACCAAGGTACACTCCCTAAATAATGCAACTCAGGTAAAGTAATAGTAATAACTCATCAATATTTGGGTACCTCGAACCACTTTTCCACTAGTTATTTTGGATATCCTATGAATCAGACCTCCCCCACAAGTTCCAATACAGTCCCACATGGCTCCAACAATAACCTTATGGGATATAACAACCATATACCCCGCTCGAAACCACCTAGGTCACCACAACCACACATCTCCACATCCGTAGACACCGAGTCCACAACAACCACCACCACAATTGCAATCCCATGTGCCAGAACAACCAATGCCATGCCTGAAGACACCTAGTCTAGAATAACCACTACCATGACCAAAGACTCCTCAACCTCATCCCAAAGACACTTGGGAAACAAACCCACCCACACACACCAGGTCTATCTACCACATCACACCCTTCCGGAATAATCTTGGTCCATAGTAAACCTTAGGTCGTCAAAGCCTGGTTGAATATTCTTGGTATACTTGGGATAGGTAGTATAAAGGATCAAACAACCCGCCAATCATAATAATTTTGGTAAAAACACCCTCCAATGAAATGGGGGTGTTTGGCATGAAGTGCTCAACATGGGTGGGGTGCCTATAAGAAACACAAAAACTAAATATTATACATATAGGTAATCAAGAACTCATCCCAACCTAAGGGTTACAAAATAGAGAACCAGCCCATACATTACCACTTTCACTCTTATCTGTACATACACAAATACACAATAGCCACAACCAGAGCACAACCCATTTCTGGAAAACAATCCCCCATTATAACTATTCTGGTTATCATGTTCAAGTGATTATTTTAAAACATTCCTTCACTACAGGGAAACTAACAGGATTAACCAAAAGCCAAAATAACTGCTGAATGAAAAACAGCAAAGTGACATTTAATCATTCACACCCAGTTCTCTTGAAAAGTAAAAACATCAAAAGGGATATGTGAGATCCCTCAAAGTACTAGAACCAAACCAAGCCCCAACATACCGGCTCCACAAGAACTCAAATTAAAAAAACAAAAACCCCTCAACTAGAAGTTCCTTCCCCCTCTACATCAACCCATAAGGCATCAAAAAGAACAATCGTGTAGATTAACATAACATAGCAAGGTAGTTTTCATATTTTTCTACACCATTCATCAAGCACCTTCTTTCTGTTTAGTTAAATGGGGTGATCACATAGGGTCTCTTATTCATAGGGAAGACATTTAATCAACAAAGTTTATGTGATTAACTAGCTTTAATGCTACGGTCATTCAATCACAAGATTATCCCTAAAAATAGGGCTTCATTAGTGTTCAAGAAATGAGCACCAATGACCACAATTTTCAGTGGACAAAATCCCATACAATTCCAAAAATAAAAATAATGTCATAACATAACATCATCATCATCATCATTCCCGCCCCTTCATTCTTTAAAAGTATTTTAATTGTCTTAATAAAAGTTGTTTTCATCTTAATCCTGAGGGAACATCATCATACCCACCCTGCATGATACACTGTAAAGAGAGATGATGGAAGACCCCTACCTAGATGATCAAGGATCAAATTATCCTCTTTTCACCAAGAATCAGGGATATTAGAATTGCATAGAAAGAACTCCAAGGACTCCAAATCAGAGCAGGAAGGGCTCCCGCACATGCACATAATTTGTCTCGGGAGGAAGTATTGAGGCGCACTAAGAGAAATGAAAATAAATAAGTAAGAGAGGATCTCAGTTTAAGAAGATGGAAAATCCTAAAATAAGGGAGATAATTTTGAAGTACTTAAAAGTAAGATTGTGGCTCGACCACATGGCTGGGTAGTTTCAACAATTACGTTTAATTGAGATTTATTTGTTATACTTTGATATAGTGGAGATAATGGTTTTGAGCTAATATATAACCTTTAAATGGAGAAAAGAAACATGTAACATAGACGAAATTGGAAAACACTGGAAGCTGTAAAATACGGAAAGGGTGTGATAGGCTACACATTTTGGTAACTCAAGGTTCACCCAACTCTTGATATTTTTAAACATCTTTTACAGGCCTTAAATAATTTTGAAAGGGGTATTAAAACACTTTTATGTCAAAAGATACGTTACTAGGTAGAAATTGGAGAGTCCTAGAATAACTGGAAATGAACCACCAATGGGTGAGTCACCGTTGCCTTGGCACTATCACCCTAGACATGTATCCCGAGAACCAATGACAATAGGTGCCACTGATGGATCATTGGTTCCCCTGATTTCCCATCAGTTCCACCAATGCTGGTCAGTGCCACCATTCGTTCGACCTGAAACTTGGAAAACTCCTCAATGGGTCACCAATGGTCCCCAAGATACCCCAAACACCAGAATTTGACAAAGTAATGGACCAAGAAGGTTTGGGTCATTACATTTCATTTACATGGGTTGAACCCGAGGTTAGGGGACATGGAGTGTATCCCTGCCACATGCCATATACATTGTTAAACATGGATTAGATCCCTTTTTCCTTTATATCTTTGACAATTTTTTATAGGGTTTCTTCCCCTTTTCCATTCCTTGAGGGTTAGTATAGAATAATCTACTACTCCTAGAACTATGACCCCTTTAGAAGGAATTCTTAGATAGAGTCATTGGAATCCTTATGAGAGGCCCTAAGTGAGATCCTTTATTCATCTTCATTCCTATAATGTCTCGAATATTTTTGGTCCATTACTTTGTCAAATTATAGTGTATGGGGTATCTTGGGGACCATCAGTGACCCATTGAGGACTTTTCCAAATTTTAGGTCGAACGAATAGTGGCACCAATGGGTATTGGAGGCACCAATTGAAATCAGTGTCACCGAGGGACATCGGTGGCACCGATCATCCATCGGTGGGTCATTTACATTTTTTCCAGGACCCTCTAGTTTTGCATCAGTAACGTATATTTTGACATAAAAGTGTTCTAATGCCCCTTTAAAAGTGATTTAAGGCCTGTAAATGATGTTTTAATCCCTAAATATTCAGGTGACCCTTGAGTTACCAAAACATGTATCCTATCACACCCTTTCATCCTTTTCCATCTTCTCATGTTTTCCATTTTTCCCCTGTTATGAGTTGTTTTTCTCCATTTAGAGGAAATCCATTAAATCACAACTGTTATCACCACAATTTTGGAGGATAATTATTAAATATCAATTAAACCCAACTTGTGAAACTGCCCATCTATATCGTTAAGACACGATCCGACTTTTATGTACTTCAAAATCGTCTTCCAGATTTTAGAATCTGGCCTCTTGTTAAGCAGAGATTCTCTCTTCCTTATTCGTTTCAATTTCTCTTAGTGCACCTCGAGACTTCCTCTAGATACAAATCATGCACCCATGTTGGAGACCTTCTCGCTCAGCTTTGGAGTCCTTGGATTTCTTCCTCTATTAGTCGTGCGTTCCCAGTTCTTATCACATAGAGGAAACTTCGATCCTTGATCATCCAAGTAGGGGTCTTTTATTTTCTCTCTTTATTACGCATCATGCATGGTGGGTATGATGATGTTCCCTCAGGATGTAGATGAAACCAACTTTAACTAAGATAATTGAAAGACTTTTAAAGAATGAAGGGGTGGGAATGATGATGATTATGATTTTGTGTTATGCCATTGTTTTTATGTTGTGAATTGTATGGGCTTATGTCCACTGAAAACTGTGGTCGTTGGTGGTCATTTCTTGTGCACTAATGAAGCCCTGTATTCAAGATAATCATGTGATTGAATTACCATAGCATTGAAACTAGTAAATCACACAAACCTGGTTGATTAAATGGATTCCCAATGAATAAGAGTGCCTATGTGATCACCATGGTTAACCAAGAA
The DNA here is from genome assembly GCA_963277665.1 of Viscum album. Lineage (NCBI taxonomy): Eukaryota > Viridiplantae > Streptophyta > Magnoliopsida > Santalales > Viscaceae > Viscum > Viscum album. The sequence continues at coordinate 1,574,293,379 of OY728161.1, read as the reverse complement.
GAATGAAGGTACTTAATGAATGGTGTTTCCAAATCTTAAAACTTTCTTTCTCTATTTTGGTAACATGAATGGTTTTTCTGTTTGATTCATTGTGGGGTAAAGTAGAGGGGGATAGAGCTTCTGGTTGAGGGTTTGTAAATCTATGGTTGTGTGGAGATGGTATGTTGGGGATTCATTTGGTTCTATTACTTCAATGGATCTCACATATCCCTTTTGTTGTTGTGACTTAACAAGAGAATCGTGTATGAATGCTTAAAAGCATGCTTGTCCATTTTCCTTCAATTGTTGTTTTGACTTGTGTTTATGCCTGATAGTTTCTCGGTAGAGGAGGAATGTTTTAAATGGAATCACTTGAACATGATAACAATAATAGGTACAGTGGGGGATTGATTTCCAGAAACAGTTTGTGCTCTGGTTGTGGCTATTGTGTATTTGTGCATTAATGGAAAGAAGAAAGAGTGTTTCTGTACAGACTGGTTGTCTTTTTAGAACCTTTATGATGAGATGAGTACTTGATTACCTATATGGATAATATTTAGTTCTTGTCTATCTTATACGAACCCCACCTACATTGAGAACTTCGTTCTGAACACCCCCATTTCATGGGGGAGGGTGTTTTCCCAAAATTCCTATGAGTGGCTGGTTATTAGCTCCTTTATACTCCATCTCCCAGGTATCCTAAGATTCTTTAGGTAGACTACGATGGAATAAGTTTCATTATGGCCCAAGACTCTTCAGGCTGGGTGTGTTGTGGTGGTTGGACTAGGTGTGTGCGGGTAGGTTTGTTTCCCAAGTGTCATCAGGATGAGGCCCAGGTATATTCAGGCTTGTCGGTGGTTGTTGTGGCCCAGTTTTCTATGGGCATGGTTATGTGTGGTTGTTGTGGCCTAGGTTTTTGCGAACATGGTTATGTGTGGTTGTGGAGGCTTAGGTGTCCGCAGATGGGATGCATGGGGGTGGCCCATAAGGTTGTTGTTAGGGTAGTATTGAGACTACAATGAGACTTGTGAGGGAGGTCTGGCGCATAGGATGATCTAGATAACCAGTGGGAAAGCGGTGCGGGGTACCCAAATATTGATGTGGTATTACTCTTACTTTACCTAAAGTGTGTTATTTGGGGAGTGTTCCTTGGTTAGTCTGGGTGGAGAGTTTTCCTTACTAGGTGATTTGGTTACCTTTACTTTCTCACAGGGCATTAGAATACCTCCCCGCTTGTGCATGAGAGATTTTGGATTTCCCTACTGAGTATACCTATATACTCACCCTACGTATATAAAACCACTTTTAGGTTTCCAAGAGGACTTTGAGGACCATTTCAAACCTTACTAGATTGAACATTGGGACAACTGTTGTTGCTTCATTTCTTTAATTTGGAACTTTTCATCAAAGTATACTTGTACTTTGTATCAGTTTATTTTGAACATGCATATGGGAATGGATTTTTTTCATTACTTTTACTTTCAATTTTTTGGAGTTGTTCGAGATCTACCATCTTATATCCCAATATTTTTCTATAAAATGGGTAATTATTTCCATATTATGTGAGATTCTATACCCTTGGTGCTAGTCGCTTATCTAGGGCCTATTAAAGGCAGGGATTAAGGGGTCATTATCTCTCCTTCAACTTGAAGAAGGAAGGGTCTAGGAGTTTGTTCTCCCTTCCCTCATATTGGTGAAGGATGGTCTTGAAAGAATGGTATTAGAGGAGATGGTTGAGAGATATGATAGAGTTAAGGGTTAGGCATAGTAAGGATTTCTTTTGATGGTAGGGAAATGATGTTAGGAAATCTTAGTTCATGAAATAGGCCTGGGAAGACGTCCTAGGAAATGGGATTTTAGGCCCCCCATGATTTGATTCAAGGACTCTGAACCTTCCAAACAACTTAGTGAGGCTACACTGATTGTAGGGTAGAGACCCTAGGAAAAGTTACATGCATCATAATGATTTGTGATCATGTCTGTTTTTTGAAAATAAAATTAATAAAAAAATTAAACAAAACTTAAGATAATTTTCCACACTACTGGGGCTTAGGTTTTCTTTATTTACCTTGCAGCTATGGCACTCAGAAGAAGTCCACAAGTAGTGTGGGTGATTGAGGCCCAGTAGTCTGATAAGGTTGATCAACAGAGGGACGATCGAGAGAAAGAGGATGACCATTTGCAGAAGACGCTTTGTACATTTCATTGGAAAACCCTCAGGAAGTATGAGGTCAACGTCTTGTACATGGAGACAAAGAGCTGGCTCGAGGAGCTGGTGATAGCTTTCAGTTTGATCTAGGCTTCGACAGTGTACTGGGATCCTCTGGCCATTATCCAGATGCAGGGAGCAGGCCTCAGTAGTTCCAATTCTGATCTTTCGGTCCTCTCCATTTCTCCTTGAGCCTAGGACCGAGATGCTTTATCTCTGGTAGTCATGGGAACCTTTGAAATCAGTGCCTAGACCGAGTGTAGTATAGTGGGGTTGGGATGGTTCAGTACCCACCTCACTAATAGTAGTTTCTAGCCAAACCTTTTCAGTAGTAGCATTAGGGAAAGCAAGATCCCGCTCGACCAAGGGCGGATGGTGTTGGAGGAGGCCAACCTCAAGACGCTCCTCAGGGACCATGACCAGGGAGTGTTCAGGGAGGTGGCCGACAGCCGAGGGAAATAGGATTTGGGCATGGGTAGTTTCATTTCATATAGGTAATAGATTGGGAAGGTATATAGGTCGTTCAAGGTATGATCACTTTGTTTAGTAATCTTACCAATGCCTTGATTGATTCTGGAGCTTCACACTACTTTGTTGCACTTGGTCTGGCCCATGCCTTGGGCCTAGATGTAGAGAGACTCTCCATGCCCCTAGTGCTGAGTACACTATTTATTGGTTAGACTAGAATGTTTGATGTTTTTCGAGGATGAAAACTTTTGTTGGGACCGCATCAGTCCAGCTGGGATCTCTTTCTATTGGAGATGCATCCATATGATGTCAACTTGGGAATCAACTTAATGTTTTCCATGCATGATTTTACCAACTATTTCTGAATAGGGTCATGTTCTTAGATACGGGTGGCCATCATATAGCTTTCGTTGGCAAGTGGGGTTGCCAGGATGGTATCCAGCGAGTAGAGAAACTTCTTTCCTTGTTAACAGAGCTGTCAGTGGAGTCAATAGACATAGAGATAGTGGAAGTTCTAGGGATTTTCAGTGACTTCCTGGATGTCTTCCCTGAAGTGGTTGTGGTTCTACCCCTTGATGTGATGTCGAGTTTGGGAAATAATTACAACCTAGTGCCTGTCATATTTCAATGGATCTCTATCAGATGGAACCATCTGAGTTACGAGATTTATGGATTCAGGTTGATGACCTCATGAAAAGGATATTATCCAACCGAGCACGTCACCATAGGGTGCTCCAGTTTTGTTCACAAAGAAGGAAGATGGTGGTCTCAGGCTATACATCGACTATCAAAGGTTGAATCAGGAAACAATCAAGAACCATTACCCCATTTTGAGAATCGACTACCTTTTTAACTAGTTTAAGGAAGCAGTTTGGTTCTCTAAGATCGACCTGCAGTCTGGATATCACCAGTTGAGGGTGATGAAGGGTAACATCTCGAAGACTGCTTTCAGGTGCAGATATGGGCACTTAAATTTTTTGGTCTTATATTTCAGCAATACGAATTCACCAGCCATGTTTATAGGGATCATGAACTCCATTTTCTATTAATATTTGGACTAGTTTGTAGTCATGTTTATCGACGACATCCTGATCAACTCAAGATCAGAGAAGGATCATGCTGAGCATCTGAGGATAGTTTTATAGGTCCTCTGACACCACCATCTATATGAGAAGTTTTCCAAGTTCTAGTTATGGACATGGGAGGTGCACTTCCTTGGACATGTGGTGTCTCAGTAGGGAATAGTAGTTGACTCTTCAATGGTTGAAGCAGTTTTATCTAGGGAAGCACCCAAGAACGTGGTTGATATTTTTAGTTTCCTAGGACAGGAAGGTTACTCCTGGAGGTTCATACCTAACTTATCTCAGGTTGGAGAACCTTTGACAGCCTTGACTAGAAAAGATCAATCTTTTGTATAGAGTGAGTAGTGCCAGATAGCTTTTAGTTATCTGAAGGGGAAGCTAGTTATTGCCGCATTGACGAGGTTTCCAGAGGAAGGGGTAATGTTTGAAGTGTTCAATGATGCTTCCAGTCTAGGATTGGGGTGTGTGTTGATGCATCAGTAGGGAGTGATCTTTTATGGTCTAGGAAGTTACGTCCTCATGAATGTAACTATTCCACCCAAGACATGGATCTTGCAGTATTTGTGTTCGCACTGAAGTTGTGGTGGAATTACCTGATCGAGGATTGATTCATGGTTTTTACAGATCACAATAGCGTGAGGTATGTCTTCTCCTAGCAAGACCTGAACTTGCGGTAGTGGAGGTGGATGGAGTTTCTTTAGGACGACGACTTCAATATATCCTACACCTCAGGAAAGGGGAATGTGGTGGATGATTCCATGAGTAGGAAGTCCCAGAAGTATGTGGTTTAGGAGTTAGTAGATGCTTGGAAAGCAATGGAGGAGTTGGATGCTTTACATATGGGCATGAGATTAGAAGATGTAAGAGGATGTCTTTTATAGATGATAGTATAGTATTCCTTGGTACGATAGGTGGAGGAGTCTTAGTGGGGATACTTAGAGGCCAAATTAATGCGTGATCATGTTATCCAGGGTGATTCTCTTGAAGGGTTGCTGGATGATGTTTAGAATTAGTTGTTGTTTTGTGGGATGTTATTTTTCCCGATGAAAATGCATGAGAAATTTCTCGCTGAGTTTCATAAATTACCCATGGAAGTACACCCAGGATTTTAAAAGATATATCAGGGCTTGATGGGTCTGTTTTTGTGGCCCAGAGTGAAGCGGGAAGTGGAAGATTTTGTGGAAAAGTGCCTCATGTGTTAGTAGGTGAAGGTTGAACAATGTGTTCTGGGCAGTCTGTTATAGCCCTTAGATGTTCCTGAGTGGAAGTGGGATGATGTCTTGATGGATTTTGTCATGGGAATACCCATATCTGAGGGATGATGTGATGCCATCTGGGTAGTGGGGGACTAGTTGACGAAATTGGCTCACTTATTAGCAATTAAGGAGTCCAACGCAGTGGATGAATTAACACACTAGTACCTGGGTGAAGTTGTGTGACTGCACAAGGTTCCCAGAACCATAATTTAGGATTGGGATACGTGCTTTACTTCATGAGTTTGGAAGGGTTTACAGCATGCTTTTAAAACCCAGCTATGCCTTATCATTGCTTTCCACCCTTAGATGGGAATATAGAGAGGACCATCTAGATGCTAGAGGATATGTTGTGAGCATGTGTTCTAAACTTTATAGGATCATGGGTATGACACTTTCCTCTGGTAGAGTTTTCCTACAATAATTGATATCAATTTATCATTATCATTACACCATTGTATTCCTTGTATGGGAGACCGTGTCGTTCACCCATGTGATAGATAGAGGTTGGGGAGGTAGGTGTTCTTGGCCTAGAGGTAGTGTAGAGCACAACAGAGAAGGTTCAGCTTGCATGCGAGAGGATGAAGGTGGCTCAGTACTACCAGAAGTCATATGTCGATCATTGGAGGAGACCCTTGGAGTTCGAGGTTAGGGATCACGTGTTCCTAAATTTATCCCCTCGGTGTGGACAATAGAGGTTCTATAGGGGGAGTAAGCATTCTAATAGGTTCATCAGACCCTTTGAGGTGTTGGGGTGAGTCGGCAGGGGGGCATATCAACTGGCACTACCGCTACCACTGAAGAGAATCCGAAATGTCTTTCATGTATCTCGACTCTGTTGGTATCTACATGATGACTCCCACATCCTCGACTGGAGAGAGTTTGATATCAAGGATTATTCAATGTATGTGGATAAACTGATGGGAGTTGAGGATCATAAGAAGAAGGCGCTTTGTGGATAGTCTATTCCATTGGTTCGTGTGTTGTAGAGGAATGGTGGCCTCAAAAAGAGAACCTATAAATGGAAGGAACAATTGCATTCCCAGTACCAAGATCTGTTTTGAGTTTTGACCTTGTGTTTTCTTTGTTCTTTACTGTGATATAATGCGTGACCTTGTTAACTATGAGATGGGATCTTTCCTGATTCTCTGAATGTGTATCAAAAGTCCTGACTGTGGGTATGGGATGACCTGATCCTTAATCAAGACGAATTAAGTTGGATGCAATTAAAACTATGCGGGAGAGTCAGTGCCGCCCAAAGAGGATAGTATCCAGACATGAGAAAAGGGAATCCCAAATCCTGAAGTTTGTATGGTGTTACCCTTATATGTTTTTGTAGTTACTTGGGGGAGGAGAGCATTAGTGTATCTATAGTTTTTCGAAAGATAGATCTGATAGAAATGCTTCTAGGTTTTGAGGTTTGTTCCAGATTTCGAACCTTTCTAGGGTAGTTTGTCCCTGAGAGGTATATTACTAGGTGGTTGTTTGGAACCCTTTCTTTTTATTCAGGTTTACTCGTGGATTATCGAGCGAAAGAATAGTTTCAGAGGTATCTGATGTAATGGCTTGGACTTTCCTGGTCCATTACTTTGTCAAATTCAGGTGTTTGGGGTATCTTGGGGACCATTGGTGACCCATTGAGGAGTTTTACAAATTTTAGGTTGAACAAACGATGTCACCGATGGGAAATAGGTGGCACCAATGGGTCGTCAGTGGCACCGATGGGAAATCGGTGGCACCGATTGGCCGTTAGTGGCACCAATCAGCATCGATGCTAGGGCGACGGTGACTCACCCATCGGCGGCTCATTTCCAGTTTTTCCAAGACTCTCCAGTTTCCCCCATTAACATATATTTTGATGTAAAAGTGTTTTAATGCCCCTTTAAAGTTATTTAAAGCCCATAAAATAGGTTTTAAACCATCAAGAGTTCGGAGACCCTTGAGTTACCAAAACGTGTGGCATGTCCCACTCTTTCAACATTTTCCAGCTTCCCCTATTTTCCATTTATTTCCCTTTTACGTGTTGTTTTTCTCTGTCTAAAAGAAATCTAATAACTCACAACAATTATCTCCATCATCTCCGAGGGTAATTATTAAATCTCAATTAAACCCAACGTGTGAAACTTCCTAGTCGTGTGGTCGACCCACAATTTGAATTTTAATTACATTTAAATTATCTCAATGATTTTAGGATCTGGACTCTTCTTAAGCTAAGATCATAACTTCTATATTACATTCCATTTCTCTTATTGTGCCTTGAGACTTCTTCCCATGACAAATCGTGTGCCCATAATAGAGGCCTTCCTTCTTAGATTTAGAGTCCTTGGAGTTCTTCCTTTGCAATTCATTCATCCCTAGTTCTTAGAACATAGAGGAAAATTCGACCCTTGATCATCCAAGTAGGGGTCTTCCTTCGTCTCTCTTTACTATGCAACATGCTGGGTGGGAATGATGATGTTCCATCAGGACGTAGATGAAACCAACTTCCATGAATATAATTAACAACTTTTATAGAATGCATGGGTGGGAATTATTATGATGATGTTGCTATGTTATGCCTTTGATTTTATGTTGTGAATTGTATGGTATTATGTCCACTGAAAATCATGGTTGTTGGTGGTCCTTTCTTGCACACTAATGAAGCCCTATTTTTCAAGATAATCTTGGGATTGAATGACCGTAGCATTGAAACTGGTTAATCACATAAAATAGGTGGATTAAATGGATGAATAATGAATAATATCCCATGTGTGATCACCCTAGTTAACCAAAGGGAAAGAAGATACTTAATGAATGGTGTGACCAAATTTGAAAACCCCCTTGCTCGGTTCTGGTAATATGAAAGGTTGTTCTGTTTGATGCCATGTGAGGTGATGTAGAGGGGGATGGAACTTCTAGTTAAGGGTTTTTTGGTTTGTGAATCTGAGGCCATGTGGAGCCGGTATGTTGGGGCTTGGTTTGGTTCCAATTATTAGAGGGATCTCAGAGATCCCTTTTGTTGTTGGGACATTATAAGAGAACCATGTGTGAATTCTTAAAATCATGCTTGTTCATTTTTCCTTCGGTTGTTGTTTTGACTTGTGGTTATGCCTGTTAGTTTTCTGTTAGTGGAGAAGTGTTTTAAACTGAATCACTTGAACATGATAATGAGAGCAGGTACAATGGGGGGTTGTTTTCTAGAAACGGGTTGTGCTTTGTTTGTGGCTATTGTGTATTTTTTGTATGTAGGGATAGTAGAAAGAGTGTTTGTGTATGGTCTAGTTGTCTTTTTCGGATCCCTTATGATGAGATGAGTTCTTGATTACGTATATGTATAATATTTAGTTCCTTTGTTTCTTATACAAACCCCATCCATGTTGAGAACATTATGCTGAACACCCCCATTTCATGGGGGAGGGTGATTTTTCTAACATTCTTATGAGTGGCTGGTTATTATCTCCTTTCCCCTCACTCTCCTATGTAGCCCAAGATTCTTCAGGTAGGATATTATGGATTAAGGTTCTTTATGGACCAAGACTCTTTGGGCAGGGTGTGTTGTGGTGGTTGGCCTAGGTGTGTGTGGGAAGGATTGTTTTCCTAGTGTCTTCGGGATGAGGCCCATGTATCTTAGGGTGTGGTGGTGGTTGTTGTGGACAAGGTGTCTGCGGACGTGGTTATATGTGTTTTCTGTGTCCCAAGTGTTTGCGAGCATGGTTATGTGTGGTCGTAGAGGTCCAAGTGTCTCCGGGTGGGATGCATGGTGGTGGACCATAAGGTTGTTGTTGGGGTGGTAGTGGGACTGCAATGAGGCTTGTGGGGGAGGTCTGACACGTAGTATGTTCTAGATAACGAGTGGTAAATCAATGTGGGGTACCCAAATATTAATGCGTTATTACTATTACTTTACCTGACTTGCATTATTTGGGGTGTGTGCCTTGGTGAGGCTGGGTGGATAGTTTTCCTTACTAGGTGTTTTGGTTACCTCTACTTTCTCACATGGCATTATAATTTCTCCCCACTTGTGCATGAGTGCTTTTGGTTTTCCCTACTGAGTATACCAGTATACTCTCCCTACGCATATAAATCTGCTTTCAGGTTTCTAGGTGGACTTTGAGGACCATACCAGACCTTACTAGCTTGGAAGTCAGGATAGCTTTCATTTCTTCCTTTATTTCTTTTGATACTTTTCATAAAAGTTTTCTTGTACTTTGTATCAATTTATTTTGAACATGCATATGGGAATGGATTTTTGGATTTACTTTTACTTTCAGTTTTTGGAGTTGTTTGGGATCTACTATCTTATCTCATGATCTTGTTCTATAAAAAGAATAATTCCTTTCATGTTATGTGAGATTATATACCCTTGGTGTTATTGGCCACTCTGAGGCCCATTGAAGGTAGGACTCGAGGGTCATTGTCTCTCCTTCAACATTAATAAGGAAGGGTGTGGCAGTTTTCTATCCATTCCTTCATCTTGGGGAAGGCGGGTTGTGATAATTCCCTTGGTGGAGTTATTGGTATCATCATTACCAACATTATGTGGGTTCCGATACTATACCTAGTAGGTTAATCTAGATTGAGTTATTAGTATCACCCCACAACCTTAGGATTGATCCTCATCTATGTATCATATCTTTTTGTACCTTTATTGTATACTTCTAATTACGAAGAAATATGATCACTACCTCTTGAACATACATCAACTATGATATCAAGATTAGGAGTGTGTTCTCAAAGATGAGTGCTTTATGGAACCTTAAAGCTAGAATCCTAGGCTGGTATACTATGGTTTTGACTTACCTTCAGAATCTGTGTCTTCATTGAGTATATCTGAATATTCTTGTTATATGTGATGTAGACATATACCTGTGTAGAGATGACTATATTTTCTTTGTTGTATTATTTGTGGTATTTGGGTGACCTACTGAGTATTATTATTCCCACCCCTGCAAGGTCTTTTCCCACGCATGTCATGTCTTGTGTAGACGATCGACCTTTTGAAAGAGAGTCTTAGGAAAAAACAGGACCAGATGGTGCTTTGTGAGACCGGACAAACCAAGGTGTGATCTTTTAACTTTTTGATAGTAGTCCCAGTTTTACCTTATAGTTATAATTGTGTTTAAAACTAATTATGGTGGGCTTGTATTTGTCCCTCTATACTTTCTTTACTTCCATTTGTACTCTAGTAGTAAGATTTAGATGTATTCATGCATGGTTGTTCAGTTGTTTTTACACTTCCTCATTATATAGTCTTAGAGATGTGTGCATGTGTATAGGTATTTGGGGTAAGGCCTCCCATGTCAAGGATATACTTACTCGATGCTAGTTTCCAGCCCCTGGCATATTGGTGGTGGACTTGGGGAGTCACGAAATGGGCCCCATTTAAATGGTTCATGATAGAGTGGTATCAGAGTAGTCAGTTCTACCTTAGGAGTAGAGTCTATGAGATTGATTTGGGGCAACAATGTTAAGAGTTACAAGTTCCTCATTTAGGAATGGGGCTGTAGTGTTGGTGTGGTGGCCAATGTATCCATACATGAGGACTCTGATCACCTTTATTTCAACTTGATACATGAGAACATTAGTTTTAGGGGAAAATGGTACATGGATCATATATAAATGGGTTGTGTTTTCCATGTCCATCTGGAGTCATCACTCCAAATAAACACATTTACTGTGGTACATCATCAATACTTTTAGGATTCCTCTACAACATATGTCAGTTTGTATTCAAAATCATGATTATGAGGATAATCCCCTCAGTGATGAGGCATCGATACAATGACCTGTTCCAAATATGATACCTCTATGTGGTGAACCAACTATACCACCACCCATAGAGTAGCTTTTTGTACCTATAGTACCAGTGGATGAGGTACATAAGATAATTACACTTCAGAAGTTTTAGTGATAGAGACCCATTAGGTTCTAAAGTGAACCCCACCCACAATAAGTTGAGGAGTGACTTGAGGTAGTGAAACATGTTTTCTATTTGGCCAGGACACTTGCAGATCAGATGGTGGTCCTGGTAGCGAGCCTTCTTCATGGATCAGTAGGGTGATGGTGTGGTTTGGTGACTCAGTCTTATGATGAGGAGACTCTTGGAAGGAAAAAGTATGATCACCTTTTTTGAGAGGATTACTCACAAGCTATGTTGATGGATATATGTTTCTAGGAGCTTCTACAGTTCTAGTAAGGTAGCATGATAGTAGCTGTGTATTCATCAAGGTTTACCAACCTTTATAGGTACTCAATGAATATGGTTCATGACCAGTTCTTCTAGGATCATGCCTTTGAGTGAGGTATTCATAGAAACATCTGATCCAGTTTTATCTGTCTGTGTATTCTTAAATATGTTGAGGTTTTAGAGATATGTTTGGTGGTTGAGAGTTTATTTTAAAATAAGATAAAACTATTGGTTGTTGGAATTCTGAAATAAGAAGAAGAGACCTTAGTAGTAGAGAGCCGACGACAGTCTCAGGGTCCTAGACATGTGATATGTTTCAAGAGAAGTTCCTAAGAAAGAGGATCTATAGTTCAGTGCTCATGGGGTGGGTCCATCCAATCCAGAGAGAGGTGTTACTACTCATGTGATGGAAGGGGACATCTTGAATGAGATTGTCTGACCCACCATATAGCTAACATAGAGAATGTAGATGGTCCTCTATGGAAGAGGTAATGGCAAAAGAAGATAGCTTCTTAATGAATCATACATGGAAAAGGAGATAGGAGAGAAGTAGATGGTGGATGATTCTTTGACATGTTACCACTACCACAACCAGGTGGTACTTTCCAAGCTTAAGGAGATGGAGGACAAGGGAGGGGGAAAACATAGGAATTTAAACTTTAGGACCCAGAGGATTTGATAATGATTCAGGGCACAAAATGTGTCTTTTATATCGTATTTGCAGTTTTGATAGACACAGGTGCAATTCATTCTTTTCTTTCCACATACCTTGTTTTAAAATTATAGATTTTAGTTGAGCCCTTAGCTTGAACATTAGTCTTAGAGACACCTACTGTAGAATACTCAATTATCAAACACATGTGCCTGCAGTGTGACCAAACTCTTGGAGGTGAGAGTTTCTATTGGGATCCATTTTAAGAGTGATGAGGCCTTACGACATCATGTTAGGTATGGACTGGTTATCCACAATTCATGCTCAGATTGACTATTTTTGGTGGAGGATGTGGTGCATCCATAGTAACAGGACCATTTTCTGATTTTTTGATGAAAAGGAAACCCATGAAGAAAAGATTTAACTTCTACATAACAGGGTATAGACCATTACGCTTAAGTTTTCTAGACTGTCCCTTGGTGAAATATATGTTATGATTTCCTAGTTTCTTGCAATGTTGGTGGGCTATGAGAATGAATTCCCCAAGGATGTTCTAGGTTTTTCTCCCTCTTGTGAGATATAATTATAAATTAATCTACACCCTAGGATGACACTAATATCTACACCATCATATCATATAGATCCCATAGATATTCATGAGCCGTGGGTGTAGTTGAAGGACTTGTAGATGAAGGGATTTGTTAGACCGTGTGTTTCACCCTGGGTAACCCCATTTTTTTCCAAGATGGAGGATGAGAGTTGGAGATTTTGTGTAGAATACTGGTGCTTAAACTAGGTGACTATGAAGAACAAGTATCCACTTCCAAGGATTGATGATCACTTTGATTAGTTGAGAGAGGATCGATGGTTCTCAAATGTTAACCTCATGTAAGGATATCACTAGCTTCAAGTATGTGATAAGGATTTACTAAAGACGACATTCAGATGTTTCAATGTTCACTATGAATAATTGCTGATTCCCTTTGGTGTCACATATTCCCTTTTAGTGTTCATGGGACTCATGAACTGGATATTTTATCCTATTTTGACTGTTTCACGGTTGTCTTAATTGAAAATATCTTTGTGTACTCTACATCTAAGGAGGATCACACGAGACACTTGAGCATTATTCTGAATGTACTCCATGAACACTAGTTTTAAAAAAATCTTTTGAAGTGACGGTTATGGATTTAGGTAGTCGAATTTTTAGGACATGTTATCTCAATAGATAGTGTAGTAATTTACCCAGCCATGGTCAAGGAAGTGTTAGCTTGGGAGCCACCCAAGAGTGTGGTGGAGGAACGAAGCATCCATATGTTACCAGTCTGTTACATGATATTCATACCTATTTATCCATAATATTAGCATCCATGAAATCATTTCCCAAAATAGGCATCCTTTTTTGTGAATAGAGAGGTTTCAGTAGGATTTTCAGCAGTTGAAGTAGATTTTGATGAGCGCTCCCATCTCGAGATTTCTAAAGGAGGGTGTCGAGTACATAGTGTTCTGTGAGGCATCAGGAACATGGATTTGTTTTGATGTAATTTAAAGGTAAGTAGACATTGACTATGATTCACATCAGTTGAAACCACATGTACAAAACTATGTGACCAGTGATCTTGAGTTTGCAACAGTAGTACTTTCACTAAAGAAGTGGTGACACAACCTAATGGGAGAGTGGTTTGTCATATATTCTAATAATTAGAGTCTCAAGTATATCTTCTCTTAAAATGATCTTAACTTGAGATAAATGAAATGGCTATATTTCCTCATGTATTATGAAGTCAAATTTTTTGATACTCCTTATAAGGGGAACATGGTATAAATTTCTCTCAGAAGGAGGTCTTGTTCGTAGTTACTGAATGTGGTGTCCGAGAAGTTGTCCTCAATTTAGTTATCCTTTGTGGATGTAGATGGAGCAGCTGACCTCCAGTGGATAGTTGTCACCACTCTACTCTTTTAGTGAGTCAGGGAGGTATAACTTGGGGATACTGACTATGAGACCATACATACTTAGATATCCACTAGACATGATCTTGATGGATTTTCTAAAGGTGCGGAGCATTTAATTATTTTCATTGGTTGCACGATGGTACCAATGATTTTGTAGGATAAGGTCTTGATTGTGTTTCATAAATATCATTTGGAAGTAAATCCATGTGTGGAAAATATGTACTAGGACCTATGATATTATTTTAGGTGGCCAGGGGTGAAGAAAGGAGTTGCAGATTTTGTCTCTCGATGCCTGACTTTCTAGCAAGTGAAGGTTGAGAACCAAGTTCTAGTGGGTTTATCTCAACCCCCTGAGGTTCTATAATAGAAGTGAAATGGTATATCTATGGAATACTTGGTGGGATTACCACTCAAATCTAGGGGAAATGATGCCATCTAGGTGATTGTAGACTGACTCACCAAGTCAGCCAACTTTTTAGATATATGAGAGAAGAGTTCAGTAAAGGTATTAGGTTGCCTTTATGTTTAGGATATTGTTTGACACCATGGAGTTCTATCAATGATCATTTTTAACCATGATTCTCTATTCACATCTTGGTTGTGGAAGGGATTGCAAGAGGGATTTAGGACTCAGTTACGCTTTAGCATAGTATTTCACCACTAAACTAATAGTTAAACTGAGCAGACCATTCAAGTTTTGGAGGAAATGTTGTGAGCTTTTATATTGGAATTTTTCTATAGTTTGTAGGATCACCTACCATTGGTGGAGTTTTCATACAAAAAACATATACCATTCCACCATTAGTATATCACCATTAGAGGCTTTGTATAGGTTACCTTGTAGGTCAAAACTTTCCTAGAATGACATAGGAGAATTAGTACTCATGGGCCTAGAGTTGGTACAAGAAACTACAAAGAAGGTGCAGATCATCCAAGAGTGTATGAGGACTACACAGATCCATCAGAAGTCTTATGTGGAAAAACTATGGAGGCCTTTAGAGATCAAGGAAGGTGATCAGGGGTTCCTATGAGTTTCACCTTGATGTGGATTATATAGATTTGGATGGGGTAGTAAGCTATATTTGAGATTCATCATCCCTTTCCCGATACTTCATAGAGTTGGTGAGGTGGATTATCACATAGCTCTACCTTCGTAGTTAGACTGCGTACCTGATGTCTTCCATATGTCACAGCTAAGGAGGTATGTTCATGAACCATTTCACATTACCGATTAGAGAAATATGAACATTGAGGATAGAGAAACCTTTGTTGGGTACTCGGTAGAGATCAAGGATCAGTAGGAGAGGATCCTATATGGGTGAGAGATTATTTTAGTGCATGTTTGGTTGTTGCACTGGAATCTTTAGGAGAGCACATAGGGGCGAGAGAATTAGATTTTTTTCTCAATAACCACATCTCTTTGTGTAACCATTGTTTTGGATTTTTAGGATGTAAAGGCCCAAGGTGGTGAGAATGAAATGACTTGAATTTTCCATGTGTTATTTTTGGATATTGTGTGGATTATTTTCAAGAAAAGGTTTTTAGACAGCGTGTGATTCCAAGGCCCAGTGTTCCCAGAAAAAATGATTGAAATATATTAAATAGAATCAACACACCGTTTTCCTGAAAAAGTGAAATTAATCCTAAATGGGTTCTTGGATCAGATATACAAAGGAACTATTGAGTTCAGAATGTAAATTTTTGACTAGGTGTGACATAACATTTTTCAAAACAGGTCATTTGTGGAAAATTCATCACGGTTGAAAAAAAGAATAAAATAGTTAAATAAAATATTTTATTTAAATTTTTTCAAGGTAGAGATTGATGTGTATTTAAATATACAGTTATGGAGAGATCTTAGGGTTATACACAAAAACCTTGAAGCCATTGGAGAGATTTTGGAGATAGAATTGGAGGATTTTTATCAGAAGAACAATGTTGAGATCATGTATCAACGATTGATGTGCAACAGATTCAAAGGATCTGACCAATGATCACAATGAAGCCTTTTACTTTGTTATCAATTGATCCAAATTGAAGTAGGGAATTGTTTATTTAGATTTCCCTTCCCTGTGCTTATTTTATATGAAAAATGAAAATCAATTGATGAATGGATTGATTTGTGGATCGAGAATTTTTCATGATGGGTTAGTTTAATCATGATTTAGGAGAATTTTCTTTGTGAATAAATTATTGATTTTTAGATAGTTGTTATAATATAAACATACCATGATTTAAAAGAACATCAATTGAGGTTTGTTCTTATTGATTGTTCTTTTACTTTTCTCCTCTGATTCTCCATTCATCTCATGCATTCTTCATTCATCATCAGTTCTAAATATCCTAATGAATCGATCATTGTGCACCCATTTTTTGATGAAACGACTTGGAATATTAGATATGAGATCAGCATCACATGAATGAGGTGCAGCCACGGTAGCAACATTAGATCAGATGATGTAGATACCCGATTTTAGGTTCTTATGTATGTAACTATGAAAAATGTAAAAATATGTTTTACGATTGGATTGAAGGATGAAATATTATTGTTCGGTGATTTAAAGGTTCACTGGTCCATGATTAATGACTTATTGGAAAGATGGTCACCAGTTCAAAATTCATAAGAAGGAGAAGACTAATGTATTTCTTATCTATGATTCTAGAAAATATCGTATTACACACTGTGTAAATTGGATCTACACATTGTGTCCCCCTTATATAATGAATAGGGTTTTAGATGAACTTAAGTATCACATAGTGTGTGGCCCCTATCACATGAAATGTGGTCCCTCCCCAAAGACTTAGGGTGTATCTCAAAGGGTACACAAACACGAGTTGGAGTACATGGGTTGAAGCATGTCATTTACTCCCCTAAACAGACATGACATGGGCCAGAGTACACATGCTATATCATGTACGACTACATAGGCACATGTACACTAGAAAAATCTATGTAATGTAACATAGGTAGAATACACGAGAAGCCTATATATTGTTAACATAAATACAAACACAGGAAAGAGACACATACCATTTACCTGGGCAAGACCTGGGGTCAAGTAAGATAGAGTGTGACCCTTCTATACACCATGTACATTATTAAACATGTCTTGAAGCCTTTTTCCTCCATATATTGTAAAACTTTATTTAGGGTGAATTCCACTAATCCATTCCCTGAGGTTTATTATGGAATCTTCTTCTACTAATTGGAATACAATCCCTTCAGCATGAATTCTTTGATAGAGTTGTTGGAATCCCTATGAGAGGGCCAGAATGAAATCCTCAATTCATATTTATGCTCTGGGTAGAGTTCTTGGTATTGTTGTGACCAACACTATGTGGGTGCAGATCCTCTACTTAGTGGTATAATCTAGATTTAGTAGTTGGTATCACCCCACATCCTTGGGAGTGATCTACATATTTTTATCGTATCTCTTAAGACCATAAATGTTTACTTCCTATGATGAGAAATGATGATCACTATATATTGGTCATACATCATTGGTGCTATAGGACTCAAGAGTGTGTTCTCTTAGATGAGTTCTTTGAGAAACCTTCATGTTGGAATCTTAGCCTGGTCCAATATGGTTTTGAGTTAAATTTAGTTTTTTTGTCTTTGTTGAGTGTATCAGGATATTATTGTTATATAAGTTATAGGAATATACTTATGTAGAGATAACTGAATTTCCTTTAATTTATGGTTTATGGTTTCAAGTTGTTCTACTGAGTATTTTTATACTCACCCTTACACGGGCTTTTCTCATACATATTGTATCTTGTGTAGATGATTGACATTTTGACAAAGTATTAGATGGACCGGGACTAGATGGTGCTTAGTGAAACCAGACAAAAAAGTTGTTTTCTTAGGGTTATTTTAAATTATTCCTAGATTTACCTTCAGGGTGGAATCATGTTTTAGACTCTTTGTAGTGGGATTGTATTGACCCCCTTTTACTTTCCTTTACTTCTTATCGTACTCTGTTTCTAAGATTAAGATGTATGCATTCATGTTTGTTCAATTGTTTTTACATTTCAGCATTATATAGGCTTGGATATTTTTGTGTGTGAACATGTACATAGTCTAAGGACCCCCATGTCATTTATATGCCCACTCAGCACTAGTTGCTAGCCCCTAGCCTATTGGAGGCAGGATTGGGGAGTTACAGCAAGGCCGAAATGGGATGGGTCTTGACATTCACCATAATATAATTTTGAAATTCCCCATTCAAAGAAGAATTTTATTTTTTCAAATAGAATTTATAAAAGATTCAAAAATTGGATTTAAAATTGGTGTTCCGTTAAAAGGTGGAAAATTGCCTTTAGAAAAATTCTTCTTTTATGCATAATATTGTATTTGTTGTTATCTAATTCCTCTCAAATATATTGAATGAATTTTAGAAATAATTTATTGAATATATAATATATTTATTTCATTAATAATATTTACTAATAGAAAATAATTTAATTTATTAATATAAAACTCTTTTACGAGTATAAATATATTTCTTTTATATTCCATTGTATTTGATATTCATTTTTAATTAATTGGTAACCAATGAATTCAATGACATATTTTCAAAATTTAATTAATCATATTCATAAACATCAATTCAAATTCTAGGAGATAATTTACATATCAATAGTATTTGGTAAAACTCAGTCTTGCATGTAATGCAGGCCTTCGAAGGAACTTGTTGTTGTGTATAATGAAAGAAAAACTCAGTGTTACATTTAGAGAAAGATATAGAATGAACTGAATTTATTTAAAATAGTAAATATATCATCGAGTAACAAGAGGTTATATTCCTTTCTACATTTAGTGTTCCATGTCATACACGCTATCAAATAAAATATTATTCTTATAGAATTTTTTTGGGTTTTATAATGTAAAAAAATATCTATGATTGAAATGTGAAATCTTACCCTACAACTTGGACCTAGAAATGGGTAATTGTTTAGTGTATCTATGATATTATAGATTTTAATCAATCCTTGTTTTCCTATCCAATAATCTTCTCTCATTTTTATCTTTTTCTAAAGATTGTGCTTGGAATTATAGATATATTCCTCTACAGTCGGTTCGAGTCAAACACCAGAAAGGTTGTGATAGACATGCTTCTATGGTGGTGGGACCTAATGCACCAATATTTCCTCCTAATTAACCTACAGTTTCACCTCCTATTTTTTGAGAATTGGGAACCAATGCTCAACTTGGAGAGTGTTTCTTATGCTTTGTATAGTCCATAGAGGTAGTTCCATGGGAAGAAGTTCCCATAACCGAGTTTATGAGAGAGTTTCAATAGAAAAAAATATATTTTCTCTTGGGAAAGAGCTCCCCATTCTGAAAAAAGGTATAAGGACCATTCATATGGTTTTTGAGAACCTGGAGACTCCTCTAGAGAAAAGCGTGAAGCTGTCAGCCTATATGCTTCATGGATTTTCCAACAGATATTGGGACATTCTGAACCAAGTAGAATATCATTTGGGTATGGTCTAGAGGGATCTATATACTAGTTTAATTATGAATTCATTCTATAGATGATTAGAGTTTATAGATCTAGGTATTTCAGGCATCTAGAGCAGGGTACAATGTATATTATAGACTACTCATCTTGCTTTACAGATCTCTAACACTTCACACCCACTATTTCTAGTGATGAGCTGTCTAGGGTGAGAAATTTTTAGGATTGGATTATATATATCATATAATATGAGGTGAATGTCTTTCAACCATCTACCATTTAATAAAGTTAGAACCTTGACATTATCTCTGAGTGAAAAAAAGGAAGCTAAGGGTACAGGGCATGGTGGTACATCCCCAAGCCAGGGAAGTGCTTTGTCTAGTGGTAGTAAGCATCACCTTGAGGTTTCTAATCAGGGTATTGAAACTCAAAGTACTTTCATTGGTAGTTATATAGTATTCCATCGGTGTGGAAGGAAAGGTTGCATGACGAATCAGTGTGATACAAACCTAGTTGAGGTTTCAACCTAAGAAATAATGGTCTATCTTTGGAGATTTTCTGGAATAGTACATCGGTTCCCAATAGAAGAGGATTCACAGCTACTCATCAATATAGAGTGGAATTAGTAGCTCCATTTTTGGCCGGGGGTTGGAGTACTACCGGATATATATGACGAGGAGGTGGACAAGGTCGATATATCCATACTTATGATGAGAAGTTCCAGTAGTGTAGACCATCTCAAGAAGGTCAGGTTGTAGCTCAAGTTCATGGATCTGGCCAGTTATGTTCAGTGGAGCCTATACATAAGGAGAAGAGTGTCATACCATCAATAGTACAAGGTATGATCTTAGTATCCTCTACTTTTGTATCTACTTTGTTTGAAAAAGATGCTTCAGAATCATTTATATTTTTGGAAATCATGGAATGTATTGGGTAGAAAATTGAGTATTTCACTAGGGTGATGACTCTTGATTCAGCTTTTAAGAGTATGATCTGAAATTGTGGTCCAATGTATGGAGTGATCAATTGAGATAAATAGTTAATGTTTCTTTTGTAACCTTTTCATCCTCAAGATGGTAGGATTTAACATAATTATTGGGATGGAATGATTCTTTCCTTATCATTAACGTATCAATTTTTATCACCAAAGGGTGTCCTTGTCATCACCCATGTGTGTTAACTATATTCAGAAGGGTGAATGGTATTTCTAATAAAGTCAATATGGACCTTAGCATCATGGGTTTTGAGGAGTGTCAGGCCATATTTGTAGAATTTTTTTTGATTGATAGGGAGTACGATGGGAAATTTTTATTCTTGTTATTGATTGATTTATAGATTTCCCCCTAATGAATTTTGTAGGATACAACCTTATAGAGTGTTATATTATACCATAGATCATGTTTCATAAGATGAACCAGTATTTTTTCCTCTGTATATAGTGAATTCTATTGAACTTTGGGAAATAAAAAGGTATTTAGTGGAACTTGAAGCCAAAGGGTTTATACGGCCCAATACTTCTCCCAGAGGTTCACCTGTGCTTTTCAAAAAGAATGTCAATAGGAACCTCATGCTATGTAAGTATTATAGGAGATTCAATCAGAATATG
This sequence comes from Viscum album, assembly GCA_963277665.1. Taxonomy (NCBI): domain Eukaryota; kingdom Viridiplantae; phylum Streptophyta; class Magnoliopsida; order Santalales; family Viscaceae; genus Viscum; species Viscum album. Next base: position 1,574,272,549 of record OY728161.1, on the reverse strand, counting down.
GTTGATAATTGGTACCCATTTATATTTATAGATAATCTTCTTAACCAGTTCTCAAGATCCAATGTCTTCTTGAAGATTGATTTGAGATTAGGATATCGTGTATGGGTTAGAACCATGGATATATCAAACACAACTTTCTAAAGAATATATGGTCTTTATGAGTACTTATTAATGTCATTCATTGTAATGAATCATCTATCTATTTTTATGGACATGATGAATAAGGTTTCCCACCCATATCTATATTACTGTGTGGTCGTTTATGTGGATGATATCTTATGGTATTATCATACTTGATATTATCATGGAAAACATGTTTACATTTTTACTGAGTGCACTAATAGAGCATAGTATCTATGATAAGATTACAAAATTACACTTTTGGAATGATAAAATTCACTTATTATGTCACATTATATATGAATTATGGGTATCTATGGATCTAGAGAAGTTGAGATTCATGGTTTCTTAGGAGAAACACATGAACATTTTTGATATTTGAAGATTCATGGGACTAGTTGGTTACTATTGGCGATTCATTCAAAAAACTTCACACCTTACAACACCACTTACAAGATTGACCACAAAAGGTTTTATGTTTATATGGTCTAAAGCTTGTAAGAGAGCCTTTCAAGAGTCAAAAGGAAGGATAACCTCTTTGTTAACCCTAATTTCACTTGAACCTAGTAGAGGAAATAATGTTTATTGTGATGTATTAAGTATCGAGATGAGATACTTTTTTATGAAATGGGAATGAGTTATAGTGTATATGTCTTGTCAGTTGGGGCCACATGAGAGAAATTACTCGATGTAAGATCTTGAGTTAGTAGATTTTTTTCATGCCTTATGTAGTTGGAGACATTACCTATTTGGAGAACTGTTCATGGTATAAAAATGTTGTAATTAATCAAATACATATTCTACTAGTTTGACTTAAACCATTTACATACTAGATGGGTGTAATGTATTTAATATTTCAAGTATGATCTTTCTTACATACCAGGAAAGGATGATATAATTATTGATTTCTTGCGCTAAAAGACTTAGTCATAAGTGGATCTAGAATCTAGTACTAAATTGTAGTTAATGGCTCTTCAAAATGAATCTAGATGTTTAGGGGTGTCGTGAGAATCATTTTATTATGGATTTAGAAGTGGCTTCATCACTTCTCGATTGAGTGAAGAGGAAGAAATTTTTTAATCTTGAAGGTTCATTACTAAGGAAAACTATTTCTGGTGAGGAAACACTGCCTAGTTGGGTTATCAATGAGGATGATATCCTGCATATCGATGGGAATACTAGGGTACCTACAGATATGAAAAATGATTTTATATGCGAATATCATGATTCTAAGTGGGTATTACATCTATAACGTCCCATGATATACTATGATTTACACTACCAGTATTGGTGACATTGTATAAAAAATATGATAGAAGGTTTTGTTACTCAGAGCTACACCTATCTGCAGGTGAAGGAAGAACACCAGTGGATTACAGGACTTGTATAGTCATTACCCATTACAAAGTGTAAATGAGACGATTTCACTATGGATTTCATGATGGGGATACCAAAATCACATTACGAAAATGAATTTATATGGGAGATTATGAATTTCATGATGAAGTTTTCCTATTCATTGCCTATCTAAGAGTCATTTTTCAGAGGATGAACTTGGAAGACTCTATGTCTAAGAGATTATATGACTTCATGGGGTTCCACATACCATTATATTATATAAGGACACTTGATTCACTTCTCAATTATAGTAAGGGTTTCAGAATTCTCATGGTTCAAATGTACTTCTGTGTAAAATATATCAATCATAGACCATTCTTCAGTCTGAGCATACTATACAAGTACTAGTGGATATAAATCAAGTGTGTTCCCTTGATTTTGGATGTTATTCGGAGAGAAAATCATCTATTTTTTAATTTTATAATAATTATATTTTTCATGTGACTATATAGATGGATCCTTATGAGGCCCTATACAATAGGCCATTCTAACCACTTCTATGCTAGATAGAGGCAGGAAGGTAGTGCTACCGAGACCCCATATCATTCAAGAGACTTTAGAGAATGTACAAATAATTAGTAAGTGAGTGGATATTTTTTATTCTATGAAAATTTATTATACCAATCTTCTTCACCGACCTCTACAATTAGAGGTCGGGGTTCGGTTTGGTAGTTTGCTTTTTCCAACATTAGGTCATCGACGAGTTCAAAGGAAAGGTAAACTATCACCTAGATTCGTCTGATCATTAGAGGTCATAGAAAGTTTTAGAACGATAACATAACAGATATTCCTTCTTCATAATTATAGGGTTATGAATAATGCTTTCCATGTTTCTTAGATCCAACATTATTAGTCTGACCTATATCATGAATTTGATTCTAAGGAAGTTGATTTATAGAATGTTGCTTCTTTTTAGGAGTATAAAATTATTATTTTGGATGGTAACATGAATTATATTAATGAGAAGTCAGTTTATATGGTTCAGGTTCTATGTCAGCATGTTCATGAATATGATGATACTTAAGAGTGGGAGTTTGATATATATTCCCAGCATCTTGAGTTATTTCTGGATGCTGCTCAACCACCCTCACAAGGGAAACTTAGGGAAAAGTTGTTTTAAAAAGGAAAGGTTGTATATTACGAGTTTTCTATTGAGGTACATGCCCTTTTGATTTCAATCTAAACATTTCATTTTACCTTAATGAAAGTTTATTAATATGTTGTGGAGATCTCATGAGAGTTCATGCTTGGTTTGGGGCATGATGTTCTTGGGAGTATAGTTTGTACAACGTTAGTAGTAATTATGAACCTCAATCCTACGATCATGTATGGGAGAAGAAAAGTTATCCAAATCATTGACTAGAGGAATCATGGTAATTAAAGCCCTAAAATACATTAAAAAGGTAAAATGCATAGTGTTTTTATTGTTTATCAAACCATGCACTAGACTATGCATGGTATTTTAATGGTTTATCAAACCATGCACCTAATAAATTATATAAAAAATTTAATTTGTGAATATAATGAAATATTTATTTGGACTTCTAATTATTTATGACTTTTAAATTTTTTGGTTATAGAAATTTTCCATCCATTAAAAGTGTTCCATGCCTCGAGTAAGCCTCAGATCCCAATCATGGATTTCTTGATCGAACTCATAGAATGCCACTAGATTCATTGATGAGAATTCCAAGTGGTAAACCACCCAGAGTTGGTCTTTATATTAATTTATTAATGCCTCATATTGATATTATATTATTTTTATGTATTATTCAATAAATCATAGAATGATAGGGATGATATCCTAAGGTTTTTTGATGTCTTTAGATAGGGAATACCTAAAGTCATACCCATGGATTCCAATTGAGCTTACCTAGATCACACATATAGTTTCCCTCCAATCGATTATAAATCCTACATGTGAGATTCTAATGATTCATCCTTTATAATACACTTAAAACCAAATGGATTAACTTCATGGGTTGATCATTGGGAGTTAGATCAACTTCCTATATCCAAGAATTCCATTTTTCTATCATTAATTATAAATGGTTGTGTTATATGTGAATGAAGAGACGTGATGTATGGATCTCTTAGAGTTATTATTTCATGGATTCTTGGGATATAGGCCATGGGTTCTTTGATTACCTATAGGTTATATTATCAAAGATACTCAGATTAGGAAAATGTAGGCATAGTCAGTCATGTATCCCAATAGGATCCCATCCTTGACATGGTTTTACATTTACTTCATTACCTTATTTATCATAGCTAAACACTATTACATTTTATTTTCATAGATGGAATTTTTATTAGATGTCACTGGTGGTGGCCCATTGAGTTTTACTCACACCATGTTCAGTCCATCATTTGGTATCCATGCATACTTCTTGGATATATGTCGGGGTAAAGGGAAGAACCCATCTTTGGATGTAAAACTTCTTTCTAGGATTGGAGTATAGGATCATAGGACTGATCTAATGCTCTATATTCTCATAGAGATAACTATTTTCATTATTTCTATTCCTTTTATTACATTTTTATTGTATATATGCCTGTAAATTTTTTTATACATGAAACAATCTTTATATGAATCTAGTTTCTACCTTATATTTATTATTATTAGTTAAATGATTTAATCTTATTGTTTCTTTATATTATTTTTGAAGTATTATTATTATTTACCATTGTGATGTAGTATAATAGGGATGGTATAGTCTCCCCACCATACCACCTCATACCCTCTATTCTAGTCAGATGCCTCTATCATATATGGATGAATTATTGAGGCTATGTGGCCCTCGGGATCAGTTAGTTATGAGTGAACCAAACCCGATACATCAAAGAGTGGTATCAGAGGTTTCTTTTCATTTTTCCTTACTATTTTGGGATTGTAGACATGAGATTAGTAGGTGTTTAATTTTGGTAATGATCCTATTCATAGGATTATCTAACTCCCATATAGAGGAAAACAATGTTTCTAAGTATGAGACTTATTATTATGGTTTTCACTTAATAATATTGTATAATTTTCACCATTGTGTGACACAATTTATTTATAGTGTTTTTATGAATACAGGTTTTTACCCTTGGGTTAGTATGGTAAGGGAACATTGCATTATGCATCACTATAGGAACTTGTGAATTTATATGTAATGCATATATAAATAAATGTTTAATTCATCAACTCTTCCATACTATGTGTGCCTTGATTGTTATACTTGTAATTGTACTAATGTTTCTCACAGGTTTAAGGTGAAAAATAGTTTTTTTCTTAAGGTTTATTCATTAACCCAAATGGTTCTTTACCCCATATCTTTATGGTGGCACCTTAACTAACCAATTAACACATGTTTAATCCATAGAACTTTAGTTACATGGAAGAAAACATTAGTTTGTTTTAGTGAAATAGATTTCACTTGTAATTTATAAATTTTGTGCCTCTATAAATTTGAAATTGTAATCTATATAAAATCCCCATGAAAAAACATAGGACTAGGAGAACAAATAGTTGTAGAATAATTCAGTATTCATAACCGACACCTCCACCGTATAATAAAATCCCCATGTGGAAACAAAGGACTAGAAGAAAGAAAAAGAAGGATGGTTTTCTCTAAGAATTGAAATGATATTCTACTAGTGGTAAAAAGGTGTTGTGGCCAGATATTTATTTTATAAAACAAAAAATCAATTTTCAAATATAGAGTGAAAGGGAAGAGGGAACACTTGGATTTCCAGAATCTAAGAGAGAGATCCTGATTTAATATACTTACAATGACCACAAAGAATCTTCTTAAAGTATAGTTGAGCCTTATAACACTCTACATACCCCTTATCCATGAGAATGAACTTCACCGAGGGAAGCAGCTAAAGAACCACCACCCCATCCATGGATAGATTTGTGAAAGAGGGAAGAATAATCATAGAAAATGAAAAATTAGAAGGAAAGTAGGGAATTTTATAAATGATATAAATAGAATGTATACTCTCATTTTTTTGGAAAATACTAATAATTATAGAGAAATTGTTTTGATGAATTATACATTTTTAATAAATTTAATAATTTTGAAAAAATTATTCAAAAAATGTATTGATAAAATTATAGTAATGATTATAAAAATAAATTATCAACATTGAATAAATAAGTAATAATCTATAAAGGATTTTAATTTAATTATTTATGGACAAATAATGTTTTTTAAACATTTTTATTGTACATGTTATATATTTTATTTAAAAAATACATTTCTATTATTTGATGTATTAAATTTAAAATAATTTTTTATACATATAAAAAATGAATAATCTTTTATATATTGATTATATATTGGTTAGAAATTAAGATAAAATCATTCGATGGTAAACAATGATATTTTTTTAGAAAACTATTTTTAAATGAATAATTTATTTTTATCTTATTTAATTGAATTAAAACCAATTGATAAATTATTTTGAGAAAAATTATTGATAATATATTAAAATAAATAAATTAATTTTCATTTAGTTCTCATTATTAGGAAAGTAATGAGAATAAATTTATTTTTATTCTTAAGGAAACATTTCTCTAAAAATGTTGTTACATGTTATGTGTGATAAGATTAAAATCCACTTTTACAACATATTGAAATTTAATCTTATAAAAAGTTTATAATATTTATATTAAGAATATTCAAATTGTTAAAAATTTCTATTTCATTTTTAATCATTATTAATAGTTACCATGATAAATTTTTTCACTATAATGATGGGTAAAATGGTTAAAAGGGTAGTTAAACTACGGGAAAACACAACAATTATCCCTAAAAAAGTATCAATTTTATTGGCTGTGTAGATTTTATACCTGCCTCATCTTATCTTATAAATTTTGAAAAAAGTTCCACTTTCCTTTGAGAATTATATTTATTTTATTTTAAAGTTATAAGTATTTACAAGAGTGTAACCCCTACGACTTACAAAAGGATCCCCTCACCACCTCACGTATCCATGTAATTTTAGTACCTTATGTTGACCAAGTAAAAAAAATCCCTCCCTTTCTCTCTTTTTTAAATCCTTTAGTTTAGGAACTCACCAAAAGTCCAATCTATGAATGCTTAAGGAGATTTCCATAGGAGGGTATCTGAGCAAAAGGTGATTGTTTTAACCGAGTTATTGCAATTATATTTATTCTTACATATCCTCAAAATATTCTACATACATTATAATATAATTAAAGATGTATCATTATTATACTTAAATTTTATTATTTTTATGGAATCACCATTACATAATCCCTTCAAACTGTATGAAAACTTCATCGTGTTACTTGCGGACTACAGCCTCCCTGAATGATGTATTTAATTTTTTGTCACTTTAAAACATGTATGGTTCTAAAAATAGATTTAATTATTAAATAATATGTTTATAAAATTATTAAATTTATGAAAGTATATTTTTTCCATTAAAATATTTACAATAAATGGGAATTGTAAAATTCAACCGCTTAAATCTAGCATACCGAGACAATTTGACTTTTAACAGTTCTATCTAATTTAACATATTCAAAAGAATATTATTAAAAATAATTAATCATTTTAATATCATATTATTTAAATCATTGAACTTCTATAAAATTGATATTATCGTTGTAAAATATCATTTTAACTCATTTAGTTATTATAACATGCTCTTATTTAGGTCAGTCTAACCACATAAAAAACAATGTTATAATATTTATATAGTGAATGATTAATAATTTTATAAAATTTTAACATTAGATAAAATTAATTAATTTAATATGTTTTAATTATTCTTTAATTGATTTATTCATAATTTTTTTCACTAATAAAAATCAATTTATTATGGAAGCAAAATTTCTAAAAAAATGAGATTTTTAATATTTTTATTTTTATCATCATCATAAGTTACATGAAGTTAAAATGTAAATAAAAATATATATAAATAGAATATTATAAATCTTAATTATAATCCTATAGATGATGAAACAATGACCAATGTGTAAGGACCAGAACCACCAAATTGGAACATGTGTGGAAAACAGAATAGTTAAAACAAAAATATTTATTTTAATAAAGAATTATGAAAAAGTGGATTATAATAGCATGTTATCTAGTAATATTAATATAAATATTGTTATTATGTAGATTTATCATAAATCCAAATTTATTATATAGTGAACTTAGATTGTACTAGACCAAGTAGGAATCCAAGGTAGGGGTTTCTCGTTTCAAGAATCATTCTTTGAGACATGTTTTGAATTATGCACATGTTTTCATTATACAATGTATATGATGACTCTTTTAAATATTACATCATGATATAGTATTTAATAATGTTAATTAAATTTCATTTTAATGTTCTCTCTTTCAATAGTTTGTTATTCAAGTGTTCTAAAATCCATATGGCTTTTTTCTCAATTTCAATTTATTCTGAAATATTTCATGTTGTGCACCATGATTTATTTTATATGGTGTACATATTAACCCATGAATATGTTTTGAAATATTATTAAATTTAATTTATGGGATTTAAAAAATCATTTCATGTTTTAACTTTTAATGGATTTTTATTTGAATGTTACTAAATACAGAATGGTTTATATTACAATCTCACTTTTTATCAGGATTGATTATGTTTCAATTTCCATTTGGAGTCATTTTAAGATATTTATCTCATAAAATACATTTATTATTTTATCATATGTTCATTTCTAGGTTTTTTTATGTATTCAGTCTATTTCCCTCTCTTTGGTACTCAAATCCACTGGAATAATGTTTATAATTAAAACTATCCTTATTTTTTCATCTAGAATATTTATCTTCCATGTACATATTAATCAATTTTCATCAAGAATGTTATATTTTATAATTCATTGATTTGTTAAGTTCAAATTCTATAAAATTTTTCTTTATATTAAAAAATTTAGAAGTAATGTTTTTAATCTTTCCATACTCTTTCCATACAAGTCATTTTTAATTTGTTTATAAAAGTGTGAAAGAAATCTATTTTTAACATTTTCTACATTAACAAATTTTCCCACCATCGTGAACATTTTTTAGTAATTATCATCTCTTTTAATTTTTTATGTTTTCTAAAAAATAATATACATTTTTATCATTTTTATCATTATTTATTTTTATATTAAATGAAAAGGATATTATTTTCCTAAATTTTTTAAAAAGAAATCCATTCAATTTATCTATATTTTTATTTCCACTGAAAAAATTTCTACTTAATCATATTTTTATTTCAATATTTTATTATTATAAATTATTTTAAAAATAATTTTTTAAAATTCATTATGATGTCTCTTGAAAATGGTTCTTGAAGTAACTTTTAATTTCATTTTTACAACAAAGTTACAAAACATTAAGGAAAATTATTCTAGCGTTTCACTACCATTTTCCTCTATTTTCCAAAAGACATGAATTTTATACAAAAATAATAATTTTTGATGAATTTATGGTCTTCTTCATTCCATAATGATTTATGTTTTATACCTTAATTAATGTAAAATGGTTATTCAAAATTTACTCACTTTATTATGTTTATATTCTAATCACTCTCCATATCACATTTGACATTATATTTCTCTTTTGTATCCATGTTCATTATTATCATGGATGTATTCTGCATCATTTATAATATTGAATTATTCATATATTTAGAACTCTATATGGTGTGAATACCCTATAATTATGAAATCATATTTATGGGTGATCATAAAGAAATATATTTTTGATATTTAATAATAAAATATTTATAATCTATTAAATTTTTAATTCTATATGGAATATTATTGATTATTTAAGGTAGATTTTTTATGTATTAGGAAACATTGACAATAATAATATCAATACAGATGATTATTGATTATCAAGGTAGGCCAATCATGTATTGAATATTTTATTTTTTCCTTTTCATATAATGAATTCTTTGGTATTATTTAAGTTGAAATTGGGTCCCGATATAATATAGTCACATGAAAAATTAGTAAGACTAATGACACAAACTAGAATAGGTATTATTTGGTGTATGTAAGTCCATATAATTATATATACTTTTCTGAGACCTTGAAATTATAGATTATATTTTTTGAAATATCTTGTTTTGGGTCTTGTTGATATGGATCATATTTTTTATAATGTTTTCGTCGAAGGCCTCGATGGTATGATATTCAGAATTATGTATTTCATCACTATAAAGAGAGTTATTAATTTTCATGTGATTGTGTAAATTTTTATGATATCAGTGCATAAATTTAATTATTAATTTATTGATTATATGGCACATTTATTTATTATTTTCTCTTTCATATTAGTCAAGTTTTGTTTCACTGTGATAGATTCCACTGTAAAATACCCTTATTGATCATTTGAGAAAACCAATCTTATGTTTTCATTTCCAAATGTTATGAAGAAGATTAATTTGAATGATATTTCAAGAAGAGGAGTATATGTGTATAATTTGGTTAGAGATGTTGAAGAATTATTATAGAATAATAAAATCTTTGTATAATGGGGAAAATCTCCATTAGGTGAGAAAGATATAGATTTATTAAGTAATGTGTTTCTTAATAATCTAAAGATCTAAACCTAAAAAAGGTCTTGGGTATGTAATTGACTAAATAATTACTTTTTTATGTTGTAATGAATGATGGTTAAAATTGGGTCTCATAGTTGGTGTTAATTCCAGTATGTAAAGAATATTTTTTTAACACCAGATCCGGGTGCATGTTTCTGGGGAGTTATATATTGTAGTCACTAGATGTCATGGTAAAAAGGATTATATAGGTATAAATATGATTTATTTGATAAATATTGGGTTTTACATATTCATATGAGATATGAGTATGTTTTATGGGTATCACACCATACCATTTAATAGCTTGAGTGGTAGAGAAACTTTGTTAGAGGCCAATCTTTTCTTACATCTTTGAATGGGGATTTCATATTTGTTATAAACACTACTAAGGACATCAAGGCCATGCAGTTGGACCTTTTGATAAGGATTATGTTTTGTAAAATTTATTTGTTCTAAAATAAAGATATTTTAATTAACTATATCCAAAAGAGTTTTATGTGGGTTCATGAAGTGTTTTGAAATATTTATGGGTTTTAAGTTCAAGTGAAGGATTGTTGGATATATACTTAAAGGTGTATTTTGTATTAAATAATATACATCATATCACATGTAGGACATTCATTTGATGAAATTCATAGCATACGGTATTATCATACTATAAAATGGCAAGGTATTACACTTATTCCTATATGATATAGTATGATAAGACTTAGGATATGATTTATATGGAAATCAATCATCTACCACATCCATACTATATAGTTTCATCACTTCATTTATTAAATTGCATACCTTTATTGAATTGTACACTGTAGAACACTCCTATGGGAAGTAACATATGTGTTTTATGATATGGCACCCAATGTGCTCGATATGGATGATTATATTAATTAAATGAAGTGAGTTTTTCATGGCCTATATTATTAAAGGGTTATCTTTATTAGAGACTGCCGCAATTACTTCTATTCCAGTCAATTCTCTGAACCTCTTAAAGCATAATATGTCACTAGGTGAAGGCGCTAGCATCTGTTCTGCACTTTGAGTCCTCAAAATATGATATTGTATCCAAGTTCTGTGTAATACCCTTTTAGGTTGGAAGAATTTGTTTTCTTATTTGCTGATCCACCTCAACCATACACCATATATGAAAAATATGGAGCCTACTACTATTTCATGTAAGTTACATTGTTCTTTACCATTCCTTTCACATTGATCCATTGAAGATAAATTGGCCATATATGGCTTTGTTTTTACTTAATAATTTCATATGTTGATCCCTTAAACCCATCATATATTTGGATTTTAATTTGGGTTGGTATCGTAAGATATGAATTTTATAAATAGTTACACATCAATATGGGTTGAATGTATTAATTTGGTGAAAGAAATGATATTACAAAATAGATCACTTGAATAATTCAAAAATGTAAATGGAATAACCTGAGATATAATGGTGAGATTAAATCCCCTAAAAATACTAAGTATTATATTCCTTAAAAAGTGGCACTTTTCAAGACCTTGATCATTCAACAGGGTAGGTAATTCTAAATTTGTGTTCCGTTATATTATATTGTCTAAGGAATACAAGAAATGAGTGACCCTAATAGGATTAGGATCCAATTATTGGCATTTACTTTTGGTTATACTTTATTGGGAGACCCTAATAAGATTAAGTTACATAAATAATAGAGTTATTTTAATCTATATAAAGGATCAGGATAAAGAGTAATCTACTCAACAATCTATGATATATATCTGATATGATTAACATGATTGTATGTCTAAATATGTAAGTGATGAGGGAAATGATAATGTTACGAAATTTTTAGTGAAATATAGATCTTATACCAATAATTGGTATAATGGGAATAAAAAAGGATTAATAATTTTAATGGGATCACATTTAATATAACAAACTCATTGGAATGGTATAGAAACTTATGAATCATTCTTAAGTGAGAAGAAAAATTCTATGTGATAGAGTAATACCTTTATGATTAACCAACTATTTAAATAGTTCAACAAGTGGATCTAGATGATTATGGGAAGTATATAAGAATTAATTAAGATTTAATTTATGTCTTATTCTTACTATAGAGTCAGCTCTATTTTTTTCTTTGAAAAGGTTTTGAAAATATGAATGTGTTCAATAAAATGTTTTCCTATTTTTGAAAGGTGTTCAGAATATATGGACTATTCATGTAATGTTTTGATTGTTATGTTGTGTCAAAAGTACAATGGTATATTAGATTAAACTATAATATGATGAATTTATTTTTCTAACAGTCATCCGTTGTCATTAAAACCTTGAGATAAGTTCTAAAAAGACTGAAACTACATTTATTTGATGGAATTTTACATAATACCTGAAGGAATTTGATAATATCCATGGAATTTCCATGTTATATATCATTGTTATTAAAATAAATTATTTTATATTTAAGGGAATATAATAATAACTGTATATTTTAATAATATTATAGGTATATAAGAGTTTAAAATTTGGGAAATAAATTATAGATCTTTTAATTTTCCTTAGATTAATAAAGTAAATGGTTATAGAATCACAGTATTTAATGTAAGGGAATATATTAATCTTGGATGGATCTATATAGAGGATGTGTATCTTTATCTCAGTTTCCTTAAATGATAAGATAATTTGTTAATTAACAAATAGTTTTTATAAATAATATGATAAGATAGTTTTAATACACATTGTTTTTTTATTTAGAAGATTTTATAACACTTATTAGGAGAAAATGAGTATAAAAATGTTTTATTTAAGATACAAGTTTTTATCTAGAATTTTATTAAAAAATGGGGGATTTTATCTCACCACCATTAGTAGAATATTTTAAAGTCTTATTTTCAAAATATTATTCCAAACATATATAATAGAATATACAATACAAATATAATAATTTATTTGTTAAATGTTCCCATTAAATAAAATACATGTTATTTATTGACTCAAAGGAGTTTTTGTGTATTATCTTGATATTATTAGGATAGTATAGTTTATAATATTCTTTTAGCAGTATGTTTGGACATAAAATAGTTCAATTGTTAACAAATAAAAGATAATCCCGATCAAAATTCAAAGTGAATTTCACTTAATATCCTAAAAGAGTATATGGTACGTTGATAATGATAAATGTAAGGGGTCTTATTTTGTTACTGTAACAATGTGAAAAAAATTTATTTTCTAAAGTAGTTTTCAATTGGTGGAAGCTAAGTGGTTAAGTCAACCCTTTATCTTCCATGAAACCCCAAGTGAAATCCAATTAGAGGGATATTTTGGATTTACTATAACGGTATTTTAGTAATGTCGTTGTAGGTACAGTGTGGTGTTGTATCAACTAGAAATATTCATCTAATTTGGAACTTCAAGCCAACAATTCTAGACAACATGAAATAGGGCCTTTGGTCCAGCATAGTCCTTTAGGTTATAAGGCCTTTGGGCTACCTCAGTTTCTATTCCATTAGATTTCATGTAACATGACCATGAATAATTTTGGGAATACCAAATAGGAGTATTCCCCAAAATAGAATTTAGTGTATGTAACTGCTAATAAAGAAGAGCCAACCAGATTTGAAGAATGATAAGGTATGGAACTCACTATTGGTACTATGCATCATATAAGTCTGAATGGGGAAATTCTATTTTTTCATCCATGAATAATGGTGAGTAAGGTTCCTTCAATGATGTAGATGTTGGTGAGGGGATGTTCTAGTGTTGTTGGGTCTTCGGGCCTTCAGGTCATGTAATGGTCCTTGAGCCTCTAGGACTTCACGTCACATAATGGTTTTTGAGAATTTGGGCCTACAGGTCAAGTAAGGGTTCCCCCTTAACACATAAAAGGGATTTTACTTAAAAATAAATAAAAAACATAAAGGCTTTCAGGCCAAGTTGACCACCACCACCTAAATGAGGTTATATTGTGTTAGTAGATAAATAATATAAAGGGTTACATTAGTTCCCAAAATGATTTCAAGGAACAAATTTGATGGAATGGTTCTAAGAAAGATGATGATTATGGACTTAGAAAGAGTTCTATGTTGAAAATATAAGTTATTAATATTTTAATTTTTATATTGCGAGGTTAATGATTTTGAACACTTTGTTCAAAGAGTGTAACATTAGGAACATTATTCCTAAGTCTTTCCCTTATTAAAATTGGTTAACTTCACAGATGTAACTCACTAAATAGTTTAGTGTGATGGTTTTATTATCTGGTCACATAAAGGCATGGCATAGATTATATACAGATGTGAAGAGTTTAACTAAACCTTAAAATTTCAGCAAGTATAAGGATGATCCAATAGTATATCATATGTGATATGATGAGATGGGTTATTATGAATGGTTTTTAATAAAATTCATGAAGGGGATTAATAATATAAAATTTTGCATGTTATGTAACAGTAAAACTCCATTTTATCATTCTTTCACGTTGGATACTCATTTATTGTGAAGTGATTTGATAATTTATCCCTCAAAATATGACTTTGAGCTATCCATAACCATTGTTCATCCTGTAGTATTACAATTTTTTATGGAATTTTAAGTTTAGTTATAGTATGTTTCTTATATTTGGTTATGATGTTTTCTCTTGAGACACAAAATGAGTTTTGTATGACTGATGGACCATAAAGTATATTAAATTGTGCCTCATACACAATTTATTTCTTATACTAGGGATTCATGTTTCATATTAGTATTTCCCAAATACTTGAGGTTGGAAAGATACCTATCTTGAGAACCTTCATACTTTGATTTCATTCTTAGACAAAAATGATGCTTAACTAATTTGGGAGTAGTTATGTATGTTTTTGATCAAGTCGTCAGCTGAATCTTAACCAAGACATGATTTTCCCTCTCATATAATGAGTTTGATATTTGGGCCCTTGATTAAGATAGACTAAGGAAATGTACTGGTATAGAAAGATAAAATATATGATGTGATTGTCTATCAAGTGAAGGGATGATGATATGCTCATCTATAAAAGTAAATTACATGTTATGTATTCATTGACATGTTCTGTCTATACTTAGAGATTAAAGAACATACGAATAACAATAAAAGAAAGACATAATTTATGTCCCATGTTTACACTAGTAGTTCCAAGGTCCGGTGGGATCACTAAGAGGGGGAGGGGTGAATTAGTGATCCCGTTTTCTTTTAATGATTTTTTCTCATTTAAACCAACCATTGTGACTAGTTAACATCTTGATCCAATATTTTTTGTCTCCTAGCCATACCCAAATTCATATTGAAATAACGTCTTAGGACAATGTTGTTTTTAGAAGGTTTTTCATCATGATGAGAGCCTAATCTTATCCAATTTTAGGTTAAGTTCCAATAATTGGGTTTCAACTATAGATAAATAAGTATATATGTATATATCATATATTTAATATACTTTTTGATAAACTCCCAAAATTCATGGAATGAAGTGAATATACTTGTCACCACATTTTAGGTTCTTTATATAGGAATCCACTATCTGAATCTATCTCCATAAAAGCTTCTGACCATCACTAGATGGGGTCTTTATACTACCCAATGACATTTCTTCAAAGGGTCTACTCAAAACCCTTTTTTGAAATCATATTTGAAAGCTCTTGTCCCCTTATATAGTGTATATGTTGACTTGTTCTTCTTCAATTCTGTACTTCCTAGTTTTTCAAAGTATTTATAGCCTTTATCACCTTTGTCTCTTGAAGATATAATAATATCATAGTTTATAAGAATAGTTTTCTACTTCTCACCTTCTCCTTGGGATATGAGAAAATAGATGTAGTATTATACTTGTTCTTCTCCCAATCATCTTCTATAATACATTTGTATAATAGGATAATTTTTCTTATTCCTCAATAAATAAGGATGTCCTAGAAGTAGTAAAATTATATCTATTCGATACATAAAATTCCTCTCCATTATAATTCTACATTTTGTATCTCTTATTAATCTTATATTTCTTCTTCCACACTTACGTTTTTATATTTATTTATTCAGGAATATTGTTTCCATATTTGAATTATCCAAACCTCATGTTATTTTGTTGTAAGAGATATCACATTAAAATCTCATTAAATTAAAGGAAAATCCTTAATTAAAATATTCCTTAAGACTCAGTATTTCTATCACATGATATTTTAATTATCAAAGCTATTTTTCCTCCAAAAAAATCACATATTTTTATATTTTATATTCTTCCATATGTTCATGGAAGAATTCATGTATGAAAAACAACACTTCCCTTAAATAATTTAGAACACTCCAATAATTCATCATGAATCCTAATTAATTAAATTAATTATTATATTTAAATCCTTAGATATTATTGAAAATTATCTTATAAATTAAACTAAAATACTTTAAAATGTTTAATTTTATATTCTTAGTTTCTCATGATTTTTTCGAAGTCATGAAATAAGAGTGAAATAATTCTAATGTGACAGAATCATAAAATTCTCATAAACAAAGTACTTCTAAGTTTATCATTCATAAATAATTTTCCTCAAAAATATCATTTTTCCATTATTCTTATAAGAATAAACTACATCATACTCAACTGATCTTACATCAATCCACTAACTCTTACATGGGTACTTGGGTAGGATGAATAATCTTATGTCGAACAAAGACTCCTATGAAAATTCTCCCACACATGAGTAATTTTTATGTACTTTACTCTTACATAGTCTGCATGATTATTGACTTTGTAAATTTCTCATCATCTTTAACTATATAAGTATAAATGATCTTTATGTTACTTGGGGTGGAATTCAAATATAACACTTAAATTCTTCAATAGATGACTTATATATAGAGTGGATTATGATTACATGATCTCTAATGACTACTAATCTTATCCAGATGACTCACACATGAATCCTAAATGATTTATATGTAGTTATCCCTTTTCCATAATCTCAAAGACTGAACTAGAAAGGATAATTATATAGATCCACATATGAGTCCTTACTTTGATAATATTGAGCTCCATTACAAAATTATATCTTTGATAAATTACATATCAAGTCATCTTAGCTACTTATCTTGTACCTCAAATCAACATAGAATCATCATCTAAAAGGTCTTTATCACCTATTAAAAAAATATTTTCCTTCCATAATATTTTGGATGGTTTATTTACAACTTTAAGTAGATTTCTTCTATCATATAAATTCTTTAATTGTATCACCCTAAGTTTTTTGGAAATATTTTTTTAATAAATTAAATTTATTTGATATCTTGTGGTGCATGCAACATCGACTTTTAACGAACCACAATATACTATTTATATTATTATTTAAACATGACAATTATATCCTAGCTATTAAAATTGGTGGTGTGAAAAGGAATAACCACATTTTAAAATTTATGTATAATGGTTTTATGTAATGAAATTATATTGATAAAAAAGTACATAAATTTTAGTAAATACTTTATATGTTTTGAAAATACTATTTTCTCAAAAAAAATTTCCTTAATTTTTGTGAATATATAATAATTTTTTTTCTCCACTTATAGAAAATTTATTTGGAAAAATAAAATTCATTTTTTTAATCTACATATAAAAATTATCATTGAGTGAATTTTGGATAATTTTATGCTCATATTAATTTTTCAATGAATAGTAAAAAATACCGACTTTATTAAAAACTGTATATTCGTTTAAAATGTTTACAAGATATGTTTTACATAAATACGAGTTTTAAAGTAAAATTAGTTCAATTATGTATTTATTAATCCAATATAGTTTATTGGAATCAATTTCATATTGAATTTTGTTATTAAAACTTTTTATACTTCTAAAACTGTTCTTCTTGGAAAACCTCTTTTTTTTCACATATGTGGGATTAATTTTGAGTTAAATTATTCCCCTTCTATGAATTTAATTTTTATAAATAGATTAAATATTTGTAATCATAAAAAATAATATTATATAATAATTTCAATATAATTTTTTCTATAATAAATAGTATAAATAATAAAACTTAATTATTGTGGTTAAGGTTAAATTGGATTTACTAGGGGTTAAACTAATATGATAAGGGTTAAAAATAACACAATACTTTTAAAAAACCCAATTTATTTCCATATTTGGACCTTCTATAAACTTAGGTTTGATACTATTCCATTTTTTATAATTTTTTACAATTTATAACGTGGGTACACCTTTAAAAAAATCTAATTGTTTCGTCTACCCAACTTATAAAGAGGCCACCCCTCTCTTTTTCTCTACACACTTAAAACCCCATTTTTTCGGCCAATAACATACTATATCAATTAATTACTGGTATTAACACTTCCTAGGGTCCTTATATTGATTATTAATCTCCCCCATGATTTCTTTTGGGGTTAACATAAGGAGGTTATCCAAAGAAGGTATATTGTTCTTAAAAGAATCTTTTTATTTTATTTATTCTTCCACATCATTAAAACCTTATGTAACATTGATTATATAATACCCAAATATATTAAAAACAATTATATATTATTATATTAATATAATTACCTATATCTATCTCATCCACCCTCAAATTGGAAATCAAATCGTCAAATGTGTGTACAACGTACTATAGCCTCACGAACTAACATAGTTTGTTTTCCATTAGGATTTCTCATGGATTTTTATGATGATGGATTTGAAGTATATGTATATATATTATATTTGTAAAATAATTATACTTATATAATTACTATATCAAATATACCTTTTTAGTTTCCATTCTATGAGGGATATGATAATGTCGCTCATTTGTATGGCGAACTACCTCCCCCTGAAGTAATGTGATTCATTTTTCACTAATGGTTTATATGGAAGGTAATATAAATTTAAAGATTATATTTGATACTTATGAACTAAAAATAACTATTTAAATCCAATGCAATATCTATATTCTTAATATCCAACCCCTTGAAAAAAAAATAACGTCGGTCGTGTGTATGGTGGATTATCGCCACACAAACCGATGTGATGTGTTTTTCATTTATATTTTACAAGAATAGTAATAAGGATGTATTAAATTAATATATATATATATATATATATATATTACATCATAATAATTATGTAAAGTTAAATTATTATTTTCCTTTTTTTTCATTCCGTCTGTCGAAAAATAAAATCGGGTTCATGCTTACGTACAGTTTACCGTCACAATGAACAATGAATTTCATCTTTCTATATGAATATTTTATGAATTGTTTTATGTTATTATATAATATAAATTTATTATATTGATATCATAATGATCATTTTTTATGTTATGGAAACATGATAAAAGTACAGGGACCAAAATTATATAATGACAACAGACATGAAAAAAGAAACAGTTATTACCCAAAATAGTGATTTTAATAAATAATTGTTAAAAAAGGATAAAAGTGTATAATTAAATTATATATTTTATTATATATATTATTAGGGAAATTTAATATATTTATAAAAAATATATTTATAATATATATGTGTCTATAGCACTTTCAAGGCAAGAGGAGCTCAAGGTAAGGGATTTTAATCTCACTTTTATTTTTTTATGAGACACATGTCGTATTCACCACATGCTTCATTTTTGTGGTGTATATACTACACATGAATGTATTTTTTGTTTATCCTCATTAAAAGTATGTGTATTTAAATATCCATTTTAGGATCCCACTTTCATGGGGTTTACGATTTAAATGTTACCAAAGAAGTAATGATTTTATTTTACAATATTATTATTTGTCAGGATTGTTTATAATTAAGTTTCTGACGATGATAACTTATGATATAACTCTAAATAAACTCATAAATATTATTATCCTATGGTTATTTATTTAGAATAATTTTTTTCCTTTCATTTTCATCTCTTTAAGTACTCAATAGTTCAATAATTTGTTTTTAAGAAAATATCAACATTATATTTCTCTTCATTCGAAAATATTTTTTCTTCCAGATCTTTATTTTTAAACATATTTTAATGTTATATTTTAAAATATCATATGTTTTAAATACATTTTCACCCATGTTTTATTTATTAATAATTTTTTTAATGGAAGCTTCTTGTCATTTCTCGAACAATGTTCTTTTTTACTTTTTATCAAAAATGTGAAAAGAATTTTTGTTTTAACTTGTATAGAATGAAAATAATTTTTTATCATCCTAAAAAATCAAAATTTAATGATGAATTTATAATATTATAAGTTTTTTTTGAAATAAAGGAAATGTTTTTTGTTTTCAAAAGTAACTTTTAAAGTGGAAAGGATTTGTTTCCTCAATAAATGTTCCTAGTGAATCTTTCAAAATCATTGTCCATCAAAGGTGAAATAATTTGATGTTAAATCTTATTTATTGGGGATATGATTTAAGGATACAATTATTTTTATTTCTATAAATTTTTTTATGTTTATTATGATATGATTTTTATGAAACCCATTCCTTTTACATGGGTAATACTATGATTAAATAATGAAATTGTTATAAAACTCATTGCTTTCCATGGGTTTTAATGTGATGAATTTTTAATGATATTTTGGAACACCTATGTATGATTTTCATTATATGAAATGTGGTACCTATATCTCCCTCAAATGAATTTCTAAATCTTTATATCTCATGGGATAAAAATGGAAAACAAGTTGATGGAACTGATCAACAATTGGAAATAGTTCTATGAACTTGATCAACAATGGGAAATAGATTGATGGGTTTGATCCACAATGGGGAATAAGCTAATGGGACTGATCTGAAATTTGAAATATGTGATGTTTCTTGATCCACTATTTTTTATAGTCTTAGTAGTTAACCTGGAAAAATGAAATGGTTTTCATACTATGTTAGTGGCACACTTTTAGGACATGAGCTTATGGTTCATGAATTATAACGGCTTCATACTCTTGTGAATCATGTCTTTTAAAATGATAATTCTTTATCCTAGGACTTAGCTTTATGAACTATGAAAGTTTGGGTATGAAATTTTTATTTTATTTTCATAATTTCATACCCTTATTCTTATCTTATGCTTTCATGTAATCATATAATTATATCTCCCATGTTTACCCTTACTAGAAATCCAAGCTCACACTTTCTTATGTTTACTTTCCTCATGTTATGAAGAAATATATTAGGTGGTGTATTTTTATGAATAGTATAAAATGAGGAAGATATTTATTGGAGATTTTTATGATGTTTCACTAAATTAGAATATTCTTTACCTTGTCTCAAAATACACCAAACTATTACGGTCCATGGGTGCGTGTTTTTAAAATGTATTAAATATTAATCTAAAAAGGTTTGATATTTATGTATGATAATAATGGGTTGTTAAAGCCGGTATCATAGATTGGTTTAGTTAACCTTTGGGATATATTATGAGAAAACTATAGTTCAAACCTTAGGATAATTCTAAGTATATGATTACGTCTTAAAGTTTTGGTAAGGAAGAGATTATGAAGTTTACATAGAAATATATCCCTATCAGGATACTATAAGTGGACAGGGTTCTGGACCAGCTGTACCTAGGGGAAATAACTCTAAAAAATTCATAGCAAGTTTGAATTTATCATTACCTAATACATGAAAATGGGCCTTACTGTGCACATGTTTTGACACTCCTAGACTATTTTATTTAGTTAATTCACATTTTCTTCACAAACCATAATAAATGATTTAAGTAGATGATGATCATGGATGACCTAGGTTAAAACTAAGGTGTCATAGATTTAAAATATGGTGTATTAATTTAGATATCCTATATATGATTTTTAACAACTATGTTTTTCCTACTATGGTAAGTGTTTCTCACACTATAATTTTTGGTTCCACGTAATGGATAAAATCCAAATGAACTATTATAATGGTAAATGTGATGGAAAATATAATGATTTTCCACTAGAGAAACCAAATATTGTTAGATCTTAGATGTTGATCGTTTTTTTATAACAAAAAAACTTTCTCAAGTCATTAATCAAGCTGAGCTTTCAAATTATCAAAGGAGGAAACAAAATTCAGTTGAATTATTCATGAGACAATATCAACCCTCGTTTAGTGGGTATTCTAATCGACTAGTGGTTGATCAATGGATTAATACCACTGAGAAGACAATTTCTCATCTATAGTTTTTGAAAGATGAAAACTTTGTCCTATATATTTATCATTTGTAAGGTAACGCGGTACAGTGGTGGAACCTTGTTAAGAATATGAGGAAATATGATGAAATTGAATCTATGGAATGGGATTATTTTAAGAGGAAACTTCTCAGTAAGTACTTACCTTATATTCTATGTACAAATATGAGGAAGTAATTACTGGAGCTTAAGAAAAATGATTATGAATAAATTGGAATCTATGACACAAATTTTATAAGGATTAAAAGGTATGCCTCTAGTTTAATAATCAACCTAGAAATAAAAATTGATCAATTATATGGTGGCTTAAAGACAAGACATTAAACGGTGTTATCCATAAGATACATTAGTAGCCACAAATAAATTGTCCATTATGAACTCAATTTAGAAATGGAAATTGGATATTCCCACCACTCCCATGGGTTTAATAAGAAAATGAAGATCAATTCTCATGAAAAATCAAATAATTCCCATGGTGAAAATAAATTCCATCCATCTACATACTTGAAATTTTGGAAGAAATGTAAAGGGTAATATTTGAATGTAATTGGGAGGTACATTAAATATTTAATTTCAAGAAATACATATCTTTAATGTATAAATTAAATTAATGGGATGGTTAAAAAGATTGATGAGAAGAGGAAGTCAACTAATACACCACCCACTCTCCAATAATTCATATTTAAGGAGAATGGGAATTATGATAATTAATCCATGAATACAAATGTTTTTATTGATCATCATAAATATACTCCTATGCCTAATGATAAATGGAAATCTCATTTGATCGTGGATGCTATGTTGGTTATGATAATGAAATGGTGAAAGTTAAACTTATCATATACTTAAGAATAAAAAATTCCTTATTTGATTTTATATCGACCCACTATTTTATATCTAATTAATTTTCAAAGGTTCTTAAATTACCATCTTAATGATTAGATATTGAGTAAGTGGTAAAAAATCTTAATTGTATGATCATCACATAGCAGGTCTATAGTTCCTCTCCGATTGATTTTTTTGGGAACATGCTTATAGAAAATATTTTAATTTCTTTTTTAGTTCAATTTGTTGTTATTTTGAGCATGTATTGGATTTCTTTATATGGATACCATGTAAATTTTTGAGGAATATAAGTCACATTTCATATTCTAAATGGACCCATGCTCATTTATTGGTGTGAGGATGAATATTAATTCCATAGAGAATAACTTCTACCTTGTGGGACTTAATTCCTATTTATGAAGGCTATTTGTCTTAGATGGTTGGTTAAAAAATCGACATAAAAGAAATTTCTATTGTTCAAGAGTTTTTTTATGTATTTCTGAAATAGTATCCAGGTCCTTCACCAAATTGTGAATTTTAATTCTCAATAGAACTCATGTTTGGTGCCTCATTTATTTTAAATACTCCTTATAGAATGGTTCCAATCAATTTATAAGAATTGAATAAGAAACTCAAGGATAATATTGAAAAGGAATTCATTTGAGCAAGTGTGTTACCTTGGCTTGAACCTTTTCTTTTTGTTTTAAGGAAATATAGATCAATGCGACTATTCATTGATTATTGTGAGATTTAAAAAAATCACTTTCAAGAACAAGTATATCATTCCCCATATTAATTTCATGTTTTATCAACAGTGAAAAGATTTATACTTTTCAAATATTGGACTTTTTTTGGATATCATCAATTAAGGATCAAAAAAGATGATACACTCAATAAAGTATTCTATAAAATGTATGGACACTATGAGTATATAGTTATTCCATTTGGTCTTACAAATTCTCCTGGAATCATCATGGATTTAATAAACAATGTCTTTAGATATTACCTTTATCATTTTTTGGTAGTATATTTAGATAATATTCTTATATATTCAAAGTGAAAGGAAGAGTATAAAGATCATTATAGAATTTTATTGAATACCCTATGGAAGGAAAAACTATATGAATAAATTACAATGTGTGACTTTTGGTTATAAAAGGTTTCGTTTTGGCTCAAATAATCTCAAGAGAGGGTATATATGTGGATCCATCAAGGATGAAAGTTATTTAACATTAACCCAAACCAATCACATAGACTGAGATCCATAGTTTTCTTGGTTTGGATAGATATTATTAATGGTTTATAAAGAATTTATCCTGACTATCCATTCTGGTCTCCAAGTTAACTCAGAAGGAAGCCATGTTCCTTTAGATAGGTGAATGTGAAGAAAATTTTAAGGATCTAAGGATAATGTTAGTCAGTGAACCTATTCTTAAATTACCCTACAGTGGTGAATAATATGTAATATTTAGTGATGAATAAAATATGGAATTAGGATATTTTCTCATATAGAATGATATGGTTATATCTTATACCACTCAAAAATTTAAATCTCATGGGAAAATTTACCCAACTCCGGATTTGGAGTTAGCTATGATAATTGTTTTCATTAAATATGTAGAGGCATTATCAATATGGAGAATGGTGTGATATATATACCAATCATAAAATTTTAAAGTATATATTCACACATAAGGATTTACACATGCGCTAGAGTATATGAGTATATCTAATAAAATATTAAGACTTCTCAATACATTACCACCCTGTGAAAGTGAAAAACGTGTATGGTGCTTTGAGTTGAAAGGATCATGTTAGTTTATCCATAATAAGGATAAAAAATATCCAACATTTATGGATTTGAAATGATTAGATCTGGAGATTACAAAAAAGGTGGATAAATCATATCTTTCTCAAATTAGTGTTTAACCATTTATCCAAGTGAATATTAAATAGGGTCATAAGGAAGATGTAATGATGCAGAAGAGGGTTAGAATTGTTCACGAGTTTGACCTTGATTGTGATGGAATGATATGTTTTTGGAAACATATATGCATTCTGTCCATATCTGATTTGTAGAAGGATATTTTAGAGGATGCTCACAGTTCTTATTTCTATATTCATCTTGGAAGTATAATGATTTATAGATATTTGAAATAGTATTTCTGGAGGGGTGGCATAAAGAGATATATTGCAGAGTTTGTATCTTGGTTCTTGGTATGTCAATAGGTTAAGTTTGAGAGAAAAAATTCTAAGGGTATGTTACAACCATTACCCATACAAAAATGGAAATAGAAAAACATCATCATGTATTTTTCATCAGACTCCCTAAAACATCGAAATGTCGTAATGTTATATGGGTTATAGTCGATTGCTATAAAAAGTCAACAAAATTCATCACCATCAATGAATATTTCCCTATATATCATCTTTCATGTATATACATTAATAAAGTGATAATATTGCATGAAGTACATATTCTACTATATTTGATCAGGATGTGTGGTTTACAACAATGTTCTAGAGAAGCCTTTAACAAGAACTTGATATATAGTTGTGTTTCAACTATTGATATCATCCTCGGACATATAGTCAGTAATATAGAAAAATTACAACCCTATAGGATATTATGAGATATTATTTTATGTATTTCAAAGATATTTGGGATGAACAACTTCCTCTTGTTTAGTTTTCTTACAATAATTTCTTTCACTCAAGTATTCAGATCACTACATGTGAATCCCTCTATAGAAATAAGTGTAGATATCAAACATGGTAGAATGATGTTTGAGAAATAAATCTATTGGAACCTAATATGGATAAAGAAATGGTAGGGAATCTTAGATACATTTAGTGACATGTAAGGGTGGCCCAAAGTCGACAGAAAATTTATTCCAAAAATCATCATTGTGATCTAGAGTTAAAAGTTCGTGATAAGATGTTTCTGGAAATTTTTCCAGGAAGTATGGTTATCAGATTTTGGAAGATAGTAAATTTTATCCCTAGGTATATTTTTCTTTTCAAAATTCTTTATTAAGTAGGGATGGTATGTTATCACTTAGCACTTCCACTAAACCACTCCCAAGTCCATGATGTATTCTATGTATCTTTCCTGAGGAAGTAAATACTTGACCCTTAACATGTACCAAACTTATATGTGGTACCATTGGAGAAAGATATTTCTTATAAGGATAAGTAGGTGTATATTCTATTCCATAAAGAGAAGATTCTATGAAACAATACCACTCACCTAATTAATGTTTTGTGGTGAAACCCCCAGCTTGATGAAGCTGCATGGGAACCTAGGGATATGATAGGGTAGAAGTATCCTTGATTTTTTATATTAGAGAAATGTAATTTTGAGGTTTAAATTCGTTTTAATGGGGGTATAATGTAAAACCTCAAGTTTTTATCAATTATTTTTTTTTTGAAAAAATTAAGTTTCTTTGATATCTTGAGTTACACACAACCTCGAGTTTTAACGAACTGTAATGTACAATTAATATTATTATTTAAACATGAATATTATAAAATATCCATTAAAATTGGAGTAATTAAAATTAATAAACACATTTTCAAAATTAAGTATAATGGTTTTTTATAAATAAAATATATTAATAAAAAACTACTTTTTTCTAGTAATGTTTTTATATGTTTCAAGGCTATTATTTTCTCAAAAAAATTATTTTTGTGAAAAAATAATAACATTAACTTTTGAAACCTAAAAAATACTATTTGAAAAATAAATGCCCGTTTTGAAATATACATGTCAAAATTATCTTTGGGTTATTTTTTGAGAATTTTTTTCAAATATTACTTTTTCGATGAATGGAAAAAAATAATGATTTTTATTAAAGAATTCCTTTTTATTTAATGTTTTTACAAGATAAATTTTATTTAAATATGGTTTTAAAAGTAAAATTAGTCAAATAGTATTTTTATTAATATAATATTTTCATTGGAATCAATTTCATATTGATTTTAGATATTAAAACTTCTTATACTTATGAAAAGTTTCTTTTTGGAAAACTACTTTATCATCGCATCTGTTGGTTTATTTTAAAATCAAATTATTAAAATGTATGAATTGAATTTAGAATAATGGATTCAATATTAATAATAAAAATAATTAATATATTATAATAAATTAAACTTAATTTCTTACCATAATTAATACTAATGATAGTAAAAATTAATTATTGCTATTAAGGTGAAAATGGGTTTACTGAGGGTTAATATAAAAATATAAGTATGATAAATGACCCAAAACATGTAAAAATAATATTAGGTGGACATATTTCGACCTTATAGAATCTAAGGTTATATAATGATATTTTTTTCCTTTTTTCATATTTAAAATTTGGGCACACCTTCTTCTTTTAAAAAATTTCAAGTGTCCCCTCTCCCCCCTTATAAAAGGACACCTCTTATCCTCTATTATACACTATTATAAATAAATTTTTTCAGTAAATAAATACCTAAATAACTTTTTTAATTCCATAATAATTTCCCAGAGGCCTTATTTATATTATTAATCTCTCCAAAAAATTATTATATAGTTTCAACCTAAAGAGTTTATCCAAAGAAGAGGTGTTATTCTTAATTGAATGTTATTATTTTAATTCTTGTTCTACATCCATAAAACCTTATGTAACCCTGATGATATAATAAAATAATTGTATTAAATATAAATATATTATATTATGTTAATTTAATGACATATATTCATCTCATATTCCCTAAAATGTGAAATAAAATTGTCAGTCGAGATTTTGGTGGACTTCCCCTTCACGAACTCACATAGTTCATTTTCCATCAAAGATTTTCATAGCATGTTATGATGATTAATTTAAAGTATATATATGATATTTTTAACATAATTATACTTTTTAAATTATTAAATCCCATATACCTTTTTCATTTACATTCCTCGGAGGATACGATAACATCTCTTGTGTGTACGACGGACTACCACCTCGCAAAGTGATGTGATTCATTTTCCATTAACGCTTTACATTAAAGGTAATAAAGATAAATTTAATGAATATATGTGATATTTATGAAATAAAAACACTTCTATAAATATTATAACAAATATATATTATTACCATCCAACCTGTTGAAAACAATAACACCGTTCGTGTGTACGGACAACTACCACCACAGGAACCGATTTGATGTGTTTTTCATTTCCATTATACTAGGATGGTAATAAAGATGAATTAAATGATTATATATGATATATATATGTATATAAATAATTATTCTGGAAATTTTAATTATTATTTACCTTTATTTCATTCCATCCATAAAAAAATGATGTAGTGTTCATGTGTACGTACAACCCACCGTCTTCATGAATTGTGCATTTCGTCATTCATTATCCAAAAATTATGAATGATTTTAAATATTTATATAATGGAAATATATTATATTTATATCATAAGTATCATTTTAGAAGTAAAATTTATCCATGAAATAATTATAAGTAAAAAAATTACTAAATGGTAATATACATGAAAAATAAAGCAGTTATTACCTGATACAGTGACTTTAACAAATAATTATTAATAAACAAGTGATAAAAGGGTATAAGTAAATCATATATTGTATGATATATATTATTATTATCCTATAATATAGTTATAATAAATTTATATTTATTATACAGGATAAGAGAGTGATTTCTAGGAAAGATGAACTCGATGTAATGGATTTCTATCTCATTTTTATTTTCTATGAGACACATACCATATTCACCATGTGGTTATTTTATAAGGAGTATATAATTACAATGGATGTATGTTATGATAATCCTCGTGAAAATAATATGGATTTATATATCTATTTCATGATCTATTTCATGGGATTTATGATTAAAATGTTACTAAAGTGGTAATGATTTTAGGTTACAATATCACCATTTATCAGGATTTTTCAGGACGGAGTTTATAATGATGATATCATATGATATACCCCTCAATACACTCATTAATTTAATTATCCATTAGTTTTTTTATTAATAATACTATTTTCCTTTCATTTTTCTCTATTTAAGTACTCAAGTAATCAAAACTATGTTTTTAAGTAAAAATTGAAGTTATTTATCTCTTCAGTCAAAAATACTTTTTATTACATATATATGTTTTCTAAAAATGTTTTAAAGATGGTTTAACAAATATTCTAGGATTTTTTAAAGTAAATTTTTAACCATGTTTTAATTTTTACCAAAACGGTTTAAAATAATTTTTTTTTGTTTTCCAAACAAGGTGATTTTTCTTTTTACCAAAAATATGAAGAGAATATTTGGTTTAAATTGTACAAAATGAAGATAATTTTCCAATATTATGACCAATAATTGTTTTAAATATTCTTTAATAATCATCCAAGGTTATTTTCAATGAAAATTATTTTAAAATTATTTTATGTTTTAAAAATTGATTTTTATTATGGAAATGTTATTTTCCTTAATAAATATTCCAATTTAATATTTTAAAATTATTTTATATCTATAAGGATATATTTTTATTTTACTTATGAATTAATGGGGATATTACCCAATGATTACATTATTATAATTCCCTTAAATGGTTTAAATTTATGACGAAAATATTTTCATGAAACTTGTTCTTTTTTCATGTGTTATTCTATGATGAAATGATGAAATGTTTATAAAACCCATTTCTTTTAATATGATATGATATGATAAATATTTTATGATATTGTGGAACACATATGTATGATTTTTAGTATGTGATGGGTGGTAACTATATATCCCTCCAATTCATTGGGTGAAGATTTATATTTAATGAGATAACAATGGGACACAAGTTGATGGGCTTGGTCCACAATGGGAAATAAGTCGATGAGATTTTTCCACAATGAGAAACTAGATGATGGGATTGACCCACAATGGGATACAATCCTATAGTCTTGATCTAGAATGGAAAATAGTTCGATGACCTTCATCCAAAATGGGAAACATCTAATGAGACTCAATCCACTATATTTGATGGTCTTGGTAGTTAACCATGAGAAATGAAATGGTTTATATACCTATGTTGGTTCCAAACATTTTTAACTTTAGCATATAGTTCATGAATTATAATGATATCATTATATTATGAATCATGTCTTTTGGAATGATAATGTTTTATTCCTTGACTCATTTTTATGATAGGCTATGTATGAACTTTGCAAGTTTCTTTCATGATCTCATTACCTTATAGTTATATTATTCTTTTATATGATCATAGAATGATATCTCCCATGTTTACCCTTATTGTGCACCTAAAATTAACCTTTATTATGATTCCTCTACCTGGGTTATAAAGAAAGGTTTTATGTATGGTGTGTTTATGAAGAGTACAAAAGGGGAAGACATTTATGGGATTTTTTAAATATCTTTTACTAAATAATATTATTGTGTACCTAGTATCAAAAGACAGTAATCCATTATAATAATTGGGAATGTGTTATTAAAATTTATTGAATATTCATAAAAAATATGTGATATTTATGAAAGAAAATCCTAGGTTATGATATTAATATCCCTACTAAATAGATTCCTTTAAACATCTTTTAAACTATTGAAAATTATTTCCCCTATTAGAAAATCTTATTAAATTTAAGATCAACTCATTAATCATCACATATAAGGGATTTTGTAGTGAATATGTATTTATAATATTTTCAAGCAATAGCCTCAACTTCCTTTTCAATTTTTATGGCATCAACTCACTCATCTCTTCACATATTTCCGAAAAAATATTCATATATTCCTCATTATGATAGTATCCTCTCCTTTTGAAAATAAATATAATATCCACTTTTCCTTATTAATCTCCCAATTTTAATTTTTTATCAATACCATTGATCATCTTGGTCAATATGTGTGATTAAACTATTTTCTTCTCCAATTTATTAATAATAAATGTAAATGAAATGTCAGGGATATATCCCTCCCATCTTTAAAAAAATAAATGTATATCAAAGAAATTATTCTCCCTCTTTTATTCAAAGTAGAAACCTAATATAATTTTGAGAGAAGGATGAAACCACATACTTTCTTTTCAATGAGACTTTAGTTATTTAACTCTAAGTATACTTAGAAACCCACATTATTGAAAAAAAGTAAAATAAAAAAGCATCAAATATATCCATTAATATGTTCAACATGTGATTCCATTTCTACTTTCCAATGGTTGGGGTTATTCAAACAAAATTATAAAGAAATGTAACATGCACACAATTTCATCAATTTCATCAGAGCAGTTTATATGTTCAATTCATAAAATATCCCTTTAATCTCAATATTTAATCCACCATGATAAAAAAATTTATATAGATCATAATAGGAATTTTATGGTTATTATTTACCTCAAAAATCATTTTTTATTTTTAATTTTCCAAAATTTCTGATTTTCATGGAATGGTTCAACTTTGATAGCCACCTATCTATAAAAACTCCCCCTCAATGGATGCACTTATCTATTCACCATGGTTTATTTTATTTATTATGATGACATATTGGGATATTATTTAGTACTATAATATAAATAAAATAATCTATTAGATCTCATTAAAAACATATCCTTCAATTCAATACATATTAGTATAAACTAACAAATTTGTCAGGGAAGAAAAAGGGGATTTCCATCCTCCTTAATAATATTATAAAAGTTCAATGTTTCCTCTCAACTAGCATCATTAATTTCTTATAGTTCCTGTTCTTGAAGAATTATTTAGGAAATCTCTTCTAATGTTTCTGCTCTGAGACTTCATAATTTGTATAGTGGTTTTAATATTTTCAATTAAATCCTTATGTTTGAATTATTTTTTGGTATGTGACATAGAGGCACATGAAATTCCTAGTTATTTATTCTTTTCATTTAGATTCCACTTTTTTTAGGTATTATAGTCATATAATCATTGTAATCATGGATAGTTTTCCTAATATTCCACACATCCTCTCATTGACTTTAGATTCATTTTCATGTTACTCCTTTATAATTTTATCAGATATAAAGTCTTCATTTCTGACTTGTCAAATTCAAAAATAAGCATTATAATGTTGGTTTTTTCATAGAATTCCTTTTTTATCTTCCATAGATTATTCCCCATTGAATCATTCCAATCATATGAGAGAGACATGTTATACCAGTAGCATAAGCTTCATTCCCAAAATTACCACAAAACTAATAGTAACTTATGAATCTTTATCCCTAGTTTTGATTAAAATAGTGGTGAAAAGATAGTTATTACCAAGTCTTATTCCATATTTTAATTTGATTTGGTCTTTTGGTAACATTGAATTCTCGAATAACCTCCATCCCTCCTTCATACTAGAGTGAAGTTTTCAAAACCTATTTCTTTCCATAAACTTCTAGTTTGAGTTATAGATTTTTCATAATTGAATGACCCAAATTTTGTATAAATTGAAAAATTAGAAACAATTTATATATTTTACATTTTGGATATTATTAATAGAATGATTGGAATATTCAGCCTGAATATCCGTATAAGTTTAATAATATTCACTCATGATTTCCAAGGATTTTTCTTCTTTAAGACACTGAGCATGGAATTTTTCTCAAGCTAGAATACAAGTTTAGATCACGACATGTACTTAGTATATCATTATTATTTATAATCATCACCAGTAGAAGATGATTCATGATTTTTTAATAGAGATATACAGGTTTTATGATTTTGAGAGGCACCTACATCTTTTGAATCACTTCATGGTGATACACCATCTTCTTCCTAAATCATAAGAATTCTTATATACTTTCTTGAGAACTTTTTTTATTTATAATTTCAATCTTGTTGGTTTTTCAGTTTATCTTCAAGAGATTTCATCTTATTTATCATCTCTTCAAGAATCAATATAATTCTTCTTTGGGAAGTTAATTACAAACTTAAAGATTGTTGTACAGTTAAATCATTAAATAGTAATAAAACCTTTGAATTTTCCTTTAAAACATTAAATGTTCTTAGAGATAAAGGCCATGGATTTAATAAGCTCTTCACTTCTTTCATCATCACATTATAAGTGAGGATAAAATTAATCATTCTTTTCCTTGATATTTTTTTATTTATTAGATTTAAATTTGATCCCCTCCTTCACGTTATTTTTACAAATATGTGATTTACTCATTTCATAGTTATGGAGGGTATTATAGAACTAATCAAGGTATATGTCTCATATCTCCTCTAGGTATAATATATTTGAGTTAAAAATATTAGATAAATTTCTAATTAGTTTATTTATAATTTTTGGTTCATATAGACAGTCTCCAAATCCTATAATGTGGATAACTATCACACCCAGATTCTTTATTCCATGCCTTGTTCTGAATCCTCTTTTGGTTCTTAGTTTTCTCTTGGTTTTTGGGTGTTATTGGTTTAAATTTGGTGTCTCGGGTGTTCTTGATCTAAATCATTAGTCTTGTAATTATTGGGAAGTATTTGGCCATGTATTTTGTTAAAGGAATGGTATGAGGATGTGGTGGCTTGGATTTGAATTTGTGACACTTCTAGTGGCACCTTTTGTGTGGTATGTTTGTTGGGATGGTTTATACCCTTGAATTAGATGAGTTTTGGGGTGAAATAATGATTTTATTTTGGCAATTATTTCCCCTATCCTTGTCCTAACTCTCCCACTTGAATCCCCCTAGGCCCCCTTGAAATTGAAGAAATATTAAGAGTTTTTGGGTGGATAGAAAAGTTAGGACAGTTTGGCCACACAGTTTACTAAACCATTAAGACAAACAATGAAGGGTGTCTAGCACATTAAAAACATTTTTGTAATTACAATTTTTGATTCTAGAATAAATCCTATTACTCCAATTTTTCTCCATTTCGTGCCTCACATCCATGTGAGGTCTCCAAGCTTCCTCAACCTCCCTTATAACTCATTTTTTAATTTGTTTTTGGTGGTGGAACTTCAAGATTATTTAATTATGTGTTTCCCTCTCATGTTCCTTTCATTATATTTAGTGTTTCTTCCCTCTTTCGTGAATTTCCATTTCTCCAACATCCAGGTCTTTTTTCCTAGGGTTTTGTTTTGAGTTTCTTAGCTCATACTTGTGGATTTAGGTTCATTTTCACTACCTTGTGGTGTGGCGGTGGTGCGGTTAAGGTTTTTCACAAATATTTGGGATTTTTTACATATTTGGTAGATGATTTCATGTGTAATAATTCTTTTATGAGTTATATTTTATTTATTTACATTTGTAGCATGTTAATTACCTATTATTTGTTGTGGTAAACCCATTTTTGATAGAATTTGTTGAGCATTTTTTATGTTGAATTTTTGGCTTGAACTTGTGTGTTTTTCCTATGTAACTCATGTAATATCTTTTGTGGTAGTTTTATAAAATATGAAAATGATTTATTAAATTTTTAAAGGGATTCCAATTCTTGTTTTGAAGTGTTTTTGTGTGATTTTGGCCATGAAAGGGGGTTTTTGAATGGATTTTATGTGCAAAACATTGTAATACTTCTTGAAAGTGATTTATGAAAATTGTAAATGGGTTATTGAATTTTACAAAGTGTGTAAATCATGTTTATGTGCTATTTGGGTGGGTTTATGCTGTTAAAATGGGATTTGGAAAGTAAATTGGAGATTTGTGATGTCACACATTTTGAGAACATATTTTAAATTGTTGAAATGATTTAGTAAATAGTTAGAAAGGTGTGAGTAATGTTTGTGGGCTGTTTTGTGTGAGTATGATGTCAAAATGAATTTGAATGTGAAAGGAGTTTTTTGTTATATGTTTATGGGTTGTGCAAATTGTATTTGATAATATGTGGAACTTGATTGAGAACAAAGAGGTAAACTCGAGTATCTAAGTGGGAGAACGTGTACTAGTATGCTAGTGATCCGGAGTGGTTTTGTCCTTATTTCCTATATCAAGTTTAAAGTTAAAACACTAAATAAACTATGATTATGATTTTTTGGACCACTAGGTTATGGGTATATTCCCTACTAGTGTATTTTTCATGAGAACAAATATTTTTTATGGTTACTTTTCATCGAGATACGAGGTACCTGGGGCCCACAACTAGCTAGTGCATAGAGGTGTTCCAATGACTAGTACTAATTGACTATATGATACTCACCGCCGGTATATGGTGTGTTTGGATAGAAAATTTAGTATCTTTTTCATTTTATTTAAAAGTGTTCAATCTTTAAAATACCCCCCTTGAAAACTACTTTCATTTAATGTTTCATCCATTAGATGTTGCTACATTTTCTTGTTTATAAAAACATGCAAGATTTTTATCTTATAATTTTTATCGCATAGAATCTTTTAGGTGGAATATTATTGTGATTTGTCTCACACCCTACATACACCCATGGGTGTAAGTATACTTTTTAATCTTTGTCGAAGTTATGGACAATGATTTTATTGTCGATGGTTCAGGTTCTAGTTGTCCTTCTTGGTGCAATGTCATGGAGATGACTTGAGGGTGATTCACCCTTGGATTGAGGGTGTTCTTGGGCTGTTCTTTTAGGATTTATTTCCTTGTGGTAGTCCTTGGTATTTTGTTTAAATGATGTAATTAAATTCTGGATTTTTGTAAAGAATTGTTCGTTTGAAAAAATCAGATTAATTTTATCAACTTTTTTGGTTGTTTTATGTTTCTGAAATCGGTTAAATCATTCCCAAACCTTTGTTTATCATACCCGAACACTTCTTCCATCCCATGGGAATAGGGAACCTCCTTTGGTACTTTCCATAGACTGGGTCGGGCATTGGTTTTGATATATACTTTATTTGATTTGTGACAAAATGGTATCAAAGGGAGATTCACTCTTTTGGATCTCGTTCTTTTAGAGAAAGAGTTGGGATAGACTAGAGCTCAGGTTTTTGGGACTTCACATTCCTATTATGAGTAGGGTTCCTAGACATCACACCTCATGAAGGAATTTAGGATTCTAAGGGATATTGGATTTTTTTGAGTTCATTGGTCCTTGTGGTTTGTTGAGTGTTGGGGAGGGGATGAAAACATAACTAGTCTAATAGACTCAGTGAGCTCTCAGGTCTTGGAAATCCATGTGGATATGAGGATATTTCCCTAGAAAAAACTCCCTTATAGTTAATTGATTGGCATATGGACACCAATCATATGTCCAAGTCACCCATCGACGCTAGTTTCCTCTCGCATTGTCTTGTGTCTCTTTGTTTTGGAATATTGGAAACTTGGTTTTTAAAGAAAATATGACTAGATTTAAAGAAGTGTGTTTTTTTGTGAAATTATTTTATATTAAAGAATAAATGGATTTATTTATTAAAGCATGTAAATGAAATTTCATAATTTTTTTTAAAGGATAAATGGTGTGTTTACTCCTCTTTTGAAAGTATGAATTATGTTAAAGGGGGTTTGAAAATGTTTTTCCATTATAATTTTATAAACCATTGAAAAGTGTTTTGAATTGAATGAAGTGTTCTAAAATTTATGTGTGAGTTTTTAAAATGGATTATAATATAGTAATTAAAGGTCTTTTAAAAAGTTTCATGCATTTTTGGGGAACTTGTTTTAAATGAGGATAAATGATTTTTTAAATGAGTGGGTATGGGTGAAATGGAGTTTTTCCTAAATCCAAATGTGTTTTGAAATGGGATGAGATGTTTTGAAACTAATGTGTGTGACTTGAATGTGAGTATTTATTTCAATGGTTGGTGTTTTTTAAAAAATATTTGTATGATTTGAATTGGGTTTTGATTTTGTGGTTTGCTGTTTTGAGAAAAAGTAAGCATGAGTTGAATGTTTTGGTTTTGAAAAGTGGAAATAATTTTTGTTTTAACCTTTGGTATTTTCATGAGAGACCACATTAATGGATTTATATGGGTTAATGGGTGGTTAATGTCATGTCTAGATGAGGGTAGATATGGATATGATGAGGGTTCATGGTGGGGCATGGAAACATGCATGTGCGAGGCCAATGAGGTACCTTTGGTGGATGGGCTAACTCGCGGCCTGTTTACTTTCAAAGAGATGATTATAATGGAAAATTTGGTGTCTTGATAACTAGTTTTGGTGGTGTGTCTTATTTGTTTCAGGGAATGTTGTTGTGGGGTGTATTGAGTTTGAGAACCCCTCCAGTTTGAATGATTCTCTGGGTTTTTGGTTGGTTGATAAGTTGTGTTGAAGTTTTGATTGGTGTCCCTTTGTGATAAATATTTTAGGAATTCCTTCCGGTTACTCCCCTCATGTGTTGAAACCTATTTTTTGGAATGTTTTAACCAATTCACCAGCTTTTTTGGGGGTTTGGGTTTTCATTTTGGCTAGGATATGCCCCCATAAAGAGTTAATGAATGATTGAAGTGCATCCACTAGTGATTCACCATTGGCAGGTCCTCTAGTTGATCGATGTATGGACTCTCTTCCTAGGTTTCAAGGTTGAGTATAACAATCTTTTTTTTAGTTAATTGGACCCTTGTGTGGTAGTATATTGGTTGCATAAGGTTGAAATACACCTTGGATACTTATGTTTCTTGAGTTTCATAAATCATCAAAGGTTAAGTTTGACACCGTTGTGTCTATAAGTTTTATTTGAAGTTGTGAATGGGAATTCCAGTGAGGAAGGGGAAAAAAATCTCAGGTCATCAGTGTAGAATAATTTCCAGAATTACCTTTGGGCCTTTCATCAGTCACTTCGAGAAAAGGGTTCATGTTGGGCAACAAGTGTGGAAAATTTGGTTGTTTGAAGAAGTTATGATTTCTTGCTGTAATCTCATGGTACGTGGAACTTTGTTCAAGGATCTACTCCTGGTAATGACCCAATCACTTGAAAGGGTCATGTTTTGTGGTGTCTTATTATGTTTTATTTTCTTTTTATGAAAAAGGTGGATGTTGAGGAACCTTTCAAGGGCTTCTACTTAAGTAAAAGTGTGTTTCTGTTCTAAGAATTTTGAATTCCTTGTTCTAAGTGAAGATGTATTTTTTGTATTTCCCTTTTGCTGTTTATTTTTCCAGGTGAAAGTGGTGATACATGTGTATCACACAAGTCCCTATTCAAGTAAAGGTGTGTTGTTTGAGCTAGTGATTTTCATGGGGTTTTGTTATCATTATCTCCTGACTGTGGTGTAGCAGATGCTTCAAACACCATGGCTCTAGCCACAAGCCTCCGAGTGAATATTTTCACACAGTTAGGTAATCAAAAGGGGTGTAAGGGGTCTTGGTTCAAACACTATCTCTAGTGTAGGATGTGGATAAAGTTATAGTTTTTATGTGGTGGTTTCTTTCCATGCGGTCTAGTGTTTTGTAAAGGTATGTGTGGGGTTGTTTTGTCTCTCAAGCCCCAGGGCTTAAGCCCTTCTGGGTTCAACTCTCAGTATGGTTGTCCATGTATTAATAACCTTGTTGGGTGTTATGGGGTCCTTTTAGTGTCAGCCCTAGGTAATTGGTAAAGGCATTTAGTTCTTATGATAGGGAGACCCACCATGGGTCTCATGTATCTCCTTTTGGAATAAGTCTAATGTTAGTATATACCTTATAGGGGGGATTCCATTCATGCCTCCCCCTACAATTCCATCTTGGGAAAGTAAGTTGTCTCCAATGGTGGGGAGTCTATATGGATCTCTCCGTGTTGGTGTTTTGGTTTGGTCTTGGGCATTAGTTTGTTCCTATGGTGGGGAGTCCATTTGTGTTTTCCCATATTAGTAACATGGTTTTGTCCTTGGTGTTTGCTTGGTGATGGGTATTATTTTTTTAAACTAGAAAAAAACTAGCTTATTTCTTGGGAAAACATTGGGATTGGGGCATGCTAAATGGTTTTGTTGAATTAAAGTGGTGGTAACCTTGTTCTATTCATTATTCGTTTCAAGTAAACTTCTTGATATTTGTCAAGTAGTGCTTAAGGTGTTTTGTGTTGGGATGTGGTTTAATTATGATTGAACATTTTATTAAAGTGGTGTAAATTTTGGTTGGTGAGGTTATCCATTCCTTTTTTTGATCAAATGAAGGTGTTTTGGCCTTTTGGTGGTGGGCAGAAATTAGCATGGGAGTCCATATTGGTCTATCAGTTAGGTTTTTTTTAAATCTGGTATTTTTGTGTATTTTTGGGGGTGGAATGCTTTATGGTGGGGAGAATTTTCACACATGGATTTTCAATTCCATGATTTTTTCTGAATCCTCTTTTGGTTCTTAGTTTTCTCTTGGTTTTCGTGTGTTCTAGGTTTAAAATTGGTGTATCAGGTGTCCTTGATCTAAATCATTAGTCTTGGAAGTCTTGGGTATTATTTGGAAATATATTTTCTGAGAGGAAATGTATAAGGATGAGGCGGATTGGATTTGAATTTTTTTCACTCATAGTGGAACCTTTTGTGGGGTATGTTTGTTAGGGTGGTTTATACCCTTGAGTTAGATGAGTTTTGGGGTAAAATGGGGTCTTATTTTGGGAATTATTTCCCCTATATTTGGCATATCTATCCCCCTTTAATCCCCCCTAGACCCCTTTGAAATTGGATAAAAATGGAGAGTTCATTGGTGGATAGAATATGCCACACTGTTTGGCCACATGGTTTACTAAACCATGTAGCCAAACCATGCAGGGTGACCGACACATTAAAAATATTTTTGTAATTCCAATTTTGACCTTTCATAATAAACCCTATTTCACTCATTTCTTCCCCATTTCGTGCCTCACATCCATGGTAGGTCCCCAAGCTTCCTCAACCTCCCTTGGAACTCATTTTTAAGTGTTTTTTGGTGGAGGAACATCAAGATTTCTCAAGTAAGTGATTCCCTCTCTTGTTCATTACATTATCCATAGTGTTTCTTCCCACTTTCTTAAAGTTAAATTTATCCAATAGCAATGTATTTGTACCTAGGGTTTTTTTTGATTTTCTTATCTCAAAATTCTAGATTTAAGTTCATTTTCACTTCCTTGTGGTGCGACAGTGGTGCCACTGATGTTTCGTACACATATTTAGAGTTTTTGACATCTTTGGTAGGTGATTCCATGTGTAATAATTCTTTCAAGAGTTAGATTTGCTTTCTTTAAATTTTAAACATTTTACTTACCTAATATGTGTTGTTTGAAACCATTTTTTGATTGAAATTTTTGAGCATTTGTTTTTAAAATTTAATTTTTTCTTGAACTTGGGTGTTTTTCATGTGTAACTCATGTGATATATTTTGTGGTAGTTTTATAAAATATTCAAGTGATTTATTAATTATTTAAATGGAAGAAAGTTATTTTTTGGTAGTGTTTTTGTGTGCTTTTTGGCCTTGAAAGGGGTTTTTAATGGGTTTTATGTGAACAACCTTGTTATACTTATTGAAAGTGTTTTATGAAAATTTTAAATGGGTTATTGAGTTATAAAAAGTGTGTAAAGGATGTTTATGTGCTATTTTTGTGGGTTTATGTTCTTAAAATGTGGTTTTAAAGAGAAATTGGTGATCTTTTGTTGTCAAAAATTTTGAGAGCGTTTTATAAATTGTTAGAATGATTTAATATATTGTGAGAAAGGTGTGATTCATGTTTCTGGGTTTTTGTGTGTGAGTATGATGTTAAAATGAATTTAATTGTTAGAGGAGTATTTTTTGTCATGTGTATGGGATTCTTGGTTTGTGTATGGTTTTGAAATGGAATTATCATGTGAAAATTGTATTTGATAACATGTGGAACTTGATTTTTCACAAAGAGGGAAATATGGGTATCTAGGTGGGCAGATGTGTACTAGTGTGCTAGTGA
Source organism: Viscum album (assembly GCA_963277665.1). NCBI lineage: Eukaryota > Viridiplantae > Streptophyta > Magnoliopsida > Santalales > Viscaceae > Viscum > Viscum album. The sequence goes on along the minus strand of OY728161.1, from coordinate 1,574,231,791 downwards.
TCCAGAGTGGTTTCATCCCTGTTTCAGATAACAAGTTTGATGATGAAAACACTAAATAAACTATGATGATGATGTTGGGGACCACTAGATTATGCGTATGTTCCCTACAAGTGGCTTGTACATGAGAATGGATATTTTTTATGGTTACTTTTCACCTAGATATGAGGTACCTAGGGCCCATAGCTAGCTAGTTCCTAGGAGTGTTCCCATGACTAGTTCTCATTGACTATATGATACTCGCTGTCGATATAAGGTGTGTTTGGCTGGAGAACTCAGTATATTTTGAATTTTATTTAAATGTGTTCATTATTTAAAATATCCCCCTTGAAATCTATTTTTATTTAAAGTCGTATCCCTTTGAAAATAGTTGCTACATTTTCTTGTTTATGAGTAATTGAAAGATTTTTATCTTAAAATGTTTATCACATGTAATATTTTGGGAGGCATCCTATAAGGATTAGGACCACACCATACTTACACCCTTGGGTGTATGTAGGCATGGTAATTTTTCTATAGGTATGGACAAAGCTCTTAGTTTCAGTGGTTCAGGTTCTAGCTGTCCTTCTTGGTGTGGTGTCATGAAGATGGCATAAGGGAAATGCCCCCTTTCCTTGAGGTGCTTCTTGGGATATTCTTTTTGGATTTATTTACTTATGTTAGTCATTAATATTTTTTTAAGTCATTTCATTCATTGTTTTTGTAAATAATGGTGTCATTTGAATAGTTCAGATTCATTTTATCATCCTTATTGGTTATTTTATGTTTCTGAAATCTAGTAAATCATTCCAAAACCATTGTTTATCATACCGAGGAACTTGTGTCAGCTTGTGGGGATAGGGAATTCCCTTCGTCCCTTTTCACGGATCGGGTTGGGCATCAGTTTTTTTGGAGACCAAATTCAGTTTGTGACACTAACTATCTCATTGAAGATTTTAATGTAGTCATTCGTATCCTCATCATAAACCATATATATTTCTTCAAACTTTTCTCTCTAGATCTAAATTTTGGCATCTTTAATCTTCACATTTCCTTCGTACATGTTCTCAAGCATCTCACACATCCCCTTGGTATTTTTTAGTCTCATTTCCTTGGTGATGACTTTATCTAGTTAAGATGATAGGTTGTAATTTCTAAATTTATCATCAAATTAAATATTTCTATTATCAGCATAATTCATGGGATCATATATTCAAATTGAAGAAAATACCATTTTAATAGTATCACTTCTATTAAGGCCTTATGATAGAAAATATGCAAGAATTATTTTGTTCCATCCATGAAAATTATTACCATAAAAAATGGGCACAATTTAGTTGTTGATAGAACTGTGATTCTATATAGTTATCCCTCAATAAAGGTTGGATCATTATACAGAAACTTGGTTATCTTTGATACGACATGAAGAATCTAGGTCTGATGAAATCACTGAGATGGGGTGGGGTGAATCAGTGATACCTTTTTCTTTTTATGATTTATTTATTTTAAATCAAACACTATTACTAGTTAATATCTTAATCAACTCTTCTTATGTATCTCAACCTTATACTAGTGGAAACTTTTCCTACTACCACAAAAATAAACCATGGTAGTAATCCTTGTGATAGTGGAAGTAGTATACAACCATAACAAAGAGGCTCATTATTAATAATGGTTTTGTCATAGCTTATAGAAATGTTTGAGAACTGTTGTAGACATAACTTATCTATAGTCAATATTAGAAACCATGGTTGTATATCATGGGTGCTGGTTATGATATATTGCCATAGTAACCGATCATGGACATATACATTAGAAAAAAGGCTCTATTGAGTTTCAACTCTTTGACCTCTATGTTCATATATTGTGAATTTAACATATAACTAGACACATTGTATTTTGATATATATATATACATCTGTGTGTATGTGTATGTATGTGTGTGTGTGTGTTTGTAAACACCCCTTCCCGCACCATTCCCACCTTATTTTTATGTTTTTACATATTCCTACCACCACAGTCTAGTTTGATCATGGTGGTAGGGGTTCGTAGGCAAAACCTATGGCCATGGTCTTTGTTTAACCACGGAGGTAGGTGGCCTACGACCACAATACTTCTTTCAACATGGTCACAACTACCCTAAAACCATGATTTTTTTATAGTGGTTTCCACTACCCACAATATTATTTTTAGAAATTTTTTACCCTTATTTTATTATTTCTTCATTATATATCCCTTTAGGATTTTTCCCTTGAAATTTTAGAGTTTTCAAAAAATAGTGGATGTTTCACATTTAGTGCATGGTTTGGGATAATCATTTGATAACCATACGAATTAGGCCAAAAAATTTATAGTGTTATTTCATATGGTTGGTTCATGTTTTACCAAACCTTGTGGTCCAACCATGTGTACTAATAGGTATACTAATAATGAACCTCATGATTATCAGACGATTTGTAAAACCATGCATCCATCCCAGAAAACATAAAAATATGAATTTACTCTTTTTCCCATACTCTTTTTTATATTCCTTTCCTTCCTCTCTCCCGTTCAATTTTTTCATCATAAGTGATGAACACTCTTCCTCCTCCTCTCATGGGGTGAATTTCAAGTCAATTATTCACCAATATCATTAAAAAACCATCATGTGGACCTCTCCTAAAACTTATATAAGCTCTCACTTTCCCTATATATTATTTTTTATTCTTTCCCAGGGCCATGATGGCTCATGGTTTATTGAATGTGAACTTAATGATTTGGTCCATGGTATTTATGATTTTTTCTCACCTCTTAGGATTTTATATTTCTTCTTTAAGTGGATTTTCACCACATTTGAGTGTTTTTGAAAGTTTCTGAGTGTTAAATGTATGTGGTTTCAGGTTATGTCAATGTTTGATAAATAAAAAATTCTTTATTAAATTTATAAAAATGTTTTAAATTGATTTAATGCATGAAAGTGTTTTTTGAGAACCATTAGGATGTTTTAGGTTGATTTCAAATTAATTTCTTTCAGTAATGAATTGAAGGGGATTAAAAGTGGAATGAATTGGATTATTAGAATTAATTATTGAAAAAATTTAATTGATCATGGGAACCCTAGGTATCAAGGTGGTATTATTAGGAAAATTACGCTAAGAAAATGTTTTTCCTCCCTAGAATTTAAGTTATGAAACAACACAAACTAAAAAAAATACTTCCATGGAAGTGGTTACTATTGGGATTTTGGATTCATCACCCCAATAGATCATTTATAGAAAAGGCTATGAATAGTTCTACCACTAAGTGTAAGGGCATCCTCTAATGAACACAACCATAGTTACCTAAGGTCTTACCATTGTTCTTGTTTTTCCTACTTACTATTTCTTCTTATGCTTATTTTAAATTTCAAAGCAATATTTATTTATATTATTCTTTAAACAAGAATGATTAATTTATCTTAAAATAGTTCTTGAAAAACTTATTTGTGGGACCTGATTGGGTTTTAATGCTCACACTATACATACACCCAATGGGTGTATCTAGATCTAGTTTTTTTTGGAATTAGGTAGAACTGAGGGGTCCCATAAAGGTAGCTAGTACTCTTGCAAGGGGACCTTGGCCGGGTGATGGTGGTGACATGGTGGGATTTTGATCATCATTTCACATAGTGATGGGTTGATTTATTTTGTTTAATTTTTAATTTTTTTGTTGTAAATTATTACCCTATTTGTAAGAAACGTTTTTAGATTTGCCTATTTATTTTGAAAATGAATTTTGATACTTTCTTTCTTACATTGATTAAGGAATATTATGGGTTTTATTATGGTTTCATTTACATTATTTTTATGGATTAGTAGTCAAATTTGTTCCCAAAAGAGTTATTTGATGTTCATGAACTATTTTTAATCCCATAGGGATCAGAAACACCCTTCAAGACTTATCATGGTCCAGTGTAGGAATTTGGTTTGGGGGTGATCTGGGTTGGTTAAGGAAAAAATGGTATACACGTCAGGTTCTTATTTTAGGCTCTATGTTGTTTGGGATGTTTGGTTAAACCTGTTGTAGGATTTTTAGGGTTTTGTTAAGAGGTATAATGGTGTTTCTGGTCAAAAATCTTATTAACCTTCCTTAATACAGTAAGGAATTTTGAAAATGAGGTTATTGATTCTAGATTTTTTTACCCTTCCATGATAGGTGGGGTGCATGTTCTATTGACCATGCACACATACCTAGTATCATGGTAGATCAAGATTGATGACTGTTATTTGGGTTGTGATTAATTCTGATGTTCAATATTTTTTTTGATTTGAAATTATTTTTTATTAGTTTTAATGATTTCTTTGTTTTCTTAGTATTAAATAGACCCAGTCCCCCTATAAAAAGACATGTGAATCCTATAGAGGATGCCACATATAAATTTACTTGAGTGGATAACTTTATGTGAGTAGATCCACTAGTTGATAAAAATTTCATCAAGGCAATGGTTTGGGAAGTTCAAGATATAGACCAAGGGGTGGTTTCTGATACCTCTCAAGCTAAGAAAGATGTTCCATATCCTGAAAAGTATCGAGATCAAAATTTTAATAAGGATAATCCTCCCCATTTTTAGGGAATCAAATATCCTCATTAAACCAATGATTGGTTAGAGAAAACTAAGTGGATATTTAAATCACTTGGAAATTTAGACTCTTTTAAGGTATGATTTGTTTCCTTCATTATTGAAGGACCTAGTTGGATTTTTTGGTAATTGGTCATTTTGGAAAAGAAACATGAGAATCTGGAGTGGAAGGATTTGAAATAAATATTTACTTAGTGTTTTTACTACTAAAATTTATCATTAACTAAATATTAGGAATTTATGTGGCTTTAGAAGGGAGTTAATTTTTTCATTGATTATGTGAACCAGTTCACTAATTTGGTGTAATTTTCTCCTGATATAATTTTCAACGAGTTGTTAAATGCTAAGAATTTTGAGATGGGCCTGCAGCCTGAAATTTGGTCATAGGTCTTCTTTTTGAAGCTTGAGACTTATATCGAGGTTATTGATCAGGATATGATGGTTGAAATCAATCAGTCTAAGATGTTTGGATTAATTGAAGTTCCTATTATTCCAATTTAAGGTGGATTTTGTTTCTTAAAAAATTTGAGTAAGTGTGAATAGAAGGGAAAGTGTAGTGGCATTAGTAATTGGAATCTTTCTCGACCCTTATCATTATCAATTGTAGTGAGTGGTAGGTCCTATGTTTTTAAATAGTGTAGGAATCCCAGGAACATATAGTATCTATTCCTAGATTCCAAAAAATATTTCCATTCGTTTAGGAATATGGTCCATCTCTTATGGTTCTATTGATCCATCTTTCCTTACCAAAGTGGTGTAGGATCTTCAACCCTTATGGGGACTGTGGTGCAGTTTGATGTCTCATGGGTATTAGGACACCATTCTAATGGGTGTGGGGGTAGTGAAGGATATTTTTATGGGTATAGTTATCTTGGTACTAAGTATTATTCTAATGGTAAATCTATTGTTCATTAGTAATGAAATTAGTTCCTTATAGGGGTGTAGGCTCCAATATAATATGAGGTAGGGCCTACGATCGTGAGAGATATCATTTATGTTAGTTTGAGTATTATTACCAGTTTAATGGTTACTAGTAACTCTCACTCTTTTTTATATACTCATACAATTTTACTATTTAAGCACACCACCGTGCCTATTACTTATGTTACGAATATAGTCACGCCCATAGTAAGGAAGATAGAGAAAGACTTTCGATGTAATTTTTGTTCCATTTCTATATCATATGTCTATTTGGCATGGGAATTTCTTGCCAATGAAATTCATATTTTATATGAAATTATTAGAATGTACTAGATTATAGATTGGAAATCTAATATCAATTTTTACCATAATAGAGTTACTTTCATCATCTCGGATAGTAACACTCGAGTATTCAAGGGAGAATAAGAAATGTGGTCCAGCCGAGTAGGATCTACTCTTCCTGAGTAGGGCTAAATTATCTTCCAGGTGAATTCAATTTTGTTAGAAGCTAGATAAAAGAATTAAATGATTGATTTAACTCATGTGGTTTGGGAATTTATTGAGGTGTTTCAAGATTATATTTTAGAATTACCCCTGAAGTAGAGAGTACAGTTTATTATTGATTTAGTGATAGGGATTTAGCTTATATCCCTCCCTTCAAATTTAATATAACCCATAGAGTTAAAATAGTTAAATATTCAGGGATTACATGGAATATAGAGGCCTCATTCACTCGAGCATGTCCCCTTGGGATGCACCAATGTTTTTTTTCTAAAAAGGATGATGATAACATTCAATTGTGTGTTTGATTACCAAATGATAAATCCGATCACAATCATTAATTAATACCCCATACCCTATATATATGACCTATTCAATTAGTTAAAGGGGTTATAGTAGTCTTATAAGATCGGTCCTCATTCATGATATCATCATCTCCTTGTGAGATAGGTCGATTTACCCCAGGATTATTTTAAAATAAGGTATGACCACTTTGAATATCTAGTAATGCCTTTTAGTTTGACCAATTATCCGATGGTTTTATGGAACATATGAACTAGTTATTCTATAGAAACCTTTACACATTTTTCATGGTGTTTTTTTTGTATACACCATAGTTTACTCAATAATAATGGAGGATCATGTTGGTTACTTGAGTACTATTTTGAGAATCTTGCATGATCAATACCTCTTCTAAATTACCCATGTTTAGATTTTTTGATTATGAGATCATGTTTTTTATATATGTAATTTAAAAATAAGGTATCTCAGTTGATCCAAATAATTTCTGTGATGTGATGTCTTGGGAGAATCCCAGTAATTTTTTCATTGATAGGAGATTCCTGAGATTAACAAGACACTATAGGAATTTCATGAAGGATTTCTCTTGTCCTTCACCATCCTTGAGATACCTCACCTAGAAATAGGAGAAGATATCATAAATACTATAGTATCAGAAAATTGATGAGTTAATGCAACAATTAACTTTGGATATTATTTTGATTATACTAGAGGTTGTCCTAGGCTATTTGGTTTACTCTTATTCATTAGGTATGGGTATGAGGTTCATTCCTATACAAGTTGACTATGTGGAGGAATATGGATCTCTCTTACTATAACTACATGAAAGGAAATACACTACCCATGACCTCAAAACCTTTACCATAATTAACACTAAATTGGTTTTCCACTACCTCTTTAGGGAAACTATTAAGGTATATTTAGATCATAAGAGATTCATTTACATATTCTCCTAAAAAGAACCAAAATTTTATCAATGGGAGTTAATGGAACATCTTATGTGATTCAATTTTTACATTATCTACATGCCTAGAAAAGGAAATGTGGTTTTCTATGATGTTAGTTGGAAATTTCCCTCCCATGATCTCAAAGTGTCTAGTGATTAATGGAATTTGATGGAACTCTTTTCTCACATGAATCTAGAGGTGGGGTAAGATAAGGAAATCATGTGTATCATGACTATCTATTTCATTCCTTATATTCTTGATCTTATTATTCAATAGTATATAGGTGATGTGGAATTTAAACCCATATAGAGTGTTTTAAATGGTGGGGAGGCCACCAATGAGTGGTATCATTCTTTTGATGGTATTTTATTCTTATATAATTAGTATGTGGTTCAGTTATCAATGAGGATGGTAGTAATGTAAACTTTTCATCACTCCGAGCTGGTTTTCCACCCAGGTACCACCAATTCGTAATATGTACTAAAGAGTTGTTTTGGGTGGATTGGAATGATATAGGATAAATTAGACTTTGTGTCTTAATGTTTTACTTTCCAACATATAAAGGATGAACATTAAAATCTTTTGGGTCTACTTTATCCATCCCTTATTCTTACCTTGATGTGGGATGAGGTTTCCATGGACTTTAAGTCATGTTTATTATGAATAGTATGTATTTTATTCATGTAAATAATTAAATTTAGTTAATAATTAATATTTTCACACATCATATAAATTTTATAATAATTCTTGAATTGTTAATCATGGAGAATGAATCCCACCGCGTCATGGATATAGTAGGTCGTACGTACACACGGGCGACGATATCATTCCCTTGATGGTTAAATGGAATGGAATTGGATGGTATATTAGTTATTAAGAAGAATTATCATGTTATATTAATTATTTATATCTATTATAATCATCATTATACCCATCTAATTAAATTAGTGTTTAATAACAAATTACACCATGGTGCAGAGATGGTAAGGTGCACGTACGCACGTATAGTGATATTGTTATTAGTATGATGGATAAAATGATAAATATCATTGTCCCATGATTAAAATAACATCTCAGTATATGTATTATACTGTATTTATTACTTTTATATAGAAACAACATGGAAAGATTAAGTATAAAGAGAAAATAACTTTGAAAGAGGTGATAAAACAATTACCTCTTTTTCTGGCATCTTCTTTTGGTATGCACAAAAGGACTCTATATGATGAATTTATTCCCAAAGTGTGGACTCTAGGATGTAGTTATGGATGTTAGGAGAGTAAATGAGTAGGTTTTGTCTGATAAAAATGGCTTTATAGTTGGGATTAAAATACAAGGATAGGTTCTCTTCTATAAGATAGGGGAGGGGCACCTTTGGAAATACCAAAAAAATTAAATTAATATAAATTAATTTTTAATTTAAAATGGATCTAAATTGTATTATTTAAAATATTGGATGAGTAAAATTATAAATCCTCTCATCTAATAAAATTTAGACATGTTTAGATGTTATTTTAAACCTTATCATTTTGATTTATCCTTCTTTAATTTATTTAATTTTAATTATGGTAATAATATTATAAATATTAAATGGTTTTAAAAATTTACTTATGTGGTGACAATTGTACATAATTGGATAATTTATGAAATTTTAGACCTTATAAATTTTACTTTAAATTTTTTAAATATTTTCATGATTTTTAAATAATTTAATAATATGTTATTTTTACAAAATATCAATAGTGACAATTTTGGAAATATTTTTCTATTTGACTTTAAATAAAATCTACACAGAAGATAACTTAGAAGAAAATATTTAATATACTCAAAAAATGAAATATACACCTATAAAACTCATTAATAACCTTAATTAATTCAAATTATGTTTATTTTAATATTTTTAAAACCATTTATTTGATATTTATATTAATAAAATAATTTATGCATCACTATTGTGTCATCGTTAATGCTAATTATTTAATCTCTAAAAATTATAAATAAATTTATATGATGTATTTAATTATTTTATATTTTCATATACAACCTATAGTAGATATTATCTTCTGGTTATATTTATTTTAAAATTAATATACTTATATAAAATGAGAGTGTGACATATTGTCACATTCATTGATTTTAATAATATTAATGTCATATTCATGGGAAAGTGGCAATTAAGTGATTCCATTTAAAATAGTAGATTATAAGGGTGTAAGTTATTCATCAAATATGGTTTTTATAGTTGTTAAGGTAATTTATAATATTATTTTTAACTTTAATTATCTGATTTACCCTTAACCGCGGTAATAAAAAAATAATAAAGTTACTATTCATAATGACAAAAAAAGTAGCCTATTAACATAATTTGGACCCAATTATTCCAAATATGAAATCCATATTTAAAAATTTAAAACCCCTAAGTTAATTTAATTAATTGAAAATTAATCTCTGTTGTCAAAACAAGAAAACTGGTTTTTCAAAAAAGTTAAAACAATCAAAAGGTTGGCATGTGTTTATATGTAATTTTAATGTGAAAATAATTAAAATGACCTAAATTTTATTAAATGATAAAAATATAATCTAATTATACATTAAAACTATTCTAATTTATAATTTAACAATATAAATTAATTTTATTAAAAATGTTGTTTTCAATTTAAATTTAGTAATTTTCATTATTTATCAAAATTTAAAAGTTATCAGAAAAACACCAAAAATTTATCCAAACTAAATTTTGATGTCCTGATTCAAAAGAAGAAGATTAGTTTTCATAATTTAATATATAAATGTGTCAAATATTGTATTTAAAATGTGTGCGCCATCAAAAGACGACAAAGCTACATTTTTTTGAAAAATACCTATTTTATCCAAAAAATGAATTCGTTCTTATAGTATGTCTAAGAAACATTTATGGTTAATGTTAAAATTATATGTAATATATAAAATTAAAAATATGGGTAACAATATTCATAACCTCTAATTTAACAGCTAAGTTATATATAATATTAAATAATAAAATTTTATTAATATACTATTGTTCGGTAAAACTGGGCCTTATATGTAATGTAAGCCCGCTCATTATTGTATGTAGCAAAAGATTAAAATTGTGTTGTGTAAAAAGAAAGCTATCGATAAAATAAAATTTATTTAGATATGAAATTATTATAAAATCTTAGGGTGTTACATTCTCCCATCATTCAATAAATTGCATCTGCACAATTTAAACTTGAGATTGAAATCTTGGGGTTTGTCATTTCAAAATATGATTATAGAAATACCACATTGGAAAATGGATTAATGAGACCTCTATTTTAAAATAAAAAAATGGAATAAAGTAGGTCCCCAAAGATAATGCATTCTAGGGTTCCATGTCGTAAAATATGTACATGAATGAAAAATCTAACCATCATGTTTTGATTGAGATTGATAGGGAACATGATGTGGAAAAAGATACCAATCACAAAGCAATAAATAATAAATGATATAATGGATCATTTGATTCATCAGAAAAAATTACTAGGATATCATTTTTGGTTTCAAGATAATTTCCCTATGAATAATTGTTAGGCAATAATTTAATTGATTTTTTCTATGTCATAAGCATAATCTCATCCTTTGGTTGTGCTTTTATCTATTTTCACTTCATCCCTTAAACCTGCAAATGAATGTTTAAAATGATTTTTTACACCTAAATCACTTTTGATAAATCATAAGGCTCTTAAGTATTTCCTTAATCCTTTAAATATTTATATAAACCAAGATGTTTAGCCCACTAAATCATACTTTATCCTCAAAAATAATATACAAAGTTCAACTTACTCCATTACAACCTTACGTCTTTTCTAAAATACTCTTGTACAAATTCACAATATAAAAAGGTGCCTAAATTTCCAATATCAATCATAAAATTAAATCCCCCAAACAACATAATGTATCTATTATTTAAAAATACCTCTATAACCTCAAAATCTTTGATGAACTAATTCATGATTCCAAATCATTAAAGAAGATGTACTGTAGTACAATCCTTATATATCACATTATTTTTATAACCAAAATATAATAACATAATAATTGAATATAAAAACATAATAACATTAATTATTCCACTTCTAATGTAGTAATAACATAAGATTGACCTTGATCCATTTTCTTCTTATGATCCATATTTCCTTGATTCTCGGGAAAATCATTTTCATAATGTTACATTTATTTATAATTATAACATTACAAATCTACAACATCTTTCTTTCCCTTATAATCATGTGCATGATGGCCTTTCTCACCACACTTAAAACAAACTCCATTTCCTTTTAAGCAGGCATTGGGGTGTTTCCTTCCACAATTGTTTCATGTGGGTAAATCCTTTTTTCCCTTCTTCCCATTATTTGTCTCTTGCTCCACCGTTCTCTTCTTCTCTTGATTTATTTTAAATTTATAAGACTTAGAAAATTCTTTTTCTATCTTGATAGAACATGAGACTATATCTTCATATAATATGAAACTTTGGAAGACCAATTCCTTTTAGAGAAATTAATTTAACCCATCAAATAATTGATCAATATTACTCCTTGGGATACGTATATAGTTTGCAACATGTCTTGCTAACCTTGTGAAGTTAACTTCATACTTTAAAACATTCTCATCCTCCTGCCTCAGACTTAGAAACCGCATCTCAATATGATTTTGTTGTTCATGAGTAAAGTATTTTTCTACGAAATGTTATTTAAACTCACCCAATTCCATATTTTCTACTTATTCACCCTCCTTCATGTTTTGAATTAATGACCACTATTGATATGCATCTCCTGAGAGATGATAAACTGTCATGACATCTTTTTCCCTTTCATTACTTCCCAAAGAAAGAAATATTTTCTCTAAGAAACATAACAATTTCTCTACTACAAATGGATTTGTAGTCCCATTGAATGTTGGAGGTTTTTGAATCATGAAACAGTGTAACATTGATCCTTTGCATTGTGGATCATGGTGCTCCATAAGGGTAAGGTTTAGTTTCAAAACCTGAGTCGGCTATCCCAGTATGGTTAAAAGTTGTTCAACACTAGTTTTATCTCCAAATACACTATAATTATCTTTCATAAGATGTCATACCTATATAGATTACATGCATTGATACAGTTTCCATTTATTCTACTAGACAACATTTTTAAACAATGGCATACACTAGATTAGGTTATGAATTATAATGCATAATTCCAAACTAGTAAAATACACAATATAAATTGAAAATTTTATGCATATCAAATCCATAATCATAAAAATGGGTTTATTTGAGGATATATTTACTCATAAATCTTTCATAATGGTTTGTAATGAAAATATGAATTATTCTAAGCATATCCCCTAAGAGTGTCAAACTAGGTGCCCAATAAGGCCCATTGTCATGTACCGGGTTACCCCAAGTCAATCCTGAAACACCTTGTTGGAGTTATTACTCCTAGGTACATATGTTCCAAATCCATTTCCACTTGTAGTATCCTGAAAAGGATGTATTTTATAAGAATTCCCACATAATCTCCACTTTACCAAAATTTCAAGATAATCCTCAATAATCATCCACAAAGTCTATCTCAGGGTTATGATCCCTAATCTAAGTTTTCTAAATATATTTCCAAGGTTGTTTCTAAACTTCCTATAATACCAAATGTAACTCCCTGACCCAAAAATACTAGATTGGGTTCATTATTTTAATACATTTTCATGATACAAGGAATCAAGTCCAGAAGTACAAATCAGTTTAGTAGTCTTGAAAAATAGATTTCATACATGAACCATTCATTACAATTCAAAACATAATATGAAACATAGTCCATTATTTTAGAACGACATTATTCTTCTAGATTAACCCCGCATATCAATCACAAAACACTTCTTAGTATCTTGGGAAAATAAAACATACAAAAGGCGTGATCTCAAATTCTCAATAAGGTTAACCAATATAGTGTAAGCTATTTTAAATAACCATAAAATTTAAGTCAAGTGTAAAACTGAAAACAAGCATTTTACACATAATATTATACATAATATGGAAATAATAAATCAAATAATTCTATTTAAACATTAACATGGATATTCTACTAGATGAATAATCACATGTAATATCAATAACTAATCTCATAATGAAGTAATTCATAATGTCGAACATGTGAAACATATCATCAAGGCTTCATCCAAGACATCTAAGAATAAATGGTTAAGGCCTAAACCAAGTACATATCTAGTTTGTCTCATAAGACCTACCAATGCATCGAGGGGATATAACGGGCTCCTCCCATTACTTACTAAGTCCAATACATTCCTCTTATGAAATAGGTGAAACAAAAACATTAATATTAAAACTAACATATGAAATGTTAATACTTTAACTATAATCCATGAATGGTATAAACATAGAATATCCATAGTTGAATATATCATAAAAACATCAATACAATATAGAATATTTTTTCATAATAATTCAACTTCAAAAAATCGTAAAATATAACAATGGATGTTGACATAGATGAACATAATTTAATAAATCATTAAAACTCATTGAGGGAAATATCCATTTTTTACTTTGAATGAATTTAGAAGCTACACAATTATAAAAGAAAATATTTATTTTGAAAATAACCATATAATATTATAAGTAAATCTTTAAAATGTTAATGTATCATAATGGTGTAAAATAGTCACTTGCATCGTATAAGTCAAAAAACATTCTTTTCTTAATTTGTCGAAAAGTTTATAAAGTACCCCATTTTGAAAATGACAAAAATATTACCTTAAAAATGTTTTTTAAAAATTCAAAAATGGGTAAAAATTAATTTAAACAATTGTAAATAATATTATGAATTATATTTTAATAAACATGGACATGTACGATGAAGATTTCCTTGTAGATATGTACGTATAAGCAATCTCAGATAATAAAGAGATTATAAAAATAACGATTGCCTTATAATTTCTATTGGTCGAGGGTGTGTTAACCTATTATGTAATGGTTAAAGTATGTTTTTGAATTTTAACAGAACCATATACATATTTATGTTATCATATATGATCCTATTATATCATTTTTTAATAGTGTTTTAATATTACCATTATTTTGGGTGTTAATTGCTTCGTTTTCTTATTCCTGTTTGGACACGTAAGTCATGTTTTTATCCATAGGATGTATTTTATTCATGTAAAAAATTAAATTAAGTTCATTATTATTATTTTTACTCATCATATAAATTTTATAATCATTATTGAATTGTTAATCGCGGAGAATGAATATCATTGCGGCGTGGAGACGGTAGGTCGTACGTACGCATGAGCAGTGATATCATTCCCTTGATGGTTAACTGGTATGGAATTAGATGGTATATTATTTATGAATAATAATTATCTTGTTATATTAATTATTTATAACCATTATACTCATCATTTTATCCATCGAATTAAAGTACTATTGAATAAAAAATTACACCACAGTGTGGAGACTGTAAGCCATACGCACGCACGCATAGTGATATTATTAATCATATGATGGATAAAAGGAAGAATATGGTTTTACCATGATTATAATAACATCTCAGTATATTTATGATGCTATAGTTTTTAATTTTAGATGAAAACAACATAGAAATAGGAAGTATAAGAAGAAAACAACTTTGAAATAGGTGATAAAAAAATTACCTCTCTTTCGGGTATCTCTTTTTGGTATGCACAAAAGGACTCCTTAGGATAGCATTATTCCTAAAGTGTGGACTCTAGGATGAATTTAGGTATGTTAAGGGGGGAAAATGGCAGGTTTTTTCCAAGCCAAAGGGATTTAGAGGTGTGATTCAAAGAGAAGGAGAGGTTCCCTTTTATTAGAGAGGGGAGGGGCACCATTGGAAATACCAAAACTATTAAATTAATATAAATTAATTTTTAAATTAAAATGGATTAAAAGTAAATTATTTCTAAGCTATGATGAGAATAAATCGAAACCCTTGAAACCAATAAAATCTAAACATGTTTTAATTTTATTTTAAACTTTATCATTTTGATTTATCCTTATTTAATATATTTAATTTTAATTGTGGTAAAAATATTCTAAATATTAAATGGTTATAAATATTTACTTATTTGGTTTCAATTGTCCATAATTTTAAATTTTATGTAATTTTAGACCTTATAATTTTCCCTTTGTAATTTTTAAATATTTTTATGATTTTTACATAATTTAATAATATGTTATTTTTATAAAATATCAATAGTGTCCATTTTGACACTATTCGTGTATTTGACTTTAAATAAAATATACAAATAAGATAACTCAAAAAAAACATTTAATATACTCCCAAAATGGGTGCACCATCAAAAGGCGTTAAATGACCAAGTGCCAAGCTTGTCGAATTTAAGATATAAAAGTGTCAACTCTTGGATTTAAAATGGGTGCACCATCAAAAGGTGGTAAAATTGAATTTTTTCAAAAATACATATTTTATCAAAAAAAATTGAATATGTTCTTATATTATGTATAATAAATAAATAAAGAGAATATTAAAGTTTTATAGAATATATAAAATTCAGAATATGGTTAATACTATTCATAACCTCTAATTATCAACTAGGTTATAGATCATAATAAATAATAATATTTTATCAATATATTATTGTTCGGTTAAACTTGGACTTGCATGTAACATAATACAACCCATATTTGTGTGTATAATAAGCTTAACATGATGTTTCATAAAAATAAATCAAGAATAAAAATAAAATTTATTAAATACGAAAATATTATAAACTCTCAGGGTGTTAAAAAACTACTTAGAAATGAGGATTATCAAATGTACTTTTAGTGTCACTTGATATCATTTCATGACTTGATATATGTATCCCAATTTATAAGGTATCAACTGGATCATTACAATGTGATTAAATTGTATGATATTGGTATTGATCCCAATACCTCTAGGGTTGATCAACCAATTTAGGTTATGAATCATTGGGATAAGGTTGTTGTGGTAAAACAATTCCATCTGTCCATGTGAATCGGTAGTATAGATGAGATAATGACATGATGTGGGAGTAGGAAGCATTTATGATGCATTAGTGGCTTATAATTTTATGAGTTTGAAATATTGAGTACTTTTTAGGTGTATAAGGTTTCATATTGGGGTGAATTTTGATTCCCTATAGGTTATAAATATGCCTTATTTTGGGTTTAATTTATCTACTTTGAGCTTCTATAGGATTTAAGAAGTCGATGTTGAAAATTTAATTTTTGGGGAGAAATATTCAAGTAATATGGTCTTGGAACACGATTTGTTAAACCTTGTCGTAACTATACAATATGTAACTAATGGTTCCAGATGAATCTGCATTTCTTAATCATTGCTCATTTACCGTGCGAGTCACTAGAAAACCCATATAGATGAATGGGTTTGGAACAAAAAATATCACATGGTTTATGCATAGTTTGACTAACTATATGGATATTCCTAGAAAACTGTGAAACTTTATTTTAATGGGATAGGGGATACCATATAGTTAGTGCATGATCTATATAACCATAAGGCCTAACCATGAAGCCCAATATGAACTTATTGAAATGGGAAATTACTTTGAATCCCATGATTTATTTATCCTAAAACCCTATCCTGATTCTTTATTTGCTTGACCTCACCTCTCCTTGGTTCTCTAGAGTGTTATGTCCATGGTCTCATGGTTAATATTCATCAATCTATATAAATCTCTTTGAGGTATGTGTGTTTTTCTAGTTTTTTCATACTCCACTTTCAAGATCTACATTTAATCTATAATCTTATCCATGTCAATAAAACCTATATGGGGTATAATGGCCGAATTTATAGCTTATATGGATAATTGATGGTGTTTCTCTTGAATTTAGGCTTGTGAGTATTTGATCTCTTCATTTCCCATCACTAGTTTCAAAGGAGATGTCTTTCTCTTCACTTTTAGTGTAAGTATCCCTATACAATGGTTTTATCACATGTATTAATCAATTTATTTGTTTTTAAAATAATTTTTTTGAAATCTATGTCAGGTATTCTTTATAATTGTTTCTTTGTCGGCTTGGAAAATTATTTTGGAAGGGGCTTTTTGTAATCGGTTTTATGTGAACCATTTGTTTGATGGAATGAATAAATGTTTATTTTTACTATATAATGGATTATTAAGCATGGGAGGAGGGATTATTTACTCAAAAAATGTTTTATAAAATCCTGATCATGGTTTATTTATTTGTTTTGTAAAACATAGCACATTGGGAACCTTGGGTGTGTTGGGTTAAGGATATATGAAAACCTTAGTGTGTGTGGAACTACAAGGGGTTATTATTGTGATATAGATAGACTGTTTAAGGAGTAGATATTGGTAGGATTCACAGTATTCATGGAATATTATTCCTTCATGTGTACTAGTACATATTACCATAGTCTGGATCCCAACTTGTTCTTGGTTTATTATATGGTGTTATTTCTTCATGTTTGGGTTCTCACATGTTTATATTTTGTTAAGGATTCATTTTTATTACTTACTTCAACAATTTCATTCATATTATTGTGTAATTAAATATGATATGTTTTAAAAGGAGAACCTACAAATTTTTCTAAAAAGGAAATAGATTTATGAAATTTTTTATTTTCTGAAATCTAGAAGTAATTGTTTCATGGTTAAAGACATTTTATATATTCATTGGTGATATCCTACTCATATTTAGTAATTACACATGATTTTTACTTTGGGAATTTATAGTAATTGTTTTTCAGGTTATAGGTAAATAGAAGGGAATCTTTTGGAATGGTAGCTTCTCTAAGTTGATATCGCCTTCGTAGTGAGTTTAGGATGGTTGTGGTGGATGGTCACATGGATACATGGATATGTTATTGGTAGGTTTTTCTCCTGGGATTATACTTTTGGATTTTTTTGTACGTCACATGGTTGAGAATAATATCTTCCATATTTTAATCAAATTTATTGTCTCTTTTTTGTAACTCTTCAGACATGTTTTGGTGTTTTTTGTTGATCTCCACCTTGAAGTTGGCTAGCTTGGGTGATGTGTGAGGTTGAACAGTGTTGGTTAGTTACATGTATCTTAGGATAATAAGTCTTATTTCATAACACACAATGATTTCCAAGATGTAGATAAATTCTGTTGATTTGATATATATATATGTTTTCTTATTTTGAATTCAATATCAGGTCTCTCTTATTACTCTCAATTTTCTTCTTCTGCTCCTACCATTTTATATTCACAAAGTCATGAATATTTTTGCTTTTTCGAAATATGGAAAAAATTTAAGTTTTATGAGAAGTAAATATTTCATCAAGAAATGTTAAATCTTAGTCAAAGTATTTATTAAAATACTCATTAAGACTCAGTATTTCCCGCAGACTGTATTTAAATTCTCATATCTCTTCTTTTCCTCCAAGAAATATACATATTTATATTTTTTGTATCCTTCCAAATGTGAATAGAATAATACAAATTTTCAATATGGAACACACCTCCTACATCTTTAAATACTCTCATACTTAAACTTGAATCACAATTAATTTAATTATTTATAAAATTTAAATATTTTAAAAACATAAAAAATAATCATTTGAATTAAAATCTATATCATTCATAATTTTTAATTTTCGATTCTCAGTTTCACATGAATTTTACTAAGTCATGAAATAAGAGTGAAATGATTCTTTCATGAATGTATTTTATTTGACTCATCAAAAATTGACTCTTACATTGACCATTTTACAATTATTTTCCTTAATAATCTAATATTTTCATAATCCCCAATGTAAAAATTACTAACATTCATGTGAACCACTCTTACATTGATCCAATGAATCTTATGCGGGTCCTTGGGTAGGAATAATGACCTTACGTTGATGATAGGACTCATACATAGATCCAATCATATGTTAGTACTTCTTACTTTAATCACTCTTTCATGGTTTGTATGAGTTATTTCCTTTTTGACTTAATCATCATATTTAACTATGTAATGATAAATGATTCTTATGTCACTCATGGTAATGTTTTCATCTAACTTTTATATATTTTTGTAGATGACTCATATGTAAAGTGAATTCTGCTTATGTGAGATTCGGTGAATCTAATACAGATCTAGATGAATCATACATCAATCCTAAAATGACTCATATATATTAATGCCTTTTCGAAAACCTAAAAACCTACAATATAAATTACTTCTATGTACATCCACATATGGGTCCTTTGTGATTTTTTAGCTGCATCGTAGAAATTCCATATTTGATCCATCCCAACTCAAGTTATCTCAAGGAATTATCCAACACCTCAAATCAACTCAAAATCATCATCCAAAAGGTATTATCATTTATTTTTAATAAACTTTTCATTCAAATTTCTTTTAGTTTGTTTATTTATAACTTTAACTAGTTTTATTATGTCATATAAATTCTTCAATATCCCCACTAGTTGGATTTCAAAAAATTTATAAATTATTATAAATAGTGTTTACTACATTAGTACATTCCTTTTACTTGAATATCATCTCATTAGTAATAACTTTTAAGGGGTGTTATTGTGAATCTACATTTTCAAGTTTTCTAAGTAGTGGCCTTAGCTTATTTTACCATTAATTATGGAAACAAATAACTCATCTCTTCACATAGTTCCCAACACATAATGACAAACTATATATTATGATTCTATCCTTAATTATTAACAACAAATACAACATCACTTAGGATGTTCAATATAATATAATGGAAAAATTGATCATAAGAAAATACACACTTGCATATGATACAGCTGGTGGACATATGTTTAGAGACACATGTGTTTGATAGAGATCACATCATACCAAATTATAACTTGAGTGACACAAATTATTTTCTAGAGTCCTATATTTTATTAATTTTATTTATTTTTAAATTCATATTTTCTTATTAGTTCTACAAATTCATATGGTGTCACATATTGTGGTTTCCTGGACTAGGATTGAGTTTTACTTAGAGAATATTTTTTTAAAATGTTTTAGAGTTAATACAAAATGATTTTATATGAGGATTAATTGGTTATTTCATATGATTTGATACACGGTGATGTTGATGATAGCTTTATAAGAATGTTTGGGAATATATCCGAATGTGTTTTGGGAATGGTTTCAAAAGTTATTATATATGATACAATAGAAGGTGAAATGTCACAAATTCCATGAGGCATTCATTCAAGTTATATATTGGTGGAGTTATTCCCCATAACCATACATATTTGGTGTGTATATGCCAGTATCATAATTAATTATATTTACATTTCATATGGTGTGGAATATAGAAACTGAATTGTATAATATTACATGGTTTGGGAAAATCATTTGGTATGATATATAAAATTCTATTTCCACTTCCTTAGCTAATCGTATTGTGCAATTGGTTTTGTCTTAATATATTATTGTGCGAAGATTAAAATTATGAAATTCACATGATATGTTATGACAGGTTATGGAAGATAAAATTTAGGGATTGGAATTTAGTTACTCTTTTACATAATTTTTCATTAACACATGGGAAATCAACACACTTAAGTTTTAAGTTCAAGGTTGAAGAGTTATAAACCATTTATAACCAATATAACTACTTTAAAACTTTATAATGTTAGATTAAATGCATCAGGGGTTCAAGGAGAATCCCTGAGGCCTATATAAAGAAGGAAAACACCATTGAGAAGTTTTTTTAATATTTCCAAGCATTATAAAAAATTCACCCCATGATCTCTTTTCCCTTCTACCTTCACTCCTAGGGGAAGTAGCATGAAGTGACAAATGATAGGGTCCATTCAATGTTATGGGTGATTTATTTTTAAACTTTGGATACACCATGGAGGAGTGAGCCCTTTGGTTTCCTTTAAGGTATCTTTATCAGTCATTATGATCAAAGATATAAGATGAAACACTCTATAGTCTATCATGTATAAAGTTCTTCATTTTGATTACTCATTGACTTTGTTTCATGGATAATAGATCTTTGTTTTTTAGTTTCTAGTTGTTTTCATTTAATTGATTGTAATTCCAATGTATTTTATGATATATTTCTATTTAAATATGTTTGATATATTTAATAGCTTACTTTACACGCAACACCAAGTTTAATCAAATCACAATATACTATTAAAATATTATTATTAAATGTGATATCTATCGCATAAATTTAGTATTTATGGGTATGAATAGGACCAACTAAAATATAAAAAAATATTCATTTGTTATCAATTGGTTTGAAATGAATTTAAAAGAATCTAAAAGTAAAAAAAGATATATTTTTATGAAAAACCATATTTACACACAATGTATTTTTATTGAATTAGTCTATATTCATGTATGATATTAATAAAATTTTTGTATAATATATTCAATAAAATATTTTAAAATTTATCTAATAGTTTTTACTACAAAATGAATTGGATAAAATTTAGTTTTATACTGAAAATTAAAATATTCTAAAAATGGTACTCGTTGCATTTTTCACACTTGTTTTAAAATTAATTTCACCCACTTATAGAAATTACAAATAATTAAATGGTTTAAACATTTGTAATAAAAGTGTGAAAAAATTAATGAGGTTGATTTCATTTTTTTCATTATGAATAGAAATAGAGGAAAATATAAATTTAAAAGGATTAATGATAGATTCAACTAAAGAGACACGAGTTAAAATAAACCAAAAAATTATCTACATATTGTTGGATAAGTTTATTTTTACCCATTTATATATTATATTTGAATTTTGATTTCATTGTTTCTAATTTCACTTGAATTATAATTTATGATATTTTAATGTTTTAAGTAGTTATAAGAGAGGAACTCCCCTCACTTATAAAATGGTGCCTCATATCTTATCTTCTACGCACCACTTGAAACTTTATCTCAGTTAATATTTGACCAAATACTCTTAAAACATACTTATCCATGACCTTGAGGTTTTTTTCTTCCTAGAATACCCATCCAAGAAACTTTAAGGTTATTTTAAATGTAGGAAACCCAAAGAAGTGGTATATGCTTTTACCAACCCTTTTCATGATTATTTATTACTAAAACTCCTCAAAATGTTATATAACCATATTAACATGATGAAATTATTTTATTTTATATAATTATATGTTTTTATGTTAATCGTATAGAAATTTATATCTAATTCTTATCCATTGAAAAATGATAATGTCACTTGTACGTACATGTGGACAACCACCACCATGAAGCGATGCGATTAATTTTCATTTCTTATTTACATGGATAGTTATAGGGATATATTTAATGAAGAAATATGATATTTATGAGATAATTATTATTTTATAAATTTTATTTAATATATAACTTTCATTCATTTCATTGATCAAAAAGTGGAAACATGACTCGTGTGTACATATAGATTACGTTCTCCACGAAGTTATACAATTAATTTTTTATCAGAACTTTGTATGAATGGTATTAAAATTTAATGTAATAAATATCTATAATACTTATTAAATGATTAATATTCCATATATGATGAAACCATGACCATTTTTCATGGACTGAAACCATCAAACTAAAACATGCATGGAAAATAGACCAATTTTCACCCAAATGTTCATTATAATGAACAATTGTTAATAAAAGAATAATTAAACATTATAAAGAAATAAAACACAGTAATTTATATATGAAAATGGTTCTATAATATATTTATAATATATATTTATTATATAATATGTTTTAATGCATAAAAATCAATATAGGACTTTAATTAAGAGTTTATATAATAATCTCAATTTTTTTGGGAGTGTTTATATTAAATTTTATTTGAGGGAAATTATATGATACTTATACTTTGAACAAAAAATATTTTATTATCCTATGTTTATTAATTTAATTTTTAATTATTATTTCCATTTTCCTTTATTTAGAACACAAAAAAATATCTAGAAAATGTTTTTTTTAAAATCATCCCTATTTTATATTTAATTCATAAAATTTTTCTTCCATGTCCATGTTCTTTAAAATGATTTATAGAATGTTATTTTCTATGATTAAATGATTATTTAAATTCATTTTCAAATATAATTTACAATAATATAAATTTATTAAAAAAAAGATTTTATATTTTTTTTTCAAATAGGCTATTTATCACTTTTTACAAAAAATGTGAAAGGAATCTTTTTTTAATGTTTACCTAAAAAATATATTTTATCATTATTATTACTATTATTTTATTTAAAGAAAATTTACATTTTTAGAAGTTTATTTTCAAACAACTAATTTTTATAAATGTTGTAGTAATTTTTAGTTTCCAAAGATACCAAAAGAAAATGTTATTTCCCCTATTTCTAATGAAATGTTAAAATTATCTTCTAAAGGTATTTTTCATCGATGTAAACATAAATTATGAATTTTTATTATTAACAGGGAATATGAGCTTATGATACTATAAAATTTATTTCTAATTATATCATATAATAATGATTAAGGTATGATTTAATGAAACACAATCCTTTCCTAGAGGTTAATTGAGTTATGATGAAATATTTATAAAACCAATTTTTTCCATTAGTTATGCTATGATGAAATGATGAGATGTTTATGAAATCTTTTTCTTTTCCACGCGTTATACTATGATGAATTAATGATTTGTTTATGATTTTTCTTCACACATATGTATGATTTTCATCATATGGTAGGTGGCCCCAAATCTATATATGCTACTAATCAACTAGGTAAATATTGATATCTCATGAGATAATATGGACTATAATAGAGAGTGAATACAATTTAGTAAGAGACTCTGTCTATTATGATAGTCTTGGGAGTGAACCTTAATTAAGGAAACAATGGAATGGGGAGTGAACCCAATTCACTATGATAGTTATGGGAGTGAGCCTTGGCTAAGAAAATTATTTTCTATTCTTATGTGTATTACATAAACCATTGATTTTTTATTATTATATGTTCTAATGGATCATGACTTATTATTAATGATTTTACACTATTATGAATAATGTATATTATTATGAAAAATCCTTATTTCATGATTCATGATTAATGATCTTTCACTGATTTGGAATGACTTTAATATTTTATGATCACATTACAATACCCTTTTATTAATATTATGCTCACTTGTGAGAATTGATTGATATCTCTTATTTGTACCCTTTATAATCATATAATCCCACCCTTTATTATTTTTCATTTACATAGGTTATCAATAGTGGTTTTAAGTAGGGTATGCCTAAGAATTATACTATATGAGAAGAAATTTGTGTGATATATTTTAGTTCATTCATGAAATAATATGATTATATATATAGTCTCTAATGGCACAAAACATTTACAATTTTGGGGTGTGAAATTTAATGCTTATGTCAACTTAGTTGGCATCGTAGCATGGTTTATTTATTTTTGAAGATTAGGATTACAGAAATTTTTTAAAAACCCTATAGATAAGTATATATATAAGATAAAATTATTAATTTATGTTAAAGTATATATTGTTGGTTTCCGTGAAGTAAAATACCTATTGGGATACTGAGAAGTGGATTCAATTATGGAATAGATGCACCTAGGGGTAAACAACCTAAAAATGTTTATTTGAGTAATAACTAGATCTTTACTCGATGCATGAATTATGGGCATAAGGATACACATCAAGATAGAAAATCCTAAGGGATATGTTTTGGTAAATTCAAATTATCTATTTGAACCAATATAATAAATGAGAGGATATAATATATCGAATATTATGATAATCTATAGTTATATGATATTAATTTATAGCATTATGGGTTGAAATTTGGTTTCATAATTTAGGACATCATTTAAATTATTTTCATAATTATATGATTCTTTACTCTGATTATTGATGTTCAATACTCAAGTAATGTTTTCAGGTTTATAAAATGGATATAACAAAGTAAGTAATTATGTGAACAAAAATTGTGATGGCTAATGAAATGATTTTCCTCATGAGAAACCAAATGAAATGGGAGATGGGATGTGAAATATTGCAACTATGCTCTCCAAACTCTCTCAAACTATGAACTGCAACATGAATCATGATAAACATACAAATGGGTAAAGGAAAAACTCACTATTTATTATTTTATTCAGAAATTTTTAATTTCATATAGTGGTTTCTATGATCCACACATTACTGAGAAATGTATCGTTGATATAGAAAATATATTCTCTATTATCTAATGTTCGGACCATGAGAAGGTTATTTTTGTAGTGTTTCATTTGAAATGAAAAAAATAAATGGTTCACTCTTATTAAGAATATAAGTTAACAGGATGAAATTAACTTCAAAACATGGAAAGATATTAAGAAGGTATTTTTCAATAAGAATTTTCCCAGAACTCTTCGAATGAAAATGGAAAGAGAATTTATGGAACTAAAGTAGAAGGTTGGGGAATCCATTAGTTCCTATGAGTAAACATTCACCAAACATGCATGGTATACATATGTTTTTATCAATGTATGACCCTGATATTTTTATGATATATTTTTATCAAATGAATTTTATTTCATTGATAGATAGTGCTGCATGCAACAACGAGTTTAAACGAACCATGATATATTACTAAAATATTATTATTTAAAGTTAAATTTATTGTATATCCATTATATTTTTGGGTATGAATAATACTAACTAAATTATTAAAAATATATGGTTATATATGTATAAAATTAATTAGTAGGTTATCATTTGATTATAAATGAAAATAAAATCATTTTTCATAAAAAAATGTTTTCGTAGGTGCAATGTATTTTCATCTCGTTAAATTAAATTAATAACTATTAGTGAACTATTTTAATGAAATTTATATATTAAATATTCGATAAAATTCTTTAAATTTTTATTTATATTTTTCTTAATGAGAGGATAACAATAAAGTATGTTTTATTCAATAAAATGTATTTTTCTAAAAAAACCTTTTTTCAAAATGATTTGTGTGATTATTTGAAAATTAATTTCTTTTAATTATATAAATATAACATTGAAAAATTTATTCCTTATTTTAATTCAAGAGATTAAAATTTGGTAAATATTCCTGTTTTATTTTAGGTCAATATTAATAGTAACTGTGGTAAAATTTGTCACATTGGTAAAGCGTAAATTAGGCCATCAAAGGTAAAACAAATAAAATGATAATAACTTGAAGAAAACCCTATAACTTGAATTTATTTTATTTTATCATTCAATTTAGTTTATAATCATCTAATAATTAGTTATATTACCTTTTTTAACCATTTATAAAATATTATGACCAGTATAAAATTTTATATAAAGAAAATTAAAAAAATTCACACTCTAGTTTTTAGTAAATATAATATTTTTATCATGGGTATAACTATATGATATGTTAGGTTAGAAATAATATTTTTAAATATAAATTATTTATCTTCATCATGGTAATTTATTTTTAAATTTTAGTGAATAAATAATTATCTTAAATTCTTATACAATGCTGACATAGTAATTATTTAATTATTGGAAAAATAAAATAAATGACATTAAAATTATTAAAAATAGTATAATTTGAAATAATTTATGTTACCCATGAATTTTATAGGTCAAATTACATAATATAGAGGTTTTTAAGAATTTTTTTTAATTATTTAGTTGTCTTCATGTTAATAAAGTCGAAGTAAATGAATAATTATAAAATTGACGTTAATGATATTTTATAATAAATAATATTTATTAAATGATTTAAAATTCATAAGAAGATAATATTTAAAAAACAAAATATTATATGGTTTTAAAAATTATTCATGTTCCATTTATGGGTCTTTTTTAATTTTATAGTTACTTTATTATGCCTTAAAATATAGAAAACGTTAATATTACAGTAATTGTCAAAAAGGATAATAGGGGGTTAAAACTAAAAAATAAGGGTATAAACATAGACAAAAATTATATAATATTATTGTATGAGATTATTTTGACTAATTATAAACTTATATTTTAATATTATCAATTTTTATCTATTTTTATATCAAAATTAATTTATATTAATTTATTACTTTATGAAATTCCAGAAATTCCATTTGCCACATGTATAAAAAGACACCACTATTTTCTCCTATTCACTCCATTTTGAGCTCTTTATATTGATCAAAATGTACTAATTTATCTTATAAACATCAATATACACGTTATAGAGTTTATGGTATCCCAAAAATACCTACATTAGAGCCCTTAATAGTATATTTAAAGGAGTCATTTCAAAAGAGAGGTAATCACCTTAACTGGTCACTTTGTTTTTTATTCTTTTTTTAACTCTTAAAAATTGGTTATATTATTCATAAAATAATAAATAAATTGGCCTAAATATAGTGAAATTGTATTATTATTATTATTAAACAATAATTATTCACCCTATTCCCATCAAATGAGATGTGAAATTATCCCTTGTGTATATGTACAGCTTACCGTCTCCACATAATGATACAATTAATTTGTCATCAAAATATTTTATGGATGGTAATTTTGATGGGTTTAATGAATATATAATATATTTTTGAGATAATTATACTTTTTAATTATAATATGATATCCAACTTATTGCCCTCCAATCTTTTGGGAAATGTTAACTTCATTCTTGTATAAGTGTGGATTACCACCTCCACGAATCGATATGATTCTTTTTTCATTTATATTTTACATATAAGGTAATAAGGATGGATTTGAAAAATATATATATTATTTTTATGTTATAATAATTGTTTTAATAGTTAATTACTATTTACCTTTCTTTCATTCCATCTGTCAAAAAATGAAAACAACATTCATTCGTTTGTATGGCCTACCGTCTCCATGAACGATGTAATTAATTTTTCTATATCGACTTTTACGGATGAATATAAATATATATATATAATGAATATATATTATATTTATTTCATAATTAATATTATGGATATATTTTAACCATGATCAATGTATCGAGACCAAAACTATGAAACCAAAACATACATGAAGAAGGAATCAGATATGACCCGGAACAATGATATTAATAATGAATTGTTATTGAACAGGTGATTAAAGGTTTCAAATAAAACAAATATTGTTTGATATAAATGAGTATCACAATATAATATATTTAAAATAAATCTATATTTATTATATATAAGGTTTAAATGTTCATGAATTAATTCATACCTAAGGTAAGGTATTTTCATCTCACTTTTATTTCTATAAGACACATTTCTTATACCCTACTTGTTTCTTTGATGTGGTGTATATACTACCCATGAAAGTATTTTATGATTGTTCCATGGAAATCATTGTATATACATATCTTTAAGGTTTATTTATTTTATGTGTCTTATGATTCAAATGTTACCAAAGTGTTATGGGTTTTATGTAAAAATCCCATTGTTTATCAAGATTGTTTATGATTTTATTTATGATGATGAAATATTATGATATTATTTTAAAAAAATTGTGAGTTTTCTTATAATTTGGTTATTTATTTTCAATAAAAAAATTTCCTTTTATTTTTCTTACTTTATGTTTTGAAGAAGCCAAAAAAATTTAAATAAATTCAAATTTATTTCTAGATTTGAGTAAAAAACTTTTTTCTTCCATTTCCATGTTTTCTAAAAATGTTTTAAAAATGTTTTTTATTATTCGTTAATGATTTTAACGCCATTTAAACCACTTTTTTAATTTTTTAAAAATTTATTCAAAGGAAACTTATTCTCTTTTTTCAAAAGAGGAACTTTTTTACTTTTTACACAAAATATATGAAAATAATGTTTTCTTTTAACATATATAACATGAATGGAATTTCCTGAAATAACACACAAGCAATTATTTGAAGATTAATTTATAATTTTCTAAGGTTATTTATAAATTATATGGTTTTTTTAATGTTTGAAATGTTTTTAGATTTTAAAAACTTTTTTTCAATATTGAAAGGCTATTTTCCTCAAGAAATATTCCAAGTGATCTTTCAAAATAATTTACCATCTAAAATAACATACATTGATGTTACTCATGATTTAAAAGAGAAATTATCCAAGGTTACCTTCCTTATTATTTCTATACATATTTTATGTCCATTATGGAAATATTTTTATGAAACTCATTCTGTTTCTATGGGTCCTTCTATGATGAAATGATGAAAAGTTTGTGAAAAAAATCTCATTCACACAGGTTATTCTATGATGAAATGTTTATGAAAAAAAATTTCTTTCAGGTATTCTAACATGATAAATGTTTTATGATATTATGGAACACATATTCACGATTTTAATTATATAGTAGGTGGGACCTATATCTCCCTCCAATGAATTAAGTAAATATTGATATATCAAGAGATAAATAGGAAAATAATGGGGAGTGAACCTTATTCGACAAGGTAAATTTTCTACAATGGTAGTATTGGGAGTGTATCTTTAATAGTATGATGGTTTTGGGAGTGAACACATTACACTATGATATTCTTTGAAATTATATTTCAATAATAAGGAAATGTTTTTATGCACATGTTAATGACATAATTACATGTATTATGTTAATGTAATGCTCTCATTGCTTAAGTTCTTTGATTACTTTAGGAATAATGTCTTATGAGCTTCGGTGATTTATTCCATGAGTCAATATTGTGTTATATGATATGTAAGTTGTGATATAAAATTGTAAAACTCATGTTCGCATACCCTTATGGTAATTTTATTCTTATGTGATCATTAAGATCTCCCTTTTCTACACTAACTAATCATTTGAGCTCACCCCTTATTATTTTTCCTTTCAATAGGTTATAAATAAAGGTTTTATAAATTATATACCAAATAATAATAATTTTTATGAGTAAATTAATGGGAGACACTTATAAACCAGTTGTTTAGGTGTCCATTTTTCAAAGATACTATAACTATAAGATCCTATAATGGATCATCATGATATGTATTTAATATTCATCAAATAATATTTATTATAATTGTATGAAATGTAAGGGTCACTATATTTGGTATTAGATAAAGGTTTAGTTAACTATTGGAAACTAGGATAAGACAAATTTTGTGTGAACCCTAGAGAAAAGTATAAGAATAAGAAGAAATCCTAAATTTTTGGTAATTATCATGAATGGACTAGGTTAAACCAATGTATTCATAGAATAAGGTTCCATGATTTAGAAATTTAATAAGTGATTTATCATAATTATGGGTTTTTACCCTATGATTAATATTGATAACTCTATATTTTTGGTTTTATTCAATGGATGGAACCCAAATAAACCATGTTAATGTTGAATTTTATGGACAATAAAATGATTTTATTCCATAGAAAATGAATTATATGGGATCTATAATGAAAAATATCATTGCAATGAATAAAATACTTTCTCAAGCTATGAATAAAGATAACATTTAAATCAATAAAATGAGGGAATAACATATTATTGATTCCTTCATGAGAAAATTTTCAACTTATTTTTGTGGGTCCATTGTTCTAGTAGTTATTTATAAATATATCAATACCATTGAAAATATATTTTCTATTCTCCAGTGTTTGGAACATGATAATTTTATTCTAGTTTTTTATCATTTATAGGGTAAAGAAGATCAATGGTGGACTATTATAAAGAATATGATGAAAATCGAAGATATTGAGTCTATATATTGGGGTGATTTTAATATATTATTTATCAATATCTACTTTCCTCATATTCTTCATACAAAATGTAAAAGGAATTTATTGATATTAAATAGAATTATGATAAATCCATTAGTGCCTAGGAGGCGAATTTCACAAAACAAGTGAGGTATGAGTTTGGTATTATCTTCCAACCTGAAATTTTGGTTGATTGATTATTCAATGTATTAAAATGAAGTATCCAAATAGAATTATCCATAATGTAATTCAATATCTATGAATAAATTATTTGATTTTATATTAAGGTGTAAATAGATATTGTAGTTACCCATGAATCACATGGTTTTGACAAGAAAATAAAGGTGGAATTCAAAGAGAATTCTAAAACCCATGGAGAAACAAATATGACATTCCTTTAGTCTAAATGTGATGAAGTAAACATAGAGGTATTTTTCTTAATGGAACTATTAAATGTTTCAAGTGTGTAAAGTAATTTCATCAGGAAATTGATTGTTGAAGTGATGATAATAAGTTAGATAATTATGAGAATAAATAAAAAAACACCCCAGAATGTACCAAACACACTCTAGTGTTTCAAATTCAAGGAGTGTGGGAATAATTCTTACCAATGGAAAAATCAGATGGTTAATGATGAAGATCAACATCAACAACCTTTTAATCCCAAATACAAAAGGAAATCTCATGTGATCACTATTTTTGATGAGGGGTACAAAAATGACGTGGTGAAGGTACACTTACCATAAAAACTTGAACAACTAATATCTTATTTGATTTTGGATATAACCACTCTTTTACATCCAAATAATTTTATAAGGTTATCATTATACCACCTCATTTATTAAATTTTGAAATTATAGGGAAAATATAAATGATATGATGTTCACATCTTAAGTCTTTGATTATTCTCCTACAGAATTTTGCGGTAATATTCTTTAAAAAGATCTTATTATTATATTTTTGGTTGATTTTGATGTTATATTAGGAATTTATTGATATTCTTTATATAAATTTCACATCAATTTTTGAGGAAGTTAAGTTATATTATATATTCTGAATCAACCTATGATCGTCTATCATAGTGATGAAAAATATAAAATTGTAATTGAAATTACATCCCTTGTATGGGTAATGATTCCTATTCAAAATGAATTTTTATCTTAGAGGTTAGGGTGAAATTAACATCAAATTTATTACTAATCTATGTGTGTTTGCTGATGTATTTCATGAAAAAATTCTGGGTCTTCTATCAAATCATGAAGTTAAGTTCTCAAAATAACTCATAACTAGATCCTCAACTATTTAAAATAATACTTACAGAATGGACCCGATTTAGACATATGAATTGAATATGTAACTCCAATAGAATATTTAAATGGTATTTATACATAAATTTGTGCAACTATAGGGTGAATTGGATATTTTTTTAAGATGAAAGATAGAGAAATTTGACTCTTAATTTGTTATTGAGAACTTAACAACATCACTATCAATAACAAGTATCCTCTACACCATATTTATTACTTATTTGTCAAATAAATGTAGCTCAACACTTATCTAATATTGATGTTTATTTTGTATATCATCAATTTAGGGAAAAGAAAGAAGATATACCCATGATGGCATTCCATACAAGTTATATACAGCATTCATTTATAATGATTCCATTTTGCCCTAAAAATTTCCCCACTATCATCATGGATATAATGAATAGATTATTTAGAGATTACCATGATCAGTTTTGTTAATCAATTTAGATGATATTATTAATTTCAAATAGAAAGAGATATCATGAAGATCACTAGAGATTTATACTGAAAATATTGTGGAGGGATAAGTTATATGGAAATATTACCAAGTGTGAATTTTGGATTTAAAATGTTTCAATATTGGGTTATATAATCTCTATATAGGGTATACTAATTGATCCTTTAAAGAAAAAAGTTATTAATCATTGACCCAGACTAACCAACAAGACTGATATCTATATTATTATTGATTTATCTGGATATTATAAGTTATTTTTTGAGAATTTATCAGGATTATCAAACCAACTCACAAAGTTAACTCAAATGAAAACTAAATTCCTTTGGATATATGAATGTGAAGAACATTTCATGGAATGTATGAGATGGTTGGTTAATTCACATGTACATACAATTCCCTATAGTGGATAAGGGTTTTAAATCTATAATTATGCATTGGACAATGTACTTAGATGTGTTTTTATGCATAATGATATAATGATGTCTTATTCCTCGTGTTAATTTAAGGTTCGTGAGAAAAATCACCCAACTCGTGATTTGGAGTAATATGTAGTAATTTTTGTGTTAAATATATAGATTAATTATATTTATATAGAAAGGTTTGATATATATACTAATCATAAAATTTTAAAATATATTTTCACTTAGAAATATTTGAATACCCACCAAAGAATGTGGTTGGAGATAATTAAATTTTATGACTGATTTATACATTATCATCACAGGAATGTGAACATGGTGGTATATGTTATGTGTTTAAAGTATCATGAAATATTATATATGATGAGGATAAAAAAATATCCAATATTTATGGTTTTTAAAGGATGGATCTGGAAATTTAAAAGTAAGGGGATAAATACTGTCATTCTCAAATGAATGTTCAACCATCTATATATGTGAGAATTAAAGAGTAATAAAATGGATATTAATATCTATATAATAAGGTGAAAAATGTTTTTGAATTTAAAATTTATTATGTTGGAATTATAAGAATTAGGAACTATGTGTGTGTTTATTTGATACCATACTTGAATAAGGAGCTCTTGGATGAGGTTCATAGTTGATCATTCTCTATTCATCTTGGGAGTAAAAAGTTATATATATATCTGAAAGTGTATTTATAGTGGTATAGAATAAAGAGTTATATTGTTAAGTATTTATCTTGGTTATTGGTATGTAAGAAAGTTAAGTCTAGGAGAAAAGAGTCTAAGGGGATGTTGCAACCATTACCCATGCTAGAATAGAAATTATAAAACAAAACCATAGATATTGTATTCATACAAACCAAAAAAATCAAGAGGGAAAAATTCCATATGGGATATAGTTGATCTCATTAAAAATTTAGAACATTTATTTTTCATTCGAGAAGTTTTCTATCTCAATCATCTTTCTATAATTTTTATTAAGGATTTGGTATGGTTTCATGGTGTGCAACATTATATTTCTTATTATTAGGATATAAGGTTTACCACGAGGTTCAAGAAAAGTCTCTAATGGTATCTGGATATATATTTGAGTTTTGGTATGTATTATCATCCTTATATATATGGTTAGTCTAAGAGAACCATTGAAACCCTATAGGTTATGTTGATATGTTGTTCTCTTGATTTTAAAGATAGTTGGGATCAGTACCTTACTCTAGTTGTGTTTTCTTATAATTATACCCTTCAATAAAGCATTTAAATGACTCCTTATTAATCCCTCTAATGAAGGATGTTACGAAATCCAACATTAGATGAAGCTAGATAAATAAATATATTAGGACCTGAGCTATTTAAGGAAATGTAAGAGAATGTTTTAGTCATTCAAATCACATCAAGCCAAATTAGAGTTGATAAAAATTTTATGCTGGAAATTGCCAGTGTTGCATGGAATTTGAAGTTGGAGAGAATGTTTTTCTTTGAATATATATATAAAATAATTTTATGATATTTTGAAATAAATTTAATATTATCTCTATGTATATTGGAAATTTATATGTTCTTAATCAAGTATGGATGGTTGCTTATCGCTTTCCACTTCCATCGAACCTCTCCCAAGTTCACGATGTGTTCTTGTATCTCTCATGAAGAATTACATACCTGAACCATAACATTTAATAACCTCAAAGGTCATACAACTAGTAAATTATATTTATTATTAAGAACAAACAATATAAAAATTATATCATATATATAAAGTGAAATGAAATAAGACTACTCACTTGGTGAATGTTCTCTGGGGAAATCATAAATTTGAAGAAGCTACATGAGAACCCAAGGATGTCATGAAACAATTATATACTAATTATTTTATATCTT
This sequence comes from Viscum album, assembly GCA_963277665.1. Classification (NCBI taxonomy): domain Eukaryota; kingdom Viridiplantae; phylum Streptophyta; class Magnoliopsida; order Santalales; family Viscaceae; genus Viscum; species Viscum album. The sequence continues at coordinate 1,574,196,831 of OY728161.1, read as the reverse complement.
AGTGATTGTTTTCAAGGGATTAATTCATTTTAATATCTGTTTAATATAACACCCCATTATTTTTATGAAATATTTTTTTTTCAACTGAATTTGATTTCGTTGATAGCGTATGTTACATGCAACACTGATTTTAAACAAATCACGATATACTATAAAAACATTTTAATTTAAAATGATACTTATCAACTAGAAATTATATTGTAGGTTATAAATATTACTAAATAAATTATGAAAAATTTATGGTTATATATGTAAAAAATTAATCCACTGGTTATCAATTGATTATAGATGAAAATAAAAAACATTTTTTGAAAAACCTTTTTCATGCATGAAATGTATTTTATCATCAAAAATTAAATCAATACCAATTAATGAATGATTTTAATGTTATATATATATATATATATATTATTAAATAATATGTTTTAACAGTCTTTTAATGTTTTTCTAATCATAGGATAATAATAGACCAAGTTTTATGAATAAAAAAATATTTTTCTAAAAAACAGGTTTGTTGCATTTTACATGCTTATTTTAAAATCAATTTATAGAAAATATAGAATTTTAATCATAAAAATTTGAATCTATATTTTTAATCATGAGATATTTTTTTAATTGGCTTCTTTTATTTTTGGTCAAATAGTGGTAAAATTTATCTGCTTAACAAAGGGTGAATCAGGTAATCATGGGTAAACAAATAAAATGATAGGGACTAAAAATTGGCCCTAACACTTGAATTAATGTAATTTTATGTGGGAATTCTATCCATACTCATCCACTAATAAATTATATGAACGTTTTTTATTCATTTATATGATATTATGACCTTTATAATATATTATGTAAATAAAATTCAAAATTATCACACCTTTGTTTTTAATAATTATAATATTTTTAGCTTGAGGATAACCAGAGGATATGTTTAGTTATAAATAATATTTTTAAATTTAATAAATTTATATTAATTATGGTTAATTTTTTTAATTTTTATGGAAGAAATAATTACATTAAATTCTTACACAACGATGGTGCAGTAATTATTTAATAAATAAAAAAATAAAATAAAATATATTAAAAATATAAAAATAGTATAATTTTAAAGAGTGAATGTGAACAATGAATTTTATATATAAAAATAACATATTATAGATATTTGGATTTATTTTATTTGAATTAATTAGTTGTCTTTATGTTATTAAAGTCATAGTAAATGAATTGTTCTGAAATTGACATTAATGATATTTTATAAGAAATAATATTTTATTAAAGGATTTTGAATTTAGTAAAATATTATATTTTTCCAAATGAATGATATATGGTTTAAGACATGAACCATGGTCTATTTATGGGCCTTTTTTCATTTTATATTTACATTATTAGCCCTTAAATCTTGAAATCATTAATATTAGAGTAATTGCCAAAAGGGTAAATGGGGGTTAAAACTAAAAGATAAGGGCGAAAACACATCCAAAAGTTGTTAAAATATTATTTTATGAGACTTTTTAAACTCATAATAATCTTATGTTATAATATTATCAATTTTTATACATTTATATATCAAAATAAATTTATATTAATTTAATACTTTAAGAAATTCCAAAAATGTCCCTCACCTCAATTATAAAAGGAAACCTCTACTTTATCTTATTAAAAACATTTTTACCCTTATAGATCAACCATACCCTAAAAATTTATCTTATCCAATACCATATAAACATTATATATGTCTTGGTATCCCCAAAAAACTAGCCTTAGAGCCCTTAAAAAGAAGTTCTAAAGAAGATGTTTCAAAAGAGAGGTAATCGCCTTCACCGATCACTTTATTTTTAATTATTGTTTTACCTCATATAAATTGATGATATTATATATAAATAGTATATTTAATATCATAAATATAATTACATATTATTATGATTATGAAATGACCTTTATTCACCATATTTCCATCAAATGGTAAGTTAAAGTATCACTTGGGAGTACTTACGGCTTACCATCTCCACATAGTGATACAATTCATTTCTCATCACCATATTTTATTGATGGGTAATTTTTTTTGATTTTAATATTTATATTTTATATTTATGATATAATTATACATTTTTAATAATAATATCATATCTACCTTATTACCTTTCAATTCATTGGGAAATTATTAGGTCGTTTGTCCGTACATGTGGACTACCACCTCCATGAAAAGATGTGATTCATTTTTCATTTCTATTTTAGATAGATGATAATAAGGATATATTTTGTGAAAATATATTATTTTTATTATATAATAATTATTCTGGAATGGTTTATTAATATTTTCCATTCTTTCATTCTATCTGTCAAATAAATGAAAACATCATTTATATGTACATATAGCCTACCATTTTCATGAATAGTGTAATTCATTTTTCTATATCTACTTTTAGGGATGACTCTAAACATGTATATAATGAATATATATGATATTAATATCATTATTAATTTTAAAAAGATAATAGAACTATGATCAAAATACAAGGTCCAAAACTATCAAACCAAAACTTACAAGAAGAACAAAATAGATATCACCCAAAACAATGATTTCAATAAAGAATTTTTAATGAATGAGTGATAAAGTATTACAAATAAATATTATATGGTATGATATATATATATATATGACTATTTTACTTTAATATATTAATAATAAATCTATATCTATTGTATAGGAGGCTTAAAATATATGAAGTAATTCGGGCCTAAGGTAAGGTGTTTTCATATAACTTTTATTTTTGTGGGACACATTACTTATACACCAATTTTTTATTTATTGTGGTGTATGAACTGAACATAATGTATTATATGACTCTTATAATGAAAATTATGTTATATACATGACCATATAGGTTTATTTATTTAGTGTAGATTATGATTCAAAAGTTACCAAAGTGGTAAGTGTTTTATGTCACAATCTCATTATTTATCATGATTAATTATGTTTTTTTATGATGATGAAATTTTATTATATAACTCTCAAGAAACTCTTTAATTTTATAATACTTAATTTAGTTATTTAAAATAATTTTTTCCTTTCATTTTGCTCACCCAAAGTTCTCAAGAGTCTGAAAATATATTTTTAACTAAAATTGACTTTATTTCTCACATAAATCAAAAAACCATTTTATTTTATATACATGTTTACTAAAATTGTTTTTAAAAAGATTTATAATATTCTAATATTATTTTTTAAAGTCATATTTACCCATTATTTCTTTTTAAAATTTTAATAGAATATTCTTATCATCTTCTGAATGAGGTAATTTTTTACTTATTTTTAAGAAAAATGTGAAAAGAATGTTTTATTTTAACTTATATGGATTGAACAAAATTTTCTGACATCATAACCACCAAATTCAATGAATATTCATTTAAAATTTTCTAAGGTTATTTTTAAATAAATTTCTTTCTTAAATTGTTGTTAAATATTTAGATTTTAAAAATTTATTTTCAAAGTTGAAAGGATATTTTCCTCAAGAAATGTTTCATGTGATCTTTCAAAATCATTTTCCATCTAAGATAACATCTTTTGATAGTACATATAATTTAATTGGGATATGATCCAAGGTTACCATTCTTATTATTTATTAGAATGTTTTATTTTTATAATGATAATATGTTTTTGAAACCCATTCCCTTTCCACATGTTATGATATGATGAAATTTTTATGAAACCCTTTTTATTCACATAGGTTATTATATGATGAAATGTTTATGAAACCCATTTATTTTCATGGGTTCTGATATGATAAGTGTTTAATGATCTTGTAGAACACATATATGTGATTTTCAGTATGTGATAGGCGGTACGTATATCTTCTTCTAATAAATTGGTAAATATTGATATCGTATAGGATGAATAGGAAATGCATGGGGTGTAAATCTAGTCCAGTGAGGAAATTTGTCCACTATAACATACTTGGGATTGAAACTTTACTACTATGATTGTCTGGGGAGTGAAATCATTCCACTATGATAGTCTTGTAAATGATATTTTACTACTAATGAAATTATTTTCTATGCTTATGTGTATACCACAATTCCATGTCTTATGACAATGTTATGCTCTCATTGATCATGTTATTTGATTATTTTATTATTCATGTCTTATAAACTACTATGTCTAATTCTGTGACTCAATATTATGACCTATGATATGCAGGGTGTAATTTTAAACTGTTAAACTCATGTTCTCATACACTTATTCACATGTTTTTCTTATATGATCATTAATAGCACCCCTTTCTACCCTTATTGATTATATGAGCTCACCCATTATTATATTTCCTTTCCCTGTGTTATGAATAAATGTTTTAATAATGATATGCCTAAGAAGGTTTCTTTTTATGAGGGAATTAATGGGAGAATATTATGAACTAGTTGTTTATGTTTCTATGTTTCCCAAGATACTAGACATATATGATTATAGTGTAAATAATAATGATATGTGATGAAAATTCATCCAATAAGATATAATTTATATTTATGAAAGGTATGGGTCACTATATATGGTCTAAGAGAAAGTTTTATTTAACCCTTGGAAACTAGGATGAGAAAATTTTAGTGAGAACCCTGGAGATAAGCCTATGTCTAGGATAAAATCATAAAGTTTTAGTAATGATCATGAATGACCTAGGTTAAACCTCAGGTTTAATTGAATAATGTGACATGATTTAGACATTCTATAAGTTATTTATCATAATTATGTCTTTTCCCCCAATATGATTATTTTTTATCATGCTATTAATATTTCATTTTATTAAATAGTTGAGATTTAAAGGAACTGTGATTATTATAAATGAAACAGAAAATGAAATTATTTTCCCCTTGAAAAATCAAATGTTATTAGATATGGAATGAAAAATAATGTTATTATGATCATATAGCATTCTCAAGATGTGAATCACATTGAGATTACAAATGATCAGAATAAGGAATAATGATCTTTTGGTTCCTTCATAATAAAATGTTCACCTTATTTTAGTGGATCCATTGATCAATAAGTTGTTGATCAATGGATTTGCACAATTAAAAAGATATTTTCTATTTTATAGTGTTTGGAACATGAGAAATTTATTCTAGTTGTTTTTTTATTTGGAAGGTGGAAAATATAAATGGTGGAATCTTATCATGAACATGAATCAATAGGATGAAATTTACACTATAGAGTGGGATGAGTTGAAGAAATTATTTATCAATAATTACTTTACTCATATTCATCACTTTAAAATGTTTAAGGAGTTACTTGAGCTTAAATATAAGGATGGTGAATATACGAGTACCTATGAGGTGAATTTCGCATGACTTGTGTGGTATTCTTCCAGAATTATCATCCAACCTAAAAGTAAGGTTGATCAATTATTAGGTGGATTAAAATAAACTATCCAAAGGGTGTTAGACAGAAGGTACTTCGATAACTATGAATAAATCATTTAATTTATTATAAAAATGGAAATAGAGATTGGTGTTTCTCATAAATTTCATGGTTTTTAAAAGAAAAGAAAAAGGGATTTCAATGGTAATTCTAAAAACCATGGAGAAGAGAAGTTGAAATTTCCTTTATGTTCAAAGTGTGGAAGGATACATGTAAGAAATTTTCTTATGGGAACTAGGAAAAATTTCAATTTTATAAAGGAAGGTCATCAGGAAATTGAATACTGAAATGATGGAATAAAGTTAGTTGATGATGAAAATAGTGAGAAAACACCTCATAATTCACCACTCACATTATAGAATTTTAAATGAAAGTAATATACTTTTTATGGAAAAAATTTCCCAAATATAAAGGATAATGGAAATGATCTACATCAAAAACCTCGTAACCCCACAGAAAAAGGAAAATATCATCCGATCAATATTTTTGATTAGGGGTATGAAAATGGTGTGTTGAATGGTACACTTTCCATCCAATCTAAAACTATTAATTTATTATTTTATTATGAATCTACCCCCTATTATATATCTAAATTATTTTATAATGGTATCATTATACCATGCTAGGGATTATATATTGAAATAATAGTAAAAAATCCTAATGGTGTGATGATCAAATATCTAGTATATGATTCTTATTTGTTTGAATTTTACATGAAAATACTTCCTTATAATATTTTTATTCTCCATCTAGTTTAGTTTGATGTTATCTTAGGTAACAATTGACATTAGTTATATGAATCCCACATCAATTTTTAAGGAAGGTAAGTTATATTTGATATTTATAATCAACCTATGATTGTCTTTTAGTGAGATGATAAATATGAAATCCTGATTGAAATTACTTGCATTTTATGGGTCTTGATTCTTATTCAAAATGGGTGTTTATATCATATGGTTGGATAAAAAGTCAACATCAAATATATACAAATTGTACAAGAATTTTTTATTTCTTTCTCAAATAATTTATTTCTCTTCAACTAAATCATGATGTTGAGTTTTAGATAGTACTAATTCCAAGTTTTACACCTATTTTAGAGACTCCTTATAGAATGAACTCGATTAAGTTAAGGGAATTAAATAAGAAACTACATGAGAATATTGACAAAAGAATCATTCTACCAAGTGTATCACTATGGAGTGAACATATCCTTTTTGTGAAGAATAAAGATGGATAAATGCAACTCAACATTGGTTATCAAGAACTTAACAAGATCAATATCAAGATAAAGTATTATATACCCCGTATTTATGACTTTTTTGATCAACAATGTGGAGATCAATACTTTTTTAAGATTCAAATTCATTCAATATATCATCAATTAAGGTACAATAAAATTATATATCCAATATGACATTTCATACAAGTCATGGAAACTATGAATTTATAGTGATTCCATTTAGTCTTATAAATGCCCTTATAATAATCATGGATTTAAGGATTAAAGTCTACAGAGATTACATTGATCAGTTTCTGGAAGTCTTTACAGATTATATTCTTATATATTTTAAGATAACGGTAGATAATGAAGTTTATTGGAGAACAATACTAAAAACCATGAGAAATGATAAGTTATATGAAAATTTCACCAAGTGTAAATTTTGGATTAATAAAGATTCATTATTGGGTCATATAATCTCATGTGAGTCTATATTAGTAGACCCTTCAAAGTAAGAAGTTATTAAACATTGGACTAAACTGGCCACTATGACTGAGATCTATAGTTCTCTTGGTTTTGTTGGATATTATCATTGATTTGTTTAGAATATCTCATGATTTTTAAATCCGCACATAAGAGGGAGATATATTCCTTTGGATAAATGAATATGAATAAAATTTCAAGGAAAAAAAATAGAAGATTGGTCTGTTCACTTGTGATTAAATTTCCTTATAGTAGAGAAGGGTTGTTTATTTACTGTGATGCATTAAAGAAGGGATTGGTATGTGTTCTTATGAAAAATGATATGGTTATATGTTATGACTCATGCCAATTGAATGTTCATAAGAAAAAGATACCCATATCTTGATTTTGATTCAACTATAGTAATCTTTATATTAAAGATATAGAGGCATTATATATATAGATAAAGGTGTGATATATATACTGATCATAACATTTTAATGTATATTTTCACACAGAAAGAGTTGAATATGAACCGTAAAAGATGGATCAATATGTTTAATGATTACGGCTGCTCAATACATTACCAACCTAGAAAATTGAACAAGGTGGTAGATGCTCTGAGTTGAGGGGATCATGTAAGATTAATTGTGATGTGGATCACAAAAGATCCAATATTTTTGTATTTTTAATGGATAGATTTAGAAATTTTGAAGAAGATAAATTCTATCATTCTGAAATGAGTGATCAACAATCTATCCATGTGAGAATTAATGTGGAAAAAAGGAAGATATAATGCTATAAAAGAATATGAGAAATATTTTTTAGTTTAAGATTTATCTTGATGAAATGATAAGGTTAATAATGTATGTGTTTCATCTATTACTAACTTGAAGAATGAGCTGTTTGATAAGTCTTACCATTCATCATTATCTATTTATCCAAGAAGTATAATGTTTTATAGAGATTTGAAAGAATATTTATAGTGGGGTAGCATGAAGATAGATATTGTCAAGTATATATCTCAGTTCTTGGTATATCATTTATTTAGGGATACTAGATAGAAGTATAAGGGGATGTTACATCCACTACCCAAACCAGAATGGAAATGGGAAAACATCACCATTTATTTTTTTCATCAGACATAAAAAATCATATAGAGGAAATAATTCCATATTAGTTATAGTAAATATCCTTAAAAATTAATCATACTTTATTTCCATTAGAAAATTTCTACCTCTAGATAATATTTCTAGAACTTATATTAAGAAAGTGGTAAGGTTGTATGAAGTAACATATTCTATTTTATCAAATCAGGATCTAAGGTTTACTTAGAAGTCCTATGAAAGTCTTTAGTAGGCTCTGGATATATTGTTGATTTTTAGTATGGATTGTCATTATCAGATAGATAACTAGTCTAAGGGATCTATTAAAACAATGAATGATATGTTGATATATTGTTCTTGTTGTTTTAAAGGTAGTTGATAACAATACCTTCCTCTAGTAGAGTTTTCTTATAATAATAGTTTTCACTCAAGAATTTAGATGGGTCATTATGAAACCATAAATTTAAGGAAGTGTAGAACTCCAACATGCTAGGATGAAGCTAGGTAAATAAATAAAACGAGACCTAATATATCTAAGGAAATGGTAGAGAAATATAGATTCATTCAATAGCACATTAATCCATCTCAAAGTCGGTGGAAAATTTATCTTGATATTCATCCGTGTGACCTAAAACATGAAGTTGGAGAGAAGGTTTTTCTTTTAATTTCTCCATGAAATATGGTTATGATATTTGGAAATAAATCCAATTTGATCCCTAGGTGTATTTTCTATTTCAATATTCTTAATCGAGTAGGGATAGTAGCCTATCGCTTAGAACTTCCACTAAACCTCTCTCAATTTCATGATGTGTTCCATGTATCTTTTTGGAAGAAGTTCATACTTGATCTATCACATGTACTAAGCTTAGAGTTCATACCAATGGAATAATATCAATCTTATGAAGAAAATTCATTATAAATCTTGGATCATATATATAAAGAGCTATTAAAAATGACTACTCACCTAATGAAAGTTCTCTGGAGAAATAACTAATTTGAAGAACCTACATGGGAATCCAAGGATACAATGAAAAAATATATCTTCATTTTTTGGAATCAGATTGATGAATTTTGGGGGATAAATTCATTTAAGTGGGTTGTAATTTAACACCTCTTGATTTTTATGAATTTTTTTAAATGGATTTTATTTCCTTGATAGCTTGTGTTACATGAAATACCGAGTTTAAAATAACTGTGATATACTGTTAAATAATTATTATTTAAAGTGATAGTTAATACCTAGATATTTATTTTTTGGGTATTATTAGTACTAAATAATTTATGAAAAATTTATGGTTACATATTTTTAAAATTAATTCATTGGTTATAAATTGATTATATATGAAAATAAAATACAAATTTCTTGAAAAATGATTTTCATGCATGCAATGTAATTTTATCATAATAAATTAAAATAATCACTATAGGTGAATGATTTAAATTAAATTTATATATTATATATTCAATAAAATTTATTAACGTGCATTTAATATTTTTATATTTATTGGATAAGAGTAAATCAAGTTTTATGTTTGAATATGTATTTTTCTAAAAAGCACTTTTCATTGCATTTTGCATGATTATATTAAAATTAATTTATACCAAATATATAAATTTAATATTGAAAAATGGATTACATATTTGGAATTAGGAGATCCAAAATTTTAAAATAATTCCATTTTATTAATGATCAATATGAATAGTAACCGTGATAAAATTTATCACATCGATAATTGGTAAATCGGGTAATCAATAGTAATAAAATAAATTGATAAGGACTAAAAAATGACTTGAAAACTTGAATTAATATTATTGGATGATTTTATTTAATCCATACTCATCCAATAATCAATTATATGAAATTTATTTACTATTTGCATTAGATTATGACTATTATAATATTTTATGTAAAGAAAAGTAAAAAATGTCACAATCTTTATTTCAATATTTATAATATTTTTAAAATGAGGATAAATGAAAAGATATTTTTGGTTATAAATACTATTTTGAAATATAAATAATTTATATTGAAATTTTTTAATTTTTTTAAATTTTTATTGAAGAAATAATTACCTTAAATTCTTACACAAAGATGACATAGTAATTATTTAATTAATGAAAAAATAAAATAAATGATATTAATATTATTAAAAATAATATAATTTTAAATAATTAATGTGACCCAAAAAATAATAAATAGAGATAAAATATTATATAGGTTTTGATTCATTTTATTTTATCCATTATTATCTTGATGTTATTAAGGTAAAATTAAATGTATAGTTCTTAAATTGACATTAATGATATTTAATAATTAATAGTATTTTATTAAATGTTTTAAAATTAATAAAAATATTAGATTCATCCAAATTATTGAGATATGGTTTTAAAAATAATTATTGGTCCCTTTATGAGTCATTTATTATTTTATTGTAACATTATTAAATATTGAATGGTAGAAATATTTAAAATTAAAGTAATTGAAAAGAGGATTAATGGGGGTTGAAACAAAATGTTAAGGGTGAAAACACATCCAAAAATTGTTAAAATATTATTGTATGAGATTATTTCAAATCCTACTCAAATTTAATTCTAATATAATCAATTTTAGGACATTTGGGCATCGAAATTAAATTATATTAATTTAATACTTTAAGAAATTCCAAAAATACACCTCCCCACAATTATAAAAGGACACCTTTCATTTATCTTCTTCACATCACATTAAGACTTCTAGATAGGTAAAAATATATCATTTTATCTTTTATAATATCATGTACATATTATATAGATGACTTTAACCTCCTCCAAATAAAATATATTATTCATAAAATAATATGTTTTTTATATTAAATATACTAAAATTTTATTATGATTATTAAACCACCTTTATTAACCCTCCATCCATCAAATGGGAAGTGAAAGTATCACTTGGGTGTATGTACGAATTACCATCTCTACGGACTGATACAATTCATTTACCAAAACCATATTTTATGGAAGGTTATTTTGATGGTTTTAATATTTATAGATTATATTTATGAAATAGTTATACTTATATAATGATAATATCATATCTACCATGTAACCTTCAAATCTATTGTGAAATAATAATGGCATTCGTGTGTACGTGTGGACTACCACCTCCAGGATGAATTGTGATCCATTTTGTGTTTCTATTTTACATGGATAATATTAATGATAAATTTAATGGTTATATATAATTTTTATGATATAATAACTATTCTGGGAATGTGAATTAATATTTACTTTTATTTTATTCCTTCTATTAAAAAATGAAAACAATATTCATGCGTACATATAAACTACCATCTCCATGAATTTTGTAATTAATTTTTCTATATATAATTTTATAGATGACTATAAAAATGTATATAATAAATATATATCATATTTATATCAGGATTAAAATTATTTATATAACATAACCATGATAAAAGTATAAGTATCAATAATTACCGAACCAAAACATACATGATGAACGAAGTAGATATCACCGAGAATAATTATTTTAACAATTAATTGTTAATGAATGGGTGATAAAAAATTATAAATAAATCATATATACTAAAAAATTTGTTATTATAGTAATTTAATTTATTTATAATATATATATGTATTATACATTCCATTCAAATGCATGTGAAGGAAGTCAGACCTAATGTAAGGGGTCTTTGCACACTTTTATTTCTATGGCACACAAGCCTTACACACCACTTTTTTATTTGGTTTGGTGTATATAATACCTGCGAATGAATTATATTATTATTATCATGAAAATTATTTGATATAAATATATCCATCTAGGTTTATTTATTTCATGTGGCTTATGATTAAAAGGTTTCCAATGTGGTAAGGTTTACAATCACATTATTTAATTTGATTGTTTATGATTTTGTTTCTGATGATGAAATACTATAATATAACTCTAAATAAACTCATGAATTTTCTGATAATTTTGTTATTTATTGAAAATAGATTTTTTCCTTTCATTTCCCACTTTAAGATCAAATGAGGATGAAAATATGTTTTTAAGTAAAATTGACTTTCTTTTTCTCTCAGGACAATTTTTTTTATATTATATCCATGTTTGATAAAAATGTTTTAAATAAGTTTTTTAATATTCTAATATAATTTTTAAATTCATTTTTACCCATGTTTTACTTTTTAAAAACTATTTTAAAATGAATATTCATTTCATTTTCCAAATGAGGTGCTTTTTGACATTTTATAAAAAATGTGAAAAGAATTATTTCTTTTAGCATATATGGAAATAAACAGAGTTTCCAACCATCATGACCACTAAATTATTTAAATATTAAATTATAAGTTTGATAGTATACTTTTAAAGAAAATTTTTACTATAATGTTTGTGAATATTTTATATTTTGAAATGTTATTTTCAAATTTGAAAGGATATTTTTCTCATGAAATGTTGCAAGTGATCCTTCAAAATCATTTTAAAACTAAAATAACATCATTTATTGTCACTTATTCTTTAATAGGGATATAATCCAAGATTACCATACTTATTTTTTCTCTAAATGGTTTATGTTTATGAATATATGATGTTATGAAACCCATTCTATTTCTATAAGTTATTCTATGATGAAACAATTAAATGTTAATGAAACCTGTTTCTTTACGACAGTTTATTCTATGATGAAATGTTTATGAAATCCATTTATTTTACATGGTTTTTATATGATAAATTTTATATGATATTTTGGAAAACATTTGTATTATTTTAAATATGTGATGAGTGGAACCTATATCTACCAATAATACAATGGGTAATTACTAGTATCTAATGAGATAAACAAGACTATAATTGGGAGTGCACCTAGTATGGTGTTGGACTTTGTCTAGTATGACAGTCTTGAGAGTGAAACATGACTACTATGATTGTTTACAACTAAAAACCATTCTACTATTATATTCTTAGAAATGATATTTTACTACTAAATAAATGATTTTCTATACTTCTGTGTATGCCAAAATTCAATGTATTATTCCAATTTTATGGTCTCATGGTTCATATTCTTTGATTAATTTAAGATTAATGTCTAACAAGATACTAATATTTATTCCATGAATCAATATTATGTTCTATGATATTTTGGTTGTGATTTTTAAATGATAAACTCATATTCTTATACCCTTATACTCATGTTATGATTTTGTGATCATTGATATCACGATTTTCTATCATTACTAATCATTTGAGATCATTTTTCTTATGTTTCCTTTCCCTAGGTTATGAATAAATGTTTTAGGAATGACATTTATAATAATGGTTCTAATTATAAGGGACTTAGTGAGAGACTCTTATGAACCAGTTGTTTATGTGTCGATGTTTCCAAATATACTGGACCAATATGATTCTATAATAGATCATTATGATATGTAATGAATATTCATCACATAATATGTGATATCAATGCATGAAACGTATGGGTCACTATAGTCAGTATCAGATAAAGGTTTAGTAAAAACATGTAAACTAGGATAAGAAATCTTTAGTGAGAACCCTGGGGATAAGTCTAAGTATATGATAAAATCCTAATGTTTTGGGAACTATCATGAATGACATAGGTTAATCCTAATTTTCTTTAAGATAATGTGTTATGATTTATAAATTTTATAAGTGATTTATCATAATTATGAGTTTTCCCCACTATGATTATTTTTATCACAATATGATTTATAGTTTTAGTCAATGGATGGAACATGAAGGATCATTTAAATGATGAATGTAACATACAATGAAATGATTTTACTCCTAAGAAAATGATTTTTAAGGGATATGGAATAAGAAATTTCCTTTTTATAATAACAAAACTATATCAATCTATTAATAATGATGATCATAAAAAAGAGAAATGGAGGAAATAACATTCTATTGATTTCATCATGAGTCAACGTTCGCCTTTTTTAGTGCATCCACTAATCTACTACCTTCAGAGTGAAGGATCAATTCCATTGAAAGTATATTTTACGTTCTCTATTTTTGGACCATGAGAAAATTATTCTAACTATTTTTTAATTTTAAGGTGTAGTAGATTAAGGGTGGACACTTATTAAGAACATGGAGAAATAGGAGTAAATTGATTCTATGGTGTGGGATGAGTTTAAGAACATATTTATCAATAAGTACATTCCTCATATTATTCATATGAAAATGTAGAAGGAATTACTTGAGGTAAAATATAAGGATGATGAATCTTTTGGTGCAAATGAGGTTCATTTCAAAAGACTTTCGTGGTATGATTCTACTATTATAATCCAAACTTATAGTAAAGTTGATCAACTCTTTAGTGTCTTAAAAACGATTTTCGAAAGGTAATTAGCCATAAGGGACTTCAAAATCTATGAAGAAATCATTTTATGTGCTATCAAGGTGGAAATTTAGGTTGGAGTTTCCCAAAAATCTATTGGTTTTGAGAAGAAAAAATCTAAAATTCCAAGGGAATTATAAAAACCATATATAGAAGAAAATATTATTTACTTTATTCTCAATGTGGGGAAGGAAACATGGATAAAATTTTCTTAATGAAACTGGGAAATGTCTCATGTTGAAAAATGAAGTTCATAAGAAAATAAAATGTCAAAGTGTTGGGAATAATTTAGCTAATGATGTGAATAAATAGAAATCACATAAGAATGCACCACTCACACTCCAATGATTCAAATTTAACGAGTATAGTAATTATGTTGACTAGTTCACAAATCCAATGGTTAACGAAATTGATTGACATCAACAAAATTTTAAGCCCAGATAAAAATGGAAATATCATGTGATCTCTATTTCTGATGAGGGGTATAAAAATAGAATGGTTAAGGGTACACTTATCATCCACTCTAAAACTTATAATGTCTTATTTTATTCTTGATCTATTCACTCTTTTACATCAAAATAATTTCTTATGGGTGTCACTATAATACCTCTATGAATAGATGTTAAAATAACAGTGAAAACTCGTGATGGTATGATGATCAGATCACCAGTATATGATTCTTTTCTGGTTGAAGTTTATAGGAATATGCTTCTTGTAAATCTTATTATTCCACCTTTGGTTGAGTTTTATGTTATCTTTTCCACGGATTGACTTTAATTATATAAATACCATATCAATATCCATGTATGGTAGGTTATGTTAGATATTATGAATCAAATTATGATCATATATCTATACAATGATAAATATGAACTTCCAATTAAAATTAAATTCATATTATGGGTTTTGATTCATATTCAGAATGGGGGTTTATTTCATTTGGTTGGGGAGAAACTTAAAATTAATGTTGTTCCTATTTCTTAGGAGTTTGTTGGTGTCTTTTTGTAATAATTTCCTTGTATTTCATCAAATCACCAAGTTTTGTTCTTGGTATAATTCATACCTAGTTCTACACCTATTTCAATGAATCCTTATAGAATATACCTAATTAAATTATAGGAATTGTAGAATAAACTTTAGGATAATATTTAAAATGGATTAATTTGGCTTTGTGAGACACCATGAGGTGCACTAGTAATTTTTTAGGAAGTTATATGGATCAATAGGACTCTGAATTGATTTTTGAGAACAAAGAAAGATTTCAATCAGGAAAAATAATCCTCTACCTAGTAATGATAACTTTTTTAATCAGCTACAAAAAGATCAATACTTTTCTATGATTGGACTTAATTTTGGATATCATCAATTCAATGAGAGGAAAGAATATATACCCAACAAAGCATTCCATATAAGGAATGAACACTATGAATTTACCGTGATCTAATTTGGTATTATAAATTCCCCCACAATCCTTATGTATTTAATGAATAGATTCTTTTTATATTACATTGATGAGTTTCTTGTAGATTTTATAGATGATATTCTTATATATTCAAAGGGTAAATAATTTCACGAGGATCTCTAGATAATTGTACAAAAAACCCTGAGGAATGAGAAGTTAAATGAAAATTTTTACAAGTGTGAATTTGGGATTTAGAAAGTCTCATTATTAGGCTATATAATCTCAAGTGATGGTATATCAGTAGATACTTCAAAGATAAAAGTTATTAAATATTATCCCATATCAACCAACACGAATTAGATCCATAGTTTTCATGGTTAGGTTGGATATTATCGCCATTTTGTGGATAATTTCTCATGATTTTCGAATCCAATAACGAAGTTAACATGGATGAAAGACAAGTTTCTTTGGATATTTAAATGTGAAGAAAATTTCAAGGAACTGAAGAGAATGTTGGTCAGTGTACTTATGATTACATTTCTATACAGTGGATAAGGGTTTGCGATCTATATTGATACATCAAAGAAGGGTATAGGATGAATTATTATGTAGAATGATGTGGTGATATCTTATGCCTCACAACAATCGATATTTATTGAGAAAAATGACCCAACAATTTATTTAGAGTATGTTTTAGTAATTTTTTCATTAAATATATGTAGGAATTATATTTATAGACAATGTATTCATATATATATATATATATTGATCAAAAAAGTTTATAATAAATTTTCACAAAGAAATAGTTGAATATGCACCAAAGAAGATGGTTAGAGCTAACTAATGATTATGATTTCTCTATATATTACCAACCTAGGAAATAGAACAATGTGGTTGAAAAAATCATGCTAGATTATCTATAATGAGGACCAAAAAAGATCTTATATTTTTATGTTTTCAAATGATGGATCTATAAATTTTGAATAAAGGGGAGAAATATTATCATTCTTAAATGAGTGTTCAACCATCTATCTGTATGAGAAATAATATGGAACAAAAGGAAGATGTAGAGAAATATAAGAAAGTAATAAATGTTATGAGTATAAAATTGATTTTTATGGAATGATATAGTTCGGGAACTGTGTATGTGTTTCATACAAACCATAATTGAAGAATGAGCTATTGGTTGAGGATCACAGTTCATCATTCTCTATTCATTCGGCAAGTACAAAGATATATAGAGATATAAAACAAAATTTCTAGTGGGATAGCATGAAGAGAGATATTTTTGGGTATGTATCTCAAATCATAGTATATCAGTATGTTTTGTATGAGAAATATAATTATAAGTGGATTTTATAACCATTACATATATGAGAATGGAAATTGAAAAAAATCACCATGGATTTTGTCACCGAACATACCCAAACATCTAGAGGGAATAATTCCGTATGAGTTGTAGTCAACCTAATTATAAGGTCAAAACACTTCATTCCCATTATAAAATATTTCTCTCTATATTTTATTTATATTAATTATATTAATCATGTGTTAAGGTAGCATGGAGTATCTTATTCTATTGTATCTGATCGAGATTCAAGGTTTACCATGAAGTTATGGTGAATTATACAGTTGGATATGGATACAATGTTATGATTCAGTACCACTTCTAATCCTAAGACATGTGGTCACTCCAATATAACTATTAAAACCCTATATTATATGTTTATACCTTTTTCAATAGATTTTAAATTCATTTTCCTCTAATCGGGTTTTCTTATAACAATATCTTTCACTGAAGCATTCAGATGGATCCTTATAAATCTCTCTATGAAAGTAAGAATTGAACTAAAATGTACTAGGATTAATTTGGAGAAATAAATCTACTTGGATAAGATATATGTGAGGAAATGGAATAGAAATTTAGAGTCATTGAACATCACATCAAGCCTGCTCAAATTCGACAAAAAAGTTATTCTAACAATCATTGGAATGACCTAAAATATAAAGATGCATATAATTTTTTTCTAGATATTTATCCATTGAATAAGCTTATGATATTTATAAATAATGGAAATATAATCCCTAGGTATATTATCCCTTTTTAGATTCTTGGTCGAGTAGGGATGGTATCTTATCACTTGGCGCTTCCACCATATTTCTCTCGAGTTCACAATGTGTTCCGTTTATCTCTCATGAGGAAGTAAATACCTAATCCACAATATGTAATAAACACATAGCTCATGCCACTTAAACATTATATTTATTATTAAGAACAACGGGTACAAATCATTGATCATTTAGATAAAGTTATATGAAGTAAGACTACTCACCCGATGAAAGTTCTCTAAAGAAATGATAAATTCGAACAAAATACATGGGAACCTGAGGATATAATGAAGAAAAGATATATTCATTTTTTTATATCATGGTGATGAATTTAAATGTATGAATTAATTTTAATTGGTGTATAATGGAACACCCTGAGATTTTTATGAAATATATTTTTCAAATGATTTTTATTTCTTCAATAGGATGTATGACACACAACACCGAGATTAAATGAACCATAAGATAATATTAAAATATAGTTATTTAGTAAGAAAGATATCACCTAGAAATTTTATTTGAGGGTATTAATACTTCAAACTATATTATGAAAGCATTTTTGGTTACATATGTATAAAATTAATTCATTTGTTGCCAATTCATAATAAATGAAAATAAAAAACTTTTTTTTTGAAAATCCGTTTTTATGTGTGGAATGCATTTTTATTTTAATGAATTCAATTAATAACTATAGGTGAATGAATTTAATTAAAATTATATATTATATATTAAATAAAAAAATAATATTCATTGAATATTTTTCAAATCATGGGATACAAATAAACCATGTTTTATGCTTAAAATTGTATTTTTCAAAAGACCAGTTTATGCCATGTTGGGTGAACTTATGTTAAAATTAATTTATTAAAATTATTGAAATTGAATATTGAAAAATATATTTCATATTTGTAATTATAATATAAAAATTTGGTAAGTATATCCCTTGTATTTTTTATCAACATGAATAGTAACCATGGTAAAATTTATCACCTTCGTAAAAGGTAAATCGGGTAATCAAGCGTAAAAATATAAAATGATATGGTCTTAAAAGTGACCATAACACTTTATTTTATTTCATTAAGTGATTTTATTTCATTAATAATTATCCATAAATTTCATATATTCTTTTTTTACCATTTTTATGATATTGTGTTCTTTATAATATTTTATGTAAAGAAAAGTCAAAAATGTCACACACTTTTTTTAAAATCTATTATATTTTTAACATAGGGATATCCTAAGAATACATTAAGTTATAAATACTATTTTGAAACATAAATTAGTTATCATCTTCATGGAAATTTATTTTTAAATTTTGTTGAAAAAATAACTACCTTAAATTTATTTTTAAATTTCATTATTGTCTTGATT
Source organism: Viscum album (assembly GCA_963277665.1). NCBI lineage: Eukaryota > Viridiplantae > Streptophyta > Magnoliopsida > Santalales > Viscaceae > Viscum > Viscum album. Next base: position 1,574,177,402 of record OY728161.1, on the reverse strand, counting down.
TTATTAATGGAAATTTATATTAATAGTTCTAAAATTGACATTAATGATATTTTATAATAAATAATATTTTATTAAATGATATAAAAATAAAAAAAATATTATATTAGACAAAATGAATGGGATATGGTCTTAAACATCAATTATGGTCCATTTATTGGTCGTTTTTCGTATTATGGTATCATTATTAACCCTTAATGGGTAGAAAATATTAACATTATGGTAATTGTCAAAAGGATTAATGAGGGACTAGAAATAAAAGATAATTGTGAAAAAACATCCAATAATTGTTAAAATATTATTATATTATATGATTTAGAATCATACTTATATTATCAATTTTTATCCATCTAGACATCAAAATTAATTTTTATTTATTTAATACTTTATGAAATTCCATGAATTGTCATCCCCTCAATTATAAAGGAACGCCACTCCATTATATTTTTCACACCACATTGAGCCTTATTGCTTAAACAGAATATAAAAATTTCTCTGATAAACTATACTAGACACGTTATATATTTTATGGTCCCCCTAAGAGTCCTACCTTAGAGCCCTTAAGAGGACAACTAATGGAGTCATTTCAAAATAGAGGTAATCACCTTAACCAACCACTTTTTTTATTATTCTTTTACCAAGTATAAATTAGTAATATTATTAATAAAATAATATATTAAGTATAAAAAATACAAATAAATTTTATTATGATTATGAAAAATCCTTTATTAACCCTCTTTCCAACAAATGAGAAGTGAAAGTATTGCTTGTGCGTATGTATGACTTACTGTCTCCATCTAGTGATTCAATTCATTTCCCATCAACATATTTTATGTATGGGTATTTTGATGGTTTTAATATTTATATATGATATTTATGACCTAATTATACTTTTAAAATTATAATATCATTGATGTTATTCATTTATTCATTACATTTTACTAACTCACTTTACTGATTTTATATGAAAAATGCATAATTTGTGTGTAATATTCATATTTTAATATTAAATATAAACTTTGAGCATTTTTAGAAGTAGTCCAATTGAGTCAGTTTACTGTTTTAATAATAACTATAACTATACTGATCCAAATTGTGTTGTTATTGTTTTGGAGGATTCTTCTTTCAATATAAAACATTTCATTAGAAGGTACCATGAGCCAATTCTTCCATTTGAAGGGTCATATGGTCCTCACAAACAAGACCAAAGAATCTGTGAACAAACCGGACCAGCCTTGAAGCTTGATTTACTGGGATCAATAAAGAAGTCCAAAAACATTAACTCTCCACCATAATTCTGGGGACACTACATGTCATCTTGGATAAAAATTGCAAGGCCCAAATCCAAGTACAAGGGGCCCAAATAAAGCTTTGAAGTCCAGCCCACCATTCTGGCCGAGAATTAAAATCAGTATAGTATGCATGACATATCTCATGATTTAAGCATCAAATAGATCTGAGATTTTGCAGTATGAAAGAGGATATATAGATGGCAGACTTTGTTGAAGAAACCATTCGTATTGGAAGGCATCTTCATATTCCAAAACCCTTTCACATTATGGACATAAAAAAGACTATATTGAAATGGACAGTTTAACTTGGTTTAATCAACCGGCCATACCTTTTTCTCCCTAAGTCCGAATGACTCCAAATTTTGAGAGTAGTCGTCCAACATTATTGTATACAACTTTGAAAAAGGAGATATTTGAATATTAGGCTGTCTGAATAGCCAAATTGGCGATTCAAGTGGAGAGAGAGATTGCGAATGCAAACTGTCCACTCCTTGGGCTATAAATACTCTCCCCTTCTCTCCTTGAGAGGGGTTGGAATTTCAGAAGAGAGGATAACATATTGGAACGACCAAAGCCTTTACAAAGGCTTGGGAGGACTTTCCATACTCAGGTTTTCACTTGAGAGACCTTTCCTCCTCTCTTTGTTTTCACTTACTTTTGTGTCCTTCATTTTTGTAATTTTTTAAGTCCTTTATTTTGTAATTATGTTTTAATGAAATTTTCTTCTTCAATATCTCTTATTCTCCTCCACATTCTGTATTTTAATATTAATGTTCTTAAAATAGTTTAAATTCAGGTAAATCTCCTTCCCTTATTTTGCTTCCTCATTCAATCAAAAATCTATTTTTAATTATCATCATTGTTCGTGTGTGTGTGTTCAACGTACCACTCTTTTCTAATCCATTTCTTTTTCTTCTATTCTTAATTTATCATCATAAGTATTATAACCAGAATATTAAACACCCAAATGTATGAGTAAATATCTCATTGGGGTGAGTCAAAATTTAGGGATGTTAAGTGATTGCGAGTATTTGCTCGATGAGTATTCGTTAATTTAACATTGTGTATGTTGGACTTAATATGTCATGGATTAATGACATATTTTGTTTAGCATGTGGTTTCCATGGATTATTGAAACCACAAATACACTACCATAAATAAGTAATTATTGATTTTAGAATCCTAGTTAAGTTAAGTCTTGGATTAAAGCTTTAACACTTAGGAATTCTAATCGACGTCAAGTTGTGAAGTGGGTGTTAATTTAAATGCAATATAAAGAAAAGATCAAGGATATCACAAGCTTAACTCCCTAATAATGAACTCACCACAATATTTATCAATTTTTTAAATACATTATAGTCAATCAATTATTTCAATTAAGCTCTACAACAAACCCCCCTAATGAAAATACAATCAACTAAAAACAAACGACTACTACAAAGTATCATCGCTGAGGATTCGACCCGAGTGCTGCTATACACATTAGCAGAGCACCATAACATTGACCGGTCAATAGGAGACAATCGACCATGCATTTCAAATGGCGCCGTTTCCAGGGATGGTTCTTTAAGCAGTCATTAGTTTCTGGTTATTGTCAAAAAAAAAAACAAAAAAAAACAAAATTTTAAAAAAAATTGAAAAAAAACACAAAGAAAAACCCGTCTTCCTCTTAAAAAGCATAAACTGAAAAAAATAAAAAGAAAAAAACCATCTTCCTCTTTCTTCAAAAATCTCTCCGAATGCCCCGTAGCCTTCCGAACAATCCCTCGGATTTGTTTGACCCTGAAATTGAGCGAACACTTTGCCAACTTAGGAGGAACATAAAAGATACTCAAATAATTCAAGAACCAGTCCTCATCCAACAAGTTGAAATTGAAATGGCCAATCCTAGGGAACAAACCCTAAAAAAATTGGTGCCCCTGATATGAATTACCAACCTCTTGGTGTTCAATATCCAAACATAGAGGCTGACTTCGAACTCATGTCGGGTTTGATTCCTCTTCTTCCTCATTTCCATGGTCTAGCTGGTGAGGATCCACATCTCCACCTTAAAGAGTTCCAAGTAGTGTGCTCTACCATGAATCCTCAAGGGGTGTCTGAAGAACCAATCAATCTTCGAGCATTCCCTTTATCCCTAGCTGACACTACTAAGTCATGGCTCTACTACCTACCTCCTAGTTCCATAACTACATGGAATGACATGAAGCGACTCTTCTTAGAGAAATTCTTTCCGGCTTCTCGTACTACTTCTATCCGAAAGGAAATAAGTGGTATCCGTCAATTCCCAAATGAATCACTCCATGAGTACTGGGAGATGTTCAAAACGCTTGTGGAAACCTGCCCACACCATCAAATCCCCGACCAACTCTTGATCGAATACTTATATGAGGGGTTATTGGCTATGGAGAGAACTCTCATTGATACTGCAACTGGCGGTGCTCTTGTTGACAAAAATCCGGTAGCTGCAAGAGATCTCATAAGTAACATGGCTGCAAACACACAACAATTCCATACTCGAGCACATGCTCAAGTCAAACAAGCCCAAGAAAATCAATCAATTGAGCCGAACAAGATGACCGAGTAGATGAGTGAACTTACAGGTCTTGTGCGTCAACTAGCGGTGGCTACCAAATCCCCAACCTTGTCTTTTCTGCAATAAATGCTGCCTGGACCTGTCAAAAAATGTGGAATCTGCAACTCTTCATCTCATCCAACTGACACTTGTCCACAACTTCAAGAGGATCAATCTGATTCATCTGGACCAATGGAGCTCAATGTAGCATATGCTCTGCGGAATCCCAACCCTCAACAATCAGGTCAGTTTGTTAGAAACATCAACCAACCTCACTCTGAGCCTTTCTCTTCTACCTTCAACCCAGACTTGAGGTATGGTAATACCATCTCTCATCCCCCTCAATTCCCTCCTCAAAATCCATACCAATTTCAATATAGTCAATGTGGTTGTAACTTCCATCAACCTTATCCTTTTTTTCCTCAACCTCAAAGGAACAATCCTCCTCCTGGATTCCATTATCCTAGTGAGCCTTCCCAATTCCAAAACCAATACAATCACTTTCCCAAGAACCAAAATCAAGGTAATCCCAATCCGGGACAAGCCTCTTCTTCCATGAAACCATGGGAAAGTTCAGTGTAAGATCTTTCCTCCTTCACCCGTTCTAGCCTTAAAAACATTGAAACTCAAATAGGTCAACTTGCATCCCACCTGAGCCAGCAACAACAATCAAATTCTTCCCAACTCCCAGCTCAACCATTACCCAACCCCAAGGGTAATGTAAGTGCAATTGCACTTAGATCGGGAAAGCACATTGCTATGCCTCAAGATAAGTCATCTTTCCCTCCTTTGAATTTTGAACTAGAAAATGAAAAGAAAAAGAAAATTGAAAAGGAATCTGAATCCATTCCCTCACCTCCTTCCATTCCACTTAGGAATCCAATTCCTTTTCCTCAAGCCATTTCTAAACCAAGGAAGTACTTTTAACCTGATCCTGAAATGCTCGACATGTTTAGATGTGTTGAAGTCAACATTCCCCTCTTAGATGCCATAAAAAAATTCCTATGTATGCCAAGTTTCTTAAGGAATTGTGCACCCACAAGAGGCAACTTAGGACCTTTGAAAATGTTTCCACCCAGCATTCCATACCCATTAAGTGCAAAGATCCAGGGACCTTTACAGTCCCATGCCAAATTGGAAGTTCCAACTTTGATGATGCACTCATAGACCTAAGAGCCTCAATTAATGTCATGCCCAAATCCATCTTCTCTAACCTTGGTCTAGGTCCCTTGCACCCAACGGGTGTTGCCATTCAGTTATCCAATCGAAGCACAACCAGTCCTGAGGGAATAATTGAGGATGTACTTGTCCGAGTCAATGATCTTATCTTCCCTGCTGATTTCTATGTCCTTGACATGGAAGGTGAGACGAACTCTTCTCAATCTACCCTAATTCTAGGAAGACCATTCCTCATGACTGCGAGAACCAAGATTGATGTCCATTCATGCATCTTATCCATGGAATTCGGTGACCAACTGGTCAAGTTCAACATTTTCCAAGCCATGCGATACCCATCTGAGGATCACTCTGCATTCTCAATCCATGCTTCTGAGGACACTTCTAAGAGTCAATCGAAACCCAATCCCCATGTTCTTCATGTTCTAATGATAAAGGATCTTGTGAAATCTTCACCATGATTAACAAAGTCATAAATGGTGAAGTTGATGTGGACCTCTCATTCATAGACTCCATCAATCTAGAGGAACTTGAAAACTCTCTTGAATCCCACATCTACTCTGATCTCTACTGCTCCACCTTGGATAGTATTAAGGAAAATGAACTTGAAGCAACTGAAGTCCCTTCTTCCATTACAGAGTTGTCGAGCCCAAAAGTGAAAGATGAGACTGATCTAAAACCTCTTCCTGCACACCTGAAATATGTATTCCTCTTCCATGATCACTCATATCCTATCATTATCTCTGCCACACTTACTAAAATAGAGGAGTCCAAACTTGTTCAATTGTTAGAGGAAAACAAAAAGGCCTTAGATTGGACCCCAGATGACATACCAGGAATCAACCCTACCCTTTTCATGCATCACATCCATCTTGAGGAATCATCCAAACCAATTAGACAACCACAAATGAGACTCAATCCACTAATCCTTGAGGTAGATAGGGAAGAGATCACCAAGCTTCTTCAAGCTGGTATTATCTACCCAATTTCTGATAGTGGTTAGTCCAATTCAAGTTGTACCTAAGAAGGGTGGTATAACTATTGTCACAAATAAACATGGGGAGGTAGTCACAACTCGAGTGAAGAAAAAATGGCGTGTATGCATCGATTATCAAAAATTGAATGATGAAACATGAAAAGATCACTACCCTCTTCCATTCCTTGATCAAATGCTAGAACGATTAGCCGGAAAGTCACACTATTGCTTTCTTGATGGATACACCGTATACTTTCAAATCCCAATCGCACCTTAGGACCAAGAAAAGACTACTTTCACATGCCCCTTTGGAACATATGCATATAGAAGAATGCCTTTTGGCCTTTGAAATGCTCCTACAACATTCCAGAGGTGTATGATGAGTATCTTTTCAGAATTCATAGAACACTGCATGGAAGACTTCATGGATGAATTTACCTTTTATGGCGAGTCATTTGAGTCATGCTTTCATTCACTCTCTCTAGTCTTTCAAAAGTGTGTCAAGTGTAACCTTGTGTTAAATTTTGAAAAATGTCACTTCATGGTTACTAATGGGATTGTTCTAGGGCACATAGTTTCAAAAGATGGTATTGAAGTTGATCCTGCCAAAATTGAAGTGATCCAATCACTTCCTCCACCCACTTCTGTTCGAGACATCCATTCATTCCTCGTTCATGCCGGTTTTTATCAGAGATTCATCCATACCTTCAGTAGGATTTCCCTCCCACTCACTCGGTTGCTCCAAAATGATGTAACCTTCCATTTTGATGAGGTTTTCAAGAGATCCTTCATTGAACTCAAAACTGCTCTTACATCTGCCCCGATAATCCAACACCCATATTGGTCCTTACCCTTTGAATTGATGTGTGATGCTTTTGATAGATCTGTTGGGGTTGTTCTTGGTCAAAGAAGAGAAAAAAATTCCTCATGTCATCTAGTATGCCTCAAAAACATTGGATGAAACTCAATCTCACTACACTGTGACTGAAAAGGAACTTTTAGCTATGGTTTATGCCTTAGATAAATTTCGGCCCTATCTCTTAGGTGCCAAAATCATCATCTTCACAGACCATTCTGCTATTAAGTTCTTACTCAAGAAAAGTGATTCGAAACCAAGGCTAATAAGATGGATTCTAATGCTCCGAGAGTTTGACCTTGAAATCAAAGATAGACCTGGAAAAGAAAACCCTGTGGCTGATCACTTGAGTAGAATTCCTAATTCTCCTCATTCTAAAATCATTGATCCTGAATTTCCAACTGAGCACCTTTCATCTGTCACTCTAAAACTACCATGGTATGCCCCAATTGTAAATTACTTGGTTTCTGGTGTTTTTCCTAAATTTTTTTTCAAAAGAACAAAAAATGAAGTTGAAAAGTGATTCAAAATACTATTTTTGGGAAGAAAATAAACTTTGGAAAACTGGGATAGACATGGTAATTAGGAGATGTGTTGATGAAAATGAGCATTCTTCCATCTTAGAATTCTGTCACTCACTTCCCAGAGGTGGCCACTTTGGACCAAAAAGGACCTCCCAAAAGGTCCTAGACTCTGGATTCTTCTAGCCTTCACTCTTCAAGGACTCACATGAGTTTTGTCAATCATGTGCCACTTGCCAAAAGTTTGGCATAATTTCAAAGAGAAATGAAATGACTCAAAAGCCCTTAATCTTTTGTGAAATCTTCGATGTTTGGGGCATCGATTTGATGGGACCATTTCCCCCTTCCAATGGATTCTCATACATTCTTCTTGCAGTCGATTATGTTTCAAGGTTGGTTGAGGCCAAACCCACTAGGAAGGATGATGCTCATACTGTTAGTGAGTTCCTAAAGACCCACATCTTCCAAAGATTTGGCACACCACGTTCCTTGATCAGTGAATTAGAAACCCATTTTTGTAATAGAACCATGGAATATCTTCTGAAAAAGAATGGGGATTTACATAAAACTTTAACTGAATATCACCCCCAAACAAATGGAATGGCTGATCTTTCTAATAGTTAAGTGAAAAGAGTGCTTGAGAGAATTGTAAAACCCACCAGAAAAGACTGGCCTGAAAGACTTGGTGAAGCACTTTGGGCTTATCGAACTGCCTATAAAACACCCATTGGGATGTCTCCTTTTCGGGTTGTTTTTGGTAAATCATGTCACGTACTAGTTGAAATACAAAAAAAAGTCATTTTGGGCAGTGAAAACATGTAATTTTGATCTTGAAAAATCTGGTGAAGAAAGATTGTTGCAATTGGATGAATTGGAGGAGCTTCGAATTGAATCCTATGAGAATTCCAATATGTACAAAGAGAAGGCTAAGGTACTCCATGACAAACACATCCTGAGAAAGGTATTTCATGAAGGTGAAAATGTAATGCTCTTCAATTATCGATTTCGGCTTCACCCAGGTAAGCTTAATTCTCGTTGGGAAGGTCCTTTTTTTATTACTAACGTTTACCCATTTGGGGTAGTGAAAGTCCAAGAACCCTCCTCTAAAAGGAAATTTACGGTAAATGGACATCGGTTGAAGCATCACTATGAGAGGACACACAATCCTGGATCATCATCTACTTCCATTGGATCCACAGTAGACCCACCACTGGATGGAGATGGAAACCCACAAAATCCAAACCAGGGGGCACCTCTTTCCCTTTAACTCTCTCTCTATCTCTTCCTCTCCCTACCTCTTTCTTCTTATTCCTCTCTCTTTCATTTTTTACTACTTTATTCATCAAACCCTTTCTTTTTCTCTTTCTTGTGTGGGTGTGTATTTAAAAAAAATCCTTAAAAACTAAAAAAACTAAAAAAACACAATTACTTAAACAATTACAAAAAAAGAGTCATGCTTACTCACCATCAAGTTTTGAAATTTTGTCCAACCATTTTTGGGAGTTAAAAGACATGTTTTCATCTCAAAAATTTTGTATTTTCATCATGACTTTGGATAAATAATTTTGTGTCAAAACTAACAAATTTTGAATGCTCAATTTTTGATTTGGAAAATGCTTTTACCAAACCGTGAGGAAAAACATTTGCTTTCATGCCAAGGCCACCTATGGACATCTTTTCAAAATGTGTGTTTTAACCCCCATTTGTGAGTCTTGAGTTTGTGGACCTTCAAGCGGAATTTCCTACCTTAGTGTGTATTAATATGATAGAGGCATTTTCTGAACAAAATGAAAATTACGATAGCCAAATAGCCTCCCATTTCCCTTACATTAATCATCCTTTTGAAAGCCCATTTGAGCCTATAAAAACCTTTTCTTTGATAGCCACATTACAAGACCAATACCTTATCCCACCCAATATCAACATGGATTTTCATTGCATAAGTTTTTGAAATTTAAGTGTGGGGGGGAATGGATTTCATTTTTGGGTATCATTTCCTTACTTTCTGGCGTGTTATCATATACTTGAGGGAAAGCATCCATTTTTGTGTGGGGGGTATGTTATCATTCAGTGGGATTTGGGAATGTATTGTACAAATGATATTGAAAAGTTGTAAAAAAAAATCAAAAAAAAAAATCAAAATTAAAAAAAAAATAAAAAAAAAATGAAAAAATGGGTTGTGTCTTGGGTTAGTCAAAAATCACTCTTCCTCAAACTTTGATCTTGTTATAACTATAACAATTAGTGTCGTGAGGAGATCAAACATGGGTTTGGATATGAGTGTGAGATCTGTTTCAAGGTCAACTTTCGAAAAAACAAAGAAAAAAAAAGAAAAAAAAGAACACTTGCATTATATTCTTATATCATTAGGAGAAGTTTTGTGTCTTGTCAAAATTACATCATCTCATTACCTTCATATTTTATTCCACTATTATGTCTTTCTTCACAAAATCATTCCTTGTAAATATGTGTTTTCATTTCCTTCCATGTTTTATTTCAAAAAAAATGTGAATTGCTTTTTTCTATGTTGGTATTTTAACCCTCTTCTTCGCTCTCTTGGACATTCTATTCCTACCATCCCATAGCCACAAAAAACCCCTTAAAAGGACCTCTTTATTCGTGTTCACTTTGGATAGGGATTGTATGCTGAGAGCTCTTTTCAAACTCTAAAATTTTCACTTTTGGTTGGTGAAAGAGTGAACCTCCACAAATGAATTTTATCATCTTGAGAGGTGTGAGTTTTGAGTGTCCACCTTTTCCATTTCTAAATTTGAGCATGAAAAAATGAATTATTTTTTGAACATTTTTTCTGTAACAACTTGTGGTGGAATTCAAAATGGATGATTGAAATGGTCTGAACCTCCCCTGATTGGTAAAAAAATAAAATTTTAATTTTTGTTGGTGAGTGAAAATGATTTTGTCATGTTTTTTATATTTGTTGCACATGAGGACATGCACAATCCTAAGTGTGGGGGAGTTGATGTTATTAATTTATTCATTACATTTTACTAACTGCCTTTACTGACTTTATATGAAAAATGCATAATTTGTGTGTAATATTCATAGTTTAATATTAAATATAAATTTTGAGCATTTTTAGAAGTAGTCCAATTGAATCAGTTTACTGTTTTAATAATAACTGTAACTATACTGATCCAAATTGTGTTGTTATTGTTTTGGAGGATTCTTATTTCAATATAAAACATTTCATTAGAAGGTACCATGAGCCAATTCTTCCATTTGAAGGGTCATATGGTCCTCACAAACAAGACCAAAGAATCTGTGAACAAACCGGACCAGCCTTGAAGCTTGATTTACTGGGATCAATAAAGAAGTCCAAAAACATTAACTCTCCACCATAATTCGGGGGACACTACATGTCAACTTGGATAAAAATTTCAAGGCCCAAATCCAAGTACAAGGGTCCCAAATAAAGCTTTGAAGTCCAGCCCACCATTCTGGGTGAGAATTAAAATCAGTATAGTTTGCATGACATATCTCATGATGTAAGCATCAAATCGAGCAGAGATTTTTCAGTGTGAAAGAGGAGATATAGGAGGCCGACTTTGTTGGAGAAACCATTTCAGATTTTAAGGCATATTAATATTCAAAAACCCTTTCACATTATGGACTTCAAAAAGACTGGATTGAAATGGACAGTTTAACTTTGTTTAATCAACCAGCCATAACTTTTGATCCCTAAGTCAAACTGACTCCAAATGTTTAGAGTAGTCGACCAAAATTATTTTATACAACTTTTAAGAAGGAGATATTTGAATATTCGGCTGTCTGAATAGCCAAATTGGCGATGAAAGTGGAGAGACAGATTGGGAATGCAAACAGTCCACTCCTTGGGCTATAAATACTCTCCCCTTCTCTCCTTGAGAGGGGTTGGCATTTCAGAAGAGATGATAATATATTGGCCTGACCAAATCCTTTCCAAAGGCTTGGGAGGACCTGCCATACTCATGTTTTCACTTGAGAGACCTTTCCTCCTCTCTTTGTTTTCACTTAATTTTGTGTCCTTCATTTTTGTAATTTTGTAAGTCCTTTATTTTGTAATTCTATTTTAATGAAAGTTTCTTCTTCAATATCTCTTATTCTCCTCCACATTCTGTATTTTAATATTAATGTTCTTAAAATAGTTTAAATTCAGTTAAATCTCCTTCCCTTATTTTGCTTCCTCATTCAATCAAAAATCTGTTTTTAATTATCATCATTGTTCGTGTGTGTGTGTTCAACATACCACTCTTTTCTAATCCCTTTATTTTTCTTCTATTCTTAATTTATCATCATAAGTATTATAACCAGAATATTAAACACACAAATGTCTGAGTAAATATCTCATTAGGGTGAGTCAAAATTTAGGGATGTTAAGTGATTGAGAGTATTTTCTCGATGAGTATTAGTTAATTTAATATTGTGTATGATGGACTTAATATGTCAGGGATTAATGACATATTTTGTTTAGCATGTTGTTTACATGGATTATTGGAACCATAAATACACTACCATAAACAAGTACTGATTGATTTTAGAATCCTAGTGAAGTTAAGGCTTGGATTAAAGTTTTAACACTTAGGAATTCTAATCGGCGTCAACTTGTGAAGTGGGTGTTAATTTAAATGCAATATAAAGAAAATCTCAAGGATATCACAAGCTTGACTCCCTAATAATGAACTCACCCCAATATTTATCAATATGTTAAATCAATTATATTCAATCAGTCATTTCAATTAAGCTCTTCAACAAACCCCCCTAATAAAAATACAATCAACTAAAAACAAATGACTACTACAAAGTATCATCGCTGAGGATTCGACCCGAGTGCTGCTATACACATTAGCAGAGCACCGGAACATTGACCGGTCGATAGGCGACAATCAACCGCGCGTTTCAATCATATCTATCTTTTTACCCTGCAATATGTTGGGAAATGATATCATCGTTCATATATACATATGAACTACCACCTCTACGTAGCGATTTGATTCCTTTGTAATTTATATTTTACATGGATTGTAGTAATGATAAATTTAATGAATATATATTATTTTTATAATTTAAAAATTATTATATAATAGTAAATTAATATTTAACATTCTTCCTTTAAATCTATTGAGAAATCAAAACAACATTCACGTGTTTGTACGACCTATCGTCTCCATAACTGGTGTTATTCATTTTTTATCTCTACTTTTATTGATGAATCTCAAAATTTATATAATTAATATATATTATATTTATATAATTAATAAAAAAAATTGATAATGGAACAATGATCAAAGTACAAGGACCAAAACTATCAAACCAAAATATTCATGATAAATGAAGAAAATATCACCCAGAATAGTGATTTTAAAAAAGGAGTATTAATGAAGGGGTGATAAAAGGTTATAAATAAATAATATATGGTATTATATATATTATTATGTAATTTAATATAATTATATTTATTATATATTAGGTTCAAATATGTATGATGGAATTCAGACCTAAGGTAGGGGATTTTCACCTCACTTTTTTTTTCTATGGGATAGATGCCTTATACACCACATTTCTCATTGTTGTGTTGTATATAATGATCATGGATTCCTTTTATGAATATTATAATTAAAATTATTTGGTATATATATCCATATAGAGTTCTTTCTTTCCTGGGGATTATGATTCAAAAGTTATCAAAGTGGTAAGGTTTTTATGTTACAATCTCATTATTTATGAGGACTATTGATGATTTTGTTTATGATGATGAAATATTATGATATACATATCTATAAACTCATAAATTTTCTTATAATTTGATTATTTATTTAAAATACATATTTTCATTTCATTTCCTCACCTTATGTTCTCAATTGGGGAAAAATATGTTTTTAAGTAAAATCAACTTTATTTCTCTCTTCGTGTAGAAAAACCTTTTTCTTCCATATATATGTTTTCTAAAAAATTTTACAAGAATATTTTTACTATTATAATATTATTTTTAAATTAATTTGTTCCCATGTTTTACTTTTTACAAATTGGTTTAATCGGAATCTTCTTTTTGTTTTCCAAATCTAATTTTTTTTACTTTTTACAAAAATGTGAAATGAATTTTTTTTAACTTATATGAATTGAATAGAATTTACCATAATTATAACCACTCAATTATTTGAAGATTAATGTTTTAGTTTCTAAATATGTTTTTAAATAAAAAAAATTTCATTAATGTGTGTGTAGTTTTTATAATTTAAAAAATTATTTTAAAAGTTGAATGGTTATTTAACACAAGAAATTGTCTAAGTGATATTTAAAAATCATTTTATATCTATGATAACATAATTTGAGGTTACATATGATTTATTGGGGACATATTACAAGGATACCATTCTTATTATTTCTCCGGGTTGTTTATATATATGATGAAAATATTTTTATGAAACTCGTTACTTTTCCATAAAGTATTCTATAATGAAATAATTAAATGTTTAAGAACCCTATTTCTTTCCCATAGGTTATGAAATGGTGAAATGTTTATGAAACACATTTATTTTCATGGTTTCTGATATGATAAATGTTTTAGGATCTTATAGATCAAATATATATGATTTTCATTATACGATGGATGTGACCTATGTCACCCTCTGATGCATTGGTTAAATATTAATATCTCATGAGATTAATATGACTTGAATGGGGAGTGATCCTAGTTCAGTAAGGTAATTGTTTCACTATAATAATATTGGGATTGAACCTTGACTACTATAATGGTTTGGGGAGTGAAATAATTACACTATGATAGTCTTGGAAATGATATTTTATTACTAAGGAAATGATTTTATATGAATATGTTTATTTCTCAATTCTATGTATTATTTAAATGTTATCCTCTCATGGATCATGTTCATTGATTCCTTTTTGATTCATGTATTATGAATTACCATGATTTTTTCCAAGAATTAATATTATGATCTACGATATGTATGGTATGATTTTAAAATGTCAAACTCATGTTCTCATACCATTATGCTCATTATATTCTTATGTGATCATTGATATATCCATTTTCTACACTTACATAGCATATGGTATCTCCCTTTATTATGTTTCCTTTCCACAATTTATGAAGAATAGTTTTAGGAATTATATTTATAATAAGGGTTCCAATTATGAGGAACATTATGGGAGACTCTTATGAACCATTTGTTTTTGTGTCCTCGCTTCCAAGTATAATCTATCTATATGATTCTGGTATGGATCATCATTATATGTAATGAATTTTCATCTAATAATTTGTAATATCTATGTAAGAAACGTATGGTTCATTATAATTATTTACCCTGAAATAAATTTTTACCAGTTCTCTGGTGGTTAAATACCAAGTCTCTAAAAGGCATTAGCTATAAAAGACATTAATGGCTATGAATAAATATTTTGATGTGTTTTCAAACTAAATATAGATATTTTATATTCTCATTATTCTCTTGGTTTTGGGGATAATAAGTGAAAGATGGAATTTTAGTAAAATTTTGAAAATAAAACCCTTTGAGGAAAGAAAATTAATATTCATTTTTGCTAGAAGTGTGGAAGGGATCATAAATAAAATTACTTTATGAGGTCTGTTAAATTTTTTAGTGTGGAAAAGAAGTTCATCTATCAATACAATGTCAAATTAATATGAAGATGCTAGTCAATGAAATAAATATACATAAATCTCAATCGAATGTGTCACCCACACTACAATTCTATAATTGCATAGAGTATGTATATTCCACCAATTAGGGCATGAATCTAGGGGTTAATGTTGATAATTAGCATTAAAAACCTCTCAAACCATGTGATAAAGGTAAATATCATGTGATCACAACTGTTTAAGTGGGTCATGAGAATGAAGTGGTGAAAGGTACACTTACCACTTACTGTAGAACTTAAAATGTTTTATTTTATTTTGGATTTCCCAACTATTTTATATCATAATAATTTTATAAGTGTATCACATCACCACATAAATTATTGGTTATTGATTTAGAAGTAAAAACTTATAATGGAATGATGATCACATATCAAGTATATTGATCCTCTCTAATAGAAGTTTGTGAGAATATGATACCTAAAAATCTTGTGATTCTACCTATAGTTAAATTTGATGTTATTTAGGGAATGTATTTTCTTTCTTTATGTAGAGATCATATCAATTTTCAAGGATTGGAAGTCACATAGGATATTCTAAATCAATATAAGATCATATTTAAGTGTGAGTATGAATATGAAATTACAATGGAAATTACTTTCATTGTATAGGTCTTACTATCTATTTAATATGGATATTTATCAAAAATAGTGGAGGAGAAACTCAGTATTAAAGATATAACTATTTCTGGGAATATATTCATTCATTTTCAGAAGAATTTACTAATCTTACACTGAATCATGAAGTTGATTTTTCTATAAAATTCATCCTTGGGGCTACACCTCTTTCAAATAATCTATATAGAATGGCCTAAGTTGAGTTAAAGGAACTGAAGAAGAAATTTCAGGATAATCTTGATAAGGGATTCAGATTCCCTAGTGCATCACCACAGTGTTCACCTATTATTCTTGTTAAGAATAAATATTGTTCAATGTTTTCTTGCAATTATTATTAATAACATAACAAGATCATAATCATGAATAAGTATCTTCTACCCCACATTGATGAATTTTTTGATCAACAGTACCGAGGTAAATAGTTTTCCAAGATTGACCTTTACTCTAGATATAATAAATTTTGAGTCAAAAGGAGGATATAACCAAGATATACTATCATACAAGGTATGGAAATTATGAATTTATATTTAATCTATTTTTAATTACCAATTCCATTTATATATTTATGGATTTAATTAATTAAGACATTATATTTTACCTTGATCATCATATGGTAGTTTTATAAATGGGATTCTTATATATTTCAATATAAAGGAAGAGCATAAAGATCATATGATTATTGTGTAGAAGACAATATGTTTGGATAAGTTTTATTCCAAATTTATCAAGTGTAAATATTAGATATAGAAAGTTTCATTATTGGGTCATATAATCTCCAGCTATGGTATATCAATGGATCCTTCAATGAAAGAAGTTACTGAGATATGGCCCAAACAAAACATGGTGATCATGATCTATAGTTTTCTTGGTTTATATGGATATGATCAACACTTTGTGATAGGTTTTTAGGGATATCTAATCCAATAAACAAGTGTAAATTGAAGGGATCCAAGTTCCTTAGGATAGATGAATGCGAGAAATATTTCAGGGATTTAAAAATAAGGTTGGTCAGTACACCTATGATCACACATCCCTATAGTAAAAGGGGGATTTTTCTATAGTGATGCATCAAATATTTGACTAGGATTCATCCTCATGTAGAACAATATGGTGATAGCTTATACCTCACATAAATTGAAAAATCATGAGTAAAATTACATTAATCATTATTTAGAGTTGGAAGTTATAATTTTTTCATTAAACATATGGAGGCATCATATTTATGTTGAAAGATTTGATATATATATATATATTGATCATAAAATAATTATATATATATATATAAATATTTCAATATGAGTTAAAGGATATGGTGGGAGTTGATTAAAGATTATGATTTATCAATACATCACCACCGTAGAAAATAGAACAAGGTGGATAATACTTAGGGTCTGAAATACAATAAAAGTTTTTCGATGATTAGTACTGAAAGTGATCCAAAACTTATGGATTTGTAGAAGATGGATATTAAAATCACGAGGAAAGGGGAACGATCATATCTTTTTTAGATTAACGTTAAACAATCCATCCATGTGGGGATTAATTAGGTATAGAAAGAATGTTTTAAACTATATAAGAAATTGAGGAATGTTCTTGAGTTAAACCATAATTTTAATGGAATAATATGGTTCAGAAAATAAGTATGTGTCTCATCATTACTAGATTTAAATTATGTATTTTTGTATGAATCTCATAGTTCATCATTATCTATTAATCTAATAAGTAGGAAGATTTATAGAGTTTTGAATGATTATTTATAGTGGGACAACTTGAAATGGGAAACAATTGAGTATGTATCTTGATTATTGATATGCCAGTGTGTTCAAGATGATAGGCTTAAGTTTAAGAGGATTTTGCAACCAATTCTCATACCATAAAGGAAATGAGAAAACATCACCATGGATTTCATCATTAAAATATCAAAAAATATAAAAGATACAATGTTATTTTGGTTGTGGTAAATTGCCTTAAAAAGATAGAACATTTCATTTAAATCAAGTAAGAATTGTCTCTTTATCATATTATAAGGATATATATTAAGAAATCATTAAGATTACATTAAGTATCATATCAAATTATATCTGATTAGGATATGAGGTTTACCTGAATTTTTTGAGAAGTAATAAAAAATATTTGAATATGATGTTGAAAATTTTCACTCCATATCATCCTTAGACAGAAGGTCAATATGATATGATTATTAAAACACTAGAAGATATATTCAGAGCATTTTCTATGAATTTTAAAGGTGTTTGGGATCAACGTATTTCTCTAGTAAAATTTTCTTACAACAATAGATTTCACTCAAGAATTTAGATGACTCGTTATTAATCCCTCCATATAGGGAAGTTTGGAACTCCAATGTATTGGGATGAAGATAGAGAATGAGAGCTATTGGGACCTAAAATTACTGAGTAAATTGAAAATAATGTTAGATCCATTCAGCAACACATAAAGGAAGATCTATGTCAATATAAAGGTTAATTTTACAATAATAAATGAGATATAGAATTTGATGTTTGTGAAAATGTATTCCTAAAAATATCACTATGTAATAAGATTATTAGATTTTAAAATAAGGGTAATATCAGACCATGATATATTAATCTCATAAAAATTCTTGATCCCATCAGTATGGTTGCTTATCTCTTGGTGCTTCCCCTGAATCTATCTCAAGTACATAATGTTTTCTATGTATCTCTCTTGAGTATGTAAATACCTGATCCTTCACATGTACTTAACTCATAGGTTATACCAATAGAGTATGATCCCTCTTATGAGGATCAACTATTGAAGATTCTGGATCAAAGGGAGAAAGTATTGTAGAACAAAACCACTCACATGTTCAAAGTTTTGTGGATAATACATAAATTTTAGGAAACTATATGGTAACCTAACGATGTGATGATATAGTAGTATCCAAAATTTTTGAGTCAAAAGTATTAATTCTTAATTTTCCATTCCTGTATTCTTCGAAATTAGAAAGACTTACGTAAAACATGATTACTATCTTTTTATGTCCCATGTGTTTTAGCATGTTTTTGTAGAAAAAATTACTTATAATATAGATATAATAAGTTTTGATGTATTATGAATAAAAAAATTATATTATTTATAAAGATTATCGTAATGAGTATAAGTATGATTATCAAACTTACCTTTAATCAGACTGGAATTTATAATTTTTTCTTGTATATCATACTGAAAGAAGTCATGATCATCAAACTAATTCCTATAATGATTAATCGAATTGATCCTCATAAATGTTATAATATTTAAAATCATATAGAAGTCTATCAGACTGAATAATGTTTATAATTGGAATCTGTAAGCCTTGTTTCAAATGTCAGGAAAATATTTTTGACACTATAACGGTGTTAATCAATATGACATCGAGAATTTGGTTATAAGTGAGTTGTCAAGAACCAATTTTCCAAGTTCATTGTAGCAAGCATGGACTTACGACCATTGGGATATCACCTATAAATACCAATCCATTTGAATAGTTTAGAGTGTGTTTATTACATTCACTCTAAATATTTCTCTACATGAACTGCTCATTCTTAGTTAGGGTTTTTCTTTAGTATGTTGTCATTCTAAAGAATACTTATCAGGTTTATTCCTTAAGAATTTTTTAATTATAATTTGTGTTTAGTAATTATTGAGATTGAGGGCTTCCAAGGATAGAAGATGGTGAATATGATTCATTGGATTGATGGATTCTAGGGATAGGTAGATAGAGATAATCCTATCATCGTATCAAGGGATTTTGGGGCTAGGAAGATAGAGAAAATTTGAAAATTGTGTTGAGGGCTTTCCTAGTAAGCAAATACAGACAATACAATAAGTATAAAAAAGTGGAAACCTTTAGTCAAGGTTATTGACTACCTTTCTCTTAAGTTTAAAAGAGTTATCTTATAAATAATATCTTATAATTAATTCTCACATTTACATTTCTATAGTATTTCTTGTTTCAACAGTTGGTCATCATACTCAGCTTTCTAATTTGTTTTTTATTGATTATATTTCTCAATACAATAAACATACTCGGATTAATCAGATCCATAGTGATTACGATATTTTACTCTAATATAATCAAACAATTTTCTGGTTTTGATTCTATGACATTAATAGTCAGGCTCAGTCTGAGTCCGATAATATTTCTTTAAGAGTTTTGTTTATTGTTTAGTTTTATTCTTTTAAAACAAGTTTTTAAACTACAATTAACCCCCTCTTGTAGGTATATCAATATAAGATAATTATTATGATCCTATATCAATGTTTTGGTATCATAGTGATGGAATTTCAAGGGAGTAATTCTTATAAATTGGGGATATAAGGTAACATCCTGAAATTTTATGATATATTTCTCTTTAAATAATTTTGAAGTCTTTGATAGCTTTCTTTAAAAGTAACACCGTTTTTAAACAAATGATGGTATACTATTGAAATATTATTATTGAATGTGATGGTTATCGATTAGACTTTATATTTTACGGTATTAATAGGACCATGTAAATTATTAAAACAAATTCATTGGTTATCAATTTGAAATAAATGAAGATAAAGTCAATTGAAATAAAAAAAGTGATATTTTCCTGAAAAAATATTTGCAGTTGAAAATTATATTTTTATTGAATTAGTCAGAATTAATTAATGGTTTTAATTAAAATTATAGAATAAATGTTCAGTAAAATATATCAACATTCATTTAATTATTTTTAATGGGAATGAAATTGGATAAAATTCAGTTTTATGCATATAAATTCATTTTTCAAAAAAAAAAGGTTTTAGTTCCCTTTTGTACACTTAATTTAAAATTAATTTCAACCGCTTATAGAAATTGAATATGAATAAATTTTTTCCATATTTATAATCACCATGACCAAATTTTTTGATGTTTCTAGATTCATTTTTTGTCATTATGAATAGAAATTGAGGTAAAAATTCATTACTATTGTAAAGGTTGAAAGGGCTAACGAGTAATTAAAATAAATAGATAAATATTAAAATAAGATAAAAACATGTATAAATATTATTGGTTATGTGTATATATACCAAAACATATATTCTCTTATAATTTCTGTTTCTCTTGTTCCACTTTCACATGAATATGACTTTGTTATATTTTAATATTTTATGTTTTTACAAGATTGAAACTCCCCTCACATATAAAATAAAAAATCTTCTCCACACTTGTACACACCATTTTATACCATTATATAAACAAATATATGACCAAATACTCTCCCAAAATAATTATATAATAACTTTAGGTATTTTTCATCCCAAATGACCCATCCAATAATCCTTAAGGTGCTTTTTAAAGGAGGGCACTCGAAGAAGAGGTATATGTTCTTACTGATCTTTTTCATATTTATTTTTTCATAAATTTCTTCCAAATTTCTTATAATCATATTGTAATATTGTAATAAGTTTATTTAATATACATATATATTTTTATTTTAATGGTATAGTTATTTTATATCCCCTTACCAGTAGTTGGAAAATGATGTTGCTAGTGCATACGTGTGGACTACCACATCCACAAAGTGATATGATTCATTTTTAATTTAATATTTACATTGATAGTTATAAGGATAAATTTAATGATTAAATGTGATATTATGGTGTAGTTATTATTTTATAAAGGTGAATTATTATTTACTGTTCTTTCATTCCATCCATCAAAAAGTATAAACATCACTTGTGCATATGTATGGACTACTGTCTCTATGAAGTGATGTAATTCATTTTTCATCACCAATTAATATGAATAGAAATAAAATAATATATAATGAATATATATTACACTTATTACATTTTTAATATTCATTATATGAAGAAACCATGGATAAGGTGCAAGGATCAGAACCTTCGAATTAAATCATACATGGAAAACATGCCAGTTTTTACCAAAATGTTCTTTTTAAATGAAGAAATATTAATAAAATGAAATTTATAAATTATAAAGGAATGATAAAAAGTATTTTTTTATGAATATAGGTTTTTAATATATTTATAAAAAATATATATTTATTTTACATGAGTATTTAATGCGTATAAAGAAATATATGACTTGAGATAAGGGTTTATGTTACAATCTTATCTCTTTACAGAATTGTTTATGTTAAATTTACATTGAATGAAATCATATGATCTATATCCTTTAAAACCTATATATTTTCTTCTCCTTTGGTTATTCCTCAAATTTCTATTTATTAGTACCATTTTATCTCTTTTTTACATAAAAATTATTGGGAAAATGTTTTTAAGAAAAACTGAACTTATTTCCTCTTTAGTCGATGAACTTTTTATATCATGTCTATGTTATGTATTATTATTTCCAGAATAGTCATTTCTATGATGAAATTATTATTTAAATCCATTTTTATCAACATTTTAATTTCCTTTAAAAATTTTAAAACATAATTTTTTGAATTTTTTTGAAGTTGTTATTTATGATTTTTTATAAAAAAGTGTGAAAAGAATCTTTGTTCTATCATTTACGATAAGAATAAATTTTCCCTCAATAATTACTATTAACTTATTTGAATATTACATTAAATTTTAAGATAGTTATTTTCAAATAAAATATTTTTCTCAATATTATGGGAATTTTTTTTAAAGTTACCAAAAGAAAATGTTACTTTCCATGTTTTCAAATAAATGTTCAAATTCTGTTCAAAAGGTATTTTACATCCTTGTAAAAATACTTTATGGATTATTATTATTTATTGGGAATATTATCTTATGATACCATTGGATTTATTTATTTTAGTGGATTGTGTTGACAATTTAATTACGAGGAAACTCGTTTCATTCCCACTAGTTAATGGAGTTGTGATGAAATCTTTATAAACCTCACATATTTTCCAAAGGTTATTCTATGATGAAATAATAAAATGTTACTATTTTTTTTTCAATGAGTTATGATATAATGAAATAATTAATGTATTTAGGATCTTTTGGAATGTGTATATATAATATTAATTATGTAGCGGTTGGGTCCATAATTTTATAGCTCTTTAATGTATTGGGTAAAAATGTATATCTCATGAGATTATATGGACTAAAATGGGAAGTGAACCTAGATTAGTAATGGAATATATCCAATATTATAGGTTTGGGAGTGATCCTTGACTAAGGAAATGATTAAATGAGAAGTGAGCCCAATCTTATAGGATAGTCTTGGTAGAAATCCTTAACTAAAGAAGTGATTTTCCACACATAAGTGTATTCCAAAAACCTATGAATTATGTTTATGATATATTACCATGGACCATGATTAATTATTGACAGTCCCACACTATTATGAATTATGTCTTTTTTTTATGATAAAACCTTGTACCATGATTCATGATTAATGATCTATCAATAATTGGGCATGACTTTCTTATGTTATTATCATGGCATAATACCATTATGATTATATTCTACTCACTAATGATCATAGATTGACAACTCCTATGTTTAACCTTACTTACCATTTTATCTCAACCTTTATTATGTTTATTTTCCCTAAGTTATGAAGAAATGTTTTTATGTATGGTATTTCTATGAAGTGTACCATGTGAGAATAACTTTGTGGATAATGTTAAAGATATTTCATGAAATTAGATGTGTTGGTGTTGATGTTCTAGAACCAATTATTGGTACTTTGATTTTATATATATTAATATTTTAATATTAATTATACAACTTATTATATATTATTCATTGTTTTTCATGACTTTAATATAATAATTTCCTAGAGTATCAATCGCATTGATGAGGTCATAGAAGTTCCACAATATGATGAGAACCTTGAAGTTATATGAAAATATTCTCAAATATAGATCTACAATTAGATAACATTCTAATATGGGGCACATAATAAATTTATTTTCATGTATGAGTGATCATAAACTTATGAGACTTCTTCTCATGAAGTTTCCACTTTGTAATCTTCACACTGGGATATTATGATAATATACACTCAAGTAGGAATTCCTCATATTTTTGTGTCATAAGATATTCATATCTATGATCATGTGTGATGTTACATAGACATCAATACTATTATCAATACATGTTACAACTCACGTACTTATATGTATTTCATAATTCATGATATTAACAGTTCATATAGAAGTTGGATTTGTTGGGTGTTCCCCAAGGGACATGTTATTAATGGATAAGACCAGTAAGGATTTTTTACTTCCATAATTATGGAAGTTGATAACTCAACCCTTTTATTGAATAAAAATATTATATTAAATTCCATAGTCATGGTATAGGGACAAGTTTATTTTAGATAATCCAAAAAACTCTTGTAGAGCACATATAATGATGACACAGATATGAAACCTGCTTGATGAGATATTTTGATAAGAGGATTATATTACAAAGAGTCCATATATGTTTTTCAATGTTGTGACATTATCTTTTTTCACTTGTGTTTTTTGACTCATTTCTAGATAGTAATCTTAATCTTTAGGGAAGATTGTTAAATTCCAATGAGAAATAATCATAAAGGGACACACACTAAGTGTTTCCATTGATCTCGATTAAATTCTATTAGAATTTAATTATTGGAATATTTATTATTCTCAAGACCGAGGAATAATTTTATTCAAGTTTCATTGATTTCATAAATTAAATAAATTTTTATTCAATAGATTGTGAGAAAAATATATTTATTTTATTTATTGAATATTTAATAAATATTTATTCATAGATTGTGGACAAGTTATTTATTTAAAAAATGTTAAGGATTTATAGTTGAACTAGATCATGTCTAATGATATATATTAATTTTAATGTCAGAAAATTAATATTTATCATTGCACTAGTTTAAAGTCACCATAAAATAATAATAATAATAATAATATTATTATTATTATATGGAATGGGTTTGTAAATAATTATTATATCATTTAAGGATTGATATGTAATTAAATAATATTATAATTTTAACTCTAGATCTATAAATAAATAGTTATCTCTATTGTGTAGGGATAATATATAACCACGGACCGTTGTTCATAGCATATTTCTCTCTCAAATTCCTCATTATCTCCTCTTCTTAAGAATGAGAAGATCTGGAGAGACTTCTTCAAGTCTGAAGGATATTGAGTTATTAGGATGAACAATAAATGATTATTGATCTTCCAAGCTAGTACTTAGTATTCCATTGATGTTACTTAGAGATCAAATGAGCATATGTGGATCACCTCTAGAGGGATTCTACACTTGGATCCTCCATACACAATAAAGGTAATCTTAAAAAAAGATTTTAGAAGACCCAAATCTACATAAAAGAATGATTCTAAGACAAAGTAATTATTTCATCAGATCTAATTAAATTAATTATAAATTTAATGTGAAAATATCTTCTTTGGGTTCTAGGTTTTCTCTATGTCAATATTTTGTGGAAATATTTCATTGGGCACAACATTTACATCATGTACATTCATTAATCATCAATCAAATTGACAAAACCTTTATGGGAAATTCTACCACCAGGGCACTACCACTACGCCTGAAACCTTCAAGTGGTATCAAAACAGCCACATTTTAGGTTTATAATTATTTATTTGATCATTAATCAATATGCACAATAGTGGTTATATTTTCATTTCAATAATTATTCAATCATTAATATTATTTTTTTAAAATGATTTTGACATTTTCATTATCATAGTACATGTTTTCATTTTCATAATGAAATGAGAATGGATAATGAATAACTGGAGAGACCGTTAGGAATTTCGAAGGATTTTGACTAAACGAGAAGTTATTACATGATGTGTAGCAAGAGTACACACTTTGTACCCAAGTGCACTGCACATGGCCATGTCATGAGAAACATGACATCGCACGAAGTAATTACACATGGTGCATTTATTGTGAACCATGTGTAGATAAGAACAAGCTATAATACAACTTTTCAAAATACATGATGTATAACTAGTGTACATATTATGTAGTCTACAAAGATTAGTGGTAAAATTCAGGCTAACGGTGTGGTCATATATAGGGTCAAAATCATGTGAAATTGATAACCTGAAGAAATAATGTCAAAAAAGACTTGTATACAAAGTACCTGGCATGTAGTTCAATATATTTTATGCCCAAAGAACATGTTGGGTATTTTAGAGGGTTGTGCAAGCACATAGAAATAGTGATACATGGCATGTAGCTAGATTGTACAGGTCATGTAGTATATCTGAGGTACATGCTAAAGCCCCATGTGTTTATCTTGGATACATGATAATCAAGGTACAAAGTGTGTAGCTCGTAAGTACATGTCATATAGTATCTCTATAATGGTAAGTGTTAAATTACATTAAATAACTTATTACATCATTAAAACCTTATTATATTGAATAGAACCAGATTTGTTTGACTTTTTAATAAAGGTTTAAAAGAAATATTAATTGCTCAATTATTTTATTATAATTTCCTTTAATTATGAGCTCGGCCATTTATTCTTCATAATTTCGTTTATGAAGAGTATATCCAAGATAATTTGGATTTTCATTAAGGTGAAATGAAATTAATTAATTAATTAATGTGTTTTTCTCAATAATAGAGAATGAATTAAGATAGATGATATCTAGTGTACTTTTGTTTAATCGTTGCATGTTTGACTATACATGAGCTTGGCCAAGACCTGTGTATGTGTTGGTTTCATTTAATTTAATTTATTTCATGTTTTTTAGATTATTATTTATTAAATTTAATATGATGGTCGGTGAGTCATCACTCCCTCCTTTATCATGTAGGACTTTAATATCCATGGTGATTTATGTAATTCCTCTTAACCAATCCTTTAGTTCCCTTCACTTGTGTGTAAGTTACAAATACATGTAATAAATGGAGTATCCCAATCATGTGTAAGAGTTTCAAGATGAATCCAATATGAAGTCAACCCATGTGATATATAAGTGGACATGTGAAATGGTTGAACTCATGCCAAGACTAGCATAATGATTTATTCCCTTTGGTTCATGGGTTGATTTATTGTCCTCTTAATAAATCAACAATTAGATAAGCTCATGAATGGGTAATTTATTTATTTATTTCTATCTTATGCATTTTTTATTTTATATATGCAATATTATGATCAAATAAATAAATGAACTAATGTGAGAAGATGGAATATAAATAAAAGGATTATGCATAAATGTTTTATGAAAACATTTTTAATCACATTAGTAAAATCCACTTAATATTATAATGACATGTAAAAGACAAAAAAGTTGATTTTACTCATAATAAATAAAATCCATCAAGTTAATATTTATCCATTAAGCATTCAATTGTCAAAATCAAGATAAATCCATCATTAAAGTGTCAGTTTGGCCAATGTAGGGAGCACATTTAATTATCGAGAAGTATTAACTAAGATAGTTGGTTGACTTAACCAGACTTGTATTGAATTTAAAACCCCAAATTTTTTCAATAAAAAATTAGAGGTAGGTGTTGAGAAAATCTTGGTTAGGATTTATGTATTAGGGAGTTCACTCAACAGATCAAGAAGCTACAAGTCCATGGTTGGAAATACCTCCTACCTAAATGTCTTCTTATGGTTTTCATGGACAATGTCTAGATCATAAAGAAGGGAAAAATGAATCCATTGCAATAGAATTTCTTATGTGATGGGACATTCTGAGTTCAATGGTTATGGTCATTGATACTTGGTAAAATAGTTGGAGACTTAATTAAACTAAATTGATTATATATCACATAATTTTTAATCAAGAAATATGTTGTTAATCTTTGCTTTATAATTGTAGAATAATGGAATGTTTGTAATCCAAATTATCCCGATGATCAGTTTTAGATAAATAGCACACCCTTAATGGTAGCAACTTCTAGGAGTGGTTCAAATGCTTTGGTATTGTGTTTCTCCATGATCGGAAATATTACGTGCTAGAATCCTCACTATTTGATCTTCTTAATATGGAGAAAAGTTATGAGTGGTTCACTATATATGAAAAACACATGAACAAAATGATCAATGTTCAATGTTTAATGATTTAATCCATGTTGAGTGAACTCATGAATTCTCATGAAAATATGGATTTTTATAGCATGCTTGAGTATTTTTATGACCTATATCAGGAGAGAGAAAGACACAAAAAGTTTGAGATATCCAGGTAATATTTTATAGTAATATTAGAGAGGTTTCATGAGTTAGTCCTCACGTTGTCAAACCCATTGTCTACATTATTCTCTTAGAGGTTTGACGGTATAAAATCCCAAAATAAATAATAACTGGTCTCATTCTTGCATTTATCCCTCAAATATTATCCAGATGTGTTGTTAATTTCAATATGAACAACATTAAGAAGTATCCCATATATTTTATCACTCTTCTTCACCAAGTTGATATAGAGAAGATGTGTGAAAATCCTTTTTTCCTTATGGTTAATAAATAGAAATTCCAAGATAAGAGTTATAAGCCCAAATCTTCTTAACAATTCCCTTCCAATAAGAGAAATATTGAGGGGGTAAGAAAGGGAGGAGGATGTTGTCTCTTTCCTATGTGGAAATAATGATCAGTAGATGAAAAATTGCACCAATCCAAAGAAGCAATGGGATGCTATAGGTGGGTTTTCTATCAAGTAAATTTTATGTATTTATATAAATTGGGTATTAGATATAGATTTTGGTGATCAAATATGTATTAAAATATATAAGAAATGTAGATTAAAAAATATTGACTAAGTGGAGGTAGATCTTAGAGTAACTAATAGGGCCAAACTTTTTATCATTGCTATCAGAGACTATTACCTTATGTTGATAATGAGAATGGTCTTGGTTTTTAAATATTTTAATTATGTTTCTTTGGTTACCAAAAACATTTTTTTTGTATCTAAACATGATATGGATGGAATTATTTCCATGTTTGGGAATAAATGTTTCATCCTTTTTAAATATATCATTCTGCATGTTAAGTTATATTTAAATAATCGTCTTTATGTCTTAGACTACACAAACCAAGTAATGATAATCGATAATGGAACTAATTGACATGAATCATACCACACCCGACATTAGAATCACTTTCTAGTTCATTTATGTTTTTTTCATAAATATAATGAAAATAAATATAGAGATTCATTTGAACTAAAACCACTTGGTTTATATTACACATGTTTGGAAGGAAAAATGACCAAAACACTATTTAGTGAAAAAGGTGAAAGGGGAAAAGATAATCTTGAATTACATCATATCAATGTGTGTGGACCATTTCATTTTGAATCAAGGGATGAGTACTCATACTTCATAACTTTTATTGATGATTTTAATAGATGTGGATATGTCTACACAGTGAGGTATAATTCAGATTCCTTTGATAGGTTCAAGGAATAAAATAATGAAGTTGAGTACCATCTTGGTGAGATGATTAATAAACTCCATATAGACTGTGGTGGATAATATATTAATCAAGAATTAATCGATAATTTATGGGGGTTTGGGATTCTATCTCAACACACTCCTCCTTATACATCTCAATGGAATGGTGTAATTGAAAGGAAGAACTACGCCATGTTGGACATGGTGAGATCAATGATGAGTCATGAGAGTCTTTAATTATCTTTTTTGGGGATATATGTTACAAGCAGTAGTAAAATATTATATTTTATGAAAACTAAAGTAATAGATAGTGTTTCATACAAATTGAGAAGTGGAAAAAAAATCATGTTTTCACACTTTCATGTGTGGGTATGTAAAGTGTTTTCGGAGGCCACTTTTCATAAAAAACTTGCACCCTAAGGTGCAAAGTGAATCATTATAGGATATCCTAAGGATAAAAAGGTATAAAACCTACAAAACCCTTTAGAAAAAAATGTTGTGGTTGAAATATGTAGCACATTTTTTAATAAGGATCATATATATAAAAAGGGATAGTGGTAGTAAGATAGACTTCAACGAAGTCCAGGATCTAGATACATAAGAGTTGACACATGAATACATTTCAAAAATCTCTATGGAAGAATAAGTTTTAGAGACACAAGTACTATGTAAGAGTACAAGAGAAGTTAGAGATCCATAAATTTATGGATTTCTAGTCACCAAGGATGGTGACTCATTATTAGTTGAGAGTAATGATCATATAACCTACAAGGAAGCACTAAGTGGCACATATATTTTCAACTGGAAATAATAAATGAATTATAAAATATATTCCATGTTACAAAACTATGTATGGATTTTGGTAGATCCTCTATTAGATGTAAATCCTATTAGTTGTAAATGGGTATTCAAAAAGAAATGGGACATGGATAGACAAATCAGTACTTATAAGGCACAAATGGTTGAAAAAGTTTTCAAATAGCATCAAGGAATACACTATAACAAAACATTTTCCTTGATTTATATATTTAAATCTATCGAAATTTTACTTTCCATTACATATTTCCATGACTATGAGATTTGAAAAATGGATGTAAAAACAACTTTCCTTAATGGGATACTTTGTGTAGATGACTATATAAAACAAAATGAATGGTTTGCGACTCCAAAGTATGCCAATGAGGTTTCTGAATTGAAAAGATAAATTTATGGATCAAAGAAAGCATTTATTTTATAGAAAATTTGGTTTGATGAAGCCATAATGAAATTTGGTTTAATAAAGAATGAATTTGAGCCTTGTGTCTACAAGTGGTTTAGTGAGAGTAATGTCATTTTCATAATATGTTATGATGATGGAATATTAATTATTGGAAATGAGATACCAGACTTATAGTCTATTAAAGCCTAGTTGAATAAATTTGTATCCATAAAGGAATTGGGTTAAAGCAGTATATATTCTTGGGATCAAGTCCACTTTGATAGATCCAAGAGCATATTCAACATATGTCAAGGTACATATATTGATATGTTACTAATGATATTGAGCATGGAACAATACAAAAATGGATTTTTTCTAATGTCATATAGAATTCATCATTCTAAGAAAATGTTTCCTCAGGCACATGAGGAAATACGTGGAATAGAAAGGATTCCATACACGTTAATGATTGTGTTATTCATGTATTTTATGCTATGCACGGAGATAAATATTTCCTATTATTCAAGTGTGGTAGGTGGATATCAATCTAAACAAGGTGACCATTAATGGATGGACTTCAAGACCATCAATAAGGATTTAAGGTGTACTAAAAATATTCTCATGAACTACAAAGTATATGGGGATCTAGTCATCAAAGTATATTCAGATGCTAGTTTCCAAAAAAATTACGATGATCTAAAATCACAAAAGGGGTACATATTTACACTGAATAGAGGTGTTTTGAGGTGTAAGAGCTCAAATAAGTATATGATCATAGATTCTACAATACATTCTGAGTATATTGTGGCTTTTGAGATAGCCAAGGAATGAGAATGAATATGAAACTTCATACAAGAGCTTGATGTGGAACCTAGAAGTACAGATCATATAACACTCTATTGTGATAGTAATCCAATGGTGGATCTCACAAAGGATACAAGGTCACATTAGTGAATGAATCACGTAATTCATAAGTATTATCTCTTGAGGGATTTTTCTCAAAGATGTGATGTCATAGAGAGAAGAATATACATGGAATTCAATGTATAAGTTCATATCTTTAAACATTACATGATCTTCTGTTTTAGTCAAGAATTTAATTTCTTTCTCTTTTAGGATCTTTTCAGTTTTAGAGTATTAGAGAAGTGTTTTATAACTCATACATGAAAATACTATATAATAAAAAGTGGAAAATTCTGATTAGTATTTATTTTTTCCATAATGTGTGAAATTTAAAATAAATCACGATTTTTTTCATGTCAAATCTCTACAACCTTCAACTTGACTTAGTCCTTTATCAAACCCATCCTTAAACTCTACGAAAACTTATTAAAAATCATGGGATGTATAAAAAATCTTAGTATGGGATATAAAAAGAAAGGAAACTGTTAGTTCAATAAAAACATTGAAACCCATAAAATATTTACTTTTACATCAATGTTCATTGAGATAATGAAATAAATCTTTTTTCTAATAAAATACACACATGTCTTTCTCAAATAAATCCTTTAGAACCCATAGCATGCAATTAAAACTCCTTTTGAGGTGACTAATAGAGCTAATATTTTACACATTTTTTCTATAAATTTCAATTGTTTTTACCCTCCCAATTTATCAATTTTATCTTATATAGATCAATTTTGGATTTATGATTTGTTTTGAGCATAATTGTGAAAAATTATTAATTGTAGATCTTTGACATATTTTTACATCAAGGGTATTTTAGTCATTTATTTAAAAATATAATTCCAAATTGAGTGATTATTATTTTTAGAATCATTATGTTATTTACTTAAACTTTGTATTCTAGACTAGGGGATGATTTGATTATCTACAGGCCTTAAAAAACAATGATGTTGAACAATTCTCAGGGTGGACAACGTGGACTAAACCACAATAATAGAAGTCCATCTTAGAAAACACACCTCCAAATGATGTTATTTAACCTGTAATTTAACTAAAACACATAGGATTGTCAATTCAAGTAATTTTAGGGAGTTCGGAAGTCATTAAGGTTTCAATTTGATGTTATAATTTGGAAGGAAGCTTCCTGAAACCTTTATCCAAAAAATGTTACATTCAATTAAAAAATATGAACTCATACATATGGTGGCCAAATGAACTAAAAATTTTAGAAGAGACAGAAAATAAAATGTAGAAAATTTTTATTAAGGGGACAATGAATGAATTTTCCATTTAATTGTTCCAAAATGCATCAACATTCAAAGGACATAAATCTGATTATAAAAGGAGAGGAGTGCCTACCTCACAAATCATTCATTCACATCCCCACACTATCCGGGGCACCAAGGGGAGAAGGCCAAGGGCCGTTTAGGATTTATATTTATTTATTTTCTTTTCTATTTTAGTTTTCTTTTCTCATGTAATGTATCCATATTTTTTATATTAAATTGTTTCCTTTTCCTTCTTCCATCCTTCTTTTTCTTCCAACTCTAATTCTCATTGTCTCTCTTCCATATTTTAATTGTGATATTTTTTCACTTTGCAATGGAAAGTGACTAATCTGAGGTTTGACCATGGGGTGATTTCAAAATTTTCTTTTTTATTGAGATTAAATTTAAAATGTTTTAAATTTATTTGTGGTGGATGGAGGAGTATTTCATAAGTTCGACAATCATCCACTATGGAACTATTTCAAAATCTATTTCTTTTCCTTGATTATTATTTTTCCTTTCATTATCTTGGGAAAACCCATCATACATTGGAGTTGGGGTTTTCAAAAGGGATTGAGAATCATATGGTAGACCTAAGTCTTTTAGTAATAACATTCTTAGTTGAGGTATTACCCTACTTGACTATTGGAGGAGGTTTGGTTTGGTGTGTCGGACTCATAAAGAAATCACACACTCCATAAATCAGTGAAACGTAATTAGTTAATGAGGTTTTAATAAATGTATTATGAAATTGAATTTAAACAATAAATAAATATCAAATGAACATGTGTTATCCAACCCCAGGATCAAGTTCTATATTCCCTAATTTCATTCTGTTTGCTTCTGAATTTGCATTTAGATTTAAAGTTTTCAATTCATTATTTTAATTTCACTATTTTCCAAAGAAATTAAAACCATCATTTTTGTTAAATTATAAAAACAAACAAAAATAATTAGAATAGATCAAGCATAAAATCTTCACATTAAATTTCAAAGGGCACCAATGTTTCCAATATTTAAATTCCAAATTAATAAAATCAAACAGTTTTCAATTCCAAATAAAATTTTCAAAAATATACATAAAGTATAAATTTAATTTCTCATTTTTCAAAGAAACAATCAATTAATATATTTTACTTTTCCCCTTTTAAGAATAATGAAACATATCCTTTTATTCATTCAAGATCCTTAATTCATTATTATTAAACATGACAAATCATGATTTACCTCACCTTAGAATTTTTTCTCCCATCTCTCATGATACAATTCAAGTAGAGTTATACCGATATCATAAGAGCATGCACCTTATCCATAAGCTTGTAAAATAACTACTTTCTCCATTTGGTAAATATCAAAGGCACATAAAATCATGAGGACTTTTCAATAAAGGTTCAAATGACTCTAATGCTTAAGGTTGGTAGGATTTGAGATTTTAAAAATTATGACTCAAGGAGGAGGTTTATCTCTTAAGTAAAATGCATGTTATCAAAAAAGTGCAATGAAATTCTCCCCTTAAAAGTAAAAACAGTCACTTCCCCAAAATTCAAAGTAAAGGTTATGATCCAGTAATAAGAATGAATGATTTGTACACCCTCTTAATTTTTTTTAAAAAATTTGTAATTTAATTTTCTTTTCAAAAGTTATTATTAGATAAAACCTCAAATCCATCCCCTAACCACATATCATAAGAAGATATTTAGTCTGGAAAATGGCTATTTTTTTCTCCCAAACCACGGCCCATTTTTCTCTTTTTTTCTTGGTTCTTTTTTTCATTTTTTTCATTGCTTTTAAATTCACGAGGGTAAAATAATGAAGTACAATAAATGATTTCACAACCTTTTAAAATTCCCAGAATAGTACCCCAAAACTTTTTCCTTACAAATTAAATCATCCATTCTACCATAAATCCCTTCACCCCCACACTTCATCTTTAAAATATCATGAAAATACCAAGAGTAGGGTAGGAATGGATAAAAATAGAATGTAACATGGATAATACCTATAAATATCATTCATGGTATCTATAGGATACAATAAGGATTAATGTAAATATGGTATTTAAGGAGAAGGTCTTTTAAAAAGATTACTCGATCATTTTAAATGTGTTTTTCTACAGCAATAGCTTTGATAATTTCAAATAAAAGTTCTAGCATGTGACATGTCCCAAGATCACTCAAGAAATATGGTCAAGAATAAATAGAAAGTAAATGGTCCAGAAATTCTCTTGGGAATGAGACATATGATATTTGACAATCACTCAATGCATGATTTATAATAACAAATAAATTCACATGAATTTCAGAAATTCAAATCATGAAAAATGGTAGGGAAATTTCATTTACATAAATCAACTAATTCCCTTAAGTCACGAGTCATCATTTAAATTTCCATGCCACAGTTTAAACATTCAGTTTTCCATTTTACTCATTCAATATAATTAACATTGAAATCTAAAAAAAGGAATCATAGGATTCCAAAGAAACTCATGTCTACTAGATAAGTCAAGTAAAGTAATAATTCAAGTTTGGTCATGAAAATATTATCATTAAAGCTCAAAACATGTATTGGCCAAAAAATGTAAGGTATTTAAATGTAAAAAATTAATAGTGAAATCCATTTTGAAATAAAGCTTCAGTCCTCTTCCACCATTTTTGGGGCTTCCTTATTCCATCATGATCCTACAAAAGAAAATTACTCAATTAATCATAAGGTTCATTTCATTTAATCACTAAATGAAAAGAGGGAGTGGGCCGGATGTTAGACTAATATAAAAAATGAAAATTAAATTTAAATTTATAGAAATAATTTAAAGATAAATCATGGAATGACCCCCCAAGTGGGCCCTAAATTTTTACTACCTCCAATAGGCAGTACCAGTTCTTATCTAAAGTCTGATGGTGGATGAAGTTTCTTTGAATTGAATCACCATATGTGTATTTTCCCATATTACAGTTCATTATTCTTATTGAGGAGGATTCCATGTATCGAGTACACCAGATCCGCCCCTTAGAAATATGCTACAACATTAATGGAGGTGATAGGATGAAGTATGGATCTTCCTTCTCATCTGTTTATACTTGTACAACATTCTCTTTCTCTTATTGTACTCCCTATAATGAATCTTCAATGTCTTTAGGGAGCTTCAAGTGTTCATCAATAGGTGAATTTTCATTTTCATCGTTTTGTATGGAAAGGTAAGGATTTACCAAATCTTAAAATTCAAAATTATAAAGAGTGATTATCAAATCAGACAAAATTAAATTAGAAAAGGTAGAGTTCCTATAAGGATAATATCCTTGAGTTGGTTCTGGTTCAATCACTTCTTCAGTTGAAAGTTCCTCTTAGAGTTTATTATCACTAGATGGAGGTAGGTAGTCAGGCTCCTCCACCTCAAGGTTGGATTCAACATCATGGATGCCTTCATTAAAATCCTAGAAGACCCATGGCACTTATTTCTTGGCCTTGAATATTTGTATGTCAGCTTAGAGTTCATCAGCCATGGCCATCAAATCTTCATGTGAGATCCAAGTTGCCAGTCATATTTTCTTCTGTTTGATCCTTATCATTATAGCATCAACCTTTAATTGTAGTACCTTCTTGGTGTAGTCAATTTATTCCTCCTAAACCTATGAGTAATTATTCCATGCATAATAATTTGAGTTTAAAGACATCATATAAATGTTTTTATATATTTTTTAATGAAAAATTGTAAAATATCTACAAATAATGTGAATTTAGAAAAACATAGTGAAAGAATTGTTTATCTCCCTATAAAGGGTGAAAGTTTTAGCGCACACCTATCATAGAGCGTGTAAAATGTAAATTTATATTTCTAATGCAACACAATGGATGACCAAGGTCATCTCACTTGAGGAGAATTATAGTCGGTTCAATAACTTATTCTAATTCACTTAATCTAATTCCTTTTGGGTTTTTAATATTTATTGAAAATAATGATTTAAGTTTCTTTGAAAAACATGAAATTAAAATATTAAAATGTGGAATTTAATTCTGTATGAAAACAGAATGAAATCAGGGAAGAAAGATCTTTGTTCTAGGGTTGGATAACACGGGTTCATTCATTATTTATTTGTTGTTTCAATTTTATTTGATAATTCATTTAGTGAAACCTAATTAATTAATTAATTTCATTTTATTTATTTAGTGTGTGATTTTAGCATACCTTTGCCACACCAAACCACACCTCCTCCAATAGTCAAATATGATAACACCTCAACCGAGAATGTTATTACTAAAAGACCCAGCTCCATCGTATGCCATTTAAACCCTTATAAAAACACAAAATCTAACATATGAAGGGTTTTTCTAAGAATGGGGAGGGAAATGAATTAATTAAGGAAAATAAATGTATTTGGAAATAGTGTCGTGGTGGACGACCGCCGCACCCGTGCAATATTCCTACCTCCACCAAAAATAGAATAAAAACATTTTTTTGAATTGAAGTGCAATGGAAAATAACAATATAAAACCTCCCCTAGGTCCAATACTTGGGTTAGTCACTTTACATTGCTAAGTGAATAGAGATCATGATAGAAAGACGGAAGAGAGATAATAAGATTGAGATTGGAATAGAAAATGGGTGGAAGAAGAAAGGTGGACACTTTAGTATAAAAAAAGATTAATGAATTACATGAGAAAATAAACCTAAAAATAAAATGAAAATAATGAAATAAAAAAAATCCTAAATGGCCCTTTGCCTCCTCTCCTTGGTACCTAAGAGGGTGTGGGGATGCGAATGACTGATTTGTGAGGTTGGAGCTCCTCTATTTTTATAGGATGATTTCTATCCTTCGAAAGGTAATATATTCTGGATCCATTAAAATGGAAAATTCACATGTTGTATCCTTCATTAAAGTTTTTCCCATTTTCTTGTGCATCTCCTCTCAAAAGTTCAGCCCATTTTTCTAATGGATGTATGAGTTATGTTTTTTTAATTAACTATTACTTTTTTTAGATAAAGGTTCCCCTAAGGTCTCTTCAAAAGTATAACATTCAATGGAAAACTTAATGACCTTAAAACTCTATAACATTACTTTTAGAGACATTTCTATGTGTCTTAGTTCTATTACAGGTGTAATCGCATCATTTGAAGGTGTTTAGGCCTAGATATACATTTGTTACGATGGTGGGGACCCCGATATATGCCTGAAAAATTGTTCAACTTCATTTATTTTTTAAGGCCTTTAAATGCTAGAATCATCCCCTCGTACAACATAAAAAGTTGAATTAAATAAAAAATTATTCTAAAAAAAAGAATCACTCAATTTGGAATTTTAATTTTAACGAAATGACTATAATACCCTTGATGTAAAAATATGTCAGAATCCAGAATTAATCACTTTCCACAATTTTTCTCAAAACACATCATAAATCCAAAATTGATCCATATAAGCTTGAATTGATAAATTAGGAGGGTAAAAACTATTTAAATGCATAGAAACAATGTGGAAAATAATAGCTTTATCAGGGACATTGAGCATCATATTCATAAAACCATTTCAAAACTGATTTCATTGGAATAAACATACATCCAACATCCAATATAATTATTTCCAAATGCATCAGATATCTATAATGGGAATTAACCTTTGTCTAAGATATATCAGGCTCACCAATCAGCAATAATGGGGCTCAATCCTTTGTATAAGTTCTATCGAGCTCACCCGTGATCTATAATAGGGCATTACCCTTCATATAATATGTATTAGACTCACCCATTTCATATAATTCTCATGTACCATGTCATAAATAAAATAATTTAATCATAAAACCCTTTTAAAAAATATTTTAAACCTATATGAAAAACACTTTTGAAAAAAATACTATTTTCTTTTAAAAACACATTTTCAATACCAAAACACCACTAACTTTGAAAACACATTTTCAATACCTAAATACCCCAAAAAGGGAGAGATTATTTTTAATTTAAGAAAACATGTAATCTTTAAAAGGAATATAGAAATAAAATAAGAGTCATGATTATGTAAAATTCATTATCTATGAGTTTATTAAGAGATAAACATCCCTTTTATCATTTTTTGAAATGTTCTGTATAATACATTTAAAAATATTACTTTTTAAAAATCATTGAAGTAAAGTAAAGAGACATAAAATTTAATTTAATTTTTTTTACAACAATATAAAAACATTAATAAAAAATAATTTTTAAATCACTTACAAGGAAGATAAATATAGTTTGAGGAAAAAAACTAACAGAGAATTGTTTTAAAGTAAAAGTTCTTTATCACTTGGGAAACACCTGAATTATAATCACCATGAAAGATAAATATTGAACCAAAATTTAAATATTATTAGAATACATAAATTCATGATATTAAATGTTGAAGGATCTGTATATACACTTTATAACATAATATAGGTTCATAACATCAAAAATTCCTTAATGAAAGGAAATTGAGATGAAGTCCCATACCTTGAGACTAATTCACCATGTGTGTCTTTATCTTTTAGAATAATTTACTTAGGTTAATTATTTACTTTATCTAGAACATTTTTCATGTTTATTATTACTTTTAGTCCACTTATTAACAATTTATATACAATTATTAAATCAATTATGTTTAAGTCAGATGTTTTGACCATTTTTGATTTATGTGTCGAAAATGAATTTGGTGGGTTGACTATGGTCAAAGAGGTCATTATTTAAAAATCTACATAATAATAATAATAATAATTATAATAACATAACTATAATATTTATATGTCAATTATAATATTAAAACCAATCATGAGATATGGTTATGAAAAATGAACTAATGTTATGATTATGGTGATAGTAGGTCGTACGTACGCATGAGTAGCACTTCCATTTTTCAATAATCATAATGGAAAGAAGGTAAGTAACATTTATCTTTAAATATTTATAATTATATAATATATAACATAATAATTAATTATATATTATTAAATATATCATTCTCATGATGTCGTCATGAAAATAGGAATCACACCGCTTCGGGGAGGCGGTATTCCACATGTCCATGAATAATGTTATCACTTTTTTGGTGAGTGAACATGTAAGAAAGAAAGTGATATATTATACTTAACTAAGGAAAAATATTTAATTAATATCATAATATTTCATTTATATCACATATATTGTTTATTTTTACCCTTATTACTGTTCATATAATGTATTAGTGAAAAAGAATCACATCACTTCGCAAGGTGGTAGTCCATTGTACACATGAATGACATTATCATATCCCTTACATAATATAATGTAAAAATAGTATAAATTATACAATAACTCCATTAGTATAATAATTTTATAAATATAATATTTAAACTTTATATCCATCATTATTCCTAACTGTGAGAGGTGGTAATGGAAAAATAAACGACATCGTTTCATCAGGTGGTAGTCTGTTGTTCACATGAATGATGATTTTGTAACCCATTTGATGGAAATGTGTGTGGGTTTAGGCAATAAAATCAATATAAAAACATATCATTATATTTATGATACTTATTTCATTATAGAATCATGTTATAATAATAATTGAAGGAGGTGGAGAAGAAAATAAAATAAAGACACTTGTTGAAAAAAGTTACCTCTTCTTAAGTATCTTCCTTTGGTTTGCACTAAAATCACCCTAGGTTGGATTTATATCCAAAATAAGGCATATATATAGTGTATGGGGAATTTTTAGAGTGATTTGGGTAAGTTTTTTATGATACAAATGGC
Source organism: Viscum album (assembly GCA_963277665.1). Taxonomy (NCBI): domain Eukaryota; kingdom Viridiplantae; phylum Streptophyta; class Magnoliopsida; order Santalales; family Viscaceae; genus Viscum; species Viscum album. The sequence goes on along the minus strand of OY728161.1, from coordinate 1,574,137,272 downwards.
TTGGGATATGTGAATATGTGGGGAGAATGAGTTCCCTTTTATAGCAGAGAAGGAGTGATATACTTATAAATACTGAAAAGTATTCACTATTATGAGGTCTACCTTATCTAATTTTCTTTAAAAATTGAAAAATAATGTATTTTAGGGAAATTATGGTCTATAAACACTTACACCACACAAAAATAGAATCATGTTTATCATTTTTTCCTTAGTCTTCATGTTTACTCAATTTTACCCTCATTTTTTTTAACACGATAACTAGTTTTCTAACCTAGGTAATTTATATTTTAAGACTAAATTAATTTGAAAATTATTATAAATTTTATACCAACTAATTATAAATTTTATATTTAATTTATAAAATAAAAAACTCATATGTGTTGGAAATTAATGCTAATAAAAGCATATATAACGTGCAGAAACATTTCTTTAACCCGAACCACACTAACAAAATTTTTACTATTTAGGGGTTAATATGGTAATTATAAAAGATAAATTGGTTTATTAATGGTTCATATTTAATATTTATTAACACTTAAAATTCAATTTTTAGATGATACTATTTTTAGTAATTTTAAACCATTTAAAAAATAACATTTCTTATAAAATAAAAATAATGTCAATTTTTTCATTATTTATTTAATTTAAATTTTTTAAAAAATCAATACATTGAATGAATTTGAATCTTATTGGATCAGAATAATGATGTAGATGCTCAATATACAAGAGGGGGTGAATTGTATACTTTCAAAAACTCCTTTGGAACTTTTAAAGATGGTAATGTTTAACAATGTTAAACAAGGTAAATTCACAAGAACTCTTAGTTCTACAAAATTTCTTGATTCCAGAAATGTGGTTCCAGAAATGAAACTTTAAGAAAATTTTAAAAAGATAAATATTCTAATTTAATGTGTATATAATATTACTAATTAGAGTACAAGTATAAGAAATTATAAGATAATTATACTTTCCTTATCAATCAAAATGTAGCAGAAAATAAACTTGAAAAAATACAAGTAACAAGTAAGAAATATTTTATCCCAAAGAGTATGGTATGCAACAACTTCGGATAAAGGTCCCTTGGTTTATACTATCAAGAATGTTTGTCTTACCCACACCAGGGTAATCCCTTGATGTGAATATCAGATTCCGTCTTGTTATCCCCACAAACCCTCAAACTTCAAGGAAGTCTGCCCCTCAGTCTTCCTATCCCTAGAAGCCCTCGAATGTACTCAGCAACATTCGGAGTCGCATGAAGAAAATATAAACAAGATTTTCAGTACTTATAAAGAAATAAAGTCTCTCTCTCTCTCAATAAATCACTTTAGCTACATTTAATCTCTAGATTGATCAACGTTTTTTAGCTTGTTCAAATGAACACCTATTTATAGGCACATCTTCAACGGTCGACTCCCTCCTACAATGGTCATATTTTTCTGTGAATTTTGGAGGGACCTATACATGTGTCACTCAAAAAATGGTTGGTCAGTAACAGAATGCACGACATCATTTTATGACTCAAACAAGAGTAATTACAAAATTAGTTGCCCAACAAAATTCAATTTTTCAGAGTCTAAGGGAAAAAAAGAATTCAGAGTCTAAGTGAGTAATCCCTTGGAGTCTATATTAAAAAGACATAAGGATTCTATTTTTCAAGGAATTCAGAATCGGAATTCTATAGAATTAAGAGTCTGAATTATAAGGAATTATGATTCTAAATTTTGAGGAATTCAGAGTCTAAATTTTGAAGAATTAAGAGTATGAATTTTGAGGAATTCAAAGTCCAAATTTTGTGGAATTAATATTCGTAATTTTAGAGAAATCAGATTCAAAATTTTAGAGAATATGGATTCTAAATTTCATTGAATTAGGAATTTGAATTTTAGAGAATTCGTATTATGAATTTCAGAGAATTAGGATTATGAATTTCAAAGATTTCAGATTCTGAATTTAAGAGATTTTGGATTATAAATTTCAGAGAATTCGGATTCTGAATTTCAGAGAATTGGGATTCTGAATTTCAGAGAATTTGGATTCTGAATTTCAGAGAATTCTAAGCCTAAATTCGGATCCTGAAAATAGAATACTCTATATCTAAGTATTTATTTAATTCCAAGGGTTTAGATGTGAAACCGAAATTTACACATAGGAATATAAATATTTAGATTTAGATAGACTAAAAAATGAATAATGAAAGAAAGGTATAGATAAATTTCCTTGGGAATGGAAAGTTTTCCTTATCAAGATGAAACTTATGGAAAATGAAATTTTCCCTAAGATAGATTGTTTAAGATTTTTAAAACATAAAGATATGGAAAAGTCACAAGGAAACATTATTGACTAAACAATCTCTTCATTTTTAGAAAGCATAATCATCCTTATGAAAAAAATATAAGTACTTATAAATTTTAGGGGATTCTAAAAACTTATCTCACTTTACTTATAAATCAATGTGAATACGAATAACTCCCCCTTAGGCCTTGGAAACCCTAATGATCATATTAGGAATTTCCTGAATGATATTTTTCATTTTCTTACATACAAAAATCTTCATGATGAAACCCCCCTTAGATGAACTCTCCCTTACTTGGGGAAATTTTTTCTTTACTAAGTATTATTTTTTTATATTCCTTTCTCACCATTTGTGAATTTCAAAAACAAATACATGGAATGGAAAAGGAAATATGGTACCTGAAATATTAGTACTAGACAACTAAAAATATAGAACATCTAAAAATTTCATAATGATTGGAAGAATATGTCCAATAAAGAAAATACAACAAAATATTGGTTTTGAAAAAAATATCCTTCCTTATCCTTCGACATCATATTATTCAGTATAGTTTTCAATTTCATAATCTCCTTGTGATCCTCTTTTGTACGTTTGAGCAATTGATCCTAATCTTTAGTTTTCTTCTGTAAGGCTTTAATTATATCTTCTTGAGCCTTAAGAGATTCTGCCTGGGTCTTTAGAACATCTTCTTTCTTAGCAAGCTTCTCTTCAATCTCAATTCATAGATCCCATTTCCTCTTATAAATTTGAGAAACTTAATACAATTTTTTATTCAGATCTGTCACTTCTTGATTCTGAGAATTCTATTCAAGGGCTAGTTTTTACTCAAAGATATTTGTGAGATCCTTGATGTTCACATATTTGGTGTCAAAAGAATCCTTGACACTATCATGAAATACATCAAATATTCTAATTTCTTATATTATCTTCATTGACCATCTTTTCAACTTCCTTCAAGATCTCTTATGAGCCTCATTGCCAATGAGAAAAGATTTGAAGTCTGCCTCAAGACTAACACACTTATCCATCACCATGGATAATGAATCCGATTTTCGATTTAAGGTATGCTGAAGCATCTGGCATCTCAATTCTATGCTTGAAAATAGAGGAATAGTTCCAACAAGCTTTTTTAAAGATTGGACTACAAAATCATGTCCAAGCGAGGATGATTCTGAATCTGAGACATTGGTTGGTGAGAATTCGTTTTCTAACTCAGTAGTTATTCTCTTCAATGAAGTACCAACTTATTTCTTCTTCACTATGTATTTTCTAGGTGTATCAACTACCACATGTTTTCCCTTATCAACATTCAGAATGATTTCCTCCTGATTAGGTTATTCATGTTAACTATCTAATAGCTGAACAATTTTTTCTTCATCAACATCTTCCTTCTCAATTTCTGCTTCAACATCCCCTGGATGATTGAAATCATGATTGGATCATTCTTCTTCAGAGAACTTATTTACTTCTTATACACCCTTTTCATATTTCCCTGGGGAAGGATGTTTTGAAAACTTGGTTTCATAAGTTCGGATTGAAAATATTTTAGGGAGACTTTCCTTCTCATGAAAATACTCTAATTGGTTTATCATGTCTTCGGTATCACTACTACCTTCTTCTTCTTCCACTTCTTCTTCTTTCACTATTTCTTCTTCTTGTACTTTTTCCAGAGCTAAAAACTTATTTCCCGGAGTCTCTAGAAGTGGACCTACCATGAATGATTCTGGTAACGTAATTTGTTCAGAAACTTTTTCAGCAGCCTGAAGAAGTGATTGAACAACCTCAACTTCAGACATCTTCTTCTTTTGTTTCTTCTATTTTTGTTGCTTCTCAAGATCTTTGGCTGCCTTTTCCTTTAAGGATTTTTCCTTAGCAGGGTCTAAGACAAACATAGGCTCCCCTTCTTTCTAATTTTTCTTATCTTCTATCCACTTTTCCACTAACTCATCAAGATAAGTCTTTTACTTCTTTGGATTCGGAGGTTCGGATTGAGTTTCATTGGCCACTGGGGTTTTTCCATTGTCTTCAACATCCTTCACATTTCTCTTCCTTCCAGCCTTTTTGGAAGTATCAACAACTTGTTGTTTCTTTAATATGGCTTCTACCTCCTCTTCTAGAAAATCATAGAATTCTTTGAATTCTTTAGAAAATCCAACATTCATCATTCTCAAGGTGTCATCACTCTACAACATGAAATTGCAATTTATTGACTTAGATCTATAAGGAATTTTGAAGGATTCTAAACACCAAATAATAATCATTGACAGAATGACTGGATACATTATAATTTGAGATTTCAAATTCCCATTTTTGATATTCTCAATCATAACCGGAATGTACTTAACCAAAAATATGTCTTTCTTAAATTCACCAGGGAATCCAAAATATACATATCACTTTTTGTTAAAGTATCCTTTCCTATTTTTCTCAGAATGAAAAACCCTTGAACCCAAAATTCAAGAATCCGAAGGTTAGTAGATATATGAACTATCTTTGGAGTCTTTACCTCTAAAAGACCATGGCAAGATAATTATCTCTCCTTATCAAAGGATCCTGATACATCAGGTAATTTGTGAGTACATAACTCAGCTTCCCCTTTAAAAGAAATTCCAATAAAACATGCTACCTTGCTGTATGAAAGAGAATATGTCTTCCGATATCACTTAAAAGAAAACTTGTCTCTACCTTTTTCCTTGAAAAAGCTTACTGACTCATAGGACTCAACCAATAAGTCCAGATACACTGGATGTTGTGCCTTCAGTTTTGATATGCAAACACATTCCCACCCATTTAGCTTGATATTACTAGAGATAATAGAATCATATTTAGCAATGAAATTCGGACGAACCAACCTTTCTCTGTAAATCTTCCATTCACAGATTGGCTTTATAGTCAAAATTTTTTTCTGGAAAGATACTTCGGCAGAAATTCGGATGTAAGTAAGATCTGAGGAGTTCGGAATGGGCTTATGTAGGAGGGGCAGAGCTTCAGCCCGCGAAGGCTTGAGTTCGATGTGGGACAAGATATCTGGGGTCCTTTATATAGGCAATCAAAGTTTTTATTCATCTTTCTAGATTTATCAAAAGGATGAAGAACTTCTTGAAAAAGATCTAACAGTTGAGATGATATCTGCAAGGTAATTTTGGTAGAATTCGATCTTCTGAGGTTTTTTTAAAAAAACATTTGGATTTAAGAAAAAGAGAATCTGAAAAAAAAGCAAAATAAAGAAAATAAATAAATGATGATTATGAAAATTTAGAAAAGGAAACAAACCATTCAGATAGCTAGGAAGATTATCCATAATGAGGAAAATTTTTCTTGAAGAACTTTAGATTCCAAAAATTTTGATTACGAAAACATAGACTATGAAAATCTTTATTACAAAAATTTTAAGAAAATATGATTACAAAACATTTAGATTATGGAAAATTTTAGACTATGAAAAAATTCTGTAACGAAAAAAATTTCATTATGAAAAAAATTCATTACTAAGAAAATTATCATTCTAACTAACAAGTAAATGTACCCCCTCCCCTATGAAAAGGAGTTTATTATTGTAAGGAGACAGGTTTCAATAAGAAGTTAATAAGGAATATTATTTTACAGTTATCATTCTTGACTTCTGTTTTATATATTAAAATCTATCGGATGGTAATGATTTTGTGAAAATATCAGTAAGTTGATCTTTCATTCCAATAAATTGAAGAATGATATCTCATTTTTGTGTGTGATCCCTAAGAAAGTGATGCCTAATATCTATGTGTTTTGCATGAGAGTGATGTGAAATGTTTTTACTTAATGAAATGACAATAGTATTATCACACAATATTTGTGTTTTGGTAAAACTCATACCATAATCAGTGAGTGTGTGTTGAATCCACAAAACTTGATCACAACAACTTTCAACTGCTACATATTCAGCTGCAGCAGTGGAAAGTGCTACTGAATGCGGTTTTTTGAATGACAAGGAAACTAATAAATCTCCTAAGAAATGAAAATTTCCAGATGTACTTTTCATGTCCATTCTACATCCACCAAAGTCAACATCTGAAAAACTTTTTTAAAAAATCACTTCCAGAAGTATAAATGATTCCTAGATCCATGGTTCCCTTTAAGTAGTGAAACATTCTTTTCACGGCCTTTAAATGAGATTCCTTAGGATTGGATTGATATCTTACACATAAAAATACTGAAAACATTATGTCTGGATGACTGTCTGTCAAGTAAATTATACTTCCTAACATACCACTAAAAGATGTTTGATCTACTAGTTTCCCATCTTCATCAAGATCAAGTGAATTTGAGGTACCAATGGGAGTAATTATACTCTTAGTGTTGTTATATCCATACTTTTTAAAAAGATCATTAGTATACTTATGTTGGGATATATAAATTCCTTTCAGTTTTTGAGAAATTTGGAAACCATGGAAAAATGATAACTCAGCCAATGATTTCATAAGATCTGCAAAGGAATTAGTTAATTATTGATGAGTTGAACTGATTATAATGTCATCAACATAAATTTGAACAATAAAAACATGTTTCTTATCTTTATTTATAGAAAGGGTTGGATCATCATTTCCCTTAACATAATTATTTTTAAGAAGAAATCTTGTAATCCTATCATACCATGCTCTTGGGGCTTTTTTGAGTCCATAGAATGCTTTGGTATGTTTGAAAACATGTTCGGGATGTTTTTTTATCTTCAATACCATGAGGTAGTTCAACAAAAACTTCCTCTTGAACAAAACCATTAAGGAAAGAACATTTAGAATCCATTTGAAAAAGTTTGAAATTGAAGAATGCTACAAAGGGAAGTAGAATATGAATGGATTTGAGTCTAGCTACTAGAGCATAGGATTCGTTATAGTCTATTCCCGCTTGTTGATTAGAGCTTTTAGCAACCAATATAGCTTTATTTATTACTATGATACCCTTTTCATCACATTTATTTCTGAAGACCCATTTTACACCAATAACAGAAGTTTCCTTAGGTCTTTCAACCAAGGTCCAGACTTTATTCCTTTCTAATTCATTTAGCTCATCTTGCATAACTTTTATCCAATCACTATCACCTAAAGCTTCATTAGTGATTTTTGGTTCTAATTGGAAATGGAATGCTAGATGTTCCACATAATTTTTTATGGAACATCTAGTCCTTATAGGTTGATTTACATTACCAATGATACTATCATTTGGATGATTCTTAAGAAACTGCTGATCTGGGTTTTGTAAAATTTGTTCATCAACATAGAGTATGAAGTCTTTTGGGGTAAATGCTTCAGGAAAAATTTCTTGAACATTTTCCTTATCAGAAGGACCTTCTAATAAGGGTTGATAATCAGTTTTGGAAAACACATCTGAAGATATAGGTTGAGGTTGTTTAAAAACAAAAGTATTAGTTTCATCAAATTTGATATGTACCGTTTCTTCAAAAATACAATATTTTTTTTGAAAACTTTATAAGCCTTAGAAGATGTGAAGTATCCTAAAAAAATTCTTTAATCAGTTTTTGGTGCGAATTTGTGTAGATTATCCATAATATTAAGAATGAATACCTTGCAACCAAAAACCTTAATGTAGGAAAGTATAGGTTTTCAACCATTCCATAAATCATAATAAGTTTTATTAAGAAAAGGTATAATCAAAACATGATTTATAGTATAGAAAGCAGTACTTACAGCTTCAGCCCAAAAATGTGTGGCTACTGAATATTCACTCAACATGGTTCTTGTTATCTCTTGAAGAATTCAATTTATTCTTTCAACAACACTATTTTTTTGAGGGGTTCTAGGTGATGAGAAGTTATGAGTAATGCCTATTCTACTACAAAAATTTTCAAAATCAGAATTTTTGAAGTCTCCTCCATGATCACTATGAATCGTTACTAATGGAAGGTTTTTCTCATTTTTAACATGGGAACTATATGTTTTGAAATAAGACAAAGCTTCAAATTTATTTTCTAGAAAATAGACCCACATAAATCTAGTGTAATCATCAACTAAAACAAATACATAATATTTTCCTCCAATGATTCCAATTTGTGTTGAACCAAAAAGATCCATATGCACTAACTATAATGAATTTGTAGTTGAGACTTCACCGACTGATTTAAAAATTGATTTATGTTACTTTATATATTTACAAGGATCAAAAACTTTTATAGAATCAAATCTAAGCTATGGTAGATCCATAATTAGTCTTTTCATAGAGAGTTTTCATAGGTTTCTAAGGTTACAGTGTCCTAACCTTCTAACCTTCTACGACACAACCAGGAATGATATTCCATTGCACTAAGACAAGGTTGGTCTTGGATCCTAAGGTATTGTATGATTAATGTGTAAAAATTATCTTTCCTATTGGAAGAATGAATAAACACTTCCTTGGAATTGTGTACTAAGCACTTTTCATTCCTAAAATTCACAAGGTAACCTTCATCCCATAATTGACTTATGGTAATGAGAATGTGCTAAAGACCCTTAACAAATAAAACATTTTAAATCAAAGTTTTTCCAAGAAGAACAGTATTTCCTATACAAATAATTTCTTCGTTAGAATTATCTCTGAATGTTACTTTTCATCCTTTGATAAGATTTTCAATGAAGTTTTTGTTACCAGTCATAGGCCGAGAACATCCACTATCCATGTACCATGTATTGTTGTTGGTATTATCTTTATTTTCCTGAAAATAAAATAGTTAGACTTTCTAAACCCAAATATTATTGGATTCGGAAACTTCAGATATAAAAATTTTAGGAATCCACATTTTCATTGAAAAATATGATTTATGAATACCTAAAGACTGAGTTTTTTTTAAGGAAATTTTTTTCCCAATTCACACCACACTGACACTAAGTGCAGAATGGAATACTTTGAGGAACAAAATAATTGTTACTAAAAATCTTTTTTGAACTTGTATAACCAAAAATAGAATTATTCCTTATAGGTCTAATTTTGGAATACATTTTATCAAAATTTTCCTTACTTAAGGTAAAGTTTGATAAACACTTCCTCAATAAAAATATTTCTGAATTTTTTCTAATAACTATGTTCTTATCCTAAAAAACATCAGTTTTAGCACTAGAGTTTGACTCGAAAATATTTTTCATAGTAATTACTTTTTTTAGATCCTTAGAATGTTTATCCTTCTCTGAATTAACTTCCTCACAGTTTTTTGAAATAATTTCAAAATCAAGGGTTTTATTATCAAGATCCTTAAAAAGATATGATATTTCCTTAGTAAGAATATAAATTATTGAATTTTTATTATCAATCTTATTCATAACTTTAAAATTTTCATTTTCAAGGGTCTTAGTAAACCTAGAAACTTCTTCATAGTTTGGTAAAGTATTATCTTCTTCAAAAGATGATTCTTCATATGAGGATTCATAGTATTTAATATCACTATAATTAGCATTCAAGTATTCATTGGTTATGGATTCATCATTGTGTACCTTGGATATTAAACAGTTATTTTCAATAGGTATCTTGGAATGTAAACCAAGATTCTTCTATCCAGAAGATTTGTAACCTGAGGATTCATCAGAAGAGTCTCCACTACTGGCACTCCAGGTGTCATTATCTTTCAAAACTATCTTAGATTTATCTTTTTAGTACTTATTTATATTACTTTAAGAATGCATTTAATTTCTATATTTTCTTTTAAGCATAGTAAAATCTGTCCTTATATGTACATCTCTTTTTCATTCATAACAAGTGTCTTTAGAGTCTTTCTTATCCTTTCTTTATTTCTTCTTATAGCTATACTGAAAATATTTATTCCCAACAATCTTGTTCATCCTTCAAGAAATATTAGCTTGTTCATTCTCAGAATGTTCACTTTCACTTGATTCAGACAAAACAGTAACCTTCTTAGATTTAGATATTGTAACTCTCTCAGGAGTCATGGATTTCATATGATTTGAAGTAGTTGTAAAAGCAACATGTCCATTCTTATTATTTTTCTTAACATTGTCTGCATCTCTCTTCATTCTATTCTCATGTTGAAGAAGAGTTCCAAAAATCTCATCAAGGGTAATCTGTGAGACTTTCCTATTCTCATCAATAACTGTTCTCTTTGATTCCCACTCATTTGGCATGATGTCTATAATCTTGTCTACAAGTTCCTCATCATTCAAACCTTTTTCACCCATGGATTGTAAGCTGTTTACAATAGTCATAAATAATTCTTGTACCTTACATATAGGTTCTCCATAAGGAATGTGAAAACCATGGTACTCAGATCTAAGCATACCTCTTCTAATTTCAATAACTTTGGAAGTTCCAAAATGAGTTACTACAAGCTTCATCCAAATACAATTTGCATCTTCAAAAGAAGAAATCTGGATATATATATTCCTACTCATGGAACACAACAAAGTTATGCGGACCTTATAGTTTAGTTGATATTCTGACTTTTCTTGATTAGTAAAAGTTCTGACTTCTTTATTAGGAATCTTGTAATCTCCAGTAAGCATAAAAAAGTATTCCACTCTAGTATTAATGAAAAAAGTCTTCATAAGATATCTCCAATAATCATAATCATTCCTATCAAATATAAGTGGTCTATTAAGATTATGATTTTTAATTGAACCAACATTCATTCCTTCCATCTCAAAGAAAAAATCTTTCAACACAAAAATTTTAGTAATAAATGTTTGTAAACAAGGATAAAAATATCCAAAGCAAGGAAAATATAGATCAATGAAAACTTGAGCAAGAAAATTTTTAGTTGAATATAAGTATATCAAATACTTGCTCTGATACTAATTTTAGGATCGAAAAAATGATGTAGATGATCAATATATAAGAGGGGGGGTGAATTGTGTACTTTAAAAAATTCCTTCGGAACTTTTGAAGATGATAATGTTTAAAAAAGTTAAACAAGGTAAATTCACAAGACCTCTTAGTTCTACAAACTTTCTTGATTCCGAAAATGTGGTTCTAGAGATGAAACATTAATAAAAGTTTAAAAAGATAAAGATTATACCTTAACAAATATTGAATCTTACTAATCAGAGTACTAGTATAAGAATGTATAAGATAGTTATACTTTCCTTATCAATCAAAATATAGAGGAAAACAAACTTTAAACAATACAAGTAACAAGTAAGAAATATTTTATCCCAAAGAGTAGGGTATCCAACAACCTTGGATAAAGGTCCCCTGATTTATACTTTCAAGAAAGTCTATCTTACCCACACCAGGGTAAGCCCTCAATACAAATATCGGAGTCTGTCTTGTTATCCCAGCAAGCCCTTGAACTTCAAGGTTGTCGGCACCCTTTTCCTCCTATCCCTGAAATCCCTCGAATGTACTCAGCAACATTCGGAGTCGCACAAATAAAATCAGATCTAAAAGTTCAGTACGCACAAAGAAATAAATTCTCTCTCTAGAAATCACTTCAACAGTATGTAATATTTAGATTAATCAACATTTTTGAGGTCATTCGAATGAGCTTGTATTTATAGGAACATATTCAAAGTTTGGCTCCCCCCTCCAATAGTTATATTTTTTCTTGAATTTTACAGGGAATTATACATGTTTCACTCAAAGAACGGTTGGTTAGTAAAAGAATCCATAACATAATTTTATGACTCAAACAATAGTAAGTAAAAAAACTGTTGCTCAACCAAATTCAATTTTTCGAAGTCTAAGGAAAAAATAGAATTTATAGTCTAAGAGAGTAAGCCTTCGGAGTCTATGTTACAAGGATATACGAATTCTATTTTTCAGTGAATTATGAATCAGAATTCTATAGAATTCAGAGTCCAAATTCTAAGGATTTTGGAGTCTGAATTCTGAGGAATTGGGACTCTGAATTTTGAGGAATTCAGAGTCGGAATTCTGAGGAATTCAGAGTCCGAATTCTAAGGAATTGAGAGTCAGAATTCTAAAGAATTTGGAATCCAAATTGCAGGGAATTTGGAATCTTAATTTTAGAGAATTTGGGTTCTGAATTTCAGAGAATCAGGATTCTGAATTTTAGAGAATTTGAATTCTAAATTTCAGAGAATTCGGATTCTAAATTTCAGAGAATTCAGATTTTGAATTTTCAGAGAATTTAGATTCTGAATTTCAAAAAATTCAGATTCTGAATTTTTGAGAATTCGAATTTTGAATTTTAGAGAATTCAGATTCTGAATTTTAGAGAATTCAGAACCTGAATTTGGATCTTGAAAACAGAATAATCTATATTTAAGTATTTATAGAATTTCGAGGATTTAGATGTGAAACTGAATTTCACACTTAGGAATAAAAAGAGTTATATTTAGAGAGACTAAAAAAATGAACAATGAAAACAAGTTAAGGACAAATTTCCTTGGGAAAGATTTTTTTTTCTTATCTAGATGAATCTTATGGAAAAAGAAATTTGCCTTAAGATAGAGTGATTGTGATTTTAAAAACATAACGGAATGTAAAAGTCATAAAGAAACCTGATTAAATCACCAAATATATTAATTTAAAACTTATGTATAATAATTTATTCATAATCAAAATCAATTTAAGGCAACAATTAATTCAATTTACTTCACTTTTAATATTTTTAGTGTCATTTATTTTAGTTAATTATTAACAAATAATTACTACGTTGGCGTTTCTTAAGAATTTTATGTGACTAATTCATCTGTAAAAAATAAATATAAACTATTATGATAAAAAAACTCATTGATATTCCAAATAGCATGTATAAATGAACCAATTTGGTTTTATTACTTGTCCCAAAGCATTGTAGATATTGAAGGCATGGAAGATTCATTTTTTGTATTTTTCTTTACTTAACTTATTGTATAGGCCACTTTCATGGAATAATATCTCGCTAAATCATAAAAATTGAGCCTAAGGTGTTATTGATTGAAATAGTTCGAGAAAGTTTGGGTTGTAAAATTGTTTAGGTCATTTTATACCTTATATTCTATGTTTAACCACTAAGTAAAATCATTTTTACCTCAGTTTATATAATTTATTTTAACTGTTTTCACTAATCACATTGATAAAAATTAATTTGGACGTATTAGAAATTAAAAATTATTATTATTACAAATATATAATCAATTTAAAAATTAAGATCACATTAATGGGATAATTTAATTTGAAATTAATCCCACGGACATGGCAAGAAAGTAGGCTTTTAAGGAGAAAAAAGATCAAAAGTTTACAATGTTTTTATATTAAATTTAAATATTAAACTTATTAAAATTAACCAAATTATATTAATAGATATATAATTGAAATAATTAATCATTAAAACTATTTTAAAATATAATTTAACACTATGAATAAATTAAATGAAAACACGGGTTTCAATTAAAACTCAGTTTTTTCACTATTCATCAAAACATAAAACATTTCAAAAAAATAACAAAAATTCCCCTGAAGATGATTTTTTATTAAAATTTCAAAAATAATGTTTATTTTGACATAAAAAATTTTAAAAATTGGTAAAAATTAATTTTAAATTATGTTCACCAATCAAGATTAAAACGACTTTTAGAATAAAAAAAATATTTTTTTTGAAAACATTTTTTTTCTTTCAAATGATTCTTATTTTATTACTAATGAACAGATAAATAATAAAATTGTGTAAATTATATATTTTCATATGTTATTTAAATCTATTCATACCGACCATTCCAACATCTAGGTGATAATTATCATATTAAATAATATTATTAATAGTGTATTGTCGTTCGGTAAAACTCGACATTGTGTTTAATGCTAGCTATCAAAGAAAATATTTGTTGTGTGCATTGTAATATAAATTGGTATTTAATGTAACTAAGTCGATTAAAAAAAATTATTCTTTTATAATTTTAGGGTGTTACTGTCATGACCCATCCTCGGGGCCCGTGCCGTGACAACCTAAGCCCGCCTTCCATAGGCCAGGGGCTGGAGACTAGCACCAAGGCTTAAACACCGGTAAAAAGGGAAGGCATTGACTTTGTAAAGTAAACAAGCACGACAGAGTAAGCAAGTGGAAAAAGTAAACACTAAGTAAAAGCTGGTACAACAGTAAGTGCGGAAAAGTAAAGGGGGCTGGAAATACAAGCCCAACTGTAAAGTGCAACTGAAAGGGGAAAAATAGCAACTGAAAAGTAAATCCGCAGCGTCGTGTCGTCCACTGGAAGTCCCACCTGAAGGGTGAGTACAGAAAGCCTCTACTGCTCCTCGGGTCCAGCCTACCGCTCCAAGTACACCCCGCCCAGTGGCCCACCTCCAGGTATTGTCCTGCACCGTAAGCCTCCACCACGATCAGTGCTGTCCATCGTCTGCAACCAACACAACGTAGTGCGGGCATAGCCCGTGTAGGGGTGAGTATAAGCTACTCAGTAGGGACCCCGAGACCCCCGAAGGTCTCCGAAAATCCACAAAGGATAAACCGCAAAGGAAAGATACAATCACTAAGTAACATCCGACACTGCTTAGGTATATGCCCATACATTTACTTAAGTCATCACTTCTCGCTCGGCTCCAACATCCGAGCTCAAGTAAAACCGAGTCCACACAGGAAAGAAAAACGTAAAATACACACAGTATAGCTCAACACAATCCACAAAGGAAAGTAAAACGTAAATCCACACAGGATAGCTCAACACAATCCACAAAGGAAAGTAAAACAGAGTTTCAGCTCACAGAGGTATACTTCTTCGAATGACGATAGAGATGATTACTGATCCATCTAAGTCTTCAGACCCACAAAGGATCGATAGGTACTAACCCCCGCAATGACCCACAAAGGATCTGACCCACAGAGGATCGATAGGTAACTAACCCCCGCAAAGACTCACACAGGATCGGGCCCACACAGGACCTGTAGGCGCTGGACCACATAGGACCGCTGAGCACTGAACCACACAGGATCAGACCCATACAGGATCGGTAGCACTGACCCACAAAGGATCGCTGAGTGATGTAGTCATCGCCGTCGAATCCACTGAGGATCTCTGCACAGTCGTCGTCGTCGTCACAGTAGTAGTCGCAGCCAGCTCTAGGGTTCCCGCACACCGCAAGCTCATTCGGGAGGGTCCAATCCCCGAGCTGATAGGCTGATACATTAACTGACACATAGTCCAGAGTTGATGTATCCAAAAGTTTTGTATCGTCAACAGGAACTCAACGTCGCAGACGGCGTGTCCATCGGACGCTCGGTCTGAGAGATAATGGATTTTTCGTCCCAGGGGCCCTGTTGGTTTTTAAGGAAAAACCAACCTGACCATACTACACCTGCGTCCAAACCCTGGGCGGAGTATGCCAAAAGATCCATCTGACTTAGAGGAAAACAACAAAGTCGACGGCACGTCGATCGGACTTCTAAAGCTCAAGATATGAGTGATTCCGCTCCAAGGGCCCGATTGGTTTCGTTTACGAACCAACCCGGCTGAACCCAATGTATTCCGAAACCTTGAGTGTGATAAACCGAAACGACCGTCTCGATCCAAGGATCTCATCTCCGCTGAAGGTGTGTCATTCGGAGGCCCGCAACTCATGTTACGGGCAAAAGACTGAAAACGGTCCGAAGACGGGGGGTCTGGGCCCGGACCGACACGACCCAACCCCCCTGGGTCAGCCCGAATCGAGTCGGACCCGGTTCGGCGCGACCCGGTCTGGCCAGGGCACGACCTGGCCGGTCAGGCCGGCCCGGCTCAGCTCGGCCGAGCAGCCGAGCGAGGGAGCCGCGGGGTGGCGATGCCCCTGCTGGAAGATGGTGTCGCGGCCCTGCGTGGGACCGCACTGGAGTCAATGGACGCAGCTATGCCGCTTCCCGTGCATGCCAGACCCGCGCGGCCACAGGTCTGCTGGCCGCCGCTGCTGTGGCTTCAGTCGCGGCGGCCCTGTCCGGCGGCGCGCCGGGGCGCCGCCGCCTCCGGCCGCCGGCGGCTTCCGCGGGCCACTGGAGTTGCTCCGGTGGTTCGATTTCCTTCCCGTCTGTGCCGAAGCTCCTCCCGGGTCCCGTTCTTCACTGCGGAAACAACAGATTGTCCCTGTGACATGTTTTGTCATCACCCGCCAATCCGCGCATGAACGAAGAACTGCGGAGGGTTGTCGGGCTGTGTTTGTTTGGCATGCACCCTCCGCGTTAGATGATAACAGTCGGGAGAAATAATCAACACATGAAAACATAACAAATAACAATTTTAATAAATTAAAATTGTTCTTATGAAACCGCGTTCTTTGTTTTAAAAGAAACAATAACGGGAATTAATGACTTTTCTCAAATGAAATTCCCTACCTCGTCAAGTCATAGAACGCGCATTCTTCGTGGAATTGATCGTCGTGGAAGGAGGCGATCGTCGCGTCGCGGAAGGGCGTCGCGTCTTCGCGGAAAGGCGTCACGTCGTCACGGAAGGGAGTCGCGTCATCACGGAATACGGTGTCGCGTCGACGAACTCCGAGGTTCAAGAACAAGAGATTTAATTATATTAATTAAATCCATGATTTTGTTATAACCCACAAAGAGATTTAAAGAAGAACCCTGAAATCTACTACCTCAAGCAGTTGGTGATCGAAGATCGTTGCAGGGAAGAACGTCTCAGAAGAAGCGTCGTCAATCTTCGAGGGTGATGGCGTTCTTCGCGTTCTTCGCGTTCTTCGCGTTCTTCGCGAAGGAGGATGAAGGCACAAATTTGTCAAAACCTCCCAACGAGCATTTCTCCAGAAGTCGTGCGTTGGTCTTATTTTATTATTACACCAACGGATTGAAACAGTTTAAGAAACAATTAAATTAATTCATAGAATTAATTCAACGAATAAAACTGCCCAATTAATTCAACAAATAAAACCGCCTAATTAATTGGTGCGTTATGAAATTAAGAAAACGCGTCAGTTGACTTTCATAATGATGGGTTTTCGCGGGTGCATTACTTAGCGGAAAAGAAATGGTGGGGCTCATGCGGGCCCCACCTCACAAATATCCTACCAAGAGGGTAGGATATTTTTGGATAGCACCCTATCCGCATCAAATCAGCTTAAGCAGCTTTAAGTGGCTTTCAAGTGGCTTTAAGTGAAATAAAATAAAGTTTGTCGTACCAATTATTTTATTTCTTAACTTTAAGCCCAAAAATTAAAAACCACACCCGAGAAAACGGAACTCCAGAAGAGGAGTTTCTAAGCAATTACTGGCGCTGTGATTCCATCGGTGCCCTCAGAATTTGATTCTGAACACCGGTTCAGAAGTTAGAAAAACCCGCTCGTCCGTTCACTGAACGTACCCGATCCAAATTTCGGAAAATGATTCTGGGCACACCGGGCCTCGGAATCAGGTGCCATCTGAAACTGCGTTCTTGTAAAAATCCAAAGAAAATTAATAAAAAAATTTCCTTGAATTTTTCGGGTCTTTACATCACTCCCACCTCAGGGCTTTACATCCCCGTAAAGATACATCATAAACTAGGGAAACAAATGTGGGTACTGAGCATGCATCTGAGCCTCCCGCTCCGAAGTGCTCTCCTGGAGGTTCCCATGCTGCCATCTGATACACACAAGAGGAATCGATTGTCCATGTAGGACCTGCTCCTGTCGATCCTCGATCTCCACCGAGACCTCCGCAAATGTCTCCCCATCATCCACGTCTAGCTCCCCATGGTCAATGATGTGTGTCGGGTCATGCACGTATCTCCTCAGCTAAGATACGTGGAAGACATCATGCACCCGGTGCAACTGAGGTGGTAGAGCCAAGCGATAAGCCACCTCGCCAATCCTGCTGAGGACCTAGAAAGGTCCAATGAAGTATGGAGACAACTTGCCACCTCGGCCAAATCTCTGTAATCCACGTCGAGGTGAGACATGAAAGAAGACGTGGTCGCCATCCTCGAACTCTAGTGGCCTCCACCTTCTGTCAGCATAAGACTTCTGCCAGCTCTGAGCTTTCCTCATCCGCTCCTGGATGGCCTGGACCTTCTCTGTCGTGGCCCAGACCGTCTCTGGTCCCGCAAGTGCTGACTCCCCAGGGTCTGTCCAGCACAAAGGAGATCTGCAAGGTCTACCGTACAACGCCTCATATGGTGCCATCCCTATCGTGGAGTGGTAACTGTTGTTGTACGCAAACTCCAACAAGGGTAGGTGGTCCTCCCAGCTACAACCAAAGTCAAGGACACATGCGCGGAGCCTGTCCTTGAGAGTCTGAATGGTCCTCTCCGTCTGACCATCCGTCTGAGGGTGAAAGGCGGTGCTCAGACGTAGCTGTGTCCCGAACGCCTCCTGCAACCCCTTCCAAAGCCGGGAAGTAAAGCGAGCATCTCGATCGGAGACGATAGATGATGGAACGCCGTGAAGTCGTACAATCTCTTGAACGTAGAGATCCCCCAAGCTCTCCACTGAGCCCTGCTCTCTGATAAGTAAAAAGTGAGCTGACTTGGTGAGTCAGTCGACAATCACCCAGATGGAGTCGTGACCTCTAGAAGTGCGTGGAAGTCCAGTCACGAAGTCCATAGATATGCTGTCCCACTTCCACTCCGGGACCTCTAAGGGTTGTACCAATCCTGCTGGTACCTGGTGCTCTGCCTTCACCTGCTGGCAGGTGAGGCAGCGAGAAACGAACTCTGCCACAACCTTCTTCATGCCCAGCCACCAATGCTATCGTCTGAGTTCCTGGAACATCTTTGCCACTCCAGGATGTACCGCCAAAGGAGAAGTGTGAAACTCTCTTAGCACCTCCTCTTGTAAAGCGACTGGTACCATGGTACGTCCTCTGAAAAGGATGTTGTGCTCTTCTCCAAAGGAGAAGACATCAGGTGCCTGTCCTGAGGATAACTGTGCACGCTGCGTCTCATAGTCAGTATCCTCACGGTGTGCCTCTCTGACCCACTGCAGTAGTGGAGGGGTGACTATGAGAGACTGAAGGAAGGCTGCTCTATCTCTATCCACGAAGGATATCTGCAAAGCGGCTAGCTGATCTGTCGCCTCCTCAAGTAGTTGAATTCCCGTCCTCCTGATGAGGGCATCGGCTACCACATTCCCCTTCCTAGGAGTATAGACTATCTCAAAGTCATAGTCCAGGAGGAACTCGAGCCATCGTCGCTATCTCAGGTTTAGGTCCTTCTGAGAGAAGATGTACCTGAGAATCTGATGGTCATAAAAGACTGTAAAGCGCTCGCCCATCAGATAGTGTCGCCATGTCTTCAGAGCGAAGACCACTGCTGCTAACTCCAGGTCATGGGTAGCATAGTTATTCTCATGCGGCCTCAACTGACGTGATCCATAGGCGATCACTTCCCGCTCCTACATCAGGACACATCCGAGTCCAGTCCCTGATGCATCGCAATAGACTACGTACCCTAATCCCTTCTCAGAAAACCTCAAGATAGGTGCGCTGGTCAATCTCTGTCTCAGCACCTGGAAGCTCTGATGACATCTGTCTGACCACACAAAGGGTTTCCCCTTCTTCGTCAAAGCTGAGAGTGGTGCCGCAACTCTGGAGAAGTCTGGCACAAATCTCCGATAGTATCCAGCTAGTCCCAAGAAACTCCGCACCTCTGTCACGCTCTTGGGTGGCTCCCAAGCTAGCACCACCTCGATCTTCACAGGATCCACTACAACTCCCGCCTCAGAGATGACGTGTCTCAAGAAGTGGACCTCACGTATCCAGAACTGACACTTCGAGAGCTTTCCATAAAGCTGGTGCTCTCGATGTGTGTCTAGTACAACACGCAAGTGGTAGTCATGCTCCTCCACAGTCGTCGAGTATATCAAAATGTCATCGATGAAGACCATGACAAATCGATCGAGGAATGGCTGAAAGATCCTGTTCATGAGGCCCATGAACACTGATGGATCATTGGTTACGCCGAATGGCATAACCAAGAACTCATAGTGGCCATACCGACATCTGAATGTCGTCTTCTGCACGTCCTCATCTTGAACTCTGAGCTGATGATTGCCTGACCTGAGGTCTATCTTCGAGAACCACCGTGCTCCCTTGAGCTGATCGAAGAGGTCATCAATCCTCAGAAACAGATACTTGTTCGTCACTGTCACCTGGTTCAGGAAACGATAATCGACACAAAGTCACAAGCTCCCGTCCGCCTTCTTGGCGAACAATATCGGGGAAGCCCAGGGTGAAACACTGGGTCAGATGAAACCCTTGCCCTGCAAGTCCTCCAACTGTACACATAGCTCTCGAAGCTCATCGGGGGCTATCCAATATGCTGGAGTCGATATTGGGGTTGTCCCGGGGTACAGGTCAATATGGAAGTCTACCTCTCTACGAGGAGGTAGTCCTGGAATGTCGTCGGGAAATACATCTGCATACTGATCCACCACTGCAGGAAAACTAGGACTCCGCACGTCAACAACTCCTAGGATGAGGCTAGCCAACTGATGAGTGATGTGCTGTCCTCTCCTCTACAGAAGTCCATCCTATGCTGCGAAGGCTCCCTTCTCACCGGTGAAGGTGAACCTTCTCCCGTCGGTGCGTACACATCGCACCTTGTGCCTAATACAGTCAATCTTTGGATGGACTATAGATAACCAATCCATGCCCAAGATGACTTCGTAAGGCCTCGACGCCGCTACAAGAAGATCCCAGCCAAAGATCTCGCCTCCCAGAGTAAGATCGCACTGCCGACACCAGTGCTTAATCGTCGAGTCTGCTCCCGTAGGAGTCTCTAGCCGTAAGGATCGAGCCAACGGCTCTGTCGGAATCTCCGAGCTCCGAACAAGGGCAGTGGCTATGAAAGAGTGACTCGATCCTATGTCTATAAGAACTGCAGCAAGGGTGGGATAGACACATATCGTACCTCAAATCATCTCGGGCGCGCCGTGTTTGTAGGCCTCCGCTGCCTGGAGCTGTGCCCGTCTCTGCCCGCCAGCTCCGTTTGGCCGGGGTGGACCTCCTGGTGGTGGTGGTGGTAGAGCCTCAAAGTGTCTCCCACCACCCGCTGCTCGGCCAGCTCCTCTGCCTCGTCCGCCTACTCCCTGCGGACCACCACGGTCGACCCTCTGCCTCTGCCTGGGTGGCCCCTCAACTGTCTGCTGCTCCTCGACACGATTGGTCGGGCAGTCACGAGCCATGTGACCCTGTCCGCCGCATGTGTAGCACTGCCTGCCACTCGAAAGATTGGCTCTACGCTGTGTTCCCCGCACGGCTGAGCCAGTGTCCGGAGGCCATCTACGTGAGGGTCTGGTCTGCCTGGACCCCTGAGTCATCTGTCGAATGCCTGCTGCGGAAGACTCTGCTACGTGCCACCCCGCGGTAGGTCTTGCCGCTGGAGAAGTCTCAGCAAGAAAGCTCTCGATCCAAAGGGCTCACTCTAGTACTCCTGCGTGGGTCAGGATGCTGACGGAGACCAGAGATGCCCTGATCTCTTGTCTCAAACCCTTCTCAAAGGTCTAGGCCCAGAAGAATGGGTCCCGTACCATGTCGGTCGAGTAGCGCGAGAGATCGGTGAATCTCGCCGAGTACTGGGCGACCGTCAAGCTGCCCTACCGCAGCTAAAGAAGCTCCTGTATGCGCACCACACAAAGGTTGGCTGGGACGAACTTTGAGCGGAAGAGGCCCTCAATGTCTGTCCAGATGAAAGATGCCTCATCGTGCACCTGGAGCATCAAGCTCTACCATCGTCCTGCTACTGCGTGCAGTAGGCTCGCTGCGAGGATCACTATGAGGTCTGCTGGTGTCCTCACTAGCCTGAAAACTCGTACGACTGCCTCCATCCAGTCCTTGGCTGCCTGGGGGTCCATCTCCCCGTGGGACCTGGGCGGTCACTGCCGCTGGAACTCATGCAGTGCACTGAGGAGACGTGCATCGTCAGCGGCTGGTGTTGGAAGCATCAGTGGCTCGGTGGGTAAAGGTATCGCCGGTGCCTCTGCTGTCAAAGGGCCCTATACCGAAGCCTCGTCGCCCGGCGGGCTGTCGTCACGCTCGACTCTCGGAACCCTAGCTGGCTACCGTTGTGGGGCCATCCTGAAAAAGAAACAGGTGTGCCACGGTCAGATCAGTATACCTGGTGAGCTGATACAAAGTAATCACAAAGAAAACTTGAAACACACATGCAATCAATGTTTTCGTGCATTAAGTCAGAAATCAGATGTCAGGGTCCTGGTGTACGGATACGTCGGCCGCCGCACCAACACTGGACTCCCTGTACTGATAACCACACCCAATACGCTAAACACTATTGCTTTACTTAGAAGAAAGATCAGAGTCTGCGGTAGAACCGACCGCCTCTGATAGCAATTTGTCATGACCCGTCCTCGGGGCTCGTGTCGTGACTACCCCAAGCCCGCCTTCCATAGGCCAGGGGCTGGCGACTAGCACCAAGGCGTAAACCCCGGTAAAAAGGGAAGGCATTGCCTTTGTAATGTAAACAAGTACCACAAAGTAAGAAAGAAGAAAAAGTAAACACTAAGTAAAAGCTGGTACCACAGTAAGTGCGGAAAAGTAAAGGGGGCCGGAAATACAAGCCCACTGTAAAGTACAACTGAAAGGGGAAAAACAGCAACTGAAAAGTAAAGCCATAGCATCGTGCTGTCCACTGGAAGTCCCACCTGAAGGGTGAGTACAGAAAGCCTCCACTGCTCCTCGGGTCCAGCCTACCGCTCCGAGTACACCCCGCCCAGTGGCCCACCTCCAGGTACCATCCAGCTCCGCAAGCCTCTACCACGATCAGCGATGTCCGTCGTCTGCAACCAACACAACGTAGTGCGGGCATAGCCCATGCGGGGGTGAGTATAAGTTACTCAGTAGGGACCCCGAGACCCCCGAAGGTCTCCGAAAATCCACCAAGGATAACCCACAAAGGAATGATACAATCACGAAGTAACATCCGACACTGCTTAGGTATATGACCATACATATTCCTAAGTCATCACTTCTCGCTCATCTCCAACATCCGAGCTCAAGTACAACCCAGTACACACAGGAAAGAAAAACGTAAAATCCACACAGGATAGATCAACACAATCCACAAAGGAAAGTAAAACGTAAATCCACACAGGATAGCTCAACACAATACACAAAGGAAAGTAAAACAGAGTTTCAGCCCACACAGGTATACTTCTTCGAATGGAGATAGAGATGATCACTGATCCATCTAAGTCGTCGGACCCACAAAGGATCGATAGGTACTAACCCCCGCAATGACCCAAAAAGGATCTGACCCACAAAGGATCGATAGGTAACTAACACCCGCAAAGACCCACACAGGATCGGGCCCACACAGGACCTGTAGGCGCTGGCCCACACAGGACCACTGAGCGCTGACCCACATAGGATCGGACCCACACAGGATCGGTAGCACTGACCCACAAAGGATCACTGAGTGCGGTAGTCGTTGCCGTCGAATCCACTGAGGATCTCTGCACAGACGTCGTCGTCACAGTAGCAGTCACAACCAGCTCTAGGGTTCTCGCACACAACAAGCTTGTTCAGGAGGGTCCGCTCCACGAGCCGAGAGGCTGATACATCAACTGACACATAGTCCAGAGTTGATGTATCCAAAAGTTCCGTATCGTCAACAGGAACTCAACGTCGCAGACGGCGCGTCAATCGGACGCCCGGTCTGAGAGATAATGGTTTTTTCGTCCCAGGGGCCCGATTGGTTTTTAAGGAAAAACCAACCTGATCGTACTCCACCTGCGTCCAAACCTCAGGCGGAGTATTCCAAAAGATCCTCCTCACTTATAGGAAAACAACAAAGTCGACGGCACGTCGATCGGACGTCCGATGCTCAAGATATGAGTGTTTCCGCTCCGAGGGCCCGGTTGGTTTCGTGTACGAACCAACCCGGCCGAACCCAAAGTATTCCGAAACCTTGAGTGCGATATACCGAAACGACCATCTCGATCCAAGTATGGCATCGCCGCTGACGGTGCGTTGTTCGAAGGCCTGTAGCTCAAGTTACGGGCAAAAGACCAAAAATGGTCCGAATAGGGGGGTCTGGGCCCGGACCGACCCGGACCAACCACCCCTGGGTCGGCCCGAACCGGGTTGGACCTGGTTCGGCGTGGCCCAGTCCGGCCAGGGTACGACCCGACCGGTCGGGCCGGCCCGGCTCGGCTCGGCCGAGCGACCGAGCGAGGGAGCCGCGGGGTGGCGCTGCCCCAGCGGGAAGATGGTGTCGCGGCCCCGCGTGGGGCCGCGCTGGAGTCAACGGACGTGGCTATGCCGCGTCCCGTGCATGCCAGACCCGCGCGTCCAGGGGTCCGCTGGCCGCCGCCACCGCGGCTTCAGCAGCGCCGGCGACCCGCGCCGCCGGTGGCTTCCGCGGGCCACCAGAGTTGCTCCGGTGGTCCGATTTCCTTCCCGTCCGCGCCGAAGCTTTTCCTGGGTCCCGTTCTTCAATGCAGAAACAAAGGATCGTCCCTGCGGCATGTTTTGTCATCGCCCTCTAATCCACGCATCAACGAAGAACTGCGGAGGGTTGTCGGGCCGTGTTTGTTTGGCCCGCACCCTCCGCGTTAGATGACAACAGTCGGGAGAAATAATCAACACATGAAAACATATCAAATAACAATTTTAATAAATTAAAATTGTTCTTATGAAACCGGGTTCTATGTTTTAAAAGAAACAATAACGGGAATTAAAGATTGTTCTCTAATGAAATTCCCTACCTCGTCAAGTCATCACACGCGCGTTCTTCACGGAATTGATCGCCACGGAAGGAGGCGATCGTCGCGTCGCGGAAGGGCGTCGCGTCGTCGCGGAAAGGAGTCGCTTCGTCGCGGAAGGGCGTCGTGTCGTCGCGGAATATGGTGTCACGTCGACAAACTCCGAGGTTCAAGAACAAAAGATTTAATTATATTAATTAAATCCATGATGTTTCTATAACCCACAAAGAGATTTAAAGAAGAAACCCGAAATCTCCTACCTCAATCAGTTGGTGATCAGAGATCGTTGAGGGGAATAACGTCTCGGAAGAAGCATCGTCAATCTCCGAGGGTGACAGCGTTCTTCGCATTCTTCGCGTTCTTCGCGAAGGAGGATGAAGGCACAAATTGGTCAAAACCTCCCAACTAGTATTTCTCTAGAAGTCGTGCATTGGTCTTATTTTATTATTACGCCAACGGATTGAAACAGGTTAAGAAATGATTAAATTAATTCATAGAATTAATTCAACGAATAAAACCGCCCAATTAATTCAACGAATAAAAACACCCAATTAATTCGTGCGTTAATAAATTATGAAAACGCGTCAGTTGACATTCATAATGACGGGTTTTCGCGGGTGCGTTACTTAGCGGATAAGAAACGGTGGGGCTCATGCGGGCCCCACCTCATAAATATCCTACCAAGAGGGTAGGATATTTTTGTATAGCACCCTATCCGCATCAACTCATCTTAAACAGCTTTAAGTGTCTTTTACCTGGATTTAAGTGAAATAAAATAAAGTTTGTCGTACCAATTATTTTATTTCATAACCTTAATCCCAAAAATTAAAAACCACAACCGAGCAAACGCAACTCCGAAAGAGGCGTTTCTAAGCAATTACCGGTGCTGTGATTCCATCGGTGCCCTCAAAATTTGATTCCGAGCACCGGTTCAAAAGTTAGAAAAACCCGCTCGTCTGTTCACTGAATGTACCCAAGCCAAACTTCGGAAAATGATTCCGGGCGCACCGGGCCTCGGAATCAGGTTTCGTCTGAAACTGTGTTTTTGTAAACATCTAATAAAAATTAAGAAAAAACTTTCCTTGAATTTTTCGGGTCTTTACAGTTACAACCCCCCCACCACTAATAAATTGTGTCCTCACAATTTGAAGTTTACCTCAGTACTCAAAGGATAGAAATTCTTGAAATAAAATTAATCATTTAATAAATTTTTTACTAAGGTTTAAAATAAAACAATTTTTTAACAAGGCATAATATTATTATTTTTCTATTATAAAAATTTCATCAATGCTCATATTAACCCTAAAGGATATTAATACCTTTAAACTTATGTCTATAATATGTAAATCCATTATTCCTCAAATATCTTCTTCAATAAAATATGCACTTAATATATCTATGTAATCTCAATAAATTTCTCATAAGGTACTTACATTAAATAAAACATCAAAATATGGGTGCCTAAGTCATTTAGATCATGGTCAACCTTTAGAAAATACTGATCTCCTTGGAGCTATCACCACTTCACCAAATGGTCCTACATCAAATGTAGATGTAGCAAATGATTTTTCCACCCCTTTTTATTATGATAATTATGATTTCCACCACGATTAAGTAACTCCAGACACAAATTAGCATAATTTACAAACTCATTGTAGCTAAAGCATTTCAATGTTCACTGGCTATCTATTATCTCATTCTTGGATTGTTTAGGACATTTTTCTTTGTAGTAACGTACCCTGTGACCAAACATAACACACCATTAAAACATTTCCGATCCTCAAATAAATTCTCAAAAATGTATTTTACCACACTTTGAACATTTTTTCGACTTATCTCTAGAATTATTTGTTTGTTTCTTCTCCAGTTCCTACCACATTCCCTATTTCTTACTCTTGTCATCTCATGGAATATAAGTGTTGGAAAACTCCATCTTAACTTCATCATCATAGTGAATAACTTTCTCATAACATTTAAATCCTCATTAATCCAATGATCATCATAAGTTTGGTTTGGATCCTGAGTAAAATTTATTAATTTTACTATCAATGTTCTGAAAAAATTCAAGCACATACCAGGCCAATATTGTGAAATTGTTTTTGTATGCTGCCACATAATCTTTATCCTTTAGCCTCAATTCTAGAAATTGATTTTCCATCATAAGCCAAACAACCTTAGTAAAATATGTCTCAAAGAAAATATTATTAAATGTGTCTCATTCCATTGCATCAATATCATATTTCTATATGATATTCTTAACCAAATAACACCATTGATCAACTTCACCTTCAAAATGATATATATAAAGAGTTACCTTTTGACATTTCGAACATCCCATGACATAAAATATCTTCTATAGGTCATTGATGTATCCATTATCTACTACTGGGTCAGATGATCCGCTGAATGATGGGGAATTTTTCCTCTTGAAATTCTCCTCTATATACATGTTCCTTCGTGGTATATTGGGTTCCTCTCTAGCATGGATACCACCACCATATATATTTTGTGTCAACTGATCCATTAATGCAATAAATAGTTCTTTTCCAATTCCAACCATCTCAAAATGCTGATTTGGAAGGATACTTTCCTCTCGGTGCCTTCCCACTAGAGCATTCCTATTTCTTTTGTGGAAAATCATTCTGAACTGACATTGTTTGGATGAAAAAATATAAATCTTAAAATTCTATATCATTTAAACTTAACCATAAAGTAAAATTTTACAAGACACCCGAGTTCAAAACTGGGTGGAGACATATTTCTGACTACTGTATCAGTTTTATAGCAGTACTATAGTAGGAACTATAGCGGGTACTATAGCAGGCACTATTTGGTACTATAACAGTTGGAACTATTCATCTTTTTGGGATTTTAGGCCACCAGTTTGGGCCTTGGGTATATTAAGTCTTTTAGGCCACCCAAGGCCTTCTAGTAAGTAAGGATTTTGGGACACCTCAAGGCCTTCGAGCCACCTCAAGGACTTTGGGCCATCTCAAGGCCTTCGAGCCACCTAAACTTATGCTTAAATGATCAGACAAGCTCTACATGGAGTAGACTATAGATGGGGATTCAGAGTAGGAGCATTCACTAGAGCAGAATCTAAGAAGATTTGTTATAATCAGAGGGTATGGCCCTGCCCTCAAGACCAGCCTATGCATGAATAAGAAGCCTAGCTGAAAAAGTCATGTGAAGGTGGGGAGCTGTTTTCACGATGAAGAAGTTAGGGAGGAGCAGCTCCAAGTATTTTCTGTATATTTCTTGAAGACCTACAAGTCATGTAATATCTTAAGTCTACGGGACTTGTAAGGGTTTCCCCTCATCCCTTGAAAGGGAGGTTATTAAAAGTCAATAAAAAAGACGACCTTCGGGCCATTCGGGCTAAGGGAATGCTATTAGTACTATCCAAACCTCTACATATATATAAAATGTACTTTGACACCAACTATAATTCCTTATCCTTAAACATTACATTATCTTGAGTTTTATTTGAGAATATAATTTCACTCTCTTTGAGTATGTTTTTTAGGTTTAGAGTATTCGAGAATGAAGTCATGACTCCTATATGAAAAAAATAATATAATACGAAGTGGACAATTTTGATTAGTATCTATTCTCCATAATACAATTTTTTAAAAAATAAATCATGATTTCGTTTCACATATAATCTCCATGACTTTCAATTTGACCTTTTCATTTCTCTTAAATATCCCTAAACCTAGTGAAAATATTTTTAAAAGATTTTTATAAAAACAAAATCTCAGAAAGGGATATAAAAAACAATACTATTATTTTAGTAAAAACATGAGAGCCTATAAAATATTTACCTTTACATCACTGTTATTCGATTGAATTAAATGAGAAATTTTCACAAGAAGACACACACATTTTTTTCTCAAAAAATCCTATAGAAACCATATCATGAAATTAAAAATCCTTTCACGTTACTTACAGAATCCTATTCATAATACTTTTTCAAACACCTTTTAATTGGTATTACTAAACAACATACTTCCACTATAATATTTTCCCATTGCATTAGAGATCAATGATGGGGATAACTCTTTGTATAAGTTGTATTAGGTTCTCCCCTAAGATAAAATGGGGATAAAACCTTTGTATAAGCTATATTGGGCTCACCTATTTTTCATGAGCAATAATGGGGCTCAACACTTCATATAAGCTATGTCAGTCTAACCCATGGACTATAATGGGATTTGACCCTTCATATAAGTTATATCAGGATCAACCATTTTATATAACGATCATGTAACATATCATGAATAAAACACATTAATAATAAAAACATTTGAAAAAATATTTTAAACTTATATGAAAACAATTTCGAAAAAGATACCATTTTCCTTTAAAACCACATTCTCATTACCAAAACACCATTTTCTTTAAAAACAAATTTTAATACCAAAATAACCAATACATTGAAAGGTAGTTTTTCATTTAAGAATACATGTATACTTGTAAAGGACTCTAGAAATTAAATAACTATCATAGTGGTGGAAAACTCATTGTCACAAGGTTAGTTAAGAATAAAACATCATTTTTTCCATTTGTCGAAACATTTCATATAAAACACGTAAAAAGATTCCATTTTGAAAAGCATTGAAATAAAGTAAAGAGAAAAAAAAATTAATTTATAAATATTTTATTTTCATATAAAACCATTGATAAAAATCATTTTCTAAAACATGGACGTAGAAGAGAAATAGAGTTTGAGCGGAAAACATCGAAGGATGATTTCTTAAAGGTAAAGTACCTTATCACTTAGGTAACACTTGAATCATAATCCACATGAAATATTGATGTTAAAAAAACATTAAATATCATGATAATAGAGAAATTAATTATATAACTTTTCAAAGGAGTTGTATATACCGCTTATAATAGAATATATATTCATAACAAAAAAACAAGCCTCAATGAATGGAAATTGAGACAAAGTCCCTTACCATGATTCTGATTCATCACGTGTGTATTAATCTTCCTAAATAAAAAACTTATGTTAAATATTTAATTTCTCAAGAACATTTTTAAAGTTTATTAATACTTTTATCACACTTATTAACAAGTTATATAAAATTTCATAATTGATTATGTTTATGTCGAATGTTTTGATTGTATTCGGCTTATGTGTCAAAAACGATTTTGATAGGTTGACTATGGTATAAGTGTTAATTATTAAAACATATACAAAATAATAATCAATAAATAATTAGCATATTTATACATAAATTATAGTTTTTAAAATCAATCATTTAATTTTTTTATGCAAAATGAACTAACATTACGATCATGGGGATGATAGGTCGTACGTATGGATAAGTAACGTTTCAATTTTCTAATGATCACTATAGAAAAAAGGTAAGTAAAAATTATCATTCAATTGTAATAATTATATAATATATAACATAATATTTAATTATATATACTTATATATATAATTATTTTTATGTGGTGATGAAAGCAGGAATCACATCGCTTAGAGGTGGTGGTAGTCAACACATCCATGAACAATGTTATCACATTTTCCGTGAGTGAAGATGTAAGAAAGAAAAGGTTATATTATACATAAAGAATGATAGATATTTCACAAATATCATAATAGTTCATTTATAATTCATATATTCATTATCTTTACCATTATTTCCTTCCATGTGATGCTTTAGTGAAAACGAATCACATCGTTTCATGAGGCGATAGTCCGTTGTAAACATGAATGACATTATCATATCCCTTATGTATTGGAATATAAAAAGGGGTTGTATGATATAATAACTCAATAGGTATAATTATTTTGTAAATATCATATATAAACTTTATATCCATCATTATTCCCAACTGTGAGTGGTGGTAATGTCAAAGTGAATGCCATCGCTTCGCGATGCGGTTGTCCTCCGTACACACGAATGATTATTTCATAACCCATTTGATGGAAATGTGTGTGGGTATAGGTATCGAACTTAACATAACAACATATAATTATGTTTATGATACTTATGTTATTATATAATCATGATATAAGAGTAATTGAAGGATTGGGATAAGGAAATAAAATAAAGACGCTTGTTGAAGAACATTACCTCTTCTTCAAGTATCTTCCTTTAGTTTTCACTAAACCATTCCTAGGATGGATTTATGGAAAAAATAAGACTTCTAGGATTATGTTTAAGATGTTTTGGAGTGATTTTTTAGGGTTTGGATAATAAAAATGGCTTGAGGGGTGTGGATAAGTGGGGGGAGTGAGTTTTCTTTTATAGTGGTGGAGGAGTGACATTTTTGTAAATACTCAAAAGTATTCACTATTGGGTGGCCTTCATTAACTCATGTTTTTAAAAAACATAAAACTAAATAATTTTAGGGATAATATGGTCAATATACACTTAAAAACTTAAAAAGAAAATCATTTTTATCATTTTGTTTCTTAGTATTTATGTTTACTCAATTTTACCCTTTTTGTTTTTACCACAGTGATTAGTTTTCTAACCTAGGTAATTTATCTTATAAGACTATATTAAAGTGAGTAATATTATAAAATTTAGACCCAATGATTCTAAATATTTTATCTAATTTATAAAATAATATTATCTTATCTGTTTTAAATAAATTTTAATAGAAACACATGTAAGGCGCAGAAACATTGGTTTGACCCTAATCGTGCTAACAAAGTTTTTACAATTTAAGGGTTAATATGTTCTTTATAAAAGATAGATTGGTCCATTAATGAACCATATTTGATATTTATTAACAATTAATAATTACTTGGAAAAATATATGGTTTTAGTAATTATAAATATTTTAATAATATATCATTTATTATAAAATAACAGTAATGTCAATTTTGAAATTATTTTTTTAATTTAAATTTTTAAAAAAAATCAATAAAACAATGGAATTTGAATATATTAATTTAATAAATGTTAAACATGATATATTAAACTACAGAATTAATGAAATACATCAATTCATTCAATTTACTTAACTTTAAGTATTTTTAGTGACATTTATTTTAGTTAATTATTAACTAAATTATTACTGTGTTGGTGTTTCTTGACCATTTTATGTACCTAATTCAACTATAAAAAATAAAGATAAATTAGTATGATAACCAAAAATAATTTTTATTTCAAAATAAAATTTATAACAAAAACAATGTGGTTATTTTCCTTATCCAAATGCATTAGAGATATTAAAGGCAATGAAGGTTGCTTTTTTTTTCTTTTTCATTACTTAACTTATTATATAGGCCAATTTTATGGAATATTATCTCAATAACTCCTAAAAACGATATTAATGTGTTAAATGTATATATATTTCTATAAAAGTGGTGTTGTAAAATTTGGTAGGTCATTTTACACCTTATATTATAAGATTAACCACTAAGTAAACTTGTTTTTACCTTAATCGTTGTAATTAATTTTAACCATATTTACTCATCACTTTGGTCAAAACTTATGTTGGCCTTATTAGATATTATAAATTATAATGATTCCAAATATAGAATCCATTTTTTCAAATTCAACATACTAAAATGAAATAATTTATTTTAAAATTAAGCCCATAAACGTGACGAGAAAGAGGGATTTTAAAGTGAAAAAAATATCAAAAGGATTCAATATTTTTATATTCAATTTCAAAATGAAATTGATTCAAATGTACTGTATTAGATTAATAGATATATAATTGAACTAATTATTCTTAAAAAATAATTTAAAATATAATTTATCAATATAAATAAATTAAACGAAAATGCATTTTTTAATTAAAACTCAATATTTTTCAATATTCATCAACAAATGAGATATTTTAGAGAAATACCACAAATTCACCTGAAAATAATTCTGGTATTCCGATTTCAAAAATGTAGTTTTTATTCATATAAATTTTATAAAAGTGATAAAAAATAATTTTAAATTATGTGTTCCAAACAATATTAAACTGTCTTTTGGAAGGAAAAATTGTTTTCCAATAAACATTCTTTTTTTACTTTCAAATGATTTTTATTTTATTACCAATCAAGATATAGTGAATAAAAATGTGTAAACTATATATTTTCTTAATTTATTTAAATCTATTCATACCCATAATTCCAATTTCTAGGTGATAATTTTCATATTAAATAATAATATTAATACTATATTATCGTTCGCTAAAACTCATATTAACATGTAACACGAGCAATCAAGGAAACTCTTTATTGTGTGTATTGAAATATAACTCTGTATTTCATGTAACATATTATATCGAATAAAATGTTATTATTATATAATTTTTTAGGTGTTACACAACATGGAAGACCCCTTGACTAAATCCTTAACTTACCAGATACATGATCATTATGTGATGTCTAGCAGACTAAAAGGCATGGGAAGTTAACTCTAGTATAAGTGGGGGTTTGTAGACCTTAGTGTTATAGAATCAATAGTTTTTACTTTTATTACATGTATATTAAACATTTTAATTTTAAAAAACACCTTATTACATATTTTAAGTTGTTCTACATGACATTAATGTAATAATTTCCTTGAGTATTTATCTCATTGATAAGATCATAACAGTTCTCCACTATAATTAGAACCTTGAAGTGCTATGCCGATATTATCAAATGTATTTTTATGGTCGGATAACATTATATGATGGGACACATAGTACGTTTACTATCATGTGTGATTACTCATAATCATATTCGTATTCTTCTCATAAATTTCTCACTTGGTAATCTATAATATGTGAGATTATAAGAACACACATAAGTAGGAATTTTTCTTGTTTTGATGTCATTGGATATTCCTATCTGGGAGTTTGTAATGTTCCTTAGACTTTAATATTGCTGTTAATACATGTTACAAATCATGCACTAAGAAGAATTTCATAAACCATAAAGACAATAGTTCATGACGAAGTTAGATACATTGGTTGCATCACTAGTGAAATATTATTAATAGATGATTCGATGAAGTATTTATATCTTCCATCTTAATAAAAGTTGATTTCTCATACCTTTGATTAAATAAATCCATCAAATTAAATTCTCTGGTCATTTTTAATGACAAATTTATTTTAGATAATAAAATAAGGACGTATCGAGAAAATAAGTTGATTACACATGTGTGCGACCTCCTTGATAAGATATTGTGACAAAGGTATTATATTGTAAGTGTTCATGCGAGGTTTTAAACATTGCAACATTATGTTATTTATATTGGGTGTCTTGACTCGTTGCTAGATAGTAATATTGAACTTTATGCAAGGCTGACTAATGTCAATGTTAAATATAACATGAGGGTCACACACTAAGTGTTTTCGTTGATCTTAGTTAAATTATTTTTAAATCTAATTAAGTGAATAAATATTATTCTTCATACTAGCGAATACTTTTATTCAATTATTAATGATCACATAAATTAAATAAATATTTATTCATCAGATTGTGAGTAAAATTAATTTATTTTTTTATTTAATATTTATTAGATATTTATTCATTTTTTTGTTGATAAATTATTTATAAAATAAATGTTGAAGAGTCCGAGCTGACCAAGATCATGTATCATGATAAATATTAAGTTGGTGAAAAGAAAAATAAAATTTACCATTGAGTAATCGAGATGAATAAAACAAGATGGTTGATATCCGCCATGTTAGTACCTGACACTCCATCGGTGTTATTCAGAGATTAAAGGAAAACATGTGATTCAAAGCTAGAAGGATTTAACACATGGATATTTTCTATGAAATGAAGATAACATGAAAAAGGGTTTTCAGAAGATCAACATCTACATCGAAAAAATCATGAAGTGAGATAACCATTTCTTCAAATATTATTAAATTAATTATAAATTTTACATGAAAAACTCATCTTTGGGTTCTAGGTTTTTTCTACATCAGTATTCATTAGAAAGATTTTGTTGTTCATGGTGTATATGTCATGTACATTTGCGAATGATCCATTAGATTGATTATACCTTTATGATTAATTCACCCACCAATGCGCTTATTCTGCACTGAGATCATTCAAGATGATTATGTATCTAGTCATTAAATACACTAAAAATTTATGGTTCTGGAGTGTGATGTTGTGAGAAGTATTGAATATCCATCTAAAATAGTGTAATATTTATGTATGTAATGATAGATTCACCACATTGATTAAGTGTTAATCGATCTTTATAAACCCAATACATGTTGCATATTATAATTATCATGTTTCATACTATTAGGTGTGATAGAATATGTGTTGCTTAAATTTCACACTCAAAATGTTAGATTTTCCACACTAATGGAGATTAGTGGTTGACCTCACATCATTCCTCTAAAGGAATGTGTGATTGTACTAAGTTGTACAAATTTCATGTGAAATTGGTCTATACAATGTGATGTGTAAATGTTCAAGGTACTTGAAGGAAAACAAAATTAAAACGACAATGAGAGTCTACTATATAAATCACAACTTTGAATCTTAATTGAGTTGTTGGAAACCGAACTTCAAGTTTAATGTTTATTCTTAAAAAACCTTATCAACGGACAATCTAAAAATGAAATGGTGGAACTCTATGTCAATATCTAAAGTCTTTAATATTGAATTAAATAATTAAATATCAATTTCAAAAGGGCTTTTTGACTTGAGAATGATGAACTACCGAACTCGATACCTGTGGAATGCAATAGTTTTTCACAAGAATTTCAAAGATTTCGTAATGATGAACTTGAATTGTAAATTCTAGAATTGATCAAGAACTCACAGCATTAAAATTTCTATGATATTATTTGTTTAGAGAAATTTAAAAGGGATAAAGAAGAAAGAAACATTGCGAACTGAGGATTGGAAAAAAATATACACTCGAATTGAGTCAACAATTATAGTTACTGAGTACATATGAAACTAAAGAATAAGTTCAATTCTAAAAATAAGGCTACTGAAAATAGTATGGATAATATAGAAGATAATAAGAATGAAATGGAACCATGACTATTCAACTCCTCATCATCATGCTCAAGTTCACTCTTTTATATTAGGTCGGCCACTAGCTCGAGCTTCCCCAAAGTATTTCACTTCAATAGCTCTCGACTGCCCATTCCAAGGTTCTGAACAATCGAGTTTCCAATAATTTCACTCGGTGGAATTCTAATCCCTCCACCTGCTCTAGAAAATTCAACAGGAATTCAATTAATTGCTGAGGCTCAGATTAATCGAGTTCCAGAATCCTTTTTCCCATCCTATTCTTACATGGTGCTCATGGTTTCACTGGGGTTCGGTGGTTCTTGAATCTTCTCAATCGATCGGATTCATGATACCTTAAATGTTCTTTGGCTTTGGTTTCACATCATCAAGTTCAACATTCAACTCAAATCAGACAAACAAGCGGCCTCTAAAGCTGAATTCTAGCATCCTCAAGTTGTAGTATTCTTTAATTTCCTAGATTCTTCAGTATTTAGAATTCTTCGATCACTTGGTTATAATAATTAACTTTTCTTCATCAATATTCTTCAACCTTGACCAAACTTCCTTCAATGCTCACGGGTTCAATCTCACCTTGGAAGATCCATTGTTTCCTCAACCAGTTTCAGATTGAGAATTACATAGGATGAAGATCTTGAGAATATCCAGATTATAATTTGTTGACACCTTAGCGGAGGAAATGGTTGGCACGGTCTTTTGTATAGTAGACTAATCTTTACTAGGTCATCTCTTCGGGGGTAGAGATGAACCCCTCATTATCGACCAACTTCTTCTTCCCACTTGTGATAATATACTTGTATGTTGATTTAT
This sequence comes from Viscum album, assembly GCA_963277665.1. Lineage (NCBI taxonomy): Eukaryota > Viridiplantae > Streptophyta > Magnoliopsida > Santalales > Viscaceae > Viscum > Viscum album. Next base: position 1,574,100,655 of record OY728161.1, on the reverse strand, counting down.
TACAGTCCAAGGCCTTGGAAGGGGTGATGTCCAGCTGCAAAGGGGTCTTATCCTACACAATGGAAGAGGCATTCTCCAACACATTTTCATAAGTAGAGATATCATCCAACTTATCCTTAACTATAAAATATTTAAAGAGTTCCTGAATTGCCTCCTGAAAGTTTTTGGTTTGGGCATCAGTGTTGTATGCACTATCTTTTGGATCCCGCCTTGACTCAAAATCACTTGGTTGTATGAAGCCTCATCCCATAAAATGAGGCTGCAAATTTTTGTCTTCCAAATTCACAATATTTTAGGAGGAGATTCAGGAACTCTATTAATCTTAGACGGTTAAGGATAAGTGGGATGATGTCTCTTCTTATGAAAAGGTGTTGGATAATGCCTCTTGCATTGTGTATGATAAAACCCCTTTGGTGCGGGACATCACCCCTTCCATAGTCATATGTAGTGATACCAACAGAGAATTCCATAGTCACTGCAATATCCTTATAATGATTAGTAGACTCTCTTTGGAAGTTCATTTTACCATCCAAGGAAGACACATCCTCACCAGTTCGAACATAGCTATCCCGAGACTGTCCCCAGCCTATTCCACAATCATAGTCATCTCTTACTACATCATTATAGGTTGTATGTATTACAACTCCTTCAAGATTATTGTACAATACCATTTCATTACTTTTATTCATGGTTGCACCAATAGAACTTACCCCTCCTAGATCAAACTTCATCTTTATGTAAATATCAGTAATTTTCCGGTCAATATGAAAAGCCTTTTGCTTCTGCAGCACCTTGACTGCATCACACGAGTTCATAGGACCAAAATCCTCAACAAACCCTCCACCAGTTTCATAAGTCACCTAATATAATCCAACAACCTTATTTAGTGATTTCCTACACCTAGAAACTTCATCCCTATTCCCCAGTATCCTACACATCAAAAAAATTACACCATGATTCAAATACAACAGGTTTCTTATATCAAAATTCCTCACCAACAACAACCCAGAAAGATTAAACTAGAATCTTCTACACATCAATTTCAACCTAAGCACTCCGTGAAATCAGGTGGCACACGACTATAGTTCTACAATTTTCATAGATATCACCCAACAAGGTTTCCTAACAAATGGATAATAGAAGGATTTTGGAAATGAATTGGGAGGTACTAAAATCTTACTCATATCTCTATAGTTGGCTAATATTGTTGTTGGGATTCATCACATTTATTTATGAGAGAGGAAAATTATTAATGAGGAGATTTATATCACCATTAATTGATGATTTTCTCCCAATATTAATGGATATTTATTTCTCAATATTAATGGATGGAATAATGGATGTTGAACACATTAATTCGTAATTATGGACTTGGTGTCTATATAAAGAGGATGCAACAACATATTTCAAGGTGTGTGCCAGCAATATGTAGCTGGAAAGGGGGACTCGGGAAGGGGTTGCATTTGTACGGTGGCCCATGTGACACGATGATGACAACGCATTTATCTTGTACATGTGGTGATGTTCATGGCGGGGTGTTCAAGATGCAGTCCACCAGGAGCAAGAAGGGGGTTGTCGCGTCAGCGATAGCATGTGTGGAATGTCGGTGTTCAACAGGTTTGGAGTAGCGGCAACACAATTGATGATTAGGGTTACGTATCAAAATTCTTCCTGATAGCAGTGGTCAGATGGCGTGTACGAATTAACGATCGACGATACATAATGATGGAGAGATCATTCAGGTGTCGCAAGTTGGTGTGAGGCTAATGGATGTTCGGGTGAAGATCTTCGAGGTTGTGACGTTTCATCAATAGAAGGGTGACGTTTTGTCATAGATTGATATTTCTATATAGGGTGTAAATGGAATGTTTATCAGAGAGAAGTCATAGGCATATCAGGGTGTTATTTCACATAGGTTTTATACGCTCTCTCATTTTTAATTCAAGTTCACACATTACATGGATTCTAGTATTCTCTAATTCATAGTGGATATTTTTGGGAATTTACGTGTGGTTTTTAATCCTCCGCAAGGGAGAGTTTTTCCATGTTAAAAATCTTGTCTGTTGATTTATTTATTCTGCTTATATCGCTTCCATATTTCGAAGAGTATCTCATGATATTTTTGGCAAGAAATTTTCAACCCGGAATTGGGATTCTCCCCAATACATTCTTCAAATATAAGTGTACACCCATTTAAAGAGAATAAAGTGGAATCCATTGAAGATCTGTGGCATGATCGACCATATTATAACCAAATCATCCTCAGAGGTGAAGTGTATCATGATGTTGTTGAATTTGAGGATTCCGACAGTCACTGTCTCCTACACACCCCATGATCCAATGATGAATTGGTCAAAATAATCAACTGATAGACTTTGTTGTTTAAATCACACAATATGAATTTGATTCAAAAACAAGGAAACCTTGGTGAAGTCATGCATCGAGATCAATAGTTGTGGAGATCCATTGAAGAGCTCCGGGACTTTCGGGATAAGGAAAATCTAATGAAAGGATGGAATACAGTAAAGGTTCAAAAAGGGGGGAAATGGTGAAGATCGAGATCCGTTGAGAGGCAGCAGAGGTGAAGGACCCCGGAGCACCCTGAGAGGGGAGGAGTGAATCAGGGTGTCATCTTTTCTTTTTAAAGTTGTTGATATTGTTCCCATGTTTGTAGGATCTTGTTATATCTATCAAACAAATGAAAGTAGGAAGTTGACACAACACTTTTACTTGGTTCACCACAAAGGGATATGTCCTAGGAGCATACGCCGACATTGTGTCGATCATACCAAAATACACTAATCTTCACTAGTTTATGGATTACATGTTTTGGTCACAGTCACTCTATTCCAGGATCACTGTGTCCCTTGGGTCACTCCTGTTGACTACCCCAAGATCACTGCCTTTGGTGAAGTCCCAATCAGTTTATAGACTTGAAGGTCTCTTCAATAGATTTTCATTGAAGTCTTTGCCTCTTCCTAGCATGAGACTCTACTTGCATCAAATCCCAGAATTGATGCTCTTGAACACACTGAACCGAATAATCAGAACTCACAAATAGGTTTCACTAACAATTTCGCATGACACCAACCCTTTGGGCGTAAGACCTCACTTTTTCGTGCAATATTTTCTTTTCGCATGGAAAAATATTTCATGCAAAAGTACCCTTTTCACGCAACTGGAACATTTATGCACAGCCTCAAATTTAATGTGCAGTTCTTCCTTTTTCACGCAGTCCAGAATTTTTTGTGCAAGCCGGAATTTTATCTCGCAACTCGGAATTTATTGCGCAGACTGGAAAATTTCATGCATCTTAGATTTTTTCACGCAACTCCCTTTATGCGAACCTTTTATGCACATCAGAAATTGGATCTTCTCTAAGTCTTCAGCCATACGAAATGAGGGGAGTCACCTCTTATTTATAGGTGTCGTCGACCCCCGCACGCAAAACCCATCATAGCGCGAAAAACCTCTCATTCGGCACACAATACATTTTGCGTAAGAATCATTTTTCGCATAAATATCCATTTTTTTGTGCAACCCATGCCTTTTCAACTTTTCAATGTTATGATTCTAAAACACCTCTTGGGAAAAAAACCTCGCTCCACTATTTCGCACACCACACTATTTTTCGTGCACCATGTTGTTTTTCATGGACCACATTGTATTTCACGCACCACATTTTTTTCACGCCCAACTCAACTATTTTGCGCACCACTTCCTCTTTGCGCAGACCATCTTTTGCCAAAAACCCATGTCTTTATTTTCTGATTTTCAGGCCCAAAAATTTGGCAAACACTGGAAAACAACGCCACCTTCAATACTGTTGTCTGCTTAAACTGTATGATCACTTTACTGGCACACATTCTGAACTTCCAAGGAGGATTGAAAAGAAACAGAAACCATACTCCAATTCATGCATAGAATGGCCATGGTTCCAACAAGAGGTCCCTCCCCCGCCGAGGGGGTCGGGGCCGGTGTGATGACCATCGCCACCTAGGGCATGGATCAAAGATCGACCGAGTAGCGACTCTCTCTATCTCTCTTTTGTCCCTTAGTGATCTATTTATAATTATATGTAAATATTTAAATATGAATAAACCTTAAATTTATAATTTATAAATTTATATATAATTATTTAAATATATAAAAAAATGTTATCAAATTTATTTATAAATAAATATATATACATATAAACCTTATAAAAATTATTTATATTTATATAAATAAAGATTATTAAATTTAGTTATATATATAAACCTTATTATTTGTATTAAAAATATATGGTTAATTTTATAGATAATTATATAAAAATAAACCTTAATTGTTAATAATTTTATTATTAACAATTTATTATAAATTTTTATTGAAAATAAAAATATATAATTATAAAAATGTAAATATATAAATATTTATTTTATATTTATTATACATTTATTATATTTTTAATCATATATATATTGTATTTATATTTAGTATATTTTTACAAATTTATATTTATTGTATTTATTGTATTTATTATATATATATATACCTTAACTGTTAATAATTTTATCACTAACAATTTATTATAAATATATAATTTTAAATATAAATAGATAATATAAATACTTATTTTATATTATAATATATTTATTATATTTATCTTTAAAATATATTTATATATATATATATATACCGAATGGCTTAAAGGCCTTTATATTTTTTTTATTAATTATGGGATTATCCCATCTCGTTCATCCAAATCTAGTAGCCCAGTAAAGATGGGTGTGTTTGTCTAGACCCCATCTGAATCTACAACAATGGAGGAATCAGTTCTGTTTATTTTTTCATCAGTCGATCACTACTCCTCCGATGTCGGTCATCACGCCACCCACCGCCATCGTCTGAGCCAGCCTCGTCGACAATCAGCCGCATACCAAACAAGAATTCCCCCACCACATCGCTCCATTGACGAGCCTGACCACCCCCATCCTACTACCTGAAGCGGCCCTCGATGTCGTATCCCTTGATTGATGAGGCCCACCACCACCCCCATCTTGTAGCATGAAGCAGTCTTTGTTCACTGACCATGTCCAGTGCCTACTGAGACTCCCCGCCCCGAACTGTCGTCAACAAAGATGCACACCACCACAATAAATCCTCAAATTAAGAAGTTTTCAAGGATATAACTCTGGTTGGTGTAGGATTACTGGTAGCCTTAATCACTATGCCAGGACCCCAACTACTTTATATATACAAATTTATAATTATTAATATATACTTATATATTCATATAAATTTAAGTACTATAATAAATAAGTTAAATATATAATAAATATATTTATTATATTAATAATTATATATAAATGAACCTTAATTGTTAATAATTTTATTATGAAAAATTCATTATAAATAAAGATTAATTGTTTATTTAATTGAGAATTATATATATATATATATTATTAAAAATTCATTATATATGTATATATATTTATATGATTAAAAATATTATTTTTTTAAAATATATTTTAATAGTTATAAATATGTATATATATATATTTAAAATATATAGTTCGTAAATATATATATTTATGTAAATATTTTTAATTAATTAAATATATAATGTTTTATGCACAATTATACAAATAAATGCACATAATTTTTTAAATTTGATATACATATATATTTGTATATCTATAATTATAAATAATTATACATAATTTTATTTAAAAATATTTCTATAATTATAAATAAATATAAATAAATATGTAAATAAATACACATCATTTCATTGCCCAGCCCGTCGTACCATCACAACCCCGTCGTGAGGCATCATCGACTCTAACATCATCATCCCACCAAGATCACTGGACCACCACTACCACCATCTCCATCGAGAATCACTACGACATCTTTTCATTTCCCAGCCCGCCCCACTCACCCACCATCGCACACCTGTCACAGCCTCACCCCAACCACACCCTTCGCAGTCGAAGACTGCAGCTTGACCCCCTCCACCAAAGGCATGGCCTTCCACTACCTCTGCATCGTTGTTGTCCAGTCCGACCGCTCATCCTACCAAAGTAAAGGCCTTCACCCCACAGAACGACGAATTCCATGGAAACGGCCTTCTCAATTCCCCTCGTCACCAATAAATCCTCAAATTTGAGTCAATCAGTGTTTTATCCCTGAATCAAATGCAGGATTATGGGGCAAATATCCACTGCGATGCTGCCCCAACTACTTAGATATCTATATTTATAAATCTATATTTATATTGTTATTAATAAACCTTATTTAATTATACAATTAAATAATTAAATAAACTTTATATATAAATATTTATAGAAATTTATAAATTTATATATAATTATTTATATAAAAAACCTTATTAAATGTAAAATATAAGGTTTATTTATATTTATATAATTATATAGAAATAAATAAATTTCAAATTTCAAATTAAATTGATCTTATATTTTAATAATTTATTTATATAATGATATATTTAAATAAATTATATATTTATAATTATATATAAATATTTAAATATAAATAAACCTTATATTTAAAATTTATAAATTTATATATAATTATTTAAATATATAAATAAGCATTTTTTTATTTATTTATAAATTTATATATATATAGATATATATATAAATAAATCTTATTAAAATTATTTATAATTATGTAAATAAACATTACAAAATTTAGTTGTATATATAAACAAACCCTATTATTTGTATTTAAAATATAATGTTTATTTATATAAACAATTGTAGATAAATTAACCTTAAATATATATATATATAAACCTAAATTGGTAAAAACTGTATTATGAACAATTTATTATAAGTTTGTATTTGTAAGTAAAAATATAAAAACATAAAAATATATTTTTATAATGTATTTTTATATTTTTAATTATATATTTACGGTATTTTCTATATTTATATTTACTATATTTATAAATATATTTATATTTACTATATTTATTATGTTTATATTTATTATATATATATTTATTATATATATATATAAACATTAATTGTTAATAATTTTATTATTAACATTTTATTATAAATATATAATTATTAATATAGATATATAATATATATAATTATTCTATATTTTTAATATATTTAATATATATATATTTATTATATTTAATATTTATAATATATTTAAAATATATTTATATATATTTACCTAATGGCCCAAAGGCCTTTAGATTTTTCTATTAATTATCAGATAATCCCCTCTCGTTTGTCCCACTCTGCTAACCCTGAAAAGCTGTGAGTTGTTCCCTGAGCCCCATCTGGTTCTGCACCTGTGGAGCAATCAATTCCGTTTTTTTCTCGTTCTTTGTTCGCTCTTCCTCTGTCGTCACTCATCACGACGCCCACCACCATCATCCAAGCTAGCCTCGCCAATAGTCGAACATTGACCGAACAAGAATTCCACTGCCACATCCCTCCATTGACGAGCCTGAACTCCCCCATCATGCTGCCTGAAGTAGCCCTCGATGCTGCATCCCTCTGTCACGAGCCCGACCACCACCCCCATCTGACCACATGAAGAGGCCTCTGTCCACTGACCACGTCTAATGCCAACCATGTCACACCCCAACATTGGAAATTATTTTATTTTAGTCTTTCTAGGTTTTCAAAATTCATGTCCCTTGGAAATTATTTTAATTTATTCTTTCAAGGTTTTTGAAATTCTTATCTAGGTTTGGGTTCCATCCTGATTTGATTTTTTGAGTTGTTAGTTAAGAAATTGAGGTTTTAGTCACGGTAGCATGGTTTCCATGGGCAGCACACAATTAAAGTAAACCATGCGGATCACCCTGGTAACCAAGCGACTGGTTTTGGGTGTCCAGTGGTGAAGCACACAAGCAGCGCAAAGTTTGGGAAGCTGTGACACAACAGTGTGGTTTGGTTCTAGAACTAGACAAAGGAATTCAACAAGATTTTCGCATAGTTTGGTAACCATGCAGCTGACCCATATAGTGTTCCCCTCTTCTCCAATAGAGGGTGCACAGTTGGCGCACAATTTATTAAATCGTGCGGCCAAACCATGTGATTTTCCCATATTTTCAAAATCATTAAATTCCTAATCTACCCTCCCTTCTTGTTATCCCAATTCGAGACCCCTCCCCTTAGGTCATTTTTTGCGCACAAAGGGATACCAACCCACCCCCTCTCTTTGGATCCTCCTCCATGGATGCATCTCGAAGTTCTCAGGGTGAGTTTCTTAGAGTTTTGGCCTCTTTTTCTCCAATTTCTCCTCTCTACCGTTGATTGATTGGTTCTCCTTTGGTGGGTTCTTGTTTGGCCAAACCCTAGAATCTAGGGTTGACATGTTGGATCATTTTCTTGTATGTTAGAGAATATGGATGGTGTCTTGTGATTGTATATCCCTTCTCCTGAATCTTTGTTGCATCTTCACTTTGTTGAGGTTGGTGTTTCCATCCATTTCCACTCTATCTCATTCCATTTGATGCTTGTGAATTTTTAAATAAATTATAAATGTATTTCACATGTTTATGTTATAATTCCCTGGCTTGGTAGGGTGTTTTTATTTTGAAAAAAATAGTAGAAGTGGGTTTAAATGGGTTTCTTTAATTATGATATATAGTTATGCATATAAAGTGTTTGGTTAAAAGTCTATTGTTTTCTTAAAATGTAATTGAGAAATTGTGGTGATGTTTGGACTTGGTTACATTTTATGGGCTGGTTTTAATTGTAAATTTTTTATGTTTTCTGGTTTGAGAGCCTCCTTATGGCTTGGTAAACTCTCTTAAAATGTTTTGGAAAGGTTCTTCCTACTTTTAGATTCCTATTGTAATTTTGAAATGGTGTAACTAGTTGTGTAGGTTTGCTGGAAAGTGGAATTCTTGAAAATGGATTTTTCTTCATGGGATATTGACGTAACATCCCATTATAGATCTATGAGGTAAGTCTTTAACCTCATCATGTTTTTCATTTTCTCATTGTATGTACAAGGCCAATAATGAATTAGGAGGATACCTATACTAGTGAAGTCATAGATTTGTTGGACGCTCAGCTTTAACTGTCTTTTTCTGTAGGCTGTTGGAGGATTTCACATTGTGTAAGTAGGTTACATGTCATTGAAGAGTTGCTGGATGCATGCCATGATAGGATTCATATTGTGAAAGGTTAAACTATGTGAAGAGCTGTTTCAAGTCATGACTAATTTAAATAATGGATTTTTAATTCGAGGTGACAGATTTCCCAGTGTACTTAAACATAGTGGATTTCATGACTTGTAAAGGAGTTACACTTCATGTAATTCTCTAAGCAAGGAAGTTTCAATGCTTCATTCGAGTTTTGGGTGATCATTTAACTGCCACTTTTCATTTTCTATTGACCCAGACCTCCTCTCCGGTGATTTTTGGACACACAGTTCCTTCATACTTGATCCATTTGGCATTTGATCTTCATTGTGGTTGTGGTGAATCTCTTTAGGTATGTCATATTTCTACTTCTTCATTTCCATTTATCATGGTAGTTCCCTTAGTTTACGTTATCAGATCTATTGATCTAAATTTTTGTTTTCTATTGTCTTCATCGGATATTCATTGTGCGATCTCATTCCGAAGGCTTTCCCTTTGTTGGTTATGGTGTGGTTGGTGTTCGTTCTTGAGGTATGAGGGTTTCCTCTTCCACGAAGATCCCTTTTTTTCTAAATTGGGTCAATATTGTGATGTGGATTGGATTCTAGGGCCTTCATATAATCATTGGGGTTTTTTTGTTTGTGGATCTCGTTGCAGGCGTGTGCGACCCGAGTTTTGAGGGAGGTGGTTTCGTCTGTAGCCTATGTTGACAAAAATTATTGTACTTGTTTTATAAACTAATTTATAAAAGAAATTGGCATGATTATTTTGTTCTGTTGAAAAAAGTTTTTAAAGAATAATGGTTTTCCATGGTTCTTTATAAATGGAAATAAAAGTGGTATTTTCAAAGAATTGAAATGGATTTCTGAAATGGTTTTGAAGTGGTTTTTAAAGAATTGAAATTAACTATGAAAATAAGAAAATGGTTTTCCATGGGTACTTAGGTGGAAGGTTTATCTTAAGGCCATAATCTATGTTTTGTGATTATCAGGAGGGTTTCTCATGGGGATTTCCTATGCTTCCTAGGTTCGTTGTTCTAGGGGACTGATATTGACATTTTTTGGTGGGTTTACTAATGGGGTATTCCTCTTCTTTCTAGGCCTGTGTTCTGAGAACCATATTTTTCACTTTATTGGTTGTGGTATGAGTAGTCTGATAATCAAACCTATAGTTATCCTTGGCGTTGATACCTATTCTTCTATTTTTATTGCTGGTATTTGCTGTTATAGCCTTGATATACATGCTTATACTTGTGAAGGATGGTATGAAAAATATTATTTGAAGTTGATATACCTGCTTTTGTTTTAGAACTGGGGTAAAAATGGAAATGTTAACCATGTTTTCTATAAAACTTCTTTACTTTTTATCATACCAAGTTTTATTTTGAATGATCATACATGAATTGATATAAAAATACTTGTTATGGAACACCTGGGTGAGATCCTATGGAGTCTATTAGATCACACCATGTGGACCTCTTCGGTGGTGCATATACATTTGTATGTTTTCCATTGTAGGGAAAGGCAAGGCACCACAATTAGGCGGTGAGGATTCATGTCAGTTGGGTTTTATAACTAGTGGCGAGATGGTGGGAGTTCATCTAGGCCATCACATAGAGTAGATTTTTGGTTTTTTCCCTTTGCAGTTGGACTAGTCCTCTGAAACTTTGGTTACTTTTATAGTTGTTATGTTTCTACTGTCTTCTTATAGTTATGGAATATATTTATTAAACTACCACTATCTCTTTCTTTTCTATGTGTATATATATGCAATGTGTTTGTACATGTTGGGATAAATCATCCCCTCTGGTTTTTTGTTTGATTCATAGGTGCTTGTCTCTATACCATGGGGATCAGGAATTCCCTTTGACTATGTGAAGGATCGGGTCAGGTGATATAAATAAGGGTAACCTGAGCCATTTCATTAAAAAATGGTATCAAAGGAAAGTATTTCACAAGAGTTCTTGTCTTGGGATGTCTATTAGACTGGAGATAGAATTTTTGAGTGATGTACATGGATTTTTCTTGTATTTTTATAAGGGAATATAAAATCTTTTTGGTTACAATAATGAGTACACTTGTGGTCATTACACTGTAACTCTTGCATTAATAAGTATCCCTAAATGAAAGGGTTACCGTATAATGACCACCAAAGTACTCATTATTGGATCCAAAAAGATTCTATATTCCTATAGAATAATACATGTAATGAATGCATCTACTATGAAATATAACACATATGACCAAGATGATATAGTGTCAATCCTTGTGCATCAAATGACTCACTTATCATCATAAAACCCTCTCCATGAATAAATATCCCCCCCCCCCACACTTAGAATGAAAATCACCTTGAAAATATTCAAGAAATGGTTAAGGAAGGGTATTGGTTGTGGGATAATCCTAAAAGGCTTCTTCATGTCTTCTAAGGGCTTCATAATGGGGAAAATGTATGGGTGCCTCAATGGGTCAGTGGGGTTGAAGATCAAACAAATTCCATAGTCATTTTAGTGAAACTTTCAAAATTCCTATCGCTTTTATGGAGAAACATGACAACTTTTATAATACAAAATATGGTCAATAGTCACTCAACAAAAATAGAAACAAGAGATGTTGTAAAATGGACCAGATCCCTCACGGGTATATAAATAAAATGATGGACATCACAGAGGTGCAGGAGTGCAAATAAGTGTGTCAAAAAAATAAAAGTTTTTGAAAAACATTTTCAAATCATGAAATAATATTAGCAATATTTTAAGTCATGAGATCAAGGATCAAAGCATTCCAAACAAGAATCATATATTCAAATTTTCTAGGGACACAAGTGGTTTGTTACTGATTATATTATGACATAAATGCTTCCGTTTTCATGTCAGTTCAAAAGATGACATGAATGTTAGTTTTTTTTCAAAATTTTATTGTTTTTAGTTAGTTTACATGGTGTTTTTGGGAGCATAAAATATGAAAAAATTAAACTCTTCCCTGTGTAAGTGCAGATAGATGCGGAAAGGCTACCTTTATCCGATGAAGCTCCAGAAATGGTATACCTGTAAAACCTACACACTGACTACACATAATCACATCATATCATATAAGTCCCACCATAATCAAAATAATGTGGATGATAAACATATGTATGATGAATTAAAATCCACTACAGTTCCAGGAGAAAACAAATAACAGCAAATGCATGCCTTTTTATTTTATTTAAAACTAAATGAAATTAAATTAAATGCAATGAAAGGAAAAAAACAAATGATGGGTTTCCTCCCATTGAGCGCTACATTTACTTCATCTTCATCCATACATTGTTGAAACTCCAACAAGATCGTACATAAATGTATTCCATGCATCTTCTTCTTTTTTAGTAGAAGTGTGGAATCCATTTGTTGAAAATAAATTTATCCTGTAAGCTGCACAATATCTCAATGGAAGCTTGTTACAAAAATGGATGTGTGGAATGAAATGAAAATAGGGCCACTCACAAGGTAATGTATATACCTCCCCTAAATAAAGACTCACTGAATAATTGAATTTTGTGAAAAGTCCATCAATGGAAAGATCAATATGATTACCTCTTTGAATGTGAAAAGGTTAAAAACTTCCTTTACTAGACTCCTTCAGTGGTTGGATTATATCTATAACATCCTTGAATGTTGTATTTGGGTTGATGATGTATCCCAATTAATTTTTAATTCTAACCACTAGCATAAAGAAATCCATTAGTTTCCAACTCAAAGCATGCTCAAGTCATGGAGCAAGAGGGGCAGGATCAATTGCAGCAGACGATTCCATTGTGTTAAGAATGACATATTTTTATAAAGTTTCTTCTATACTAAATTCATTATATTTCAATGTTGTGACATGTGTCACCAAAAACTAAAGATCATCTAGGCAATCCCATTCTTCCATTGTTTCTATAAAATAATGAGTATTCTCTGAAGGTTCTGGGCACAGTGGAAGCACGTGGGTGAATGTGCTCACGTGGATTTTTGTGATTAGAAATGATCAATCCAGGATCAATATGATGATGAACGCTAGTCTCTGTAGATTGATTAATATAAAAAGATAATGAAGTAGAAAGGTCCCGAAACCACAAAAGTGGATCGTCATGGGTTGATTATAATTAATTTAATTAATTGAAAAGAAGTAACTTTTGGGTCTTCTTTCTTCGTTGATATTCTTGATCATGTTCCAAGGTGATTTTTCATTGAATCTCTGATGACAAGTGTATACTTACTCTAGTAGTGAACCACTTGTGCACCTCGTATCTCTGGACGTCGCCAAAGGATTCTCTGGGTGCTGGCATGGAGAAACCTTTACTTGCATTGTCTGCCTTAGATCATCTTGATCTGATGGAAGAGGGTCTCTCTCAGTCTTGAGAGCGTTCTTGGAGGAAGAGGTTCTTTCAGACTAGAATGAATTCTCCAGAATAGTTGTGCACAATGATTATCTTGTTAAGAAAATAGTAGGGGTTGTGAGGATATTTATAAAAAGGTTTGTGGTTGTAGAGTTATGATAATAAATAAACACGTTACGTGTTTTATTTATATCATTGGATTTTATTGAAAACCCCCATGTCAAATAATTAATTCCTTGACATGCACCCACACTGATTATAATAAATATAATTTAATGAAAAATTATTATATCCTCAAAATCCCGACTGGAAAACTACACGGCGTGTAATCATTAATACACATCGTGTACTTATTTCCTATAAAACTACACGGTGTATAATCATTAATACATGTCGTGTACTTGTCTTTCATTTCCTTTCAAAAATGAAAACTATTTAGGCTTCCTTGAATAATTATTAAACCACGTATGAGAATAATATTTATTCTACTTGAGATACTTGGATACACTTAGTGTGTGACCCTCTAGGCCTCTTTCTCATTGGCATTATGCGGGCTTGCCTAAAGTCCAAGATTACTGTCTAGCAATGGGTCAAGGCACCCAAGAGAAAGGATATGACACCGCATTGACGTGTCACCTCATATGAATGCTTATTGTGTAATTTAATCCCTTTGTCTCAATATCTCATCAAGTAGGTTTCATGGAAGTGTTATAAACCTATATGCTTGATCTGTCATCCCTTTACTTCCAGAAATAAACTCATCGTGTCACTATGTCCATGGAATTTGTTTGACAGTTCTATTTCAATCAAAGGGCCCGAGATATCTACTTCCATAAATATAGAAGTGACAAATCATTCCTCGAATTATTCATTAACAACATGTCAATCGTGACGCACCCAACGTACCCTACTTCCCGCAAATTATCTTTGTGACGGTTTTCATCAACAAATCTAAGTGCTCAAGTCATGACATGAGTTAATGATAATATTACAGTCTAAGGACCATTACCCATGCTTGCAGATTGCAATATCTGATGACACCAAAACATGAAGAATTACTACTAGCGGGTCTGTTCTCATAATCTCCCATCTTGAAGATTACCAAGAGTGAACTCCATGAGAGAGAGAGTTTCATTTTCTTACGAGTACTGAAACATGAAGGTCTATATACTATGTGTCCTATCATAGTATGTCATCCAACTGCAGAACTTTATTTAAGAATATTTGTTATATCATTTCAAGGTTCACATCATAGCGGTGATCTTCCATGACCTTATTAATGAAACAAATTTTCTAAGACATTATTATATTATAGTAATGCAGAACAATTAACAATATATAATAAGTGAACATTCATGTAATCAATGTACAAAACAGTTGGTCCTCAGGAAACCAACCCTAACAAACTCCGACTTGGACTAGAGCCAACTGCCTATGACTTTTAGTCCACTAGACCTCACATGATGATCATGTTTCTACCGAGTCAAGGCATTAGTCAAGGGGTCTTCCACGTTGTCTTACATAGAAATACTGCTCTCTGCAACATCAACTCTCCGATAAAAACCTACAATAGATGATACTTTTGAAGTATGTGCTTTTTCCGCTGATGTGACCTTGGCTCCTTTGAAAGTGCCACCACTGTAGTATTATCATAATAGAGTGTGATAGGATATTTACTGCTAGGTACTACATCCATCTCTTGGACGAAGCTTCACATCCATACTGATTCTTTAGCTGCCTCATAATATGCGATATACTCAGACTCTGCTATAGAATCTACCACCACACTTTTCGTTGAGATCTTCCAGCTCACTGCATGTCCATTCAAACTGAGGATGTAACCAGTCTGCGACTTCATGTCATCTTGATCAATCTGGAAACTAGAATCTACATGTCCTCTGATGACTAGTTCCTCATCTCCTCCATAAACTGGAAACATATCCTTAGTATGCCTCAGATACTTAAGGATAGTCTTGACTACCATCCAATAGTGGTCTTTGGGATCAACTTTATATATTACTACCACACTAAATGTGTAAGCAACATCTAGCCTTGTACATAGCATTGCATACATGACTAACCCAATATCTAATGTGTAAGATATCCTTTCCATTTTCTTTATTTCCTCATGTGTTTGAGGACACATTTTCTTGGAAAGTTGAATGCCACGTGACACTGGAAACAATCCCCTCTTGGATTGTTCCATACTGAATCTCTTCAGTATTTTTTCAATGTATGTACTTTGACTCCAGACCAACATTCTCTTGGATCTATCAAGATGGATCTTGATCCCAAGAATATATGTTTCCTTTCCCATGTCTTTCATGGAGAAGAATTTATCTAACCATTCCTTAATTGACTGTAAGATAGGTACTTCGTTTCCAATTAGTAATATGTCATCAACATATACTATTAGGAAAATGACTGCACTTCCACTAAACCTCTTGTAGACACAAGGCTCACATTAGTTCTTAACAAAGCCAAATTCCGTAACAACTTCATCAAAATGAATGTTCCATGACTTTGATTCTTTCTTTAATCAATAAATAGACTTCTGAAACTTTCATACTTTGTTGGAATTCTTTGGAGTCAGAAACCCTTTAGGTTGTGTCATGTAGACATCTTCCTGGAAGTTCCTATTAAGGAATGCTGTTTTGACATCCATTTGTCAAATTTCATAGTCATGGTAAGCAACAATGGCCAATAGGATTCTGATGGATTTCAACATCGCAACTGGTGAAAATGTTTCACCATAGTCAATTCCTTGACACTGTCTAAAACCTATTAAAACCATTCGTTCCATATGGGTACTGAATTTCCCCTCCATGTCCGGTTTCTTCTTGAGTGCCCATTTTTTACCAATAGGATTTACATCAACTAGAGGATCTACCAAAATCCAGATTTGGTTTTGGTACATGGAATCCATTTTAGAATTCCAGGCTTCTCTCCAGTTGAAAACATTTGTGCCTTCAACTGCTTACTTGTAGGTAAGAGGATCATCATTGTCAACCAATAATGAGTCACCATCCTTGATGACAAGAAAACCATATCGTTCTGGTTCACTCACCTCTCTCATGCTTCTACACAGATCTTAGGTCTCTGGATCAAAATTTTCTTCCATGGGGATTTGTGGAATCTGTTCTTATACCGACTCCTGTGTATCTTGAGCCACGACTTCATCGAAGTCTATATCGCTCCCAATATCTCTTGTGGATAAGTTCGCCCTCTCATGGAATATGGCATGTCTTACCACTATATCATTTTTTTCTGAGGGGTTGTATATGTAATATCCCCATGTTTCCTTGGGATATCCTATAAAGATACACTGTGTGCCTCAGGGTGCAATTTTGTTACCTAAAGAGGCCTTGACAAATGCTTCGCTACCCCACACATGTAAATTCGTTAACATGGCTTTGCATCCACTCTATAACTCATATGGAATACCATTTAATGATTTAGTTGGTACTTGGTTTAGTATGTGTGCTGCAATTTGTAATGCATATCCCCAAAAGGAAAATGGAAGACTCACATGACTCATCATTGATCTCACCATGTCCAATAGGGTGCGGTTCCTCCTTTCACTTACACCATTCTACAAAGGTATATAAGGAGGAGTGAGTTGAGATAGAATCCCAAACTCCTGTAGGAAATCAATGAAGTCCTGATTAAGAAATTATCCTCCTCTATCTGAGCATAGTTTCTTAATCTTCATACCAAGATGGTTCTCAACTTCATTCTTGTATTCTTTGAACCGATCAAAAGAATCTGACTTATACCTCATTAAGTAAATATATCCATATCTACTAAAATCATCAGTAAAAGTTATGAAGTTTGAGAACTCACCCCTTTCGTTAACTAGAAATGGTCCACACACCTCTGTGTGAACTAATTATAGAAGCTCTTTAGCCCTTTCACCTTTCCCACTAAATGGGGCTTTGGTCATTCTGACTTGTAGACACGCATGACATAATCCAAGTGGTTTTATTTCAAAAGAATCTAAATACCCATCTTGATGTAATTGTGTCAAATGTTTCTCATTTACATGACCAAGATAGTGATGCCAAAGTTGGGTGTGGTATGAGTCATGTGACTTAACTTTGTCATCAATTGCCATTACTTGGTTTGTGTATGCTAACACATAAAGGTCGTTATATAAATGTTCCATACCGAAACAGATGATATATTTATAAAAGTAGCAACATAAACTTCCAATCATGAGGATGAATCCATTAGTATCTAATATAGATACTAAAATAATGTTTTTGGTTACAGAGGGTACATAACATCCTTTCAAAACCAAGACCATCCCAGTAGGCAATGTGAGGTGCTAGTATCCGACATCTATAGCAGCGAGTCTGGCTCCATTGGCTGCTCATAGATCCACCTCACCTCTGCCAATATTTCTAAATCTACTTGGTTACTGTATTTGGATACATATGTGAGAACCAAAAGTAGTATCTAATACCCAATTGGTAGAAATAGATAGATTTCATTTGATAATAAACGCACCTGAATCTTCCCCTTGCTTCCTTGGATGGGTGAAGTTTTTCTTCCAGTGGACCTCTTGCCACATGTGAATCAAACAACCTCATGTTCTCTTGCCTCCCCTTTGATATTCCTTGTCATGGAAGGCCTTGAAGAAGCTTAGGGCTTAATGCTCTTAGCCTTTCCTTTCCTTTTAGTCACCCTGATGACATAAGGCTTTTCATGCTTCATGTCATTGTCCACTTGGCGAATGAGGATAAGAATATCAGATAGAGACTTCTTAATGTTGTTCATATCGAAGTTCACAACAATGTTTGAGAAGATCTGGGGGATTGATGCAAGAATGAGATCAGTACCCATTTCTTTGAGGAGTTTAATCCCTATAACCTCCAAGCGCTCAATGTATCCAATGATCTTGACTACATGAGGCCTGGCTGGGGCACCCTCTCCAAGATTGCTCTGAAATAGATCCTTGGAGATCTCAAACCTTTCTTATCT
The DNA here is from genome assembly GCA_963277665.1 of Viscum album. NCBI lineage: Eukaryota > Viridiplantae > Streptophyta > Magnoliopsida > Santalales > Viscaceae > Viscum > Viscum album. The sequence continues at coordinate 1,574,082,189 of OY728161.1, read as the reverse complement.
TTCTCTCTCCTGGTATAGACCACAGAGGAGCTCGATCATGCTATAGGAATCTATGTCCTCATGAGACTTCATGATCTCACTTCACATTGACAATAGCATCAAACATTGAACGTCGAGTGCATTGCTCAAATGTTTATCATACACCAGAAAATATTCATCACTCGCCCCTTGGGAAGGATTATCAGGATGTTAGGATTCCAGTAGGTAATACTTTTGTTCATGGCGTAAGATAACCCGAAGGTGCCTAAACCATTCTTGAAAGTTACTATTGGTGAGGATATTGTCTTTGTCCAGAATTGATCGCAGAGAAAATGTGGTTGATGAGTTTTTCATATTTATTCTACAAATTAATAGAGCATATTTGTCGGTACGTTTTGATTACATTTTATGAAAAATAATAAATGAATTTATTAATTCTCCCACTATTTTATCAAGTCATAATTTCCCTCACCATTGAACATAGAATGTCTAGTTTCTTTGACATTCTAGTGTCAAGGATCTATATTCCCCTTTTCATAACCCCAACAAGTGTTGGTCAAGCTATTTGAAGGTATTTAGGTAGGTGGGTCTTTTCCAACTGTGAGCTTACAGTTCCTTGATCTGTTGGGTGGACTCCCCAATCATGAAATCCTGACTTGGATTTCCACAACTTTTGCCTCCAATATTACATCAAGTCTAGCAAGGGCTACTCTTCTTGATGTAATATGGTTCAGTCAACTAGAAACCTTTCATAAGGTCTTCCTTTATAAAATTAAGTGTCCCAAAAAGGGTTGTTCAAACACAAAGCTTTATTGAGTCTTTCCCTTAATCAGGTAATGGAAGGCTTGGCCTAACATAATATGGTATTGAGGGATTTTAATCATTTATGCGTAATTTCTCATTATCACATGCTTGTTACTATTAAGTGATTCTTACTTAATTGATTAACCATGTTCCGATAATGTTTACGCATAGTCCAGTTTTTATTTTATTCCATCTTTGCATGCCTGTTCATTTTATTAACTATTTGATTGTGACAACACATACATAATAAATAAACCATGAAATCAGATAGAAATAAAATAAGATGGCATGATCATGTGCTTTTATTGGTTAGATTATCTAGTGGTTTGATAAGCTAAACCTAACCTAGGGAAAAACACCTTGAACCGATGGGTTGTGTTTTGCAGCTCCCACCTGTCCACCTTCGTATCTTCTTGGGTTGGTTTCGACTCAGATTCAGGTTGAACCGTCTCCTATAGCTTGGGATATCCTCAATTACATGGGTATTACATTAAAAAAACCATGGGAACGCATTCCCTACATTTTATTGGAATAATGCTTGAAGGGCAAAAAATTTAAATGAAAAAAATTTAAATTAAACCGAAACCACATACAAAGGGTCTTTGGTCTAGCTCATGATCATCCATAACATGCAATGACATTTACACATATTTAGAATTCAAATTCATTTAATCGTTCTATTATTTAAGATAAGTCGCACGTGAAATTAATTAATTATGATCTTATAATTAATCAATTCTTTGTCTTAAATTCCTTTTTGAATTTCCTTGCGATTTTTCTCATACAAATCCCTTTACAGGTCTTTGTACTTTTGAAGGAAACCTGGTGAAATTCCATTTCTAGAAATTACATAGTGTGTAGTTTATATTTACACGGTGTGTATTTCTTTTCACCCTTTATCCAAAGTACACGTCGGGGGCTTTGGTGTGTTTTCAGTACTTTGGAAATTTTGGAGTACACTGCATGTAGATTAATATAACATGACGTGTAATACCTTGTTACGCGGTTACCGGCCTGGAAATCCCATGTACGTGAAACATGACTTCTCCTTGTATAGAGTTTCACCTGAACTAGATCGCACTACATGACATGTTGATTCAACATACTCACCGTGTATTCTTGTTCCAACACACCATTCATTTATGGTCAATACGGGGTAATAAAAATTAGGTATACTCAATTCACATGGCGTGGTTTAGCGGTCCAGTACCGGTTCATTGAACCTAAGTACACGACGTGTAGTTTTCATTAAACGCCCTATATTCTTGTGTTGTACGGACCGAAAGAGTGGCTCATCTGGATGAGATCCTCATTTTTAATTTAATAAAAATTAAAATTAAAAGGTTGTTTCTCTGATTTTAATCGAGAAATGAAGGGGGAAGAATAGATCTCATTCATTCATTTTTATAGAACGATTTATCCTTGAATTGAATCGAATATAAATGCATAAATTATCAATGAAAATTAAATAACTACAAGCAACACTGTAACCTCACTCTGATACCAATTTATGGTTCTGGGCATAGCATAAGTTCATGGGTGAATCTGCCCACTTGGCTTTTTGTCATTAGCAAAGATCAATCCGGGATCAATACGATGATGAACACCACTCTCCATGGAACGATTCATAGAAATACACAAAGAAGAAGAAAGGTCCTAGAACCAAAAAAGTGGATCGTCACAGGTTGATTATAATTAATTTAATTAATTGACAAGATGTACCTTTTGGGTGTTCATTTTTCGTTGATATTCTTGATCACGTTTTGATGTGATTTTTCATTGCATCATAGAAGCCAAGTGTAGAATTACTCTAGCGGTGATACACATGTGCACCTCGTATCTTTGGACATCACCAAAGGATTTTTCGGGTGCTAGCGTGGAGAAACCTTTGCTTGCATTGTCCACCATAGATCATCTGGATCTGATGGAAGAGGATCTCTATCGGTCTTGATAGCATTCTTGGAGGAAGAGGTTCTTTCATCCTTGAATGAATTATCCAGAATTGTTGTGAAAAATGATTCTCTTGTTAGGAAAAGAGTTAGGGCTGTGAGGATATTTATAATCTGGTTCGAGGATGAAGATTTATGACAATAAATAAATGCGTTACACATTTTATATATTTCATTGAATCTTATTGAAAACTCTCATGTCAAATAATTAATTCATTGAAATGTTTCCATACTGATTATAATAAATATCATTTAATAAGACAATATTATATCCTCAAAATCCCGACTAGAAAACTACACGGCGTGTAATCATTAATACATGGTGTGTACTTGTTTTCCGTAAAACTAAACGGCGTGTAATCATAAATACACGGCGTGTACTTGTTTTTCATTCCCTTTCCAAAATGAAAACTATTTAGGCTTCCTTGAATAATTATCAAAACATGTAAGAGAATAATCTTTATTCTACTTGAGATACTTGGATAAACTTAGTGTGTGACCCTCTAGGCCTCTATCTCGTTGGCATTAGGTGGGATTGCATAAAGTCCAAGATTACTGTTTTGCAATGGGTCAAGGCATCCAAGAGAAAGAAGTTGACACTGCATTGACGTGTCACCTCACATGAATTATAACTGTGTAATTTAATCCCTTTGTCTCAAAATCTCATCAAGTAGGTTTCATGGCAGTGTCATAAACCTATAAGCTTGATCTCTCATTATTTGACTTCCATAAATAAAATCATCGTGTCACCATGGCCATGGAATTTGATCGGAAGTTCTATTTCAATCAAAGGTCCTGAGATATCTACATCTATAAATATGGAAGCGAAAAATCCTTCCTCGACTTATCCATTAACAACATGTTATTCATGACGCACCCAACATACCCTACTTCTCGCCAACTGTCTTCATGACGGTTTTCGTCAGCAAATCTAAGTGAACGAGTCATGACATGAGTTAATGAAAATATTCTAGTCTATGGACCATTACACATTCTTGTAGATAGAAATATCTGATGACAACAAAACAAGAAAAATTACTACTGATAGGTCTATTCTCATAATCTCCCATCTTGGAGATTACCAAGTGCGAACTCTATATGAGAGAGTCTCGTCTTTTTACGAGTACTCGCACATGACAGTCTTTATACTATGTGTCCAATAATAGTACGTCGTCCAATCATAGAACTTTATTTAAGAATATTTGTTATAACATTTCAAGGTTCTCATCCTAGAGGGGATCTATTATGACCTTATTAATGCAACAAATATTCCAGGACATTGTTATATTAGTCATAAAGAACAATGCACAATATATAATAAGTGAACATTCATGTAATCAAAGTAAAAAAACAATTGGTTCTATGGAAACCAACCCTAACATTCTCTACCACCAATGTTGATTGATTCTCTGACTTCAAAAATGTTTCATATGACTCAATTTTAGAAACAATTTCACACTCACAAAGATTTTCAGAAAGAGGCGATTCAATATGATTTGAAGTGATGTACTCTTTTGTGTGGTTATCCAATGTATCTTGGTTAAATTCTTAATTGAACATGGTAAATAATGGTCCTAGTTCAATGTCATCTTCATCCTTAAAAGTTGTGATTTGATAGACATTGAATGTGTCCTTTTTCATTTTGGGATGGCTGGGTTGTGAACTCACAGAAGGACATGAAATCACATTTTCCGAGGGACCATTATGTTCAACAGGGTGGAAGAACAAGCTCTCATATTCTTTAAATGTGATTATATTAGAATAATTATATGGCTATGAAGAGGAGTCATCAATGGTATGACAGGAATAAAGGCCAATAAAAATAGTCTCATCCTTAGAAACAGACAATGAATGTTGTTAAAATGAAACCTCTACTACACTTTCCACAAAATAATTGTTCTGAATTAGATCATTAATTGGTAGTGAGGAAACTAGTTTAAAAAGAAGAGTTATTTTATTTTATAGATTCTTTGTTGAGAAAAGAATCTTTGCATTACATTCATCTTGAAGTTCAAATAACCTATTTTTCTATGTGATAGCAGATTGCAACATGTACTCAATTATTTAATCATTTGTTTCACATGATCTATCAAGTTCATCATTTTTATGAATGTGTTGACTTTGAAAATGATCAAATGGTGGATAAGGACTAGAAGTAGAATAAGGATCATAACATGGACTTGAATGATAATCATTAATATAAATAGGATTACCTAGAGAGATCATGTGCGGTGAAAGATTATATTTCATACCTTGAAAAGTTGGTGGGTAGGGTGGGTACTGGTTGTAAGTGTGTGGTGTGGCTAATGTCATTCTGAGCTTATGAGTGTCTTGAAAATTCCTGCAATGAAAAATTCATAGTGTAGTAAACTATTTGTTGTTGGTTTTTTTTTATTTTTTTTATTTTTGTCCTAAATCACTATTTTAAAGGAATATCTAATGCTACTATTATACCCGGCAATGATGCTAGAAATTTGACATGCAAGTCAAAACACGTGAAAATTTGAAATATTTATTTACCTACTAACTACTGTAGAAGTGGAAAGTAGGGTCAAACCATAGAGAGAATGTGAGTAGACACTATTAATATCCTCTTGGAAAAGTGTTCAGGTAAATGAGTTATTCATGTGATTAACAACTAAGATGTTATAAAAAAAATGAATATTTTAAAATGACTATTTAAATTAACTACAACAATCTAAAATAACTAAATAAAGCTATGAAATAAACTGGCGAAGATGGAAGTGTCAAAGTTGCAACGTCTATTCAGATATATGAAATGTCACTTATTTAATACCCACATATGAATATTTATTTATTCAATTATCAACAATTCCAATTTTAATCAAAATACTATTTGGTCTCATTCAATGATGTTATATAGTATTCTAATTTTCACACAAATTATCCATCATTTCGTTCTCTCTATTTACGAATAACTTCCACATCATTATAGCACTGAATCACTTGGTAAAATACAATGACCCATTTCTCACAAAGTCAAAGTATCTACCTATGTTGGGTTCCCTCGCAAGAGATTACTTATTAGGTATCACTTAGGAAAGTTTGAAGGAGAGTGCACAAAATATTAATTTCTTCGATTAATATATTTATTTATTTAAAATTCACTTGTGCGCATGAATAAATTTCAGATAAATAAATTCTTTGATGAACTTCTGTCTGTGATTACTTATTAGGTATCAAATTAATGAGAAAAAAATATTGCGTGCAAAACCAAAAAGAAACTTAATTCAAATGCAAATACAATTAATTAAATAAGCATTCAGTTAAAATTAATTCAAAAGGCAATCAAATATGGAAATAAATTAAGGCATGCAATTACCGTCACTTTTTTCATAACTCCGAACCCAAAAAGGTTACCCAACCATCATGAAAACATGACACAAAAAATAAATTAATGATCTCAACATGTCCATTTCCACGCGAGGACTACCGCAAGACACCACAGATGTTTTCAAAATAAAAATAACCACTCCACTGATCACCACAACCTCAAACCAAACCATCACACCGCTAAAAAAATGACCGGATCTTCACTCTCTATTACCATGCACTGTCAATCTCCGAAAGAAAAAATAATTCTGTGTGCAGGTCTCTGACATGCGTTAATCACGATCAATCACTAAATCACTTGGATCCTTCCACTACTAGTGTGAGGAGAGGGATGCAGCCTGAGGAGGATGAGGGTTATCTGGCATCACAGCGAGGCTGTTCAACATAATTCGTGGACTTCATGAAGTGTGTGATGCAGGGAGACCCACCTTTCAACAGAGAGGAGGTCACCTACAAAAGGATCCACTGGTATCAGGGGGTCCGGCTGGAGAAGAGGGACGGGTAGGGGGTGTGGGGTAGTGGAGGAAGAGGGTTGGGTGGGGAGTGGGGTGAGGGGGAGTGAGTGTAGAGATGGAGAGCATGAGGGGGAGGAAGAGTGGGTAAGGGTTGGGTAAGGGGATGAGGAATTGGGGTATAAGGGGGTATGGGATCATGGGGGCGGGTAGGAGGGGGCGTGAAGATTTGGAGTAGGGGTTAGTAAAGTTATTGGAGAGATAAAAAAAAATAAGGGGGTTGGGAAGGGGTGAGGTGTGGGATGAGAGGGGGTGGAATGGGTCAAAGGGGGAGGGGATGGGGCGTGAGTTGGTGGTAGAGGCAGTGGGACAAGGGGGTGGGTGACCGAAGAGAGAAGGATGTGGATGGGGATGGGGATGGGGATGGGGATGGGGATGGGGAGGGTGAGAGAAAAATAAAAACAAAATAAAAAATAAAAAATTAAAACTAAGACTAAATTTAAAATTAAAATTAAAAAACAATTATCTAGATATTAAATGTTAGATAATAATAATAATAATAATAATAAAATAAAAAATAATAATGCACATGTAATTAGAATTAAAATAGATATACAGATACAAATACATATATATATATATATATTATTTATATTTATGCACATGTAAATAAATATTATACTATTAAATATAAAAATAATAAACTAATAAAAAGATACTATGTTATTAATACTATAAAAGTAATGAAATAAAATAAAATACATATAAAGAATTAAAATATATTCATACTAATAAAAATTAATGAAATAAAATAAACTAAAATTAGTGAAACTAATAACAATAATATAGTGTTAAATATAATATATAAAATTAATATAAATAAAAAAATACTAAATTACTAATATAAGTATATAAATTAACTAAGAATTATCAAAATATATAAAATGATATAAATCTATAGAACTAATCTAAAAATATATAAACTAGTTAAACTAATTAATTAAAAACTTGTTAGAAAATTATAAAAATACAAGAAAAATACATGTACATCATTGAGACTTGAGAGGTATGTTTTGATTAGTGCATGGGAAGCTTTTGTTGTGGCAAGGCCCAAGTTTGAATGGGATGTTGGGATATGTGTATCTAGTGTTGGGTGTTGTTTTGAATATCTGTTTTTGTTTATGGGTTTTCTGGTTTAAAATAATATTTTCTCTATTGTCAGATCATTCCTTCTATTTTGGTGTGCAGTTGTATGCCTATGAGACGTCTTCCAAAAGTTCCGTAGAAAGGTGTAGAAGATGATCCACAAGGAAATATGTAAGTGGATTAGAATCTCATTGATACTACCATATTGGTAGTTCGTGTTATTGATCTGGATGTTCCATGAGTTCAGAAGGCTGTTGTTGAGGTACATCCAGAAGATAGAGGATAGATATATCAGTCACAAGAATTCTTGTATGAAATCCACCATCATTTAAAGGAATGAATGAACCTCAACAGGTAGAGGATTAGCTATATAGTATCAATCAAATCTTCAACTTATTATAGAAACCTGAGAATATCAATGTGAAGTGTGCATCATTCAAACTTCAGGGTTCCACTAAGCAATGGTGGGATTCTATGGTCTAGGAAGACAGACATGTGGACCCAAGTTGGAAGTGTTTCAAAACCCTATTATTCCAAGAATTTTTCCCAAAGTCCCTAATGTAGGAAACATATATAGAGTTTCTATCCTTGTACCAAGAATAGCGTTCGGTGTTGGCATACACCAATTGATTTTATGAGATTTTCCATTTTTCTCTGGTCATGGCGAAGAATGACCAGTTGAAGGCTCAGAAGTACCTACAGGGTTTTTTGACCATATATCATATCCCAAGTGTTTAAATTAAACATTTATACCTATGTAGAGATGGTAGAGGGAGCTATGATACTAGAGATGAATATGGAAGGCAGGGTTGTATTTTCAACCTCTTCTCTTCTATCTAGTGGTATCTTTAGTAGTGCACATGGGAAAAAGCGGAAGCTGAAAGATCATCACAGGAGTTGTGCAGTTGGGTCTCAATAGTGAGCCTCCTATATACCATCTACTATAGCTAGTAGTGCGCCTATGACTTGATATTAGTGTGGAAAGGTCAGACGCACTAAATGCTCTTGTCCTTTGCCAATGAATATGTGCAACTGATGTGGGTGAGTTGGTCATTAACAACACTTTTGTATGGTTATGACTACACATCATTATGGTCTGGGTTCGTTGGCTCCAATGACTACTGCGGTATAGTCATAAGTTTAAAAAACTATAGGGATCTAGCCATAGGTCTTAGTAGTGTTGTACTATCATGCTACGAATGAGTTTCTAGTGGAACTCGATGTAGGTTCGACCCCAATGAGAGGTAATATCCTTATTTATTCTTCTGTAGAATTTTGATTATTTGATAATGGTGCATCCCACTCATTTATATCTAAATGTTTTGTTGACATTATTAAAATTAAAATTGAACTTATGTCCATTGTATTGTAGTTAGCAACACCTCATGGCTAGATAAGAGGGCACGGGCTTCAGTGTCCTTATTCATCAATGGTAGCTGATAAAGTGTTAGTCTAGGATTTTCTCATTCTTGATATGGATCTATTTGACATCATTATTAATATGGACTGGCCTATCACTCGCTAGGATGCAGTTCATTGTTATAGTTGGTGTGTCTCGTTTCATGCTACCGATGGGAGATCTCGTGTGTTTCAGGGGGACTGGGATATGAGATCAGGTCGTATGGGGCCATCCCTCCCAGATCATAAGAGTTTGTTATCTGTTATTTCTATTGATACCAATGACGTTTCTCCTATTTTTGATATTCCTTTTGTTGTTCGAAACTTTCCTGATGTTTTCTCAGATGACGTCTCTAATATTCCTCAAAAGAGAGAGGTTGAGTTTACGGTTGACCTGGTGCCAAGTATACAAATGATATGAATATCTTCTTATCATATGGAATCATTTGAGATGAAAGCAATCAAGATTCGGTTCGACGAATAGTTGGGAAAAGGTTTTGTTAGACCTATAATGTTTCCTTGGTAATCCTTTGCGCTCTTTGCCAATGAAGTAGATGGTTCAATGTGGTTGTGTGTGGACTACCAGAAGTTGAATCATGTAATAGTTAATACCAACTATCCTTTTCCTTCTGTGGATGAAATTAATGATCAGTTAAAGGAGGAAAAATGTTTTTCAAAGATTGACCTTCTATCAACTTATCATCATCTCAGAGTTAGGAAGTCTGATATACCAAAGATAATCTTTAGGGGAAGGTATAGACATTTTGAATATATTGTGATGCCTTTTGGTTTGACAAAATCTCCAACAGTTTTGTGGTGTAGATGAATCAGATATTCCATCAATATCATGATACTATTGTGGTAGTTTTCGTTGACAATATTCTAGTAGATTAAAAATCCAAGATTGAGCATGAGTAGAAACCCTGTTTGGTTCTAGAAATTATGAGAAGTCACCGTTTGAAAAGAAAACTTTCAAAATTTAGTTTTTGGATTCAAGAAGTGAAGTTCTTAGGGAACAAAATTTCCAAACATGGCTTTTTATATGAGCTTAAGAAGGTAAAGGATGTCTTTTCATGGAAAGAACTATAGAATGTCTTTGAGATATGAAGCTTCATTGATCATTCTAGATACTACCGATTCCAATGGTTTCTGCGAGAAATATTTGGCATCAGTTTTACTAGAACCCGATACAAAAAAATTTAATGAGTGATTTTTTGCATCAGTTTTACTATAAACCGATGAAAAAAACTAGAATGCACTGATTTTTTTCTTTAGTTTTAACATTAACGGATGCCAAAAATAAAAAAAAAGTTTTCCGCATCAGTTTTACGGAAAAATAATTCCATAGGTGTTATTTTTTATGTCAGTTTTCTACAAAAATGATGCCAAAAATAACAACCCCGAAGACTTTTTGCATCAGTTTTTGCAAAAACCGATGCCGAAATAATTTTTTTTTGTATTTTATGAATCGGTTTTGGACAAAACTAATTCCAAAAGTCATTTAAATTTTCACAGGATCGAAAGACCCTCATATTCATTATTCTTTGAAATTGAAACCTGCGGCGACTCCTCTCAATTCGTGAGGACTTCTAAGCCTTATTTGTGATTTCCAACCGCCATTGTTGACAATTTTCTTATATTTTTATTATCTGTAGTCTGTGTTCTTCATTATATGGTTTTCTTTGATCGTCTACGGATTACATGTTCTTCTTAATGCTATTTTGAGCGACTTTCAATGATGTTTTGGTTTTACTTTATTTTTTTATCTTTATTTTTCATTGTAACAATTAATTTTGTTATAGATCTTGCAGTGGTAAATTTTCCAATGTTTGATATGGATCAAAGTTCGAATTGGATATCTATTTTTGAGTTAAACTTTGAATTTTGAATGTTTTTTTAAAATTTTGAAGATTAATTATTGATCATTTAATATTAATTTTGATTTGGTTAAAATATTAGTTTATAGTTTATTTAAAATGTGTAGAAACATATTTAATAGTCATCCCTAATAGTGATTAGTCAATGTTCTTTATATGGATTAGAGTTATATGATTTTAGGTTTTTAATTTTTATCTGACATTATGTATAAATGTATTAGTCAATGTTCTTGAATAAATTATACCAAAAAAGAATTGAATTATTTATATCTAACATTATGTATAAATGTATTGGTCAATGTTCTTAACCAATTGTATTAGTGAATGTGTTGAATTTTTTTTATCTGACATTATTTTTATCTTGAATTATTGAGTAAATAATGTTCTGACAATATTTTTATATGACATATTAGTCCCCATAGGATTGAGAAAACACACCTGAGAGGGGTGGGGGTTGGGGGGATTGAATCAGGTCTACATAAATTATACCAAAAACCAAATAATCTACGTATATACTCATTAGAACATGTTATGGATCCAAAACCACTTATTATTCCTCAAATGATTCTATTGTTCTCTCACCCAAATGTGTTGTAAGATATATCAATTTAGTTATGTATTTAATTTCATATATCATGATTTTGGGAGTATTAGGATCGATTTAACTTATAATATGATCATTTAATCTAATTATTATTTCATATTACTAATAATAACACATTTTTTACCCTTTAAATTAAAGCAATCTTCAATAATTTTGATATATGAAACATCAAAATAATGCAACAACTATGTAAAATGAACTAATAATTTTAGAAGATTGATATTATAATTTAATTATAAATTCAATATAACACATGTATATAATATGAAAATAAAATGTCTACTTTTTTTAAATGTGTTTCATATCTGATGTTTTCTATATGATTATAAATAGTTTTTATTAAATGTGTTTCTGTTTACAATTTATCTGAAAATATATACATATATATATATATTTAAATGATTATTTTTTTTATATATTCACCAATTATTTTTGTGATATCAGATATTGAAGGGATCATAATTGGATCGTAATTCGATATTGAATGGATCGTAATTGGATCGTAATGGATCATAAGGAGTTGATGAATTCTTGGAATTCGCTAAACGACATCTTCAAAACATTGATTTGATTTTCTTTCCATGTGTGAAGTGTGTAAATATGAGAAAGTTAAACTCTAGAGAACTAAAGGACCATCTCATTTCTTATGGTTTTATCCTTAATTATACACGTTGGATCTGGAATGGTGAAAGAACAGAAAATTCAACAAACAATATTGATTACAATATTCATAATGAGATAGAGGATCATATTGAAGAATTAATTCATGATTTAGGTGTTGTAACCATTAAAAAAACAACAATTGTAGAATGATTGTATGGAGATTCTGAGAAACCATTATTCCCAGGTTGCAGTAAATATAAAATGTTATCAGTTTTGAGATTGGTTAACTTAAAAGAAACAAATGGGTTGAGTGATAAAAGTTTCTCTAGCATACTTGAGATTTTAAAATAGACACTTCCAGAATGCAACAAGCTTCTAGATTCCAATTATGAGGTGAGGAAAATATTATGCCCAATGGGATTGTGGTAAAAAAAGATACATGCTTGCCCCAATGATTGTGTACTATATAGGAAAGAAAATGATTATTTATCAAGTTGTCTTACATGTGGGACATCACACTATAATATAGATGGGAAAGTCAACAACGATTCATTCTCAGGTGATGTCATTTAACATCATTAAAAATAAATTTTGTACTTTCTAATGATATCATCCAATATTTCTTGCATAAAATTCTGATATTTCAATTGTGATTCATTTCTAGGTACCAGAATCAAAACTCCTACTAAATCAATTTGGTACCTTCCAATAATTCCTCATTTGAAGCATCTATTTGGAAATTCTATTGACACAAAAAGTTTATGATGACATTCAGATGAGTGCATCTCTGATGGTAACTTACATCACCCTGCCAATTCACCAAAGTGGAAGAGTTTTGATAAAAAATTTCATGATTTTGGAAGCGAAGTTTGAAATCTCAGAATGGGATTGTGTCCTGATGGAATGAATCCATATCGGAGCCTAAGTAGCCAAACTTAGTTCATGGCCTGTTCTGCTGGTATTTTACAATTTGTCCACACATCTATGTATGGAGAAAAAATATGTTATGATAAGCTTGATTATTTCTGGACCAAAACAACCGGGAAATGATATTGATTTGTATTTTTTTCACCAATGATTATTGATTTGAAACTACTATAAGAGTCATGTGTTTATGTTTCTGATGCATACAAGAAAGAGAATTTTCTTTTGCGTGTTATAATAATGTTCACTATAAACAAATTTCTTGCAAATGGAAACTTATCTGGATATAGTTTTAAGGAACATAAAGTATGTCCAATTTTTGAAGAAGAGACATCATATTATCAATTGCAGAATGGAAGAAAGATAGTGTACATGGGACATCAAAGATTTTTTCAAATCAATCATCCTTATTGTAGATTGAAAAAATAATATAACGGATTACAAGAACACAACATTTACCCTTGAGCATTGTCAGTTGACGAATATTATAATAGGGTGAAAGATATTGATTCGACATTTAGAAAGAAAATATGTTCTAGTCTTCAAAGAAATATTTGGAAGAAGCAGTTTATTTTTTTCGAACTACCTTATTGGAAATTTTTAGAGATAAAACATAACATCGATGTTATGCATGTTGAAAAAAAAAATATGTGACAGTTTGATTGGAACTTTCCTAAAAATAAAAGGAAAGAAAAAAGATATATTATATGCTATATTGGACTTGATATTAATGAAAATATTTTTGGTGTTAGCTCCCACTCTAAAACGAAACTGAATATATTTACCTCTAACTTGTCACACATTAAGCAATATTGAAAATATTAATTTTTTTAGTGCCTTCTTGGTATTAAAGTACCTAGTGTTTTTTCATAGAATGTGAATAATTTTGTGTCATATATGAATTTTAACTTAATAGGTACGAAATATCATGATTTCGATGTGTTGAAGCAACAACTTCTACCTGTAGCAGTGCGTGGTATATTTCCGACAACTGTCAGAAAGACAGTCATCAGGCTATGTATTTTTTTTAAATCCATTTGTTGCAAAGTCATTGATCATTTTTTTTGGTTGTGTTGGAGAATGAATCAAATAATATTCTTTGTCCACTAGAAATGTATTTCCCACCCATGTTTTTTGATATAATGGTTCATATGCTGATTCATTTGTTTCGTTAGATAAGAATATGTGGGCCCATTTATTTAAGATGGATGTATCGTTTTAAAAGATATATGAAAATTTTGAAGGGATATATTAAAAATACTTAGCGACCAGAGGCCTCTATTGTTAAAAAATATGCATTAGAATAAGTGATTGAGTTCTGTACTGATTATTTGTATGAGGTGGAGAATATTAGTCTCCCTGTATCTTGACATATGATAGTTGACAGTGAGGGTTAAGGGGTTCGAGGCCTAAAGGTGAAGATCATTCCAAGCGATGCAGTGATGCAGGAACATTTCTACATTCTAAACTACATATATGAGGTACAATCATATATATCATCTCATATTTCTGAATTAAATTTATGATATCAGAAAAGAAATGAAATATTGTTCAGGATTGATCATAAGAAGACATTTGTTTCATTGTTTAAAGAGAAAGTCACCTCAGATATATTTGCATCAGAAACATTGAAGTGGTTAGCAGGGAGGCCATCTGTTAATGTGATCACATGGTTTGGTTTTGATATCAATGGATATACATTTTACACAAAAAACTTTGATGACAAGAGTACCACATAGAGTAGTGGTGTGATGGTTTTTGAAAAAGCAGTTCATTTTTTGAGTGCCAAAGATGAAAACCCAATTTCTACATCAATTCCATATTTTGGAGTTCTAGAAGACATATGGGAAATTGATTATATTAAATTTTGAGTCACTGTTTTTAAGTATAATTGGGTTGATAGAAACAGTGGTGTGAAACATGTTGAATATGAGTTTAAACTGGTTGATTTGAAGATATTTAATTACAATGTGGAACCATTTATCATGGAGACAGAAGAAAAAAAAGTATATTATGTCATTGATCCATCAAATGATCAGTGGTAAATTGTTTTGAAAGGAAAAAGATACCATTCGGGTGATGGGGATGATACTGATAATGTTAGTTATTTATATAATCCCTATTCATGTATTACACAATTTACGGATTATTTCAATGAGTATAAGACAAACACAGTGCATGAAGTATGTAATGATAATGATGAAGGCATGTGGGGAGACACTAAATTAGTCTTCTAATTTTTATGGTAAATATTTATATTTTGTTACTTTTTTTGAAACATAAAAATGCATCCCTCTTTTTTCACTTACTTATTTCTAAATATTCAGTTTTCTAATGATATGAAGGCACACAAAATTTCATCACACTTTCTAGTAGCAATGTTAGATACAAATTGAGAGGATCAGTTACTGAGTTATATCTTTTTTACATATTATTAATTATTTATCAATATAATTATTTAAGGAAATAAAGTAGTTAATTTCAAAATTGTTTTTGAAGGAGTACTGATGCGTCCACGATGGAGGAGACTTCTCCTTTTACTACTAAAAAAGAAAGTTATCAAGTTGGTAAACAAGGTATTACACATTTACCAAAACTATCACTTTATCTTGATGATGACAGAGTACAGATTCGTTTTTATGATGATAATAATGCAATTGGCCCAAATGAAGTTCAGTTTGACAATTATAGAGCGATGTAGAGCCGTTGCAGGATTAGTATTTTATATCTTGATTGGATGTCAGTGGACAACATGGAAAAACAACAGCTTTGGGTGGTCATGATGGTAAACTATCTTAATTGATTTATTTTATCACTTTTTTTAATATTATGTTTTTTAAATGACATATTTAAATTATTCAATTTCAGATGACATTCAATTTTGAGGAAACCAAAGAAATTAGGAAAATACATATCTCTTTAGAGGCGGTTCGATGGGGAGATTTTAAAACAAAACTCACAAAAAAATTATGTTTTTTGAATGGGACTGGTTGAAAACCCATGCCTCAAGTATCCATTTATAGATGAAAACACATGGAAGCGATTTATTGACATTCATAATGAAGAAAAATTCAGGTATGATAATTATTTTATATTGTAAAATTTATTATATATTTTTCTTATTACATAATAGTTTATTTTTATATAACATGACTCTAAGAGATCTCATTAAGAGATCCAGTTGAAAAATGTATACCCTCATACTTTATCACATGGAGGGTACTGATATTTAGAGTAGAAAATGATTGAAGAAAAAATTGAAACATTATGAGCTAGATCTAGTAGTGGTTTAGAATAGGTCCAGTTTGGTCCTCCATCTCCTCCCACTAGACATGAAAAATGGAAACGAGAAAGAAGAATAAAAAATGAATAGTATCTTACAGAGGAAGCTAATAAAGTAGCTGATAAAATTTTAAGTAAATAATATTTATTTGTTATAATTTTTCATATTTTATAAATTATAAACACTAATATAACTTTTTTATTTTTAATTTCAGAATGAACATCAGGAGAATGAGACACATGGCTCTTTTATCTCTGAGGGTAGGATGGAAATACAAGCCACTGCTTTGGGAAAGGCAGAACACCGTGGCCGTGTTAGAGGATATCGGGATGGTGTTATTATTCAGATGATTTTTGGCAAGAGTAAGTAATCAAGAGACCTAGAAATAGAATCCTTGAAAGCAGAGATGAAAGATATGAAACAGTCTATGGGTGATAAAATTCAAGTAGTAGTATAGAAAGATTTGTTAGAACACATGGAAAGACAGTCACAGTCTGCGCAACCTTCCCAGGTATATTATTTATTTATCATCAATTTTTCTATTTTATAAATTATAAACACTAATATAACTTTTTCAGCTTTCTCAGTCTACTCACCTAGACCACCCTTCCTGATCTGCCTACCCCGCCTCGTATGAGTATCCATCCCAGGTATATTATTTATTTGTCATTTGTTTTTCTATTTTATAAATTATAAACACTAATATAAATTTTCCATTTTTCATCCTTTTCAGCCTGCTCACTCGGACTACCCTGCCCCATCTGCCTACCCTTCTCCATATGAGCAGCCTTCCCAGGTATATTATATATTTCGTATCAATTTTTTTTATAAATTATAATCACTAATATGTTTTTTTCATTTTTCGGCCTTTCCAGCCTACTCACCCAGACTACCCTACCCCATCTACCTACCCTGCCCTATATGAGAAGCCTTCCTAGGTATATTATTTATTTGTCATCAATATTTCTATTTTATAAATTATAAACACTAATATAACTCTTCTATTTTGCAGCCTTCCCAGCCTGCTCACCCAGAATACCCTACCTTATATGCTTACGCTGATTCTCCACCACCTCACTCAGACCATAATGTTTATTGTGAGTTGTTTACTAGAGATCCTCACATACATATTGTTGCGTTAGGACTCATGCATTTTTTGGTTATTCTGTACACCACCAGCCTATGAATATGGGTTAGGTTAGAGTATCAGTACTCGATATTGTAGATCCTAATGCTCTACTACCATTTCCTACCATGGAGATCACCAGAGTTGGGGATTTTTTTTCATTTTTTACTTTTGCCAACTGGTTTGCTTCATTATATTTCATATGAGGTATGTGTTTTTTTAAATATTAATTTTGAATGATCCAAATTTAATTATAATGTTTTCTAACATTCAACTTGTATATGATTACCTGAAAGCAATAGAAGCTGCACAAATGAAACAAAATGTTCAAGAATAATCGACTGTAGATACTTCAGATATTTCTTATGGTATACAAAGATTATCTCAGACATCTTCTTCATTAAATTTTATCTATGAGTTTCTGATAACGACCTATATATGTGGAAGATAGTATCCATTGAGATTACTCAAAGAAGATATCATGAATCTAGTAAATTTTGAAGATCTTGGCCTGAATGTGGTGCAGTTGTTTACCATGTAAGTAAACTGACATTTGAAGTTGTTTTAATTTTATAAAATATGGTTTTAAATTGACAAACTATATTTTTTTCAATTAGGTATCTACACAAACTTATTTTAAAAATTAAAGTACATACATTTATGGTCTTATAGAATTATAATTCATTTCCATAGAAGTGGAATATGTGATGAATCCTGATAGAGTTGCATGTATGTGTGATAGATTATGACATATGATGATTCAGTTTTGGTTTCTACCATTTCTTGATAAGTAAGAAAAAAAAAACATAATTATGAATTAATGATCATTATAGTGTCATTAATTGTGAACTTTTTGTATTGTAGGGGAAATTGGATGTTAGGCACATTGTTCCCTAGTGAATGCACTCTATATTGGTTTGGCTCCTTATTAGGGAATTCTCATAAAATATTTTCCACCTTATTAGAAATGTAAGTTTTTTTATAAGATCATTATTTTTAATTATCATTGTTTAGATATGTATTATTAGTACATATATATGAAAATGCAATTCATGGAAAAAATTTAACAAGGAATACAAGTTGATAAAGACACCAAATAAAATAAAATATGTGTAAGTACAAGTAATTAATTTTGATATTAGAATTTGTTCTATTTATTTGTTATATATTAATATTTATTAAAAGCTTAATGTTTTATAACTGTAGTGTCATCATCGATAGGGAAATTTTGAATGTGGTTATTATATTCTATGATTCATGTATGAGATAATCACAACTGGGAAAACTACTGACTTTGATAAGGTTAGTTGAATTAATTTTTTTATTTTTTCTTCAATATTATTTTATTTTTTTATCTCATATCATTCAATGTTATTGTAGGCATTCAATGATTCACAATCTTATTCCAAATATGATATGACCCAAATTCAATCAACTTTTGGGAACTATTTGTTAAGTCTGATTAGAATTTGAGGTATGTATATTGTAATATTTGAAAATAATATTACATATGGGTTCAAAAAACTAACTCTTTTGATATATTAGCTGTTTGAACCTACTAATAATCAAATTAATGCTTCAACAATAACCAATAATGAGCATTACATAAATTCCATGTATGTTTATTATAATTCTATTTCATTTTGAAAGTGTAATATTCTGAATTTTCTAAAAAAAATTTTGTTACTTTCAACATAGGGTTTTTTGTCTATGCTTGGTATTTAAAAGAATAAATAATCAATCAACCATATGCTGAGAGGCTATGTACTATTCAAGCTAACATGAACTCATGTCGTACCTGCTACAACTCTATTCCAAAAGGATAAAAAAGACATTAGAACTGACAAAAAACAATCCAAAAGTGAATTAAACATATTATATGGTGGCCTTAAGGCATTGAGTATTGAGTCAGGACACAATGATGAACATGGTAAAAATTTACATTAGAATTTTTAGGGAATCCAACATCCAATATGGTTTCAGGGGATACACATGCACATTAGTTACCATATTAGAAAACGTATTTCAAGGCCACACACACACAGACATACCACTATGCATACATCCTATTATACATCTATTATAAGAAATGTACATACACTCAACCATGATGGGATATCAACACACACATAAAAGGAAAAAATCACCAATTTGAAATGAGAAATGAAGATCTTCCACCGAGTATATTCATTAGCCATCTCATTCTCAGCCTAATTTTCTAATCATCCATTGTAGCATAGTTTACCATCAAACAATCACATTCAGCCTTAACCACAGATTCCACATTGCCGAAAATGGCATATTCTTCCAACATTCGACACTAGAATTCATTGAGTTCTCTCAAGTGCCTCGACATTGTATTTATCAATTTTATAAGATTTATTGATGCATTTATATTTAACTGGAATCCATGTAAATATTATCAGTGACTCAAATGTATTTTCTAATTTATAATACAAATGCATACATAATTTTTTGATTAACTAGACAAAAGTATGTAAGTTCTATATTTTTATTGAATGATAAATGCTGTTTGATTATTGTGTATATTGTGTTTTTTACAGGGGTTTCGATTTAATTGGAATTGTATTTTTTCTGATTTTTCTAATTTTTTTAACTTACAGAATCATTTATTTTACAAACCGATGATATTTTTTTTTTAAAATGTTTTACAGTGTCAGTTTTATAAAAAACTGACGCCAAAAATTGGTTATTAGCATGTGTTTATTTAATAAACCAATGCCGAAATGCTCAAAGAAAATGATTTTTGTTTTTGGTTTTATAGAAATGATGCTGAAGATACTATTTTTTACATCACCTTTATAGACGTTGGTTAAAAACTGACGTTAAAATGTGTTTTTTCACTAGTGGCATAAGAGTTTTTTGTCTGCTATTTCTATTGAGCCGAATGATTTTCTCCTATTGTTGACCTTCCTATTTTTGTTCAAAACTTTCTTGATGTTTTCTCAGACGACTTCTCTAATATTCCTCAAAATATAGAGGTGGAGTTTACAGTTTACCTAGTGCCAGGTATACAGACGATATCAATATCTTCTTATCGAATTGAATCATTAGAGCTGAAAGAGATCAAGATTAAATTGGATGACCAGTTGGGAAAATGTTTTGTCACACCTAGAATTTTCCTTGGCAATCCCTTGTGATCTTTGCCAAGAAAGCAGATGGTTCACTTTGGTTGTGTGAGGACTATAAGAAGTTGAATTATGTAAGAATTTATAACAACAATCCTTTTCCTTGTGTGGATGAAATTTATGATCAGTTAAAAGAGGAAAAGTGGTTTTCAAAGATTGATCTTCTATCAGGTTATCATCATCTTAGAGTTAGGAAGCCTGATATACCAAAGATAAACATCAGGGGAAGGTATGGACATTTTGATTATATTGTGATGCCTTTTGGTGTGACTAACTCTCATACATTTTTTTTTGGCTTAGATGAATTAGATATTCCATCAATATATTGACACGTTTTTGGTAGTTTTCATGGATGATATTCTAGTATATTCAAAATCCAAGAGTGAGCATGATCAAAATCCCAGTTTGGTTCTAGAAATTTTGAGAAGTCACCGTTTGAATAGAAAACATTCGAAATATAGTTTCTGGATTCAATAAGTGATGATCCTAGGGCAAAAAATTTCCAAACATGTCTTATTAGATGAACCTAGGAAGATAAAGGATTTCTTGTCATGAAAAGAACCACATAATGTATTTGAGATACAAAGCTTTGTTGATCTTGCTGAATAATACCAACAGTTTGTTAAGGATTTCTCTAAGATAGAGACACCTTTGACTTCTCTTACTAGGAAATAAGTGAAAGTCAAATGGGATGCAGAGTGTCTGTCTTCCTTCGATGAAATAAAATTAAATATGATAACAGATCCTATTCTGATCATACATGAGGATGGTAAAGGGAACAAGGTGTTTTGTGATACTTCTCATGACTGTTTGGTATGTGTTCTTAATGCAGGATGACCATTTGGTATCTTATTGATCATTTCAGCTTCTAATGTATGAGGGGAATTACCCAACTCATGATTTAGAGCTTGCTGCAGTTATGCATGAACTTAAATGTTTGCAATAATGTCTTTTCGGAGAGAGGATCATGGTCTTTTCTGATCATAAATGTTTGATCTATATCTTTTATAAAAAAACATGAATATCAAATAGAGATGATGGGGAAAATACCTTCAGACGTCTGAATTCGATATCTACTACACCATGGGGAAGGGGAATGTCATTATAGATGCTCTTAGAAGGAATGTACCATCATAGGATGTTCTAGAATCGAAGTAGGAGTGGAACCTTATTGGGATTTTCTCTCAATTGCACCGGGATGATCAGAAGGATGTCTCATGTATGGTTCTAACCAATAATCAGTTTTCATCATCTCTCATGGAGTATATTTGGTAGTGTTAGTAGTAGGAGGATGATTCTAGTAAAGTTTAGGAATGAATTTATGGTGGGGAGACCATTTTTGTTTGGTCTCTCTCATCGGATGGTATGATCTACTTAGGGAAGCGGGTTATCAACCCAACAACAGTGATGATATATTACTTGTTTAATTATAAGATCTCTTAGGGGGATGTTCATCAAGGCCCTATAAATATGTATTATGGTAAGAGACGATGATTTTGGTGGCCAGGTATAAAGCATGAAATTGTAGATTATGTTTCCCACTATTACACCTACCAAAAAATAAATGTAGAGCACTTGAAACCCTCTGGTTTACTTCATACTCTTACGATTCTAGTCTAGAAAAGGGATGATGTATCCATGATTTTTTTGTTCGATTACCATGAACTCCCATGGAGACTAATGCTATTAGGGTATTTTTTTGATCGGTTGATGAAGTTTTCTCATTTCATTCCGATAAAGGATACCACTATGGTTAGAGATCATGGTAAGCTGTATGTGTAGGAGATTGTGAGGTTATGTGGGAGTACTTATGTTATTGTTTTGGATAGGGATCCTAGGATTAGATCTAGGTTCTTTAGGAGTCTCCAAGAGGAAATGGGATCTCAAGTAAAGTTGATCACAACATACCATCCACAAATATACGGTCAAATGGAGCATGTGATTTAGATCGTAGAGGATATAATTCATGCCTATGTCTTGGATTTTAGTGGATCATAGGATAACCACTTGGGACTGGTTGAGTTTGTTTACAACAAAAATTATTATCCTTTAATAAGAATTTCTCCCTTCAATTTATTCCATGGTAATCCATGTAGATCAACTCTTTGGGGGATGGATATTAGAAAAGTATCTTTAGTTGGACCATGTTTAGTAGATGAGACCTCATTAATGATTTAGTTTGTACATTGATGTCTGGTTACAGATCATAGTCAAAACAATAATATGTGGATTGGCAGAGTCATCCTCTAGAGTTTTACATTGGTGACTGGGTTTTTCAGATAGTTTCTCCTTGGTTGGGTCATCATCGGCTTGGAAATTTGGGAAATTTGGATCCAGGATATAATATACTCTTTAAGGTCACTGAGAGACTCGGGAAGGTTTCTTATCAATTAGAATTTCTAGTTTAGTTGATAGTTATTCATGATGTTTTCCACATATCTCATCTCAAGAAGTACCATCCTGATCCCACACATTCTTAGTTGGGAAGAAATTTATTTGGAGTTAGATGTTTCTATTTTGGAGAAACTAGTTGACTTCATTGGATCTTATGTGAAAGTATTTCATGGAAATTCAATTTCATTGGCAGAGTACTATGGAAACACATATCATATTCTCACGATACTTGGGAATGCGAGTTGTTTAAGAGGGAGTAGTGAACTAATTTTTTATAGGGATTACATCTTTCACATGACTTCCCAGGGATGGAAAGTCATTATAGCAGGGAGTTTGTAATAGCCCCTTATTGATCTATCAGGTACATATTTAACCTCATCAGGGTTTTTCTTTTCTCATTTTCTGTATAGGGTTGACAAATAAATAAGAGGATACCTATAATGGTGAAGTCATAGATTTTCTGGAATCTCATATTTAATCGTCTTTTTCTACATGCTGTAAGAAGATTTCATGCAGTAAAACTAAGTTACATGACATGTAAGAGTTTCTAGATGTAAGTTGTTAAAGGCTTTATTCTGTGAAAGGTTACATGACATAAAGAGATGTTTCACGTCTTGAATGATTTTAATAATGTATTTTTAATATGAGGAGATATATTTCTCGGCGTACTTAAGCACTATGGATTTTATGACATGTAAAGGAGTTACACATCATGTAATTCGCTGAGAAAAGAAGTTTTAGGGTGTCATTCGAGTATTGGGTGACCATTCAGTTACCAATATTCCTTTTCTATCGACCTATACTTCCACTTCAGTGGTTTTTAGAGACATTGTTACATCCTGATTGATCTATTCGGTATTCAATCTTCGTTGCGGTTGTGGTACATCACTCCGGGTAATTGATCCTTTCGATTCATCATTTCCATTGATCTCAGTTTCACCCTTGGGTTTTATTATCAGATCTCATGATTTAAATTGGTGTTTTTATTGTCTTCTTCCAATATCCATTATGTGATCTCATTCTGGAGGCCGTCGCATTGCTAGTTGTGGTGCAGCGGGTGTTCGTTCTTGAGGTATATGGGTTTCCTCCTTTCCATCGACCCCCTTTTTTCTAAATTGGATCAACCTTATGATGTGGTTTATATTCTAGGTATTTAATAGATATTTCATGTTTAAATTATTGGTGGATCCATTTGTTGGAGTGTGCGGCTTGAGTTTTTGGGTAGGTGGTTCCATCTCAAGCCTATGTTAATGAACCTTATTGTTCTTGTTTTGTAAATTGATTTATAAAAGGAATTTTCATGATTATTTTGTGTGTGTTAAAATGATTCTTTAAATAATAACAGTTTTTACTAGTTGGTGATAAATGTAAGGAAAAGTGGTATTTTCAAAGCACTAAAATGAATTGTGAAAATGTTCACTTGGGTTACCTTGGGTACTTAGGTAAAAGGTTTAGCGTGAGGCCATTATCCATGTTTTGTGATTATCAAGAGGTTTTATCAAAGGGGTTTCTGCTTTTTTCCTAGACCTTTTTCTCTATGGGACTGATATTGACACTGGGGGGGGGGTGTTACTCATGGTGTTCTCCTCTATTTCTTAGTCCTTTGTTCTAGGAACCAGATTGTACAGTTGATTGATTGTGGTATGAGAATTCTGCTTATCTAACCTATAGTGATTCTTGGTTCTCATATTTGTTCTATTTTTTATTTCATTGTTTTTCTATTATAGCCTTGATACACACTGTTATACTTGAAAAAGATGATATAGAAAATAGGATTTGAAATTGATATACATGATTTTGTTTTAGAACTATGGTAAAATGGAAAATGTTTACCATGTTTTCTATGGAACTTATTTACTATATATCATCACATGTTTTAATTAGAATGAGAATACATGAATTTTTATAAAGAGACTTATTATGAAACACCTGGGTGGGATCCTATTGATCCTGTTAGCTGACACCGTGCACACTTCTTCGGTGATGAGTAGACATTTTTATGTCATCTATTGTAAGGAAAGGGAAGGCACTGTAGTGAGTCAACTAGGTTTAGTGTTGGATGGGTTGGGTAGCTTGTGGTGATGTGGTGGGAGTTCATCCACTTTATCACATGGATTAACTTGTTGGTTCTGGTCCTTTGCAGTAGGAATCATCCTTTAGAATTTTGGTTACTTTTAATATTTCTTTATTTCAAGTTGCTTCTTATAGTTATGTAATATATTTATTAATCTTTCAATGTCTCTTTCTTTTCCATGTGTATATATATGCCAAGTGTTTGTACAGGTTAGGTGGAATCATTCCCTCTGGTTTTTTGTTCGATGCTCGGGTTCTTGTCACTAACCTTTGGGGATCGGTAATACCCTTTGGGTATGTGGAATATTGGGTGGGGTTCCAATTATGAGGGTAACCTTGGTCATTTCATTACACTTGTGTTGTGCCAACAGATGTTAGCACATCCATGGGTGCATGGGGTGCACACATGGATAGTCATTCAAACGATGATGACACTTAAGATCAATGCTTACCTTGAACTTAAATTTCTCAAATGGTTTCACCTATATTTCCTCTACCTCCTCCCAAATTTTTTTATTAATTTCTAAATGGTGGTATAATGTTTTAAATAAAATCAACGGTGTACTTTAAGGTTTGTCACATTTGGAATTTTTATATGAGTTATGGAAGCTTGATAGTGTAAATTCCCATTTTGAACATTCCGATTTGTGGTGCGATTTATCTTAGTTTTTGGAAATGGTTTTATATATGGATTGAGTTTGAAATGATGAAGGCCTGATTGGTATTTTATAGTGTTTGGTAAAGGAATGTGGCTTTGGGAAATACAAATGCTTGGTTAGAAACATATTATGATTGAGAAATGCTTTAAAATCTTATATGATGTGACAGATTGGTTGGCAATTGTGAATTGATTATTGTGATATGGGAACCCCTAGGGAGTATTTCCTATGAGTGGTTTATTGAATAGGTGATGTCAGTGTTTAGGGTAGAAAAGTGTGGTGGAGTTAGGTAGGATGAGTCAAGTGTGAGAGGGCCTCCTCCTTTTACCAGATATTTTTTTTACCATGGGTTTATAGGGTGTCATTAGAGGGTCGAGAGATGGTTTCTTATCAACATCGATTAGACAGGTTGGTACTGCTTATATGTTTTAGAGGCTAGGTGGGTAGTTCCACTAGATTTGTCACGACCCGTCCTCGGGGCCCGTGTCGTGACTACCCCAAGCCCGCCTTCCATAGGCCAGGGGCTGGCGACTAGCACCAAAGGCGTAAAATCCCGATAACTGGGAAGGCATTGCCTTTATAAAAGAAAACAAGCACCACAGAGTACAAGCGGAAGAAGTAAACACTAAGTAAAAACTGAGTACAACAGTAAGTGTGGAAAGTAAAAAGGGGCAAGAAATACAAACCCAACTGTAAAGTACAACTCTAAAGGGAAAACAGCAACTGAAAAGTAAAGCTGCTACGCCGAGCTGTCCACTGGAAATCCCACCTGAAGGGTGGGTACAGATAGCTCCTCTGCTCCTCAGGTCCCACCGTCCGCTCCGAGTATGTCTCGCCCAGTGGTCAACCTCTGGGTACCGCCTCGTCGTCACGTCCACCTCCGGGTACTGCCTCGTGGTGAGGTCCTCCTCCGGGTACCATCTCTTCGTATAGTCCACCTCCAGGTACTGTCCAGTCCTCGAACACTCGGCTTCTGTCAGCACTGCCCGTCGTCTGCAACCAACACAACGAGGTGCGGGCATAGCCCGTGCAGGGGTGAGTATAACGATACTCAGTAGGGACCCCGAGACCCTCAAGGTCTCACTAAATCCAATAAGGATATCCACAAAGAAGATCTCAACAGATAAACTCTACTTAGGTATATGCCCATTCATATACCTAAGTTATCAAGTAACCCATCTCAATCATTAGGAAATACAAGATTATGAAATCAACGGATAACCACAACCCAGGTATATGCCCATAAATATACCTAAGTTATCAAGTGACCCATCTCAATCATTAGGAAACACAAAGATTATTGACTCAGCTCAAACCAGGATTTTCATTATCGAAGCCGTAACTGCTGAAGAGTTCCGTATCTGGAGTGTACAGTTGTCCTGTCACGACTCCGAGGTACTGCTCACTAATCCTAAGACTGCTGAAGAACTCCACCCATCGAGTACTGCGGGCCAGCTGCTACAACCAAGCTCTCCCATGTGCCGCTACAACCAAGCGCACCTCTATCGTGGGTCTGCCGCTACAACCAAGCGCTCCCATGTGCCGCTACAACCAAGCGCACCTCTGTCGTGGGTCTGCCGCTACAACCAAGCGCTCCCATGTGCCGCTACAACCAAGCGCACCTCTGTCGTGGGTCTGCCGCTACAACCAAGCGCTCCCATGTGCCGCTACAACCAAGCGCACCTCTGTCGTGGGTCTGCCGCTACAACCAAGCGCTCCCATGTGCCGCTACAACCAAGCGCACCTCTGTAACACACCGAGTCGTTCGATCAGCAGTCGTCGGGTCTCAGCCAGCTACACGGTCTCCATACTCTGCACGCTCGTCACTGGGAGGGTCCGCTCCACGAGCTACAGGTCGATACTCCAAGTATCTCAAAGTCCCACGAAGAAGTATCTCAAAGGACGGCCACATCATAGGGGTCTCAACGCAAAAGACGGCGCGTCAATCAGACGCCCGGTCTGTGAGTTATTAGCCTTTTCGTCCCAGGGGCCCGGTTGGTTTCGTGAGCGAACCAAACCCGGCCGTATCTCAACTATACCCCGAACTCTCATAGGGAATACTCATAGGGGCCGTTTCTCAACGCGATCACCAACGCCGCTGACGGTTCGTCAAACGGACGTTCTGTCAGAAAGATATCAGCTTTTCCGTTCCAGGGGTCCGGTTGGATTTCGGTGTGATCCAACCCGGCCACTATCCATCTGCATCCAAAACTCGGGTGGAGGATGTCAAAAGTTCCGTATCGTCAACAGGAACTCAACGCAACAGACGGCGCGTCAATCGGACGCCCGGTCTGAGAGTTATTGGCTTTTTCGTTCCACACCCACCCTGGGAAACTTCCCAGGAGATCACCCATCCCGATCACTACTCTAGGCCAAGCACGCTTAACTACGGAGTTTTAACCACGTAGGCTCCCGAAAAGGAAGGTGCACCTTGAGTATAGTATACCGAAACGACCGTCTCGATCCAAGGATCGCGTAGCCGCTGACGACGAGTCGTTTGGAGGCACGTAGCCCAAGATACGAGCATTTGACCAAACCGCTCGGTAACAGGGGTTTCGGGCTCGGGCCGTCCCAGCCCGAGACCCCCCGGATGGCCCGAACCGGGTCGACCCACCCCGGACGGGGTCGACCCGGCCCGGCACAGCTCGGCCCGGCCCGGCGAGGCGAACCGGCCAGGCGCGCCGGTTCGGCGCAAGGCAGCGCGCTGCCAGCTGGGCCGAAGGCCGAGCATGCTGGAAACGTGGGGCCGCCTGCCCCCTTTGTGAAACCAGCCCCCCTCATAATGGGGGGCCAAATAACTGCCCGGGGGAATTAAATTCCCCCGGTTTCCACCAACCCGGCCGGCCCGACCTGGCCGCCCGACTTCTTGTCAACAGGACCGGCAAGGGCCGGTCCTCTTCCGTCTTCCGGCACCGGCGGCCCGGCTGGCCGCCAGTCATCACGATCCACCGCGGCCCAGAACCGGCCGCGGCCTTAGTCGTCCGGCGCGGTGCGACGGCACCGCGCCCCTCCGCCGCGGCCCCGCTCTGGCCGCGGCGTCTTCGGTTTCCTTCGACGCGGCGCGACGACGTCGCGTTCATGATAATTCTTTCCACGGCGCGGCGCGACAGCGCCGCGCAATAATTTCCGTGTGATTCCCGCGTGGTGCGACGGCACCACGCTATCTCGTTTCATCCGCAAGAAATATTCAAGAACAAAGGAGGGGGGTTCGGCCGTGTTTGTGCGGTCCGTCCCCCCTCTCGTTAGACGATAACACTTAAACGTTCATCCTCAAGTTTGTCATGCTAGAACCAAGAACGGAAAATTATTAAATAAAGCAACAACAAACCCCTACCTCGCTTTTCGTTATGTGTTGACGAAGTCGCAGAAAGGCGGCGGCGATTCGTCGACATCGGAAAAGAGAAGCCGTTGACGACGTCAGCGTTCTTCGTGAAAGGCGCTCCTTTCTTTATTCCGGAAGGAGTGGGAAGGAGGCATCCAAGAAGGGATCGACGTTGGAAACTTCACGTTCTTCTTTGGAAAATGCATTCTTCATCGAGAAGACGTTTTTCCATGTTTGGAGATGTCCTTCGTGTTCTTCGTCGAGGGTGGAATTCTCTTCAATTCTTCCATGACTCTATCACAAAGATTTAGCCAACCCCAAACAATAAAACAACACACCTTATTATAGTGATAGCTTAATGAATTCAAAATAATTCAAATTCATTAAGTTACATCCTTCATTAATGGGTGGAGAGGCTCCAAAATTAATGAAGGTGGAAGTGAAGAGTCACATTTAATTGGGGGGGGGGGGGGGGTTCAAGGGAGTTAAGGAGTTTAAGGAGTTAGGAATTTGAGGCGTTTTAGCACATTAAGTGCAAGGGAGTTTAAGGGGGGTAGAAGAGAGTTAAGGGGAAGGTGAAGGGTTGGGGATCGTGTGGGCCCCACCTCACCTTAATCCTCACTTGGTTAGTTAGGAA
The DNA here is from genome assembly GCA_963277665.1 of Viscum album. Taxonomy (NCBI): domain Eukaryota; kingdom Viridiplantae; phylum Streptophyta; class Magnoliopsida; order Santalales; family Viscaceae; genus Viscum; species Viscum album. The sequence continues at coordinate 1,574,052,456 of OY728161.1, read as the reverse complement.
CTTGTGATTCCACCCCAACTTCCACACTTAGGATATAACCACTTAAGAAGATAAATAAAATTTGTAACACAAATTTTATTTTTCTTTACACTTAAACCACAACCTTATTAAACAACTGCTCCCAAGAAAACGCAACTCCAGGAAAGGCATTCCTAAGCAAAAACCGGCGCTACGGTTCCATCAGTGCCCTCAGAATTTGATTCCGAGCACCGGTTCAAAAGTTAGAAATTCCCGCTCGTTCGTTCACTGAACGTACCCGAGCCAAACTTCGGAAATTGATTCTGGGCACACCGGGCCTTGGAATCAGGCGCTGTCAGAAACTGTGTTCTTGTAAAATTCCAAAGAAAATTTAGAAAAAAATTTCCTTGAAATTTCCGGGTCTTTACAAGATTGGCAGTTAGAACGGCTAATTGGTTATTGATTTTGGAGATGCACCATATGCGGATTGGAGAGTCTGACCCATTTACATCCATGGATCACTCTAGAGATGTTTAAGAAATTCCCGTGGATATATATATATATGTTCTTGTTTATATTTTATTGTATCTTTTTTCCTATTCAAACTGCTGATTTATTTTTTTAATGGCTTGGTGTTTCTCTAGATTTAAGATTGAGGTTTTGGTTTAAAAATGCTAATCTATTTTAAAAATAAATATATTGTGTGAATCACTTGAAAAAGGGAATGTTGTGTTTATTTATTAAAGTGAGAAAAAACTATTTTTATACATATATTTGAATCTAGTGTTTTGTGGACTGTTTCGAAAAAGGAAATGTATGGATTCTGTGGTGGTTTCCTATTGAGCTATCGTAAGATCACACCATACTTGTTCCACTTGGCGTCGGTAGACCCGATCTATTTTGTATGTGAAGGTTTCTGTTTCTATTGCTTGTAGTTGGAGAAGCTTGGTCTTATGGTTGGTGGTGACCAAAAGGCCATGTGGAGATATTTTGGGTGTGGTTCAGTTTTTTTTTGTTTTCTATTTCTATTTTTTCAGCAGTTGTTGTTGTATCAAGATTAGTTGTTCGTTTATTTGAGATTCAATTATTGTGGGTTCTTCTTCTTATTCAGTTTATTTATTTGATCATGGTTTATTGGGATAAATTTGTCCAAGTGTAATTATTTTATGCCCGATACTAGTTGTGAGCCCATGGGGATTGTAAACGCCTTTAAGGACATGTCTAAGACCAGGTTAGATTTCACGTTGGATGGCATCCCGACTTGGTTCATGACAGATCGAGACTCACCACCCCCAACCAACTGTCAACTAAGACACACACCACCACCATAAATCCCCAAATCAAGAGGCTTCTAGGGATAAGACCCGAGTTGATGTGGGGTTATGGGTAGCCTTAACCACCAGGTCAGGACCCCTATTGCTTTATATATACATATTTTTAATTATTAATATATAAATATATATTTATATAAATATAATTTCTAAAATAAATAAATTATAAATGAACATTAATTGTTAATAATATTATTACTAACAATTTATTATAAATTAACCTTAATTGTCAATTTAATTAATGTTTTTATATATATATATAAATATTTATTTATTTATATTTATGAGTCACATTGAGAACCATGTATAAAAACCCATGGTCCCAAAAATTTACTAGAAAAGGAAAGTACACATGAAAAGGAGAAGAAGAGAACATAGGAGGAACATGGCACGAATAGTTCCACAATAAAACAAAGGTTCAAACAACAATCACCATCCTTTATACCTGACACCCCTCCCTCGAGAGCCACCCTAAGCTAGGTGCCTACCTCCTTTCCATTTCTTATGGGCTTTTCCAAGTTTCATCATGATCATCCATTCCCAATAAAACTTTCTCATCATGAGATTCATTGCCCCCGGTGTCATCTTGAATGAAGACATGATCTTGATTTGCACCAACCTTAAAAATTTTCGTTCTAACCTTATTTATATTTATATCATATATATATTTATATTATTAAAAAATTAATATATTTTAAAATATATTTTAATAATTATAAATATGTATATATATATATATATATTTAAAATATATAGTTAGAATATATATATATAAATATAAATATAAAATTAGTGAAAACACACACGTACACATATGTATTTAAAATATGTAATAAATTATATTATTAATAATTTATTATATTTGTTGGAATATATATATATATATATTCATTATTATATTTATAAACACATATTTACTATTCCTTAAATATATTTAAAAATATAATATGTTTTTAATAATATAAATTATTATATATTTTAAATATATATATATATATATATTTATAAATATAATTAATTATTAATAATATAAATAGAAATATAATTATATAAATATATATATATAAATAAATCAAGTGGATAATGAAGTCTTTCAAATAGTTCCAACGGAAACAAGTTTTCCATCTAATTCACCTATGGTTTCTGATCACAAATTTTCTAAGAATGTCACATAGGTTAATAGTTTTGGAGCACTTGCATCGCTTACTGATGATGTCATCCACCTATATACTGACATGCTTGATGATGAAAATAATGGTCATGATGCAATGTTGCACTAGAAAACCTGAAGATAGGGTAGACATCTAAAAGGTCAAGGCAGGGGTGGCTGAGATGATGCAACTCGAGGATGTGGGTGAATTCTGTCTTCTAGATCCACTCATCTCACTCCAGAATAGGTAAAGATCAAGGAGAAGTACATTTCACTCTCTAATCAGAGGAGTTCACCTCCCGAGTGGGAGACTACTGATGATGATGGTGATTCTAGTTATGACTCGGATCATGACTATGGTGATGCTTCAGTTGTGTTCATTCATTATGGATGTGGTCTTCTTTTTAGTTGACCCCAGTCATCTTTCATACACTTGTTTCCTTTTCATTATTTTTAATAATATGGGGTTTGACCTCAAACATTTTTGGTATATATATAAATAAACCACATTTAAATAGAAAATTTAGTTTTAATTATAATAAATTATTAATAATAAAATTAGTAATAATTATGTTCTATTTATATATATACAAATAAATAAATAAATTAATATTTAATTAATTAAGGTATATTTATAGTTAATTATTTATATAATTAAACCTTATATTTTAAATTCAAATAATATGGTTTATATATATATATAACTAAATTTAATGAGGTTTAATTATATAAATATAAACAATTTTAATAAGATTTATTTATATATATATATAATAAATGCATTTAATAAGGTTTATTTATATATGTAAATAATTATATATAAAATTATATCTTTTAAATATAATGTTGATTTATATTTAAATATTTATATATAATTATAAATATAAGGTTTATTTAAATATATAATTTGTTTGTGAGGTGTGTGTGTTTAATGTTTTTGTACCCCAAAACACCTAATATAATATTAAATGTATAATTATATAAATAAATTATTTTAATATATGGTTTAATTAATAAATTAAATATATATATTAAATTTTTTTATTTATACATAATTATATAAATGTAAATAAACCTAATATTTTAATTTTAATAAGGTTTATTTATATAAATAATTATATATAAATTTATACATCTATATAAATAATTATATATATGGTTTATTTAATTATATAGTTAAATAATTTTTATTTATAACAATATAAATATAGATTTATAATTATATAATTATAAATATAATTATAAATAAATTCAAATTTTTAAATACAAACCAGAAAAGTGGAGGCCACGTAGAAGCTCCATGTCCCCATAAATTTATTATAAAAAACCACAAGTAAATGAAAAAAGGTTTAGGGTAAAACTGACAGATACCACCAAAAAAATATAGAATAACATAGATCATCCTTTATTTATACCACCATATCCAAGACATCCTCCCCAGCCTCTTGATTTCATTCCCATCCTCCATTGCATCAGGGTGTTCCACACACCACCATGATCATTTGTATCCACTAGTTAGTCAATAACATTAATGTTTTGTTTTATAGTTTGGTCAACTTCTAGAGTCACAAGATCAACATCAACCTCTTTATCACCTTTATAAAGGTTCCTTTCATTCAGAATGTCTTCATTGGAGAGCTGCTCTGTCTGTAAGTCCTTGATTCCATCCTTCTGGATCAAATTTTAGGCATTAATCACATGAGTTGTTGATGTTTTTAGCTTTTTTCTCCATGCTCTCCTTGTACAAATCACCAAAATCTATAGAGTTAATAGAATCTAATATAGTGAAAAAATTGTGCTTCGCGGCACCAATTTTGGGTGTAACCACATTCATGTTATATATTTCTAAAATAAATAAAAAAAATCTAGCATAAGATTGAAGGCAATGAAAGATACAATATGATTTTTTTAATTTTGTGAAAAGAATAAAAACAGATAAATGTGATCTTTATGATAATATCAAATAGACACCTGATCAAAATTATTCATAATGAGAAACAAACCAAACATTATGAAGACTAAAATAAAATAGAAGAAACCTAACCTGGATAAATACTTCCCAAGAATATAACAACTCAAAATTACATTCACTATCTAGAGAGACTTTAACATTATCTTAAGCAGTGACATGATGTTTTTCATGATAAATCATCAATGTTTGTCCATTAAAATTTAGAAATCTGGATGTTCATAGTTCGTTAATTTTTACAACACCAAATGAAGAGGCTTTCAAAATAGCGAAGATACTTTTCCATCTGACTCTTAGCATACCGGGATGTGAAATAAAATTTGAATTAAAAAATATCACATAGTCTCCTTCAATTAATGTCACCTAACTTCCATTGTAATTGAGTAAAATTTTAAAATTTATAACTCATACTAACTACTTTATAGTGATCAATAGGGTTGAACCCACATGAAAGGTAGAACTACCAATTTTTTTCTAAAACTTTTCACAACAACCCCACCGTTGTCAAAAGTGGGGTAAAATTTCTATTTTTTTTTACTTTTTATATTTTTTTTGTGTTCTCATAAGGAAATAAAGAAACATATATTTGTTTATTTTTTTTCTAATTTATGTTGAAACAGAAAGTAAAATGACGAAACAACAAGCTATGAAAACTAAAGATGTTCTTACAAGAACCATAAATTAATAAAGGCCCGGGGGAAAAACTATCTTCTACCAATTTTGTAGATTTTATTATCATACAAATTTTTGAAAATTTTACTACTAATAAGACTGACTTATTTCTATCTCTAGGAGATAAGTCACTCAGATTAATCAATCTCAGAGTTCGCCACTCCAAAAAATGTTCAACTTTAAAAATATAAATTTAAAAAGAACAATAGAACAACCTTACCCTATGTTCTGAAGTTTTCATTTTGAATTAACAGCTTTAGAAAATGTATCCATGATCAGTCTCACCAAATGATTGTGGAATTTAAAAATTGAATGCGAGTAGAATTTTGTGATTGAATGAATTCAAAATTGATCTCGCCGATGAATTCTGAATACATTAAAATGAAAAAGTGAAAAGGAAAATTAAAGATAATCCATTGGTCAAGAAATTCCCCCAAACAAAAAATATTTATCTAACTATCATGCTGATTGAAAACAATGATATAATTCGATTACGAAGCACAAAATTTGAAACAAAAGAGGAAGAAGATACTCCCTCCAGCATTGCTCTACTCCAGGTTTTCTTTGTGATATCTCTGATAAGTGGTACTCTAAGTCTCCAAGATCTACTCTTTGGATCTGCTATGCGGATGTCGTCAGAATAGTGAATGGTATATTCCAAATCAATTCTCGATGCTTATCTTCTTTTTGAAGTCTCTGTCATTTACTGCATGTCACCGCATGTCTCCCACCAAATTAGTTTGGTTCTTCACTGCTGCACTGCACACATGAATATTTTTATACATCACACGTCGTTTTATCTTAACCCACATAACTAACTCTGCGTGAGTTAGTTGAATGTGTCTGGATGGGTCTTTGATTCCAGCATGTACATGCAAAATAGATGACGAATTTATATAGTTTAAAACACACAATAAAAAGATGAAATATGTAAATAATAAAAATATTAGATAAGTTAATTTGTTAATTTATTATTTAAATTATTATGTTAATTAACTTTTACTAAATTAAAGTTATCTATAATTAAAGTTTATAAAATTATTAATTTTATTAATTATCAATTGATTGTTTCATTAATTTATTTTATTAATAATATATATGCTTTTAAATTTTATTATTTATTTAAAATTATTTTAAAAGTTATTAATTCATTTATTAAGTTTATAATTTATCATTAGATTAAATTATTAATATAATTGTTTATTTGATTAATTTTTTTAAATTAATATTATTAGTAACTAAATATTAAAAAAACATTATTTTAATTATTAATTTTATTATTTAAGATTTAAATTATATTTACAATACTTATTAATGTATTTATTAAAGAATTACTTATTTAAATTTATTAGTTGATTTCACTTATAAGTTATTATTAATTATTTTAGTTTAATATATTTTATTTAATTAATTATTTTTATATTTTATTTTATTTTTTTATAATTATTTATTTTTTTTATTTTATTTTTTATTGTTTTAGTTTATTATTATTTTTTATTATATATATATATATATATTTAATCATCTCCCCCAATCCCTTCTCCAGTGTGCCGAGGGGGGGGGGGTCTCTGGTTTACTACGCAAGCCACCGTGATGGTAGACAGATTCAACAGGGCGACGATGTCTCATCCTTCAAAGGCGACGACATGTAGTCCAACTATAAGGCAGTTCTCTATCAGTAGTGGCATGTTTTCTCCAGATCAACCTCCTTTGCAACTGGCAGCTCTTGCTCAACCAGCAGTGGCAGTGCCTCCAGCAGTGGTGGGATGGTTCTTCTTCTGGCTCGGCGGTGTAGGCTCGTCCTCAGTCCATTGGATACATCTATAAATGTTGAGGGTTCTCAACCTCCTCCTATGGTACTTGTTCTATAGTAGTGAGTGAATTCTCAACCAGATCCAGTGGAAATCGATCTGGGTTTGAGATTTGTAAAAGGGTTAAAATTAATTAGTTTGAACAATTGAAATCATAGAATCTACGTAGTGGTCCTAGATTTTGATTTAGATAATATAATTTGTTTGAATAATGGTTTGATTATATATTTTGGATTTTGTTGTTCTTCAATTTCTAGTGTGATTGATGACTTCAGATGGTGGTGATACGAGAAATGGTTTGCTCCTGTGGTGAATCACTATTTTGAAGGGATGCATGGGTGGGTCAGTGAGCCTAGTGGTGTCTCAGCGAAAGGAGGAATATCGGTAGGTGCGAGCATTGGTGAGTTGTGAACTAGTGCGTCAGTAGATGGGTAAAGGCATTGTCGGTATCAGTAGCAAGGGATATGAGGGCTGGCAACGGTGCATGAAACTGTCGGCGAGACAGTGGAGTCCTGGGACATTGGTGAGTCATGAGACACTGAAAATAGCAATGGGGAGTCAAGTTGTGCTGAGTTTGAACTGCTGGTGAGACAATGAGCATGTGTGCGGTGAGTGTCAATATCAGTGAATCACATGCAACTGACAGAAGGTAAAAGGGAGCATCAGTGAGACATCTTACTGATAGTACAAAAATAGGCATCAATGACTCATAATTTAATTGAATAATGAAAAAATAAAATCAAATAAATAAAACTAAAACATAAATTAATTATATAAATTTTTTATTAATTGATAAATAAAAAACATAAAACAATAAAACTAAACTAAGTAGATCAAATAAATTAAAGAGAATAGATTATTTTAAAATCAAAAATACAACTTGGAGTTTTAAATTATTAATTATAATCATGTTTATTAAAAATATTGGATATTATTAAATTAATTTATAATACAAATGTTAAAGATTAAAATTGATATTAAAGTGTAAAATTATTAAATTTGAATAAAATGATTAAAGGAAGAGGAAACAACGAATAAGATGGAATTGAGTCGGTGACTCATTGAGTCACTGAATGTAGTAAAAATGCAGTGTTAGTGAGACATCTATAGAGCGCTCAGTGTCTCAAAATATATCAAACCCAGAGATAAAGAAATAATAAAATTAAAACCATAAATATATTAAATATTTAAAAGTTCGAAATTAATTATTTAATGAAGACTAAAAATTAAAATTAATTGAGTAAAACAAGTGACTAGAAAATTATTTTAGAAAATTAAAACTTATCACTTAACTTATATTAAAAACTAAATAAGTTATTAGAAATAATAATTAATAAAGATAATTTATTCTATGATTAAATTAAATACAAATTAAATTATATGAAAATAAAATTTTAAATGATTAAATAATACAAAATGTCACATTATTTAAGAAGTAAAGACGATTAAAACCACACAACAAATTAATAAATTACTATTCTAGAAAAATTAATAGAACCAAATTAATTAATTTAAAATCTAAATATATATATTTAATTATAAAAATTGATTAATTAATAAATTTAATTACAAAAATAAAAAAGTGAATATATTTAGTAAAAAGTGTAAAATTGATTAATTAAATTGTTAAAAATATAATAAAAAGATATGTAAAACGACGTGTTTTAGATCCACATCAAATTACCCCACACATAAACATTGTTTTCTCTCAAAAAATCCCATGTTTTATTAGATTTGAAAGATAGAAGTGTGTTTTTAGACAATCTTCTCAAGATATTACATGTTATAGAGTTTTAAAATAGATGACTGAAAACTATAAGTAAGGCTGTTGAAAAGAAAATTTCAAAAGATGTCTTTCCTAGAAGAAATATTCATAGGTAATCAAAAGAGGATTCAACCATCCACTTATAAAGTTGGCATGCCTCATATATGAACCTACTTAATGACTTACTCCATTAAAGTAAATGTTCTAAGTTCAAGAGTGATAAAATGTTATAAATATGTGAAATTAAAAACTTAACAAAAGAAAACTTGTACTTTGACTTTTTCCTAGGTTCCTAAAATAAATATTTTCTTGAATAACCTTGTTGATACAACCTTAATGATTCCCATATAAAATAGTTTTCACCTTCTTCATATGGAATTCATCATTCACCTCACCATAATGAACACGTTTTTAACCCTAGATACTTTATTTAATCTTTCTGAATCAATGTATCTTATGTAGGGAGATTTTAGTGTATAGAGAGATTTTAGTTAATAGAAACACACATAGTATCTAGAGTCTTAGAGATCCACTGTGGGTTCCCATATTCCCAAATTACTCCAGTTTCAAAAAAATTATATAAAAAACCATTTAAATTAGCTCACTAAGGTGATTACTTTTTATAATTTAAAGAAATTGGGTCCCCTAATATCAAATTCAAACTTTTAGTTCCTAGGTTTATGACCTCAATTCCATAAAACAAGTATCCCATATCACTCTCAAATATAGCACCTCAACCAAATTTTCATAAAATCACTAAGCAAATTCACTCAACAATTATTCATCCTCACAAGTTTCAGACTCAAGAAAAATATTCACCACCCACAAAAGTAATTTTCCTTAGGAAAGATGATTTCATATTCAATGTAGAGGCAAAAGAAATAAAATTTTAGAAATAATTTTGAAAAATTTCAACCATATTTTTGACAAGAAACATAAAGATTAGTGGTAATTGATGAGATTTAAATATACCACAGTTTATCTCAATCGTGGATTGACCCCTACCCAACACTTAAAACCCAAAGTTATCCCCAAAGTTGAATTCAAGTGTGGAGAAGAACAATTATGACTATTAAGATCAAGTATTGTTTTCATTAAATCAGATTAATTACATGTTATAGGGTCTCATTGAAACTCAAAGAATGTGTGTTTGCCCCAAAAATTATTTTATAACATATTTACATGCATTAAAATTTAAGACATCGAATAAAGTTTTCAACTAATTTCTAGTATTAGCATGTGAAAGATGATTTAACAGTGAAATGGGTTTTAGAATGTGCTGAATTTTAATTCAAAAATATTTTCAATATAGCATAAAATTCATGTTAAACACCCTTAACAGAAATAAAAAACCAGGGGTAACTCCCCCCACACTTAAACTAATACAATGAATATTTTGATGTTCATAAATTTCAATTTTTTCAGCTAGAAAGAACATGATGAATTTTTTAGAAAATCAAAAAAGGCCAAGAAGTAATAACATTTCAATAAGAAAAACATGCAGCAAAATTTTCAGCAAGCAAGACGGACATCAGATTTTTTATTAAACATACAAGCAATTAAAACAAATAAATTTTCCAGAAGCAGTACATGTAGAAAGGTTTTTATCCATTTCATTAATTGAATCACCAACACTACCACGAGTGAGTCACCGACAATAGTGTATTAGTGGACCGTGTGTATCATTGAGTCAATGACTCTCTCATAGTAGTGAAATTTTGATTTAGAGATATATCTTTAAAACAATAGTAGAAGAAAAATGAAAGGATAATTAAGAGTAAAGTACTTCGCTGAATTAAATTTTGTTATTTATGCTTCATCAAGGGAATTATACTCCTTAATGGAATCAGAAAAATCATTCTATCTCTGAAAAAAATAATAAGGAGCAAGAATAAATAGCAGTAGAAAAAACTGAGTAAGCAAGAAACACTTTATTCTAAATAAAAAACATTAAAAAAATTAAAAACTAGAAAAACCATGTGTTGACTCCCACGAAACACAGAATTTAATTTCAATAGATAGACATAATTCCAAATAAATTTTTATGCATAATGAAGGTATCCAAGCCCTTTGTATTTCCTTCAAAATAGAGTATTACTCAATATCCATTAACCAACATAGGCTTGTTCTCCTATCCTACTATCTTTATAGCTCCACTCGAAAGAACTCTAACAATAGTGGAAGGTCTATACCACATGGATTTATGTTTTAAAAGAAAGATTTTAAGTCTTGAATTAATGAGAAGAATATTATTTCCAATTTTAAATTCTTTGTTTTGAATGATAGAATTCAGGAAGAACTTGGACCTCTCTTTTTATATCCCATACATATGATAAGTCTCTCTCATTATTTCATCTAACTCACTTAGATTAAGAAGTATTCTCTCACGAGCACTCTTAAAATCTAAATTTAAGGCCTCAACGACCCAATATGACTTGTTTTTCGACTCCACGGGAAAATGAAAACACTTTCTGAATATAAATCTGTAGGGAGACATACCTATTAGGGTCTTAAAAGCTGTTCTATATGCCCATAAAGCTTCATATAGTTTAAGAGACCAGTCCTTCCTAGAACATGAGACAGTTTTCTCTATGATTTTTTTCATCTCTCTATTATAAATCTCAGCTTTTCCACTAGACTATGGATGGTAAGTAATACCAATTTTATGAACACAACCATATTTTTCCATAAAATCCTTAAACTTTTAGTTTATTAAGTGTGTTCCATTATCAGTAATGAAGGATTTTGGTTCTGTAAATCATGATAAAATATTCTTTTTAACATACTTAATGACACTATTGGATTGATTATTGGTAATATCCACTATCTCAACCTATTTAGAAATATAATCTAGAGAAACAAGTATATACGCATTCCCATGAGATGATAGAAATGGACCCATGAAATCTAAACCCTAGTCATCAAAAATTTCTACTTCTAAAATACCTTTTTGAGGTGATTCTTGTTTTCAAAAAAAATTTCCTAACCTTTGGCACCTATCAAAACCTACAACAAAGCTCATATAATCTTTGAATAAGGTGAACCAATAAAAAATAGATTGTAGGACCTTCTGAGCGGTCTTCTCACCATTACGGTGAGCTCCACAAGGTGAGGAGTGACCACTCTTGAAAATTAGAAACATATATTCCTCAAGAATACAGCTTCTAAGTATTCCATAAACACATATCCTAAATAGAAAAGGGTCACCCAAAATGTAATACTTATGTTTAAAAATGAATTTCTTTATTTGGTTATTAGACTTTTCATTGGGCATGAAACCTGCTGCCAGGAAATTTGAAAAGTTTGCAAACCATGTAGACTGCCTGATTAACATAGTAAGAAGTTTTTCCTTAGGGAAGGAAGATTTTATCTCCCTTGGATATTCACATTGAGTATGATAAATCTGAGAAAAATGGTCTGCAACTAAATTTTCAGCTCCCTGCTTATCTCTAATTTCTAAGTTAAATTCATGTAATAACAAAATCCATCTAACCATCATTGGTTTAGTTTCTTTCATAGACAATAAGTATTTCAAGGAAAAATGATTAGTGAATATGATAAATTTTGATCCTATTAGATATTTCCTAAACTTCTCAAGATAAAAAACTACAACTAACAACTCTTTTTCAGTAGTGGTGTAATTTATTTGTGCCTCATCTAGAAGTATACTAGAATGATAAACCACATGTAGCTTCTTATCTTTCCTCTATCCTAGGAAAGCTCCAACAACTATTTCACTATAATCACACATAAGTTCAAAATGATGTTCCCAATCACATATAGTGATGATAGGCGATGAAGTGAGTTTTCTTTATGCAGATTGAAATATTTTAAATAGTTATAATCAATGGTGAATGGTGTATCCTTGATAAGAAACGAACACAAGGGAATAGGGATTTTAGAGAAATAATTTATAAGCCTATGCTAGAAATTGAAATTTCCAAAAAACTTCTTGCACCTTTAACATTTTCATGAGGTGGTAGTTTTTGAATAACTTCAATTTGAGCAGTGTCAACTTCCAAACATCTCTTGGAATCTTTATTTCCTAACACAATTCCCTCAGTTACCATAAACTGAAATTTTTTATAGTTAAGAATAAGGTTGGTCTCTAAACATCTTTATAACACTAGCCCTAGATTTCCTAAGAAAGTATAAAATGTACTACCCACAATAGAGAAGCCATCCATGAAAAATTATATGATTCTCTCAATCATATCAAAGAAAATAACCATTATGCACCGTTTAAAGGTATCAAGGGCTCCACACAACCCAAAGGGAATCCGCCTATAGGAAAATGTTCCAAAGGGGCATGTAAAGGTAGTGTTCTACTGATCCTATGGAGCAACAAGAATCTAGTTGTAACCAGAATACCCATACCAGAAACAAAAGAATTAATTCCCGGCAAGACTCTAAAGAATTTGATCAAGTAAGGGCATTGGAAAATGGTCTTTCCTAATGGCTGTGTTAAGATTCCTATAGTCTATACAGACTCTCCATTCTGTGGATTTTATAACTTGAATTTATTCATTCATGTCATTTTTTTCAACAGTGAAACATCATTTCTTAGGGAATAATTGGATCCGGCTGATCCATGTACTATCAAAGATAGGGTATATTATACTAGTGTCCAATAGTTTGGTTGCTTCATCTCTCACAACCATTTTTATATTAGGATTCAATTTTCTTTGACACTTTACCCTAGGCTTATGATCGGGCTCCATAAGAATTTTATGCATGTAGAATGGAGGACTAATTCCCTTAATATCAGTTATGTTATAGCCTATGGAATATTTTAATTTTTTAAGCACATTCATCAGCTTTCTTATTAATTATCATTAAGCTAAAAATAAATTATTGCAGGAAATGTGGATTTTCTTTTAATAATGAGTATTTCAAATGAACAGGAAGTGGTTTATTCTTAAGAGTGGGTTGTTTTCCACTTGATAAATGAATCTTGGGACTTATAGGTCCAAGATCCTGAATATATATCTTGTAGGGATTTTGTAATGATGATATATTTTCAATTTCCAATTCAGTTTTAGAATTAACAACACTGCTTTCCAAAGTAGACAACTCACTATCCAGATTTTATAGACAAGAATTTAACAAATTTATCAAAGAAAAATCATCAATTTGTCTTAACAGATCTGTCTCTACTTCATAAAAATTTTCAGAAGTATTAGTTAAAATAGAGTCCCTCCCAAGATCACTCAATAATTTCCTTAGTTCAGTATAAGATGAAACATATTCAATAGATGTAGAAACTAGACATTTGTCCAGTTCTGGAAAATTTTTCAGATTCATTATTTGAGAAAATTATTCACTTTGTGAAATAAAGAAATCACAACTTTCAGTTTACAGGCTGATTTCTTCAACAAAGGGTTGTTTTTAATATTCTTCAAGACTTTAAAATTTATTATCAGCTTCTAAGGACTATATCTTGGAACAATTTTCAAGGAATTTTGGTCCTTTAAATTTTTTGAAAACATTCAACTCTTCATGTTGTTCTCTAATTTTGAAGATAAGATGACCCTTAGACACATCTATGATAGCTCCAATAGTGGATAAAAAGGGCCTACCCAGAATAATGGGAACCCTTTGGTCACACTCCTTATCTAACACTAAAAAGTTTTTAGGTAGAAACAACTTTCTAACTCAACTAGCAGTTCATCTACCCTACCCACTGGATGAGCCAACTGAAGGAAGATTATGGGGGCTGACGATCACCCTATCTCAACTGTTGAAATAGTGATAATGGGAGTAGATTAATACTAGCACCTAAGATACAAAGGAAGTGGAGCTGATCATAATTTTCTATGGTATAGGGTATAATAAAGTTACTTGGGTATTTTAGTTTAGGTGAGATTTTCCATTGAAGTATAACACTACACTCTTCAGTGAGGTTGTAGGTGGGAAAATTTTTCAAGAGTATTTTTATTTGAAAAAAAATTTCATGTAATTTTAACTAAGAATGGATTTGAATTAAATATTGGATGAATGGAATGTTAACTTTTAGTTCGGTAAGAAGGCCAAGGAACAAAATACGTTCAGCCTTGGTGTAATTTTGAGGTTTCAATTTCTATGGGAAAGGGATAGGTGGGGAATTTTTTTAGGAGAGTAGGAATATCCCTATTTTATTAAATATAATTTCCTTTCCGTTTATTATATTTATTTTCAAAAGAATTTTCAGATTGTGTTCCAGGTGAAAATCTCAAATCTTATTCATTTTCAAGACTTTTTTTTTGATTTCCAAATTGTAAAAAACAAAGATTTTTTTTCCAGATTCACACAGTTATTCATTTTGGGAATTTTCAAGATCCTTTTTATGTTTATATTGAGTATTTATCCAAATTATAGTGACAAAAAACATGATATTTTCTCCAAGGTTAAGTTCATTTGTACTTGGTAGCCTTCCTCTATCCCTATAAGCATAGTCTCTAGCTATTTGGCCCAGCCGAGTTTCCATATTCTACGTTCTAGCATCATTTTGAATTTTACCAGACTCATATTTGGTTTCATGTTTATTTAGTTGGGTCATGAATTTTTCTTCTTAAGAGTTCATTATATTTAATATTATATCCAATTTAGAAGTAACTTATCTATCATCATTTCAATGAAAATTATAAGACTCGCCCCTTGGTTGGTTTTGATAATTCTGTCCTGGTTGACATTGGTAATTAGGGGTAGGGGATTGCTTGATTGGGCCTTGGTCTTTCTCAAATAGATTTGGATGGTTCCTATATCTTTGGTTACAATTTTTTGATAATGGGTCTTCTTTTGTAGGCATCCTAATACCATAATTGAGAAAGTTTTAGTTTTCATATTGTTGGGATAGCATATCAATGTTTGTACAAAAATTCTCAGTGTGACTGAGCATCCCACATTGTGAACATTGTTCTCTAAGTGACTGGTTGGAGTTTTGAAAACCAAATTAATTAAAATATAATTTATCTTTCTAGTTCATTAATGTTTGGAGTGGGATGGTTATTTCAGAAAGTTGGGCTTGAGTTTCATTTACCGAACGAGTATTAACATTCATGTTTACTCTTTTCCATCTTGAATTTATAAGCTGAGAATTAAGGAAAAGGTTGTTAATAATTTGTCTTAACTACTCATTAGTATTATCATTATAGCTACCCCTAGTAGCTTGATCTACTAAGTTTTGACTATAGGAGGATAAACCTTCATAAATGGTATTGATGAGAATATGGTATGAGAGTTGATGATGGGGACACTTCCTAAGAATGTTTATAAATCTATCCCAAGACTCTTGGAATGATTCTCCATAATCTTGGTAAAAGATATTTATCTTAGATATAATTTGATATTTTAGTCTTCAGGGATATAATTTCATGATAAATTAATTGTACACATGGTCCCTGTTTTAAAAAATGTTCTCCTCTTTTCTCAAAAACTAGTTTCTAACAATACCTTTAAGGTAAAAGGGAAAAATCTCATTCTCAACTCATTTTTTGTTTGTCCTAGAAGACGTAATTATTGCATAGTGTTGTATAAATCTCTAATTAAGGCTAGAGAGTCTATTAAATATAGGAAATAGGGAAATGTGGTACTGTTTCAGCTCAAAATTTCGGGCTATGAGAGTTAATATAATTGAAGACTGATTGCTCAACAAGTGTGGGAGTTATAACTACTTCATCATAGGACTTTCTACTTCCTCTAAGAGTTCAGGATTGTTTTGGAAGTTGATAGATGTAGGAACCTATCACTTATATTCTCCATTTCACATTAGTTTTTTCACAGAGCAGTGAGATGTTTGTCTATTTCTGGGTTTAGCGGCTCTAATCTAACAAAAAATACTCTTGTGCTCCAGCAATTTATAGTAATGGGAATTTTTCTGCACCAAAATTAGTAACAAACAAGAATTCATAGAAAATTTAGTAAAAATTGTATAAAAATATTGACAGTAATAGTACATGTATCTATATAAAAACTTGTAGAATTTGACAGAATTGACTGTTTTGAAAAACAGTTTCCAATTTTTCATTTTTTGGTGATTTTTTAGTATGTTAATTTTTTTGGAATTTTTATATAAGAAAAGTGGTCACTCATGCCCTCCCTAACAATGTCACCAATTGTTTTTCCCAATTGTCATTGTAATTGAGTCAATGTTTAAAATTTATAACTCCTACTAACTACTATATAGCGGTGAGAAGGGTCGAGCCCACATAGAAGGTGGAACTACCAATTGTTTTCTAAAACTTTTCAAAACAACCCTACTATTGTCAGTCGTGGGGAAAACATATTTTTTTTTCTTTTTATATTTTTTTTGTGTTTTTATAAGGCAGTAAAGAAACAATTTTTTTATATTTTTATTATAAGGTATGAAGAAACAGGAAGTAAAATTTAGAATCAGAAAGCTATAGAAACTAATGATACTGATAAATGAACAATAAATTATGAAAGGCCTGGGAAAAAACTCTATTCTATTGGTTTTAAATATTTCCTTTTCAAAATAATTATTACAAATGTTACCAATAAAAAGACTAACTTATTTTTCTTGCTAGTAGATAAGTCAATTAGTTTGAACAATCTCAGAGTTGACCACTCCAAGAAATGTTCAACTACAAAAATCTAAATTTTAAAAGTTCAACAGAACAAAATCACCATATGTTATGAAGTTTTCATCTTGAATTAAAAGCTTTAGATAATTATCCATTATCAATCTCAGCAAATGATCATGGAATTTGAAAATTTAATGTGAGTGGCACGATGCGATTGAATGAATTTATAATTGATTTCACCAATCAATTCCGAATACATTAAAATGATAAAGTGAAATGGAAAATTAAATCTAACCAGTAGGCCAATAAGTTCCCCTGAAGAAAAATATTTAGCTAACTATCATTTTGATTGCAAACAGTGATATCATTTGATTATAGAGCGCAAAATTTAAAATAAAAGATGAAAAAGAGACTTCCTCCAGCACTACTCTGCTCCTGGATTTCTCCGTGAGATCTCAGAGAAGTGGTACTTCAAGTATCCAAGATCTTCTATTTGGATCTGCTTTAAGGATGCCATCAAAATGGTGAATGGTATATTCCAAATCAATTCTTGATGTTTCTTTGCTTTTTTAAGTCTCTGTCATTTGCTGCATGTCACCGCATGTCTCCCACTGACTTTGTTCGGTTCTTCACCGTTGCACCACACATGTGCATATTTTTATACATCACACTCCATTTTATCTTAACCAATGTGACTAAATCCACATGAGTTAGTTGAATATATCTAGATGGGTCTTTGATTCTAGTATGTACCTTCAAAATTGAGGACAAAATAATACAGTTTAAAACACATAATTAAAAGATTAGTTATGTAAACAATAAAAGTATTAGAGTAGTTAATTTGTTAATTTATTATTTAAATTAATATATTAATTAGTTTTTACTAAATTCGAGTTATCTATAATTAATGATTATAATATAATTAATTTTTTAATTATTAATTGATTGTTTCATTAATTTATTTTATTGAAAATATATACATTGTTAAATGTTATTATTTATTTAATATCATTATAAAAGTTATTAATATATTTAGTAAGTTTCTAATTTGTAATTCGATTAAATGATTAAGATTATAATTTAATTTTAGTTTATTTGATTATTTTATTTAATTAATATTATTAGTTTTTAAATATTTAAAATAATTTATTTTAATTGCATATTTTATTATTAAAAAGTTAAATTATAATTACTATTTTTATAAAAGTATTTATTAAACTATTACTTATTTAAATTTATTTGTTTTTTTATTTATCAATTATTATTAATTATTTTAGTTTTATATATTTTATTTAATTAATAATTTTATTTTTCTATTTTATTATTTTTATAATTATTTATTTAATTTTATTATAGTTTTTATTTATTTAGTTTATTATTTATTATTTATTATATATTTTTAAATTATTTTTTTAATATGCCCCAATCCCTTCTTTAGTGTACTAAAGGGGTGTATCTAGTTTGGTATGCAAGCCATCGTGACACCGAATGACTTCCACAGGCCGACAACATCTCATCTTTCAAAGGGGACGATGCGGGGTCTAGCTGCAGGGCGGTTCTCCATCAACAGCGGCGGGTAGCCTCTAGATTGACCTCCTTTGTAACTGGAAGATCCTACTCAACGAGCAGCAGCAGCACCTCTAGCAATACCAGGCTGGTTTTCCTTCTAGCCCTGTGGCACAAGCTCATCCTCGGTCCTTCAGCTACATCCAGTGGTGTTGAGGGTTCTCAACCTCCTCCTATGGCACATGTTCTACAACGGTGAGCAGATTCTCAACCAGATCCAGTAAAAATTAGTCTAGGTTCGAGATCAGTAAGAGGGTTTATGTTAATTAGTGTGAACAATTGAAAGCACCAGATCTGCAAAGTGGTTTTAGATTTTGATTTAGAATATATAATTTATTTGAAATCTGGTTCAAGTCTTCATTTTGGATTTTTTTTCTTCAATTTCTGACATTATTGACGACTTCATATGGCTATGAAAAGAGAAATGGCTTGTTGCTGTGGTGAAGCACGATTTGGAAGGGATGTAGGGGTGGATCGGTGAGTCTATCGATGTCTCAATGAAAGGAGGAAGATCGATAGGTGCGAGCCTCAGTGAGTTGTGAACTAGGGCATTAGTATATTGGTAAAGGCACTATCGGTGTCAGAAGCAAGGGATATGTGGGTAAGCAACGGTGCATGAAAATTTTGGTGAGATAATAGAGTCATGGGACATCGGTGAGTCACGAGACACCGATAGTAGCAATGGGGTAGCGGGCTATGTTGAGGTTGAACGATTAGTGAGACATCGATGGTGAATGTGAGGAGTGTCGATATCAGTGAGTCACATGCTACCGACGGAAAGGAAAAGAGAGAATCGGTGAAACACCTTACTAATAGTGAAAAAACAGGCATTTGTGACTCATAATTTAACTTAAAAAAACATAAAATCAATTAAATAAAACTAAAACTTAAATTAATTTAGACAAAAATTTAATTAACTGATAAATAAAAAATAGATTACTAAAAAACTAAACTAAGTAGATCAAATAAATTAAAAAGACAAGATTATTTTAAAATCAAAAATAAAACATGTAGTTTTAAATTATTAGTTGTAATCACATTTATTAATAAGATTGGTTATAGTTAAATTAGTTTATAATACAAAGGTTAAATATAAAAATTGGAATTAAAGAGTTAAATTATTAAATAAGAATGAAATGATTAAAGAGATATGCAATAATGAGTGAGATGGAATTGCGTTAGTGACTCATTGAATCACCAACACTAGTAAAAATGTAGTGTCGGTGAGATAGGCAAAGAGCTGTCAGTGTCTACACATAAATCAAAACCTGAGATAAAGAAATAATAATATTAAAATACTGAAGAAATTAAATATTTAAAAGTTATAAACTAATTATTAAATGAAGACTAAAAATTAAAATGAATTGAGTTAAAAAAATTGACTAACAAATTATTTTAGAAAATTAAAACTGATCACTTAACTTATATTAAAAAGTAATTGTGTTATTAAACATAATAATTAATAAAGTTTATTTATTCTATGATCAAATTGAAGACCATGTAAATTATATGAAAATAAAATGTTTAAATGATTAAATAATAAGAAATGTCATATTATTTTAAAAGTAAAGAAGATTAAAACCACACAACTATTTAATAAATTATTATTCTAGAAAAATTAATAGAACAAAATTATATAATTTAAAAGATATAAATACACAATTTATTATAAAAATTGATTAATTAATAAATTTAATTATAAAAATACAAAAGTGCATATATTTAGTAAAAAGTGTAAAATTAATTAATTAAAATGTTGAAAATCTAATAAAAAGATGTGGCACACCGTGTGTTTTTAGATCCACATCAAGAAGGCCTTTATGAAAATACAATTGGCATGAAACTATTTTGTTTTATCTTTATACAAGGAGTTATTATGGAGTGAATCAATTCTTAACTCCTTTAACTTCTAAAGTTGTTGTTTCATTTCAAGACCAAAACATTCATGCCCAAAATTACATGATTTTACAGTCAAATATGATTATTTTAATGCTCTACCAGTAAATGACATGATTTTACAAATACTATCCTAAAAGTGACATATCTAGTGGCATTTTATTGGCTGTCTTATTAGCGTAAAGTTCTTCACTCAAATTTTCAAACCAATATTTTATATTTGATTTAACAATTCTTTGAAGAACTCTTTTAATCCCCAAATTTAACTACCCAGTCAACCCATTGGTTTGAGGATGATAAGAACTTGAGTTTTTATGGGTGACTCTATGTTTATTTAGTAAATTACAATGAATTTTAATATAAAAATGATTTCTTAAGCCAATATGAAAAATATTTGGATATCTAAATCTATGAAAAAATTTAGTTTTTAGTAAATTACAAATGGTCAAGGAATAATATTTTCATGTGGATTGGGATTCTACTATCAAAGATAAATGATTGATAGAAATATCATATCAAAATAACTATTAGAGGGTGGAAAGGGAACTATAAAATAAATTTCCCAAAAATCAAACACCTCATAAATAATAAGTGATTGTTGGGGAATTGTAACAACCTAGGTATTGTATAAATATTTTTATATTCTGATTATTTATGTGTATCATATTATGTAATATAGATAATAAAAAACCAACAAAACGTTTTTCATTAATTCATGGCCATAATATGACCATTGGGATAGTATCCAAACCATTAGAATAACAAAAAACCAAAATATAATTTTTTTATGAAGACACTTTGAGGAGAAGTGGAAAACCATTGTAAACATAACAAAATACCACTCATAGAAATTTAATCTTATAAAATGAAAATTCATTTTTGGATCCATCATATCAAATTTAGCTTAGGTTGATTTCTTAGAATCATTCTAAAATAATTTATTTTTAGGGAAATAATGAAAATATATTTTCTACTAATATTATAATGTTATTGAATTTATCACATATTAATTAGAATATAAATTCTTAAAAAACATTTTAATCACCAAAAATATATTTTTGGATAAGAATAATTATATTTTAAATTTAGGAAACCCGTACTGAACATTTTAGAAATTAAGTAAGATTGTATTCTAATAAAAACTCTTTTCGGTCTTCTTATTTTAATTAAGTTTGTGTTATTGGATTTGGTTTTCTAGATCCAACTATTTTTACTTTGGATTACATGAATATTCAAATAAGTGAATATTAATTAAAATATTTTATAAGTTACCATTCATAGTTCTGCGTGACTTAAATGTAATAATGTCTCAGAGTATCTATCGCATTGAAAAGGGTATATAAGTTCCTAACCATGATGAGAACCTTAAAATTCGAGGAAAATATTCTCAAACTCATCATATGTTCAGATAACATATATTAAGAGGCACATAGTATGTTTACCATCTGGTGTGAGTACTCATATGAAAATGATATTTTGAAACGATCGAATCTTTTATCAATGGAAATTTATCCATTCTTATAGTAATGTAATATAGTATAGATCATATAAAATAACTTATAGACCACAATGAAATATTTATAAATGATGAATTAATGAAATAATATGTATTTATAGAAGTTAAGGAACCAATACCAATTAAATAGTAACTTGACCTTTGGAATAATAAAACAACCCTTACGAATAGTAAACTGGCCAAATGAATAGTAACCTCACCCCTGAAAGTATAAATAAAATTAAGAAATATTATAAATAAAAGAATGGTATTATTATGTTATATTTTATGTAAATGAATGTTTTAAAAATTAATAATTTAGTGTTGGTATTTGTGTAAGTTATAAATATTTAATTACAAATTTATGAAAAAATAAGAAATTTAAAAGAAAATTTATTTTCATAAAATTTATTCATAAATTAATTTTTTATGCCTTATTATTGTAAGATAATTTTATGAGGGCTTAAGTAATATTTCAAAGTATTATAAAATATGTTATAATTTTAAGATCTTTTTTTCCAAGTAACTGATGGTTTTAATTATAAATCAAATTACTATTATTTAGAAAACTATTCTCAAAGAATAGAGTTCATATTTGAATTCTACACATCGAAAAATGGTTATGGTTAATTTTTTAAATTTTTCTAAAGTACTTGAATGTTTGGGGAATAGTAAAATACAATAATTTATAGTATATATACATTATATGCTAAATGCATTTTTCATTGACTCGTCATTGATGTATGCAAAATAATCTCAAACTTTACTTGATTATTTTAATATATTTAGGATAATGCTCAAACTATACATAGTGTTGAGCCAAAATAATAAACTAATGATTAAAATATTGAGAAAACACCCCTCTCCTCCACTATAAATACCACCCCTCACCGCCTCTTCTGCTCACATCTCTCAATATTTGAAACATGACTAAATTCTACCCAATACTATTCCCTAGTCCATCCCATACATAGAAGATCTCTTGGTCTCAACAAAAGACCAAGCCTAGGTGCCTTGAGGAGGATCTCAAGAGGAGAATTCAAGAGGTAAATCCTCTTTTATTCTTTTAATTTCCTTTAAATTTCATTTATTCTCTTATTCTCTCCTCACATCTATTTATCCAAATGGAATGATAACTACAATAACATACATATATTATAATTATATCACGTAAATGGAAAATATTTCATTAAAATCCTCTATCCCTCCCTCTCTCTGTCCCTCTCTTTTGTTTTAAAAATGAAATCATCGCCCGTGATGTGTTAATTTACGAACATCGTGGGAGATGCACTGTCACTTTCAATTAAAACCTTCATGGATGTTTATAAAACCACTAAATGGTTGAAAAAAATATTTTATTGTTTATTTAATAACCATCTTTATGTTCTAGAAATAAAAAATATATAATAATAAATGATAAAACAAAAGGAGTTCGTTGTACCGCCAAAGTTAACCTAAAACAATCATCATTAACTTTTCTCTAATGATTCATCCTCATGGTATATAAAAAAATTATTTATAAGTTCATTTAATCATCTGTAATATCATTTATAACATATAATAACAATTTTGGATATTTTTCATCAATTTACATTAATTTCTATTCATGTATATTAATGAACAGATCATGAAAACCATGAAAACGAATACTATTAAATGATGAAATTAAAATCTATAACTCATCCAATGACCCATAAAAGAACTTGATAAAAACAAAATGAATCATATTAAGTTATAAAAGGTTTTTTAATTATTAATTAATGAATCTAATGTTATTATAAAGTATATTAATGTGAAGAAATAATTCGTACACAAGGTTAGGGGAATTCTCAAACCCAACTCTCTTTCTTTTGGGGTTTCCCTCTTTCACCCAATTTTTAGTATAGATATACATTAAATATAATTTATTCATATTTAAAATACATTTTTTGGGATATAAATTTTTTCTACTAGAATTTATGACAAACATAATGTTTTCCAAAAGAACCCTTCTTTCAGAAAACACACCTTTACTTCTCACTGAAGGTTAATAATTCTTATATAATATATGTTATTCCCTATTTCATTTGGGAACCCAACATTTATGAATGTAATATTTATGTAATTAAATCGATTCCTTTACATGGGTTATTTTATTTCCATTATGGATATAATTTCTATGTGTCATTCATGATAATTTAAATGTTATGATGTGGTGGGTGCACCTTGAATTATATAGCACAATGTAAATGTTATGATGCGACGGGTGCACCAAAAATTATATAATACACCAATGCATTGGGTAAAGTGGCGTAATTAGTGAGGGAATGTGATGTATGCATGAACATGATGTGACCTTTTTTCATAACTATGTGTGGTAGTTAACCACTAAGTCATGATGTTTCATTTTTATGCATTTTAGCATTCCATGCCTTTATATAATGCTTCCCCTCATGATTATGATGATGGTGTTATGTTTATGCTCACCCCATATTATATTGATTCATGTTTTTATCTATCCTATTACTAGGATTTTATCTCACCCCTTTCTTTGATGTATATCATTAGGTGATTACATGTACTAAGGACAATTCAAGGTCCAACAAGATGCTAGAGAAGAAGGAATTAAATAAATGTTTATGTTTTATTTTGTAAATGTTTTGTATGGTCCTAATCATACCATGACACTAAACCTTTGGATACTCATTGTGTAACGATATTATGTTGTTTTTTTTAAAATGATGTAATAGTAATGTAATAAAAATCAAGGTCACTACATTTGGTATCTAAGGACAGTTTAGTTAATTTGGGAATTAATACTAGAGACCCTTATTGAAAAACTTTAGTATGAGACTAAATATAAGTAAGTACCCAAGATGCATTGAAAAACATGGAATCCCACAATATATTCCTTTAAACTTAATTTCATAAAGGAATAAATTATTTATTCATGACTTTTTGACTTATGTATTGTTATAACCATTTCTCTTTTAGAAAATCATTGGAACCATGAGAAACCAGGCCAATAACCTATATGAGGGACAATGTAGTGATTGCCAGAATAAAATCCCCAATGATTTGGGAGGTGGAGTTCAAAATTTCATGGTGATGATTACACACTAGTCTTAAGTTATGAACAATAACCTCAATAACTATGATCTTTTCCCTTCACCTAAGAGGGTGCAACTGGCTATAGGGTGTTTTATGTGGCAACAAACACTGGTGTTTAGTGGATATTCTGATCCACTAGTATTGGAATAGTGGTTCAACTGGATAGAGAATATATTTTCTATGATTTACTATTCTGAGATGGATAAGGTGACCCTGGCTGTTTATCGTCTAGATAGAGTGGCTGACCAATGGTGGTATTTGATTAAGAACACCAAGACAAGGGATGAAATTGAAGAGATGGAGTGGGAAGACTTTAAGATAATTATTCTTAATAATTATTTCCCTTTAAAGTTTCATACAAATATATAGAGAATATTTATAGAGTTGAAGAAAAATTAAGGAGAATCTATCATGGCCTATGAATAAAATTTCACAAGGATTACAAGGTACGCTTAAGGTTTTGTTATCAAAAATGATAGAGAAATTGATAGATTCCTTAGTGGATTATAAACACACCATCAAAAGGCTCAATAAATTTGAGACTTTGTGAGTTATGAATAATTTGTTTTATATTCTCTAAAAGTGGAGATGGAGTTCAGAGAATGGTCCCATGGATTTGGTGATAATAAAAGAAAGATAGAGTTTCATGTCAGAGGATCTATTGAGAAAGGTGGAAAGAAAACTCAACCACTGACACGTCAAATATGTGGGAATAAGAATCATGTAAATTTACTCAAAGGAGCAGTGTAATGTATAATGTATGGGAGAGAAGGCCACCAAGCACATAAATGCTGAAAATACATGAGAAGGTAGGACAATATGGTGGAGGAAAGAATATAACCACACATGGTCCAATGATATAACTTTAGGGATCATGAGAACTGTACAAGATAGTGCACTAAACCTCATGTTCTTAAGGGTAATAAGTGTCATCAACCACCAAATCCAAAAAAGAAAGGGAATTCTTATGCCCTCAATACTGCGGAAGTGGAGAAATAAAGTGAATTCGTACAAGGTACACTTCTTATTAATTCATCAATGGAAAAATCCTGATTTGATCCAAGTTATACGTATTGCTTTATATCAGGCAAGTTTTCTAGATATTCTTCCTGGAATCTATTTTATACATGTATCTTGAATTATTTCATTCTTATTAATACTAAAATATATTCTAACTGAGAAATATACAACAAGTTTTAATCAATGGGAACAATGTCATGTCATAGATGAATAACTAACACATGGTAAGTATATCCTGATAACAAGTCGCAGTGGTTGGAATAGTTTTTCAGTAACAATAGTCATAAGATAGAATCAAATACCAATGAAAGAACATATAAGTGGGAATCAAGTCCCAGATAAATATCAAACAAGTAGGTATCTCATCCCAATTACTACATTAATGGAGGGAATAAGGTCCCTATCCATAGACAACTTGTAAGATAGAAATGAATCCAAAATCACGATCCTCAATATAATAGTGAGAATCATGTCCCAAAAGAGTCACATATAATTTTATCATATCCACTACATTGAATTATCACATAAAGGGAAATGAATCACTATCCCATGAGAAATATTGAGAAATAATTCATATAATTCTATCTTCATATTTATCAAGTCCATTTGAGCTTTAAATTCCATGGTCTAAGAGGAATTGCATTTCATAAAAATGGGCATACCATTCTAGTTATAATCATACTATATAATTGGCATAGAATCCCTTTATATGTATGTAATAGATCATGGATGTTCATTACAACCATCCATTTTCATAAATAGTATAAATATAATGTCACCCCACAACCATAATCAAAATTACATGATGACATAATAAATGGATTAATAAAAAATGTAATAAATTGACTTCAAGGTTGTCATATAATCCAAATCACTTTATAGTTAAGATAGTTTGATGGTCTCTACGTTGATCATATTCCTACTTATTTTATATTTATATGGGATGTGATTCCCACTTGTATTTTTTTTCTCTGGGATTCAATTCTTTCTTATGACTATTGTTACTAAAACACTATTCCAACCACTGTGACTTGTTATCGGGATATACTTCCCATGTGTTAGTTATTATTCAATGACGTGACATAGTTCCCATTGATTAAAACGTGGTGTATGTTGTTTTTTTAGAATATATTTTAGGATGAATACGAAGAAAATAATTTAGCAAGATGTATGAAATAAATTTTAGGATGAATAATAAGAAAATAATTTAAGAGACTTCAGTTGAGAGTATTACCTCCTCCTTTGGATTTTAACTCTTAGGATGCCTGTTAAGGCTTCATAGAATGGTCTTCATGAAAAACCATAACTTCTTGTAAATGGTAAGGATGAATGGAGAGATATTTGGATATATATTTTTCATGTTAAGGAACTTAGAGTGTAAGGAGAAGAGGGGTGGTATTTATAAGGGGGTGAGATGGTTTTTTTTGAATTTAATACACACTAGTTTTTTATTTTTTCTCAAGACTTCCCCTAGGTATAATATTATGAATATATTATGTAATTAGTGAATATGATCTTGATATAATGGTTTCTTACATCAAGCCTTATCTAATTAATCATTAATTTAACTTATAATGTAAAATCCCACATTTTATCATATTTCACTATGGACTAAAAAATAAACCATTTTAGAAAAATAATAAAAGAATAAAATTATGATAATTTTGACATGATTATTCTAAAAAATGAAAACCATTTTCTCAAAATAATAATCTTAATAGTAAAAATATAATTTTTTAAATAAAATAATTATTTATTAAAATGAAAAATGGTTAGATAAAACTTTTTCAAGTGATTCATGAACATGGATAAGAATATTTAAATTTGTAATTTTATTTATTCACCATCGTTTTTTCTACCCAGAAAAATAAAGGAGTTGATGTGGAACAAGTAAATTATAAATTATTACCCTTGACTATAATACCTATCTATATTAATTATTGATTAACATTAAACAACTCAAAGTGTTAAATATATTTCTCTATATGCAACAACGAACATAAATTGAACCATGATATATTTATATAAGATTGTTAAAACATATAAATTCAATTTGAAATAATGAATGTTAGTAACTAAAATATGAAATGTATATAGTAATAAAAAATATTATACTATTGATATGAAGGTCGCTAGCCCATGGCTTACTAGAGGCGGGCTTGGAGGGCATATCCCACAAATGATGGACATTATCCTAATGTACCTATGTAACACCCCAAAATGATAAAGGGTAAAATGATCAAATGATATGAGTCATTCCAAAAAGCTACACCTTCCTTTTCTAGATCCTACCTGATTAGAACTCCACAGTTAAGCATGTTTGGCCTGGAGTAGTGATCAGATGAGTGACCTTCTGGGAAGTTTCTTAGGGTGTGTGTGAGTGATGAAAAGTCACAATTTAAAGGACATATGTTGGAATGTGAGGAAATTAATTAGTTAGATGACCAGTTCAGGAATGTGGGTGGGCCAGAGGGTGGAGAACACATGTCTAAGGGGTAACTGGTGGTACCTGGTAGGATAGGACCCAACGAACATGTTAAAGTGGGGTGTCTATGCTGTCACCAGGGCCTAATTGTCACATTCGGTATCATAGGAGGAAATAATCCTTAAGTGTGGTGCACTACATGGGTTGATATGTAGGGCCAAAAATGAGGACATTGTGCTGTAGGGGGGGGGATGAATGTGACACTGCAAAATGATAAAGGGTTAAATGACTAAATTACACGAGTCGTGTCAACAAGGTTCACCTTCCTTTTCAAAATCCTACCTGATTAGAACTATATAGTTAATCATTCTAGGAATGGAGTAGTGATCAGGATGGGTGAACTTCTGGGATGTTTCCCAGGGCGTGTGTGGTCGAGGAAAAAGTACACATGAAAGGAAATGTGCTGGCTTGTTGGATTGTGGGGACAATCCTTAGTCAGATGACCCATTCAGGCATGTGGGTGGGCCCCAATGTCGGGACCATGTGTCTGCTGGGCAACTGGTGGTACCTATCGGGCTAGGACCCCGTGACCATGTTAAGGCATGAGACCATGTGTCTGTCAGAGAACTGGTGGTACCTGGTGGGCTAGGACCCAACGACCATGTTAATACGGGGTGTCTGCACTGTCACCAGGGCCCAGTTGTCACAACCCATACATATACAGACACCTCCAATTCCACAAATTCTGAAATGTGAAATAAGTAAAACTAATGCATTCATACATCTAATAACCCATAATCAAGTATAATAATAAAGTAATTAATTTTGAAAAGGGGGAAAATACAAGTCCAACCAAAACTGTAAAGATTCTAACCAACTCCATGGTCATGGAATAAAGTAAATTTTAAGATCTCAGTAACCACCTAGGTCTAACAACCTCAAGATATACTTGAACCACTCCCTATCCTATGAGGAATCCATCAAATGAGTATTTGTCTACATAATACATGACAAGTGTGAAAAATACCCATGAGTGGGATAGAATAAAAATACATATTAAGAGACCCTAAAAACAATAAAAATGAATAAACAAGTACAGTAAGATCAATAAAAGATATATAAATTAATTTATAACAAAAACCCATAGATATACTCAGGAAAAAAAACATTCCACCAGGCTGTCATAACCAACTTCCATCCATAGGATTATTCTCAAAGAAACACTCATTATAGGAGAGTCCACTCCCTAATTGATGAAATCATTATAGACACTTGATGAAGTGGTCTAGATCAATGGAACCCATCTAAGAAAGGCCACTGGTCTATGAATACCTTGATACTCAGATAGGGAGTCACACATAGAATTGTTGGGGGATAGTATGAATCCTATCTGAATTAAGCCTTTATGTATGAGATCATATTTCAATGAAAGAACAACCCTTACTGATATGACCATCAAGATGGAGGATCAAATACCTACTCATGGTGGTCACACTAATTGCACAAACCCCATCTAGGGAATATGATGATAGAGGACCACACTACCGTCTCATGGAGGGACTCCACAACTCTATCATGACTATACCTCTAGAGGGGATCAAAATCCTATGATGTGGTTGTAATTCCACACCGTACCCACAAGGGAAATGACCAAGGGATCACACTCATCCTGTACTTGTCAAAAATAGGTAAAAGAAGTTCCACAAACACTATTCACGGTGGGTAATTAATGTGTACTAGAGGGTAAACTACTTATCCAGCTATCCCCAAGTTTTATTTTGTGGAAGAGATTCATATGGAATATAAGTAACTAGATACACGGTGTGTATAAGGAGTGGAAAACGTGTAGACACATGAAACCATTCCCATGTCTCCTGGAAATTCTTATGTACTATGGCCTGACCATGTACCAACCAATGTATAAGTAGCTATGTCTATGTCTGAGTGCCTGACATTCCTCTGTAAGTGTACTTTTACCTATGTTCTGTTAATTTCAGAAGTACACACAGAGACAACTAGGAATTTCCACACATTTCCATGTGATATTTATCTTCATCCAAAAACCCTATCCGTAACTGATCATGCCCCACACGACATGTAATCATGATTTAAACACAGTGTAACTTGAGATTTTTTAGATCCAGAGGCTTCTCCTCCATTTATCCTCACACACCATTTTCACCTAGTTTCCTGCATGAAATAACTCCATATATCTATGATCTAGGAAGAAAAATCCATATCATTTATTTTTTTTCCAAAATCTGGCATCCAAAATGAACCAGATACATATCGTTGATGGATGATTCTCTGTGCGCCATCTAGGAAAATGAAGAACCCTTAATCTGTTCTTGTTCTTCCTCAATCCAACCACTATCTTCATTGATTTGCAAACTGCAACTTCTATCACAATTCGTACCTACAGTTTTAATACATTATGCTGAAGAACGACCACACAACAATACTGAACTGGGTATTGGTCAAACCATTGTCCAAATAAATTCAAAAGATGATCTATCAAATAAAATTGGGGAGAAATCCATTAACCATTAAATTTCAGGAAAAACCCCATCCTTTGATTTTTTTCCTAGATCTATTTTTTCATAGAATAAGACAAAATGAGAAGAAATTATAAACAACAACCCTAAGAAAATATGACAAAAAATATAAATCAACAAACGATACATGTATCAATTATGTTCATGAAATTGATTTGTCTTCAACCAAGATTAAAAAAATGATGGAAATAACAAAGAAAAAAATTCCTACCTGGATTTTTGACATATCATTGATTAATAATGGTTGCATTGATATTATTGATGAGATCTATGAATTTTTTTGCATAATAATCTATGATCTGATCCTGATCCGTTATCGTTTACCAAGAAGGCTATCTAATGGTTTTCTGAAACTTGAGGGATTGAGTGGAGAAACTTGAGGAAATCATATAACCACAAATTTTATGGAGAAGTAAGTCTCCATGTCGAATAAAAATAAAAAAAAATATTTAATTCATATATTTTATTAATTTTATGCATGTGAAAACTTATTCACAAATGGACCACGAAGAAAATGATTATGTCATGTACATGGTAAAACCTACGTTCTAAGATCAATGGTGCAATCATATTGATGATCTGAGCCCCATTTAGATATTTATTACACTTTTTTAGGAAGACCACCAGTTCATGCTATTTATTGTATTTAATATATTTCAAACATTTATTCCAACCTCACTGAGCCTTAGAATCGTATGTCATCTCAGCTTATGGTCTCAATAAATAATCCATTAAATATCTAAAATAATACATGGAATGTTCAAGTCATTACATATGTTTTCACATCATGGATATTTAAACTATCTTTGACAAGTTTTGGTAGTAAAGTTTGAAGATGAATCAGCTGAAGTGCACATTCAGAGAAACACAAGGGAAATTTATGGGCTTTTTGGTATGCCACCATGGCATTAACTTCAAACTATAAATGACTAGTCCAAGTATAGTAACGTAACCTCCTTATAATTTCAATGATTTAAGGGGGACCAAATGTTACATCTCTTACATTCAGAATTTCATAGCTAACCTAGATATAAAATCACTCCCCTCAACAAGTTAATGAAGAAGGGAGTATTCTACTGATAGGATGAGTATGGATAATAATCTCTTGAGAATATTATGATGTACTTAATCCACCCACCAGTATTGATGCCACATATAGAAGGAAAGCTACTTATCTTATATGTGGCATATGTAGAGAGATCTCTTGGTCCACTGCTCACAAAACAAAATGATGTAGGGAATGAAAAAAGTATATATCACCTGGCACTGAAACATGATATTACAACATTAGTAAGAACTTCCATGCACTCATCTTCACTGTGAAAAATATAAGACATTACTTGCAGCCTCATGAGTTCAAATTGGTCTCTCAAATTGACCTAATCTTGTAAATAATTCATATTCCTATATCAATGGGGTGTTTTCCTCGATGGGAGGTTGTTCTACAATAAAATAACATCTAGTTCGTGTAGTAAAAGGAAGTTAACAGGTAGGCCCTAGTTGATTTACTTATGGAACATCCCACATAGAAAATAACACTAATGGACACCAGAATTCAAGATGAAGTGGTATTCTATGTCTATGAAGCTCTTAAAACATGGGATATTTTTTTTATGTCACCTACAGAAGTCATATTTTCAAGAGAATAGATAACTCAAAGATCAATTGGGTTGTTCTAGGAATTTTATTTGTTTCCCCAGAAAAAGAAAATTTTCCACACTCATTCTCACTATCTAAAGGATGCACTAATAATAAGGAATAATATCATGTCCTTATTGAAGTATTGGAACTATACCTAAAACTGAAGATAACCTACCTGAATATCAAATGGGATTTAGAGCTAGTGATAAATTAAATTAGTGGTGAATATGCCATCAATAAGGAAGAATTGTCACCTCTAATCATTAATGTTAGAGGAATGATGGAAGAGTTCCCTTTTGAACTGACATTGAATCATGTAACTCAATAAAAAAATGTTGATGCTGACACAATGGCTAATGTATCCATAGTCATGGAAATCCTTGATCAGGATGAGGTGATCTTATTAATCATGCACTGAAGGATGGTCCCATTAGTCATTATTTTCAGCATGAAGGAATTCATTTTTTCCCAATACATCACCATAGTGTGATAAATATATATCAACCCCTAGATAGATGGAACCCGTAGTTGATTACCGCCAAATTAGAACTCTCCCATTAGACTGAGCATAAAGGGAGTATAATTTATGCTGATTAACATACTTTACCCTTCATGATGGTCCAAATGATAAAAATCCCTCTAAAAATGAATCTTATAGGAAATCCTCCTCAAACGCACAGTTTAAAGAGAGATTCATTCCATAAAGGATGAATTCAACATAGTCTACTATGATTCTGACTAGTCTATGAACAGGCCCTCCCACCAAATTAGGTTATTGGTTACTACTACAAAAAAATGTTACATGATCATGTGGAATTCATTAAGAAATGTCATGAATTCCAAATTCATGAAAAATTCTTCCATCAACCCCCATAATTACTACACAAGGATAAATATTTATGGCTATTTTTTGTATGGGGGATGGATGTTTTGGGGGAATATCCCTTATCCACAACTAAGTAGTTTAAGTATATCTTTACTCATGATAACTTGTTTTCCAAATGGGCCAAAAAAATGCACCTCAAAAAATTTGGGACAATTAATATCATTAAATTTGTAATGTCCAATATCATCACCAATTTTGGTGTCCCTCACATGACATTGATGAACAATGATAACAAATTTGGTTATACCGAATTGAATAAATTGTTCAAATAGTGGAACATCATGTCAAATAATTCATTCCACTACCATGCATCGATATATAGACAAATAGAGGCCTTCAATAAGTCTCATTAGTATATACTTGAGAAGATGGAGAGAAAATATAAGAATTCTTGTCTAGATGATCTCATTTATGAAAGTTGTCACACATAAGAATCCATATTCATTGGTGTGCAGAACATAAGTAGTTTTTTTTTCATAAAAGTATAGTTTCCCTCATTTATAATATCTATCTATACTCTAAAATAAAAATCAATCACGAAATATATAGGATGGGTATAATAGCTCGATGATAAAAGGTTGTGTACACTACAAAACCTTGAATTCTGTCACCGTTAGATCACACGAGCCTTCATGAATTTTTTTAGTCTCTGATCATTACATCCATGAGAACTGGTATAAGATATCATAACCCCAATTATAAAAGGAATGAAAACTCTAAATTTTTAAACAAAATGGGAGGGATTTAAATCATACTTTAGGTTTATTCCAATGGATATTACTAATAGGATATAAGGAATGGGATATGTATCACTCCCCCCCACTAATGTATGTTTTCCAAAAAATAATTTTTCCTAAATGCCATCAAGAATATGCCATCCTTGTATTGATATGTTAAATTGAATGAGTGGTCCTCATCATAAGACATGAAACTATGAGACACCATTACATCCTATATTCGTGGTGTTAAAATATAGGGAAAATTATCAACCCGCATGATGTCAAAATGAAAGGAAAATGTACTGGTCTCATAAAATTAAATTTAATAATAGATACACACTTATAGTATGATGTTAAACTGTATATAAAAATTATTGGTAGTATGACTTTAAACTACACAGTTCCTTAAATCATTACTACATTATGTTAAACTATATGGACAACATCACTTGACAAACCATTCACTGCACATGAGATCAATATATGTGAAATAAAAATAAAGTTCCCACATCCCTATGTTTGAGTTAGGACTACATAGGGAATATCCCCACTCAATAACTATATGTGTATTAATTCATTCCATCTTGGATACAAAGGGACACATAGATCCCAAATCCTTGGTCCATCTAAAATATATGGTCATATTCATATGAACTGATACTAAAAGACACCATTTTTCCTTACTAGACAAAACTGAAACTAGATGGAGAGGTCATTATATCATGACACTAAAAATCATGACACATATCCTCCTTATCATAAGAATGTTTTCTATGTGACAATGTCTTCATTACCTAATATTGAAATTTAGCATTACCTTGTGTACCAAGATTAAGAAAACGTAGAAAAATTGCTCTTGATTCTCCATGTTGCAAACATAGGATGCCTCTAATGAGATGATTTAAAAAATTCCTAGACAATGTTTATTGGGCTTCATGAATTATTTTCACACTAGGTAACCTTAATCCTTACCACATGATGTAAAACTGCATGGCTTACATTAGTTGCATTAGGCATGAAAATGTTTCAAGAACGATGTTTGGCTTGATTCCTACCACCATAGAATACATAGTGATATCTGGAACTCTAATCATGGGTCCAACAATAATAATCTGTCAAAAAAGGCCCCCTCAATATTTGGTTTTGAATTTCTTAATTAATTTTCCATTCAAGAACTATGTGTTTCTTGATTCCTATTACAATAGGATATGTAGTGACACTAAGATATTCAATCCTAGTATTATAAAAAACACATAGAACGTTAAATATGCACACCTATATATGGAATAGACCTATACTTGGAACTATGTTATGTTTTTATTGCACGACATTAAACTATATGGAAAACATCCTTATCGCATGATGTTAAACTTCACGACAGTTACATCCAAACTACATGACATTAAAATGAAAAAACCATCACCCATCTTCATTTTTTTTCAATGTAACACAAAATCCAGGTCTTGTTCAACCAGAGTGTAGGTTGCTTCTATCAAATTGTAAGAACATCAAACCATAAATTACACTACATGTATTGAGAACCATGAGTTGCTACAAACCTTCTATTTCCCTTGGAAAAGGACACTAAGGTTCAAGGAACCCTTTGTTTAACTACATATATATACATCGAGTTCCTGTATAAGATCTCTTGGCTATCAACCAAATGTGTTAGTAACATGAAAAAAATGGGTTCTAATACTTTTGAGCCCTGAAATCACCACAGTGGAACCTAACACCTTTGGGTGTTTTGGGTTATTCCCATTATGGTTGTCCCATATCATTACACATTACCTGAGAACCTTGAGTCATGATTTTAAATATCTTCATCTCCCACTAAAATGGATGTTTGTGTAATGTTGAACTTGGGTATAATACTTAGGTTGTTTTGTAATATTACCCTCATACATATTCCACATTCATCGTGACCATAAACTGCATGCACTCTAGTTAAAGATGTATGAACTTAAACATTATCCTTTGATAGTCCCATCAAAAGACCCCAAAACTACCATTGAAAGAGACCTGAAACTTGTTATGATAAAATCCCAAAAAGGGTTACTTGAGAAAAATTCAAATATAAACTCACTAAAATATTTATCTCTATATTTTAGAAAAACATAAGAGCATAAATAAAAAAGTAACAGAGCACATTGGGCCCACTTTGGGGCCATAGTATAACATGATCCATGCTCGTTGGACCCCTAGTCCACGAAAAAGTTATAATAATGTTTTTTCACATATCCTCACCATAATAACATGTTCACTATGTGGAGACATATTTTTTAGAGTGTTCAAACCCGTCTTGAATCATAAATTTTCCATAAACCAACTTTATGTATTTGAAATCAAAGCCAACACAACTAGTTCCTCAAATTGGTATCCTTCACATGGAACCCCATGAACCCTGGGATCCATTTATTTTGGTTCTTCTTTGTAGAAAACTAGAAACAAATAATGAATAATCCGAAATAACCCCATTAGTATTCGTTGGATAATTTTACCCAGCAAAAGAGCTTATTATTAGGGGATTCTTGGTTCAGGGACAACCCCTTGAATCAAGGAGTTATTATTTATACTACATAGAATTTTTTCTTCCACCATCTCCAATTGTTGATCTATACCTATCTCTCCCCACCTCTAGTTAAATTATATATTTTTAGGACATGATTTACAATCCACATAACCTGAATATTCAATTGGATTGGACATACTCGATGTTACATGTCCATGTATTATACCCTTTCTCAAAATAGGAATGTCAAATTCCATTCTCGAGACTTTTTATGACCCACACCACATGACTCAATACCACATGTAATAGGGCCCGGGTGGCCTAAAAAAGGATAAACTTCCCTAGGGTGATATAACCATTCATGGATGGATATTTTCTCCATACCTCACTTCACCATCCAGACATTTGAGTCCTCAAAAATCTTCTATGGACCTTGAAAAAGAGTGGGGATCCACTTTACCTTACTATGCATGTAATCCCTAAGGGCCCAACATAAGGGATTTTAAACTACCAACTTTAGGAATCTCCTTTTTTTGGAAAAGAAATTATAATCGTCACAAGCTTTAGTAAAACCATGGCCAAACTCCTCACCTTAGGGTGTTTTGGGTCATCCTCAGTTTGTCTACCCCATTCCTTATTAATCGCTTCAAACTTTTGGGTTATGACTTATTCAACCCATATTACAAATATCCATGTGGTCTCATCATCCATAATATTTCAATATACACCAACACCCTTTAAGTTAGGGATTCAGGGTGTCATGAAATAAAATGGGTACTCATCCCTCATAATTTCTACAAAAAATGTGGGGTGTTATAACCCTTATTGAAAATTCAATTTTGGGAATACCAATTGAGAATGTAGGGTGTCAACAATTCATGAACACTCATTCTTCATGATGTAGGGTCCTCGGACCCTTCATGAATATCCATACTTCACTACTAAAAATAGAATGTACAAGCTAGAAGAATGTAAAATACTATAGAATATTGTATGATCTAGTAGCTGTTAAAATTTAGTAGCATAAAGTAAAATCTAGATGACCATAAACTTAAACACAATAATGGTCTAATTTTCAAGACCACAGAACAATAAATTGAAGGAGAGACAATGCTCACCAGTTTGAAAACTAGAAAAAGGAACCGTGGGAAAAAGTTGAGTCTTTTCTCACTAGAAATGCACTTTGGGTGATCCAAGAAATATTGAGAACTCATAAAATGGAAAAGGAATAAAAATTGTCAAGACAAACATCCATAAGAGGGAAGTTTGAGAAAAATCCAAGTCCTCACCAATTAATATTTCCATTATATGAAGCCTTCGATTTTTTTGGGAAATAAATAAAAATAATAAGATAAAAATATTATAGGGATCATTATTTGTCCTTTGAGAAATCAATCTATACCCACTAAGTTTAATTAATTATGAAAAAATTACCGTGTACTCCTTTCAGGACATATCTCACCCAAATTATCATTTTAAACTAGGTGATCCTAGGACATCTGGAGAAGATTCATCAATGGGGGATCTCGTGTCAGTGGGAATTCAAGAGAATTTATTAAAAGAAATCTATTGTCATTTCAGAATTCAAATCTAGGTGTTAGAATTTACATGGAATTATATAAAGGATGGGTATCATTTATGAGCTTTGTGATATCATGTTAATTAAATTTCTTGCGCATTGTTAATGAAATAAAGGAGAAAAATGATATGTAAATTACTAAATATTTTTTCATTGATAACAAGAAAAATGAGGAATATTTACTATCAGGGTCCCTCCAATGGATACACAAACAAATAAAGATTCATGAAACTAAAGACCCATTTACAACATTTGATCCAAATATTCCTTGATGTTTGATGATTTCTGCTCTAGAGAAGTAATGGACTGGCATAATTGATGAAAAAAATTCAGTTTCCTTCTCCAAAATCTATAGAAATGTCTCTTCCTTAGAAATATTATCAATTCTAGCCTTCTCCACCTGATCACGGAGCCCTCATTTCTGCAATACAATTTTCAACAATGTTTGCAGTGCATGATACCACTGAGATAGATCTTCCTCGAGATGGATGATTTCAGATTATAATAAAAATATTTCAACCTTCCCAGCACCATTAAGGTTTTGATGATCCATAGACTCCACAACAAGATGGGAAGCCTCATTTGAGGCCTCATCCTGACCTTGTTTTACTGAAGACAAATCCTCTACCAACACAAACCTTAATTCATGTGCCCTCCTTTTCTCCCATGTGGAGATCACATCCTTCATGAGGGAATGCAGAATGGTATAGTCAAATCCTTTATAGATAAGGGTGTTAAACATAAACCAACGATAACCTATTCATTCCTTCATTTCATCTAAAGGGGATATTGAAATTATGGACCTAGTCTACATCTACACTTGTTTCCACATTAGTTGATAGAGTGATGAAAACTATGAGCCTTGAAACAAGACCAATATTGGAAAAATAATATATTCTTGTAACAGATCAATGAGTTAAAGACTTATGATTAAGGAATTAGAAGAGGTGGGTATGGATCCAGCCTTTGAATTAGTTGACTCGGTCAGAGGTATTCATAAGAAAAAAGTTACTTGAACTTTTGATCCTCAAGGTGAATGTACCGTAATAATATGCAAAAAGGTTTTTTTGTTAGTCATTAAATGATATAATGTTAACAGATAGTTAGTGGATGTGATCAGTGTTGAAAAAATAACATTCTTAATTGCATCACATTCAATACCTATCACCTCAAACATGTCTTCAGGTGAAGAGGAAACTCCATACTATGACAAGTGACTTGGTGTCCCCAATGATTTCTTCTATGTCATCATACTTCACTAACTTTCTTTAAGGGATAAAATATAAAAATAAATTTTATATGATATGAAATAATCTATAGCATTTGATAAGTATCTAAAGAAGTGCTCACACTCACACAAGGATGTCTCTATCAAAGTTAGATCAATAGTAGAGTATATACCTTCATCAGTATTCTCAAGATTTGTGTTTTCACATACTAGGTGAAATGGTGAGGCCACTGGGATGTTAGCAATAGACACCATGCCGAAATATGTTAGCAGTTAAACCATATCCACTTTTTAATGGACCAGGTCTAGTACTGAAGATTTTATTTGAGAAAAAAACAATCACATGTATCCTTAGGAATGGATGTATGTTCATCCAGGTGAGCTTGGTGATGCCAATTTTTTTTGATGAACCAGAATGAGATAATCAAATGTTTTGAAATAGGGAAAGATTAAAGTGTGATACTTACTTGATGATTCTGGGTGATAGGGTCTTGATAATTTGGTGTGCTTCCTTCTCCATTTTCTCTCCAAGGAAGGGCCCCTAGAAATTACTGATAATGATGGTGTTGATGATGACGTCGATGAATATGTAGATTGTAATTCCTCAAGGATGGTAATTTCCAGCCTCATCAGAGCCAGTTGACAAGAGGAACCGACACTGATCATGTCATCTCGGGAAGCTGTACCTCTAGGAGAATATACTGGGTATGGTGGAGTGACTAGTCTCCAACAACTCTCTATCATACCTAAAAATGAAAATAACATTAGTAGAGTTTCAGTGGCACCATATCCATTTAAATGTGGTAGTAATAAAAGTAGTACCTCCACCTCGATTATTGGATAACCCTTTTCATCCGTTAAAACTATCACCATTCTAGGACGCACCATCCACTACACTATAGGAGTGCAGTGGATCTATCCCTTCATACTTTACATAATCACATCAGGGTATCAAAGGAAATACTCAACTTCACTAGGATGATATTTGAAGGAGACACATATGGGAGTAGTAACATGTGCAAAGCCTTCCGTGTGTATCTATTTCTGGCATAGTATTCCCCATAGTAAATCATATGAGTTCACTGAAATCTAGATCATCCATCACTAAAATATAGTGGGAAATCATAGTGTATCCATGGATTCCATTATAGGAATCAGGGTCCCTATAGCCATGATAGTTTGCACATCTAATAGTAATGAGACTGATGATAAAATTATCACCTACTTGCGAGGTATCATCGAGGTTGTTGGTCTGCTTGAAGGAAGCTACATGCCAAGCCCCAGATTTTCATCAGTGGTCAATGATAAATTAATAGCCTCGGGAACTGATGTTGATAATTTCACAATCATATACTGTCATATCTAGATATCTGTATTATGTTGGAAAAAACTGATCCTAATTTCATTTCATGGAAGTTAAATTTCTTCTTGGGTCTCTTCTTTGGTAAAATCAACCAGAACTGATGAGTAACCATTGGATGATT
The DNA here is from genome assembly GCA_963277665.1 of Viscum album. NCBI lineage: Eukaryota > Viridiplantae > Streptophyta > Magnoliopsida > Santalales > Viscaceae > Viscum > Viscum album. Next base: position 1,574,011,182 of record OY728161.1, on the reverse strand, counting down.
TTTGGACCAAACATGAAGAGGGATATAGAATTTTGTTTGAATTTAGTTCAACTAATGATTGAACCAACTAGGTTCAAACCATTCACAAAATATATCACCATAAATTTGGGTAGAAAGGTTGTCCTTAAAGATTAACATCCTGTAAGCCCGAGCCTGAAGGCTTCCCCAACCATTGTCAATTATGTTACCGATGGGAATATCATATGTTTTGAAATTAAAGTGATCATTATGACTTAGGAAACACTTGATATAGAAGTCCGTTAATATGATAGGACTATTCCTATAGACACACTACAAAAAAGGCTTGGAATATATGCCAATAATGTTTTGGATGCTCAGATATTCATATCCACCAAAGTGAGATGCCGTCCTACCGCATTGTACTTGGATGTGAAAAAAAAATCTGTTTGGGGATCTTCCACTATAAACATGTCACATAAGGTGATATTGATTGTCCAATACTAGGATATCCAACCCGATGTCCCTCGTATATTCCATATGTGACACCAATATAAAGGTGGAAACTATAACTCCTCCATTATCCTCTATTGGGCGTAGGTACCTGCTTAGGTACATGGAAAGAAAACTGACCAATTTTATGCCTCCATCAATGTTGGTAATAACATCCAACCATTAGTTGGTAATTGAACCTTCTTCAGCTATGGGACAATATGAATCTTCGTTACTATGGGAGTGTTTTGTGAGACAAGCATTTGGCCACTTAGATTTGAGTTCAGAATAGAATTCCTTGAAAAAATATGAAGGAAATTTATTAAATAGGATGTCTTCCCCGGGAAGTAGGGGCTTCCCAATGGCCATCTCATCCAACTAGATCAATTCTATAGAAATAAATGGGTCTTCTCGACATCAAACCACATAGATGATGGGGGGGGGGGAGAAAATCATCATTCATGTATTCTAAAATTAGTTCTCCAAAAATCTCCTTGATATCCCAAAGTCTTATTACCACCACACCATGTGTCATATGGAATGTATTTTTATCTAGAATAAATCAGCTAACTAAGTCCACCATCAAAACCTTATTACAGTAGGTGAACGTTTGGTAGATTTAGATGACTTCATACATTTCATTCTTTTTTATTTTCAAGAAATGTTTTGAAGGGATATATTGAACTCAAAAGGTCCAACCACAACCCATCACACAACTCCCTTCTAATCAAGGCCCCATTTAGAAAACCACCCAAACATTCAGTCTTTGGTAGATTTTTTCATTACTGAGTGGTACATGTGGGTGTTTGAATCAGATTTGTGATGGTGGTTTTGAAATTATGTTGGAATATATATAATCATGAACCCATCTAAGAATATTTCATTGGTTATACAATGACCTGTATATGAGATATCTTCATTGAAGGTATTTTGCGTTCTTAGGACCCAATAAGTAGGCATAATAAATGATTATGGTGAAAGGATATAATCATAATTTGTAAGAATGAACACATAAAAAGGTAATATGTTTGAGAGAGGATATTCAATAGGGTTTAAACTCATTTAGTCTATCAGGTTTTTCTTTGATGACTCGAAAACAGAACAACAATTAGCATCCACACTCAAGATAATGGAAATATGATGATCCATAAATAATATGACTTATTTTATTATATACTTATTAATAATAGATGCCATCTATTCAAATAAAGGAGCACATTTCATAAGAGTGGGGAATACAAAAAAAAGTGGTGCATGAATCAGAAAACATAATGGGAATATCAAGAACCAAAGAAGCATTCATAATCACATGAATCGATACAGATTTCACAAATCACATGACCCAATAATCACAATGTGACCTCATGATCTGTTATAATATTTGAGATCATGTGATGCTAAGGTGGTCAAGAAGACCACATAATGATAAATTGGCCACATGACTGATCCAACAGATCACGTGAAGCCCATAGGTCTGATATACATCCAAAATCACATGTTAAGGTTCTAGAAAATTACTGAGAATTGGTGCATGATTCATTTGAACAAGAACTAAGAAAAATAAGTCACTCAACCCACAAATGATATTGAATATTGAAAATTTGTCATACAAAGAGGCCATATGATTAGTTCATGTGAAGATATACTACAAAATGGATCTTGCGGTGAGGTCTTATGAAGCATTCATTTGATAAAATGATGCACAAGAGCTCTGATAGTTCAAGTCACACGTGGAATGATTTTTATTGAATTCTTCAAAATATTTAGGATACTCCATGGAATACTGAAGGTAACATGAAAGAATAATTTTTTCTTGGTAAACTGATCAATGGAAGACTCAGGTACTCGTGTGGGAATTGAATCTCCTCAAAACCGAGTACTTGTCCCTACAGACCTCTCTTGTGAGGGGGGTATTTTTTGACACCATCAAAATGGGCATAAAAAAATCTATAATTTAGTAAATACTAGAATCGTGGATTTTCTCTGTAATTAAAAGCAAAGAGATGCATGACTACATAAATATTTAGAAATTGGAGGTATCAAATCATGAAATCCTCTGAAGGAAATGTGATCTCATAACCCTAGGAAGGAAACACATAATTTCACAATCTTGGCCATGATGAAATCTGACCCAACTATCTAACTGGTCTTTGTCATGGCCCAAAGGGCATTAATGATCCCCAAGGGATGGAATGTAGCTCCAGACATCAAAATAATCTATATGGGAAAGATTTTTCAAAAAAAAAGCAAGGACCAAAATACACAAACTGAATATGAAACAAAAAAATAAATGAATCTCAATAAATATACAAACTGATCTACATTCAAAATACAACTGAAAAACCTGAATTCTATAATGAAAAAAACTAATCCAAACTAAGGAAAACCCAATTTCGATGTGACCTCATAGTCACCACTATCCACAAGACCAACCTACTCCATGAGCAACTAAACAAGAAACCTGCACCTGCAGAATAGCTCAGGTCTACCCACACTGTATGGTATAAGTAGGGTATGATATTAACATCTCTATAGACAACCACCAAAGAACACATTTATTTTATTCCCTAAGATAGTCCAAAAAACTAGTATGAAATACATATGTAAAAATACATTTTTATCATTTTGAATAAACAAGCACACCTTTACCTTTTTCAAAACAAACATGCCACATTCAAATTTTCAATACATATTTACAATTTAAAAACCATGTTCCTCACATAAATCCAGAGTAAGTAATACAAGGATATGATTAAAATAAAATTAATTGATACTAAATAGGAAATAGAGTGCAATAGAAAAAAAACAAGAACATATACATAGTGACCATTGGCATTTCCTAAACATCCTTAGAGCGATCCATGGATGTACTCGGGTCGGACTCACCTATCGACATATGGTGCGACTCAATAATCTATAGGCAACTGACCATTCTAACTTCTAATATAGGTTAACTTTATCACCAAGCCTTATAATGTCACGGGGGGGTATCAACCCATCTAATTGGTTTCGACAAGTAACCATCACACGAGCCTCTAAAGATTCCCAGGAAACCCATGGTAATAGTACATGGTGAAAGGGGGAGGCCCTCAACCTGGGACTCGCCTTATCTTCCTCCACCGCACTTGCCTATCCTTAACACCGACACCACACACACGATAACCCACATTGGGAAGTACTATAGAGGGGATACTATCTCAAAACAATCATTTCACAAGTTCCAATTGGGCCATCACATCACATGATATTTTAAAACATTTCTCAAAATATTCTAATCTACCAAACAAAATTTTTACTTCTAAAACTACAATTAATTTCAAAAACATTGTAAAGCTACAACTGGGCCTTCTATAATATCATTTCCAATACATTATAAAAATGGTCCCTAACCATTTCCAAAACAATATAAAACACCATTTTTATGTTCACAATGCCAAGAAGTGCTTTATATTTCAAATCTCATTCCATTCCCAATACCACATTAAAAAAACGTGAAAACACATGATATACTTGAGGATGTAAAATGGGATTTCATGTCAATTAGTAACTATCCCACCTTTAGAAGGTAAAAAACTATATATATCTTTGAAAAAAAATTTGAAACCACTTTTGAGTCATTAGAAACCAATGGATATTTAGTAAAACACCAATGGTTTAAAAGAAAAACACAAGTGTTTTAAAAGACGGGGTTGATATTAAAAGGATTTATCTAATAAAATTATCATTTTTTCCCATCCATTTATTCACCCTGTTCACATAAGGATGTTCCCACATCCAATGGTACACTAAAAATATATAAAAAATATCCCAAAAAACATCTTTAAAGAAACACCATGTGCTTCCAATCCAACACCACAAACCACATGTAAACGGCACACATATAATTCATTAATTTACACATAAAAGACATAATTCACACTCCCAAAACAGTATAAAAGTATTTCCATGGATAAAAACCACTCAAATAACACAATTTCACTATAAAAGAAAACTTTAAAATTTAACAAATACCATGTGTGCATAGTTATATAACATTCTTATAGAAACCCTTATTAAACCACTTCACACGATTTATTCCAACATAAAAACCCATACTAAGCCACAAAAACAATCCAAAGGCATGGAAAAAAACATTTATGTATTATTTAAAAATACCCAACCATAAAATGGAATGCATCATAAAAGAAATGGACTCAAAAACCTACCTCAATAGAGTAAGTATGCGATGAAACTTTAAGGGAAGGGAGAACCAAGCCCAACAGACAATACACACACACCACATCCCAAAAAAACCGCTAAAACATCAACATTTAATTTTAAGGTTTTTACAAATAATATCCCACTGAGAAAACACAATGAAACCAAGATAGGATAAGAGAAAGAATAGAAAAATAGCTCACACCCCTAGGAACTCACCTTGAAAACATGGAGATGTATACATGAAGGGAGGAGAACCAAATGGAGAGGGGTAAGGGGATCCCTTTATGAACCAAAATACAAACTTGGGGGAGGAAATACTAAAAGGGGAAAAATTGGGGAGGAAAAAATTATAATTTCAGGATTTTTAAAATCTAGGTAGCTCACATGATTTGTCCGTATGGTTTTCCAACCCGTGCGAAAACCGTGTAGTCTCCACTGTCCAAATGGAAAAAAACTCATGCATGATTTCCACATGGTTTCCCAATCAATGAGAAACCCATGCTCCTTACCTCTATACAATAAAACTAGTTTCACATTTACCTGGGAAAAGTCTCATAGTTTTCCCAAACTGTGTTCTAATTGCACATAGGCCAAAAACTCACCGGAGGCATCAAATGTTCCAAAAATTAAACCAGGGTAAACCCAAATCACAACAAAAAATATCTAAAGACAAGAAAATTATAAAATAATGTAATTAAAAAGGTTAGGGTGTGACAATACTCCCCACAAAAAAAACTTTCTTCCCCCATAAATTCACCCATCTGAAATATAAACAAAACTCAATTCCAATTCTGGAATAAGCTAAACAAAACCACAAACCTCAGGGTGAATTTTTTACATAACAAGTCACACAAAACTGGTTCAAAAGAAGACCAAAACATGAATAATAGTTAGAGAACACAAGAAGGTTCTCCCTACAACAAGAAATCAACTAACACCTTTTCACAACCTTGAATCGACCCAATGAGGGATCTCCCAACACCACTAACCCAAAATTCATCTCACGAGCTGAAAAGAAAATCCAACAGAACTGATAATTTCCCACACTAATAAAATCCCCCAATATAATGGGATAACCCTGTGGAAATAATTCCAAAAAACAAGAGATCTAAAAAATAATCCATCAATTCCACCAAACTCATATATCTCTAAATAAGCACGACTAACCTAGAACCAACCCACCACAAGGGTTAATCACATCTAAAGGAAAACTTACAATTTCAACAGCCACATCTAGATAAACATAACCAATTGAATTATAAAAGGACAAGTCCATCTCAAATTTACGATGGAATTATGAACTTACAACAACAAGAAAACTAAAATAAGGAAACTTCAAATATCTCTATCCAGAGATAGGAGACAAAATCCAGGCCAAAGATTTTCCCACACACCCTCAATGACTCCCTGATTATGTGTGAGATTAATTCCAAGGCCTATTTCTAGAGCCCTAATGATTAAAGAATCATATACCTCACATTCAAGCACTGACATCCTTTGATCAAAAATTCTTCTTTTGGAGACATTTTCTATGAAACTTCTCCAGATGACCCAAACATACAAAATGGTGAAAAGACTTTGGGGGATTGTGACACGATGGATTTGAATGTCAAAACTGAGCGCATTGGAAGCATACATGAGAATGGTCTGTGAATATTGAATCCTATACGAATGAAGGAGACTCTTCAGAATCAATCTCTTCATGAACACACCTTTTTCTAGATTGGTACCCTTCATGAGAGACAATCACCATAGAATGAACCCTGAGAACCAACTCATCTAAAAACTCATCATCCTCTAAATTCATAAAACAGACTTTACTATACGGGAGATAATTTTCCACAATATTAGGATGAAGACCCCAAATCCAAATAGAATATTTTAACTAATCTTCTAACATCACCTCCAGAGAGAAGGATACCAACCCTTTGAAGTGGTAAACAAAAGAATTTGAAGTCTGTTGGACCTTATAAACATCCCATAGCTCTACAACCTTCGTCTTCTTCACCTCCTATGGTATGGACCTTTGGAAAATATTGGTTTTAAAGTATTAACAAGTCATCCCAACCTTCAATGAATGCAAGACAATCATTTCACATTGATCTAGAACTAGACCTTCAAATGAACCGAAAACAGCATGGACTCTAACAGATTCAAGGGTTCCCGACAATATGAAGACACACTCAACTTCCTCAATCCATTCTATGACCTCCAATGAAACTCAATTTACACAGAAGATAGAAAACAACCAAGAGGAATTGGAAATATGATGATTCTCTCTAGAAGTCTTGGGGGCGTTTTTGGGTGGAATATTCTGAACAACATCAAAACAAAAGGTGAAAATTCAACATCCCACCAAAACAAACTACAAGACAATCTTAGGCCAAAATAACAAGCTCAGAAGCCAAAAAAATTCATGAACCAATAGAAAATCCTATTTTTAAAAACTATCATTTCTTTTCAATTACAAAACTTCCTTCTTCTAAGGCCACTATCCAAACACCAAAATCCATTTTCCACAAAAAACCCACTTTTTCACCAAACAAACTGCACATTTTAAAACAAAACTAATTCTCGAAATCATTTTCCCTTTCAAATTCCATTAGAGAATAATTTGAAAAAACTGTTAATTTTAAATACACACTCATGTATTACTATGGATCATCACATACATATCCATCCACCTCTTCTTATATCATCCATGAAAAAGTGATAACATTAAATTTCAATACACACCCTCATATATGTGAATGTTCATAGGGGGTACCAAGGGTCACACATTCTATCCCATAACGAAACCCAAACATTCAACATATCATTAAAAAAATTCCAAATCACTTTCCCTTTATAAAATTCATTTATTTTTAAATCTGAAAGAACATGAATGTAATAATTTTCATTCCAAAATCTATTTTCATTTCAGTAGATCACTTACACTAATAGAATCCAAAATGAGACCCAAATCTCATCAAACTATCAGAATGAGGAACTATTGTCCATACCTAACTATGTGACATGGTTAGTGGGACATGTCACAAGTAAGCCTTAGAAACTATGAGGGACTTGAATTGTTCACTTTGACTCCACATGGGCCAATACTCCATGTAGGATAACAACATGGAATTGGCTCTCCACTATTGTCATTCCTCATCCCAACCACAAAAGGAAAACACAATACTCAAATCCTAGAATACCCCAGGAAACTCAAAGATCAAAACAAGAAAGGGTTCATGGAATCGTTCTTGTACCTACATCCCAAATAAATATACTTCATGTATACAATCTATATGACACCCAAAATAAAAATAACCCCCTATAATTCAAGGTTTTCATGAACTAGTCTGGGATTCTATCCAACCTGACACCCAACCCAGTCTATGGTATTTCCTGAAAGGAATTCCCAATCCCCATGGGTAAGAAAATTATGTCAAACATCTGAATAACCGATATGGGAAAGATTTAACCCAAAAAAACGAGGATAAAAATAAAAAACGAAATGTGAAACAAACTACTAATAACCAAATCTCAATAACTATACAAAATGAGATAGATACAAATTATAACTGAACAAACTAAATTCTACAAAGAAAAACCCAAACCAAGCCGAGGACAACCCGATATCCATGTGACCTCATGATCACCAGTATCCACAAGACCTAACTACTCCATGTGAAACTAAATGAGAAACTGATACCAACAAAACAGATTGGGTCTACTGACAACAAACGATACAAGTAGGGTTTAAGCTTAACATATTAGTAGGAAATCCCCACAGAATACATTCATTTACTTTCCCGATATATTACAAAAACACTACTTTGAAATAAATATATAAAAATAGGTTTTTTATCATTTTTGAATTAAAAAACACAGAATTACATTAATTAAAACCGAAATCTCCCATTTCCATTTTCAATATAGATATTCATTTTAAAAATATAGTTCCACACAAAAAACCAGAAAAAGTAATATAAGGTTAAGCTGAAAATTAAAGAAAACGATACCAAATAAAAAATCGAGTGAAATAGAAAAAATAAACACGCCCATAGAGATAATGTCTATGGGAATTTACAAAATATCTTTAGAGTGATCCCTGGACCTACTTGGATCGAACTCACCTGCCGATATAATGTGAAACTCTATAGTATATAACCAACTGCCCATTCATACTTCCAATCTAGTGGCATGTGCCAATAAACCGTAAAAGTCAAGTGGGTATCAAACCATATTATCGTGGATGAGAATAAACCATCAATCAAACCTTTAGAGAAACCAATAAATCCCATGGTAATAGTACATTGTGAAAGGAGGTGTCCCTTACACACATGACTCACCTCACCCACCTCCATAGAACTTTTCTACCCTATACAGTGACACTACCCATGTGATAACCCACATCATGAAATCTTTCATAGGGTTTCCAATATCTCAACAATCCATTCAAAAGTGTCAACCAGGTCATTAAATCATATGATCATTTAAAATATTTCTCAAAACATGCTAAGATGCCAACCAAGAAATTGTTATTCCAAAACAACAATTCATTTCCAAAACATTATAAAGTACCAACCTGTCCCTCTACATTATCATTTCCAATAAATTTAACAAATGGTTCCTAATAATTTCCAAAAGATCATAAAACACCATTTTCATGTTCACAATACCAAACATGCCTTTATATTTCAAATCTAATTCGATTCCCAATACCACATCAAGATAAAGTGAAAACAAATGGCAGACTTAAATATTCTAAATAGTCTTTCATGTCATTTAGAAACTAAAACAAATTTATAATGTACCAAACATGACATATCTTTGTAAAAATCATTTGGAACAACTATTGAGTCATTAGGATCCAAGGGATATTTAGTAAAACACCAATGGTTTGAAATAAAAAAATGTGTTTTAAAATCTAGGTTTTATGTTAAAAATATTTATTAATGACGATTATCAGATGTGTGCCCATCCATGTGTAAATCTCATGCACACATGGATGATCCCACATCCAATAGTACACCATAATTATCCACAAATCATGAAGAAACCATCTTTTAAGAAACACCACATGCTTCTAAACCAATAGCACAAACCACATGTAAACATCACACAAAAAAATCATCAATTTCCACATAAATGACCTAAATCACACCCCAGAACACTGTCAAAATATTTCCAAGTACAAACACCACTCAGATCACCCAATTTCACTTTTAAATATAAAATGAAAATTTAAAAAATATTTTTTGTGCATAACTATAGAATATTCATAGAGAAACCCCTTTTAAACCACTTACCACAATCTTTTACAACATAAACACACCAAAATAATCCAATAAAACCAACCAAAAGCATGTGAATAACATTTATGTATTATTAAAAAATACCCAAACATCTAATGGAATGCATTGGAAACAGAATGAATGAAAATACCTACCTCAATGGAGTGTAGGTGCAATGAAACTTCTAAGGAATGGAGAACTGGGCCCAACAGAAAAGCAGAACAGTATATGTCCAATGTAAAACAACCCAACATATCAACGCAATCTTTTAGGGTTTAGAAAAATAGGAATCCACCAAGGAAACCCAAATAAACCAATATAAGAGAAATAAAGAAGAGCAAAATGGATAAAACCCCTGGACACTAACCTTGGAAACTTGGAGATGCATCCATAAAGGGAGGATAACCAAAGAGAGAGGGATAGGGGGATCCCTTAATAATCTAAAAACAACCAAGGTATAGAAAATAATGAAAGGGGATAAAAATATGGTAGAGATCACTTAAAAGTTCAACATTTTTAAAATATTTTCAGATCACAAGGTTTTTCCTCATGGTTTTCTAAACCGTGTGCAAATCATGTAGTCACCACTCTCTAAATAGTTAAAACATTGAGAATGACTGTCAAAAAATTTCTTAACCCATGAAAAACACATCTGCATTACCACTAGACCTAAAAACCTGCTTCAACATGACATGGGGAAAGCTTCATGGTTTACGCAAACCGTGCGCTAACCGCGCATAAGCCAAAAAGTAACCCGATATTTCCAAATTTAAAAGATTTAATTTGGTGAACAACCTTAACCTTAAAAAAGATCTCATGATTAGAAAACTATAAAATAATGGAATTAAAAAGGTCTGGGTGTGACATAGAAGATTCATGTGGTTCGCATGATCAATGGATGGTTATGTGAAGCCCATATAGAATGTCACTCTGATCTTAAAACCACCCCAGAAATCCCTCATATTCTCGCAAAGTGTCCCAAAAGAGTCTACTTAATTATGAGAAAGCCTCCTCGATAGGCAAACTAATCTCACAAAGGTTCTCAGACATAGAATCCTAAACATGTAGAGTCACTCTGACCTTCCATTTTGATCATGTGGTGCATCAAAGACAAGTATAGTTCCTTTTAATGACGACTCTAGCTCAATGTCATGAGATCCTTTTCTAATCAAGAGATGACCTGACATAAAACCAAGGGGAAAAGGATGAAAAATATTTAAAATAAGGAATAAAATTTGGTTATGGTGGATGCCTCTCGTCATGAGATGATACACTAATTTTTAGGCAAAAGGGGTTATGAACCATCAGTGATCATTGTTTATCACTCAAAAGAATTTTGAAAAATAAGATTGATCTCTTAGAGACCCCTTGAAAATCTATATTTAGTTCATGAAGGACCCCATGAAATTCTCCCTTAATCATGGGAAATATTCTTCAGTAGATGTTATGATCTCATGAATACTCTTAGATTTGTCAGCCTGATCTTGTGAAGGATATTTGAAATGTATGTATAATCATGTGAATTCCTTTTAATACATCATGAGTACAATAAATATGGAGATGACATAGTGTTCTCATGGTCACTATTTATTATAATATTCCATGAATGACCCATGATAAGATCATTCAAAGCAAACGATACAATACTCTCTTCACTGACTCAAGACCATATCTACAAGATAAGCACTATGAAAGTTGGCATAGAACCATAGTGTTGAGGCCCATAAATTCCTCCCCATAATCACACAAAATGACTATATCTACTACACCCATGAGAGTGAAGACGAGTGAACTTTACTAAAATTCACATGATCACAAGGGTCTTCTACTAGGTAAAATTAGGGGAATGACCTAAGGAATTACACGATACAAATATTCAATTTTTACGATCATCCTACTAATCATGTAGAGGTCTTTTTGTGCACCAGACTGATTAATAGAAGGGTTTTCTGCATGTTAATTTTTTCATGTGAAAACTAAACAAGATAATTATTGACATAAATTGAGACATATATGCAATAAGGACTAAATAATAAAGAAGACCTATGTGAAGAATGGAACATATTTTCATATAAAGGAATTTTGCGCCTCACATGACCTTTCCAGAGTATTCAATAGGACATGAACTTGTCAAATAAGACTTGTGAAGTCCTTTTTACATTTTATTAAAGCCACACATGACCCTTCATAAATATTAGAAAAAAAATCACGAAGTCATCCAAACAAGTCATCCAAGCCATGCAGGATCCTCCAAAAATATAATCTATGTCCTGTGATGTCCTATAGAGATGATGGAAAAAGTATTGTAATGTCATCTAGAAATATTATCCAAGTTATGAAAAGTACTCTGGGATTTCCATCCCTGCCATGCAATAATCTTCCGACATATCATCCTTTGTCATGTGACACCCATAGTCATATATCATTCTCTATCATTTGAAGACTTTCAGAAATACTAATCGGGTTATGCAACAATCCTTCATACATGTCATTCCAAACATCAATCACGTGAAGCACCCTGTTACATGCCATAATTGTCAAAAAGAAACTCAGGACATGTCAAATAGACACCCATGACATGTTAGGTAGACACTTTGGACTTTTTAAGAAAACACTAAGGATATGTTAGATAGGAACCCATGACATGTTAGATAGACACTCAAGACATGGTAGAGAGAAAACCAGTACATGTTAGGCATGGAGCCTCAAAAATGTCAATAATGTCATGTAGACACCCTATGTCATGGTAAAATTGACTATTAATAAATTTTTTGATATTCCCCAAAACGAACTATGTGAAATCTAATTCCCATCCAAGAAAGATACATAGGATGCCTTCCTCCGCCCTGATCTCTAATGGTAATCCACCCTATTTTAAGTCCCTCTATATCTCAAATATCCTTAAAATATGATACTTAATTCTCCCATAAGTCTATCATCCTTCATTGTCCATCAAAATATATTATATGGGCACATACATCAGCATCCATTTTTGTGTAAGCCTCGACCATGACCTCAAGTACGTCAAACCCATTTGTGGGTGAGGGGATGAACAAAACTATGATGAATATGATTCCTTTCCGAAACAGATATGTATGATGCCTTCTTATGGCCCATTATCTAAATGGGATTAAAACTTATTATAATTCTCTCCATATTTCATACATTATTCCTCATCCCTCATTGGATTAAGAATCTTATTGAATTACAAGGACACTGATTCTTTCTATAATAAGGATATATAGGATACCTTCATAAGACCCATGCTATGTATCAAACAATTCTCTAATGCTAAGCTAGTGCATAAGTATCATATCCCTATGTAGTGAGATTGATCAGTTTATATCCCTTGTTTCTCACATTTAGTTTGGCTCATGTGGGATTAGGGATTTGCAACAATCATATCAATCGAATCATGAATTTTTCCCATCTAGGGAATCCTCATTGTGTATGTCCCACTCAATGTTATGATACAACTACTGTAACAGCCCAAGATTTTATGAAAAATATTCTTTTTAATTTTATTAATGTCTTGTGTTGTACGCTACACCAAAAGGAGCTTTCACAACACACATCCTTGACTTGCCTTGCATTACACGCAATCGCGACCTTCCTCTATAGCGTGTGTTGTACACAACACCAAGTTTCGCTAAACAACGATATGCTATTAAGATATTATTAAAACTAGCTGTTGTGAATAGTAATAACCACTTTTTGAAATTTTGTAAATTTTATTTTTCAAAATGGACTTCATTTATGGATTCGGAGTATCGAATTTAGCCTAAGGTGAAATTTTTGTACTTTTCGGATAACTTTCATATTCTGATGAATAGTGAAAATTACTAAATTATAATTAAAAACAACTTTTTTAATCGAAATAATTAATAGTGATAAATCATTAATTTAATTGGTTTTAAAGTATATTTAGAATATATTTTTACAATTTAATACAATGTTGGTCATTGGATGTAATTTCACATTTAAACCAGACGTAATCAAATGTCAATCTTTTGATAGATATTGTTTCTTAAAAACACGCTATTTGTTTTAACAGCGGGATTTAATTATAAATTTTATTAATGCAATTTCTATGTTATGAATTTGGTAAAATAGACTTCATTTTTGAATTCGGAATATGAAATATAGCTTAGGATGAAATTTTGGCATTGTTCTGAAAAACATCAATTTTTGATGAATAGTGAAACTACTAAGTGGTAGGTTAAAAACTGAATTTTTCATAAAACTTAATTTTACCGCTTCTGTGAATGGAATTTCAAAAATCCGAGAGACACGGTTGATGTCAGTAAGTAAAATGTGGTTCAATGAGATGAAAATAATTTTTGGTGAATAGTAACTTTTTACTTTTATTTACCACGGTTAAAAGTAAATAGGGTAATTAAGGGTAAAAATGATATTAATATTACCCTAACACATGTCCTAATTCTATTGGACAAGTGTATTTCGACCAAAAACAACCTTAAGTGTAAAATATTATCATTTAGGCCCACTTGGATTAGATTAGGACATTTATTATTATTTAATTCAAAGAAGAGTTAAAAGAGTTAAAATCAAAGTTTATTTACTAAAACATTTTTTATATAGGGTTGTACATAAGATAAATTCGATTGTAAATATTCATTAGAAAGCTAAAAAGATTTCCTACATAATGGTATTTTATTTTTAATTTTCAGACTTTAAATAAATTAATTTATTTATGACACAACGATGATGCAGTAATTACCCTTTTAAGGAAATATTAACATAATTGATGTTATAAATGCTCAAATGAATGTAATTTGAGACTTTTTATGAATTCCACTAATTTTCTAGGTTACTATGATATAATAGTGTTGATTTTATCAACTTGGTTCGAACATATAATTCTGATATGACTTTCACAAAAATCATATATCAAATAGTGTCAAAATTGACACAAAATAGTTTTTAAATCAAATATTATATTATTAATTGTTATTTTATTCCTAAAAATCTAAGGTTCGGCCAACTGACTTAGATAAGGATATATATATTAATAATAAACAAGTTGGGGTTCGTTTGGCATGTTATAGTAAGTGTATTAACCATATAGTGAAAGAAAACAAAAAGACACGGTAAAAGTTAAATTAATTAACTTAGAGTTAAATCTAATTGATAAGGTTAAAATAATACCCCAAACTTGTCTAAATCCTATTGGTTGATAGGATTTCGACCCATCCCCACTTTAGCTTCGAAATAAGACCCTTTGGAACCATTATAAACCGATTTTGACTTTAATAAAAAATAATATTTTGAGATATTCCTAAGGTGCCCCTCTCCTCCCCTATAAAAGGACACCTCCTCCCCCTCCTCCTCACACCAATTTGAGCACTCAAGCTCAGCCAACCCCTGCCAAAATCTCTTCTCCACTTCCCTAGAAACATCCTAGAGGTTCTGGTCTTCCTCAAAGACCAATTCTAGTGCCCTAAGAGGAGGTCTCAAAGAGGCGCTTCAAAGAAGAGGTAATTACCGTTACCAATTCTTTCCTCTTTATTTCTTCTTCCACTTCTTCTTCGTAGGTTGTTTCATTATGAAGTAATAACATCAGTATCACTCATATACTGATATGTTATTATAAGTATGAAACAACCCTATTTCACCATCTATCCATCCTACGGAAAAAGAAATCACCGCGCGTGCGTACGTACGGAATACCGTCTCCACGCCGTGGTGTAATCTATTTTCCACCACCACCTTACATGGATGGGTATAATGGTGTAAAGAATAACTATACATAGTTATTACAACATCATATTGATTCTGATATATTGTATAATCCACTCCAATTCAATTCAATATTTATAGAAATGATATCATCGCTCGTGCGTACGTACGGACTACCGTCTCCACGACGCGATGAGATTCATTTCTCCATGTTAACCATTTAAGAATGATTATAATGTATATATAAGAAATAATAATGAAATTATAAAGCTATTGGATTTATGTATATATATACATATGTATGTCATCTACTTACTTCCATTTCAAGACAATAAGGAAAGAAAAACAGCGTTCATGCGTACGTACGGACTACCGTCTCCATGAACGGTGTTTTTCATTTTATTTATCTATCTATTATATATATATATATACTGAATATATATGATATATAAATCATATTTTATATTCTGGAAGTAAGTAAATCATGATATATGTAATAATGATGTCAAGAACAACAAGTCAAAACACCTACGATAAATGAAACGATTTTACCCAAAACGCTTCTTTAACATGGAATTTACAAAAGAACGGGTAATATAATGTCATAAGTGAACCATATATGATATCATAACAATGAATATGATTCTGTAAAAAGTCAATGACATTATTTAAATCATTATACAGGAGGTTCGGACACATACGAAGCAAATTGGACCTAAGGTAAGGGAAATATCACAATCTCATTTTTATCCGAGATTGTTTATTCGTAAGTATTTACTGGGGTGTATTTTATCATCCACATCCATGTTTCATCAATATGTAATATTGTTTCCATCCACTTACACTAGTTTAAATCCAATTTTACCCTTCGGTGAGTTTTTAGTAAAGAATATGAAAGGAATCATTTGTCGTTTTTTTTCGTACGAGGTACATTTTGACTTTTTCGACAAAAGTACAAAGAATGTTTTTTTAACTTATACGGCACGAACGGATTTCTAATGTGTTATAAAGCCTTATTTTCATAAAGCTTCCTCTAAAAGATTTCATGAATATTTTCAATAAAATCTCTTTCTTTTAAAATTGCATGATGTTTTGTGAAAAGAAATTGATTTTAAAGAACAAAGGATATTTTCCTCAAGAATTCAATTCAAGTGTTTTATCAAAATTATTTTCCATCTAAGATAATAAAGGGTTCTGTTTCTATCCATATTTTTACATTGATTTGACTATGTTGTGATGGAATTATGTTTATGAATTCCTTTATCTTATATGAATGGTTTTATGATGTCATGTTGTTTAAGAATCCCATTTTTATTACATGGGTTATGAAATGATGTATGATTTATGATTTTGTGGCACACATAAGAATGGTATCATTAAGAGATGGGTGGGACCTATATCTCCCTCCAATGCATTGGGTAAAGATTTCATATCTCATGAGATAGACATGGCTGGAATGGTAGGTTATACCGGTTCAGTGAAACAGGACTGAAACGAGGATTACTCGATTCAGAAAGGGACTTTGTCCACTAAGATAGTCTTGGCATTGAGTCTTGACTAACAAGAAATGATTCTCTATGATTATGTGTGTATGCCACAAAGTTTCATGTTTTAAGTTATGATTATTGGGATTACATTTCACTTCTATGATTTATCCCATGTTATGATTTTATGAGTTTTTTTGCAGGTTAAGATTCCAAAAGCTATGTTCTTATATATATGATATTGATGTTTCTTTTGTTTACCCTTACTGAGCATTTGAGCTCACCCTTTATTGTTTTCTTTTCCCCAGGATATAAAGAAAGGTTTTAGGTAAAAAAAAGGATGACCTTTATGGGAGATATTGAAGAACTTTCACCACGATTAGAAGATTACGTTCCGAGTTTCCAAAGACACTAAACTATTACGATCCTTTAGTGTGTGTTTTTGTTATGTACTAAGTCTTCCGCAAATGTAATGAAATGTCCATGTACGTCAGGCTTCGGGCCTCTACAGTTGGTATCAGAGGAAAGGTTTAGTCAACCTTTGGAAACTAGGACGCGAAAACATTAGTGAGATCCCTAGAGATATTTCTAAGGTATGTCTAGGGATGCCCCTGAGGATAAGTATACGTATAAGATATAGTTCTAGAACTATGGTAACGATATTAGATTAAACCAAAGATGATAGATATTTATGTTACTCCCCCTTTATTACGATTTTTGCATCTAACACTATTCTGTTTGGGTTTTAGAAAATGGCTGGAAACAAGATGATTCACAATAATGGAGGATATGATGGACAATGGAATGATATTCTTCATGAGCAACCAAATGAAATGGGATTTGGATGTCCAAACATCATTATTATGCCGAATCAGCAATCTCACAACATGATCAATAAAGTAAAATTTGGTAAGTTTCCTGACTCGACTAATAAGAGAAAGATGGAGTTCCATGATGATCATAGAGGAAAGAAAGTTCAATTTCCCCTATGTAAATCATGTGGGAAGAGGCATCAAGGAGAATGTTTCAAGGGAACTGGAAGATGCTTTGGGTGTGGAAAAGAAGGACACAAAGCAAGTAAGTGCAAAGGAAAAGGGTCGGTTAACACCATGGATGAGGATAATGGTATTGCTACGACATCAAAAATGGTTAAGTGTTTTAAATGTGGAATGTATGGGAATTATGCAAACAAATGCCCTAAGGGAAAGACTCATGAAGAGAATCAGTATGGTCATATGGGTAGTATTTATGTGGATGATGATGAAGAGACTACAAATGATATGTGAGATGAAAGAATTTTTGAAGCTCGGTCAATGGTTTGAGAATGTAGTGGAATGATTACATGTTTATCATGTGTAATTTTTGAATAAAGAGACATCCATGGATTGTTACACTGTTGTCTTTCCTTGTGTTTTGAAAGTGTATGATTAATGTTACCAGTATCCATGAAAGGTTATTCAGATATTTTTGGAATGTAGATGATATGAGCATAATGAAGGGATAAGGAGAAAATTAAATGTTTGATAGTATTCATGAGCTCATGATGGATATAAGGACTAAGTGATATCATGGTTTGAGTATATAGAATTTTGAGGATTTTGGTATATGGAAAGTGTTAACTTTTAACTGCACTCACTAAGGTATTCAAGAGAATACACGATTAAGGACTTTGAATGTTTGGAGTGTGACCAACAAGACATATCTTATGTGGGGATCAACGACAGTATTAAATCTTTGGTAATCGTTGTCACTATATTATGAGAGTGGACTGCAGTATTATGTATAAGCCTAAAGATTAGACTGGATTATGTTGGACATAAGTTAGTATTGTTTAAGGATAGAAGATTTTCGATATTATTGATGGGATGTTATAGTGACGTAGTTTTAGAAAAAGGACAACCTGCAGGACGGGCGACAGCCCATCGCTTCGGACAAGGCTGTAGGAATCGAACCCACAACCGAAGTGCAACTGGCCTTTATCGCCTACCACTGACCTACAGGAAGTCCCTGTTTAGTAGAAACTAGTTTTATTATATTAAGCAGTATGATATATGAAGTATAAGTCCATTTTAGGAACCATATATGATTAATCTCACTATAGATCGACTTATGTATATAAGTTTTGCTAACCTTTTGTTTGAGACAGATGGAATGACCTGTCATTCTATCACATGATCTGCTAACACTTCACGAATAACAAATTCAACTTCATTTATATAAGAGATGAAGTGGAAATTGTTCAAAGCACGAACAACAGTGAGATTGTACCAAAATAAAGTAAGTATTTATTCTAATTCAAATTCTTTAACTTTAGGGAAATGATCTTGAAAACCAAAAATGTTGTCCTAGTGATCTTATATCTGATTAATCAGATGGTACCTTAGATCGTCACAAATTTATGGATTTGTGATTGTTAGCTTTTCCATAGCCATGTTCTCTACCACTCTCCATCAGAACATGATGGTTAGATTTCTCTTCCATATCCATATTTCCACCTATGTGGAAACCCAGTGATTAGTTTATTTGGGTAACCGTTACGTTTCATACTTTTGTTTTTAAAGACTGGTTTTGATATTCCTTTTTACGATGTGGGTTTCTATTAAAGAAACTTTCAAATAGTAAACCATTTATAACCCCGATGAATTTCGAGGGCGAAATTCATTTTAAGGGGGGTAGAATGTAACAGCCCAAGATTTTATGAAAAATATTCTTTTTAATTTTATTAATGTCTTGTGTTGTACGCTACACCAAAAGGAGCTTTCACAACACACATCCTTGACTTGCCTTGCATTACACGCAATCGCGACCTTCCTCGATAGCGTGTGTTGTACACAACACCAAGTTTCGCTAAACAACGATATGCTATTAAGATATTATTAAAACTAGCTGTTGTGAATAGTAATAACCACTTTTTGAAATTTTGTAAATTTTATTTTTCAAAATGGACTTCATTTATGGATTCGGAGTATCGAATTTAGCCTAAGGTGAAATTTTTGTACTTTTCGGATAACTTTCATATTCTGATGAATAGTGAAAATTACTAAATTATAATTAAAAACAACTTTTTTAATCGAAATAATTAATAGTGATAAATCATTAATTTAATTGGTTTTAAAGTATATTTAGAATATATTTTTACAATTTAATACAATGTTGGTCATTGGATGTAATTTCACATTTAAACCAGACGTAATCAAATGTCAATCTTTTGATAGATATTGTTTCTTAAAAACACGCTATTTGTTTTAACAGCGGGATTTAATTATAAATTTTATTAATGCAATTTCTATGTTATGAATTTGGTAAAATAGACTTCATTTTTGAATTCGGAATATGAAATATAGCTTAGGATGAAATTTTGGCATTGTTCTGAAAAACATCAATTTTTGATGAATAGTGAAACTACTAAGTGGTAGGTTAAAAACTGAATTTTTCATAAAACTTAATTTTACCGCTTCTGTGAATGGAATTTCAAAAATCCGAGAGACACGGTTGATGTCAGTAAGTAAAATGTGGTTCAATGAGATGAAAATAATTTTTGGTGAATAGTAACTTTTTACTTTTATTTACCACGGTTAAAAGTAAATAGGGTAATTAAGGGTAAAAATGATATTAATATTACCCTAACACATGTCCTAATTCTATTGGACAAGTGTATTTCGACCAAAAACAACCTTAAGTGTAAAATATTATCATTTAGGCCCACTTGGATTAGATTAGGACATTTATTATTATTTAATTCAAAGAAGAGTTAAAAGAGTTAAAATCAAAGTTTATTTACTAAAACATTTTTTATATAGGGTTGTACATAAGATAAATTCGATTGTAAATATTCATTAGAAAGCTAAAAAGATTTCCTACATAATGGTATTTTATTTTTAATTTTCAGACTTTAAATAAATTAATTTATTTATGACACAACGATGATGCAGTAATTACCCTTTTAAGGAAATATTAACATAATTGATGTTATAAATGCTCAAATGAATGTAATTTGAGACTTTTTATGAATTCCACTAATTTTCTAGGTTACTATGATATAATAGTGTTGATTGTATCAACTTGGTTCGAACATATAATTCTGATATGACTTTCACAAAAATCATATATCAAATAGTGTCAAAATTGACACAAAATAGTTTTTAAATCAAATATTATATTATTAATTGTTATTTTATTCCTAAAAATCTAAGGTTCGGCCAAATGACTTAGATAAGGATATATATATTAATAATAAACAAGTTGGGGTTCGTTTGGCATGTTATAGTAAGTGTATTAACCATATAGTGAAAGAAAACAAAAAGACACGGTAAAAGTTAAATTAATTAACTTAGAGTTAAATCTAATTGATAAGGTTAAAATAATACCCCAAACTTGTCTAAATCCTATTGGTTGATAGGATTTCGACCCATCCCCACTTTAGCTTCGAAATAAGACCCTTTGGAACCATTATAAACCGATTTTGACTTTAATATAAAATAATATTTTGAGATATTCCTAAGGTGCCCCTCTCCTCCCCTATAAAAGGACACCTCCTACCCCTCCTCCTCACACCAATTTGAGCACTCAAGCTCGGCCAACCCCTGCCAAAATCTCTTCTCCACTTCCCTAGAAACATCCTAGAGGTTCTGGTCTTCCTCAAAGACCAATTCTAGTGCCCTAAGAGGAGGTCTCAAAGAGGCGCTTCAAAGAAGAGGTAATTACCGTTACCAATTCTTTCCTCTTTATTTCTTCTTCCACTTCTTCTTCGTAGGTTGTTTCATTATGAAGTAATAACATCAGTATCACTCATATACTGATATGTTATTATAAGTATGAAACAACCCAATTTCACCATCTATCCATCCTACGGAAAAAGAAATCACCGCGCGTGCGTACGTACGGAATACCGTCTCCACGCCGTGGTGTAATCTATTTTCCACCACCACCTTACATGGATGGGTATAATGGTGTAAATAATAACTATACATAGTTATTACAACATCATATTGATTCTGATATATTGTATAATCCACTCCAATTCAATTCAATATTTATAGAAATGATATCATCGCTCGTGCGTACGTACGGACTACCGTCTCCACGACGCGATGAGATTCATTTCTCCATGTTAACCATTTAAGAATGATTATAATGTATATATAAGAAATAATAATGAAATTATAAAGCTACTGGATTTATGTATATATATACATATGTATGTCATCTACTTACTTCCATTTCAAGACAATAAGGAAAGAAAAACAGCGTTCATGCGTACGTACGGACTACCGTCTCCATGAACGGTGTTTTTCATTTTATTTATCTATCTATTATATATATATATATACTGAATATATATGATATATAAATCATATTTTATATTCTGGAAGTAAGTAAATCATGATATATGTAATAATGATGTCAAGAACAACAAGTCAAAACACCTATGATAAATGAAACGATTTTACCCAAAACGCTTCTTTAACATGGAATTTACAAAAGAACGGGTAATATAATGTCATAAGTGAACCATATATGATATCATAACAATGAATATGATTCTGTAAAAAGTCAATGACATTATTTAAATCATTATACAGGAGGTTCGGACACATACGAAGCAAATTGGACCTAAGGTAAGGGAAATATCACAATCTCATTTTTATCCGAGATTGTTTATTCGTAAGTATTTACTGGGGTGTATTTTATCATCCACATCCATGTTTCATCAATATGTAATATTGTTTCCATCCACTTACACTAGTTTAAATCCAATTTTTCCCTTCGGTGAGTTTTTAGTAAAGAATATGAAAGGAATCATTTGTCGTTTTTTTTTCGTACGAGGTACATTTTGACTTTTTCGACAAAAGTACAAAGAATGTTTTTTTTAACTTATACGGCACGAACGGATTTCTAATGTGTTATAAAGCCTTATTTTCATAAAGCTTCCTCTAAAAGATTTCATGAATATTTTCAATAAAATCTCTTTCTTTTAAAATTGCATGATGTTTTGTGAAAAGAAATTGATTTTAAAGAACAAAGGATATTTTCCTCAAGAATTCAATTCAAGTGTTTTATCAAAATTATTTTCCATCTAAGATAATAAAGGGTTCTGTTTCTATCCATATTTTTACATTGATTTGACTATGTTGTGATGGAATTATGTTTATGAATTCCTTTATCTTATATGAATGGTTTTATGATGTCATGTTGTTTAAGAATCCCATTTTTATTACATGGGTTATGAAATGATGTATGATTTATGATTTTGTGGCACACATAAGAATGGTATCATTAAGAGATGGGTGGGACCTATATCTCCCTCCAATGCATTGGGTAAAGATTTCATATCTCATGAGATAGACATGGCTGGAATGGTAGGTTATACCGGTTCAGTGAAACAGGACTGAAACGAGGATTACTCGATTCAGAAAGGGACTTTGTCCACTAAGATAGTCTTGGCATTGAGTCTTGACTAACAAGAAATGATTCTCTATGATTATGTGTGTATGCCACAAAGTTTCATGTTTTAAGTTATGATTATTGGGATTACATTTCACTTCTATGATTTATCCCATGTTATGATTTTATGAGTTTTTTTGCAGGTTAAGATTTCCAAAAGCTATGTTCTTATATATATGATATTGATGTTTCTTTTGTTTACCCTTACTGAGCATTTGAGCTCACCCTTTATTGTTTTCTTTTCCCCAGGATAAAAAGAAAGGTTTTAGGTAAAAAAAAAGGATGACCTTTATGGGAGATATTGAAGAACTTTCACCACGATTAGAAGATTACGTTCCGAGTTTCCAAAGACACTAAACTATTACGATCCTTTAGTGTGTGTTTTTGTTATGTACTAAGTCTTCCGCAAATGTAATGAAATGTCCATGTACGTCAGGCTTCGGGCCTCTACAACTACCCCCATACAAGGGAATCCACCTCAGGTTATGGCGTAATGGAACTACCATAGAGGTAAACCCTTGGGAAATATCCCTCATAAGAATTAATTATCTATCACCACCCATTAACATTTTGATGGAAGACTGATCTAGAATCAATAGGATTCCTTCTACAAGAAGGGTTAATATGAGGACTTATTAAGTCTTGATCTCAATACCAGATGCCGAATTTACCTCATATGTTCTCTTTTTGGATGATGTTAAACTGCATAGTGTAAAAAAACTATGTGGGTCTTAATTCCTTTTATAAATATGATATGTAAGATGCCTCATAAAGGCTAAATGCCATCCTCAAAATACTAATCGCCTTCCGGGATGACTGTAAACACCTGA
This sequence comes from Viscum album, assembly GCA_963277665.1. Classification (NCBI taxonomy): domain Eukaryota; kingdom Viridiplantae; phylum Streptophyta; class Magnoliopsida; order Santalales; family Viscaceae; genus Viscum; species Viscum album. The sequence continues at coordinate 1,573,986,795 of OY728161.1, read as the reverse complement.
GTTCCTTGTTATATAGTTTCAAAATATAAAAAACTTCATATAGTTAAGAAATAATGTATAATGGATGAGTAAACATGGATACCTATAGATGTTCTCATTAATATAACCCCCTTTACACATAGATGGAGTTAACACCTGACCATTTTTAGGGTAACCGTTCCCTTATCAGAATTATGAAGAGATTCATGAACATATCATAAATATATAATAGAATCATAGAATAAGAAATAATTCACCTAGAATGTGTGAAATGATCTCTAACTCTTATCATCTTGACCAATGTGATTTTCTAAGCAAAGTTGGATTTAAAACCCCAAAGGAATTCCTACAATTGAAAAATATGTTTGTACTCAGTTATAGATGTGGTAATCATTGAGAGTTTCAATTAACGGTGGAATTGGTAAACCTGATGTGAATTATTATGAAACCATACAATAAAACCCCTCAATAAATATTCAAATAGGGAAAAATGATAGAGAACCTAGCATGAAATAATCTAATGATGAAATAACATAACCATTATAGGCTTTGGGAATTAGGTACTCTAAACAATGGGGACACCGTATACAGCCGTCATCTTTCAATAGAAACATAACCCACCCAGATTATTGATAATAGAGAGAAATTATTGAGAAATCAGATTAATAGAATGGTAAAATTACTTTGGAGAAATAGATTAATGGAGGAGGAAACATGGAAACCATAGAATGTTATAAAGAATAACCACCATTATTTTCATAAAATTTAATATCTATGAAAATTTCTAGGATGAAATTTTTATAGGAGAAAAGAATGCAACACCCGAGCATCAATTATAGTAAATGAAAATTATATTTTATTAAAATTATTAAAAAATGAAAATTTTAATATTTAATGCCACATAAATTATAGTTTTCTTGGATGAATGTCTATTATGAACATACTCGGTCAAAATACGAGTAGACTGATTTTTGAACTCTTCACTTAGAAATAAGCTTTTAAGAATAATTAGAAAAATAATATTTAACTTTTCATACATTTATATGTAATAATATTTTAAAATATGAATAAATAATAATTTATTTACTATGAATTATATATATATAAATCCAATATTATTTGGAGATAAAAGGATATAAATTTTTTAAAATTATTTTTTTAAGAAAAATATTTGTGTTTAAAAAGGAATAATGCATATTGATTTTATTTAATTAAAATAATATTTAATGATGAATTATTTAAATGATATTTACATATTATATATCTAAATATATCAATTTAAATCAATCTACTTGTTATTAAAAAAATATATAGTCAATATATGATATTCTTTTTCTTGAAAAATGCATTTCTTGACAAACCATTCTTTGACACATTTTTCAGGTTTAGATATAAATTAAAATATGAAAATTATATGAATTGAATTTGAAAAAATTAATTCCATATTTTTAATCACCATAATTAATATTATCTAACAATTTCTACTTATTTTTTTATAATTAATAATAAAAAAAGTAAATACTATTTACCATGGTTAAGGTAAAAACAGGTTTACCGAGGGTTAATCTAAAAATATAAGGGTAAAAATGACATATTTTTTTTAAACACCATTGGTTTTTTGTATTCAGACATTATACTTTTCCCCTTCTAAAATAAGCTATTTTGGAACTTTATCTTCAATAACGTGACCTTCCCTGATTCGAAAACTATGAAATGTTTCAAGCATGACACTCACCTCAATTATAAAGGGGAACGCCATACCCTCACTTATTCACACATATCAAAAATATTATCTCAAAAAACCTAAAAAATTATATCCATAAAATCCTTATACACATTCTAGAGATTCTGGTCTTTTCAAAACACCAACACTAGTATCCTTAATTAGATATCCAAAATAGGTTCTTCTAAGAAAGGTTAATTGTCTTCCTCGTATGCTCACTTTTTAACTTCTTTAGAAACAATTAATAATATATTAAAATATAAAATATAATATAAATATTTTATCCCATATAATTAAATGTTATTAGGTTGATTCCATAAAATTTATCCATATACTTCTCTATCAAATGGGAAACAAAACCATTTTCTATATGTACAATAGACTACTTCCCCATGAAGTGTTGTAATTTTTTTTCTATCATTGAATCCCATGCATAGTCATAATGATGAAAATAATGAATATATATGATAATTATGATATGATATTTATTTTTTAATATTTATATATCATCCACTTATTTACCCTTTCACCCATTAAGGAAATTATAGCATCACAGATGCATATATACGACCAACCTTCTCCAAAAAGTGTTGTGATTAATTTTCGAAGTACAAATTTCAAAAATTCTTCAAAAAATGTATCTCATGAGTAAATATGATATTTATACAATAATATAATCATGGATATAATTTAACTATATCATATACACAAGAACCAATACTTCTACGACAAAACATGCAAGAGAAAATGATACTGTTAACACCCGAAACAATAATAATAATGAAATATTGCTAATGAACGGGTGATAAGATGGTATAAGATGATCATAAATGATATTATAAATATAAATAAGGTTCTTGTATAAATTAATAACCTGTTTATAACTATAATAATGGAAACTAAATTACATTTAACTAAAGGTAAGTAAAAGGTAAGGGATTTCATCTCAATTTTCATTCCATTGAGATATATTTGTTTTTACGAACCTATTCATATGTGGTGTATATGATTCACTTTTGATAAATTGAACATTAATATCTACGTTTTTCATGATGATTAATATTTCAATCCAAGTTTATTATTTTGAGGGGTTACAATTAAAATGTTACCGAAGAGGTAAAAAAATTTATAAAGAAAATTACTTAATAAAAGATTGTTTTAATACATCACTTCAATTTTTATTATTTTCAAAAAGTATATTATATTTTTATAAATCCTGTATTTCCAATGAACCAATGGATAGATCTTATCCCTTAGTAATTTTTTTCATAACTCTTGAAAATATTAACTTTATTTTGATCACAGGACATGGAATTTACCTTATATATATGTGTTTTATGTATCATTGATATAATTATTATCAAAACCATATAAATTTTTACACATGTTTCTTACAAGGAATTTTATTTTATTGATAGGGTGAAAGCTTTATAAATCCATATTATTTAATTAATAAAGATATTTATTGATAAGGTATATTTTTTATAAATTTAATTGATCATTCATTATATGAGGAATGAATTTTATATGTTTTGGTGGGTAGGACCCGGTTATAGATAGCCATTCGATGCATCAACAATCTCACGAGATGAACTGGTGTCCCAAATTAAATGGTTTTTTGGATTATACCTACCCAAAACATAATATTTCTTAGTGAAAGGCAATGATTTTATAGATATCATTATGTTTTTTATCCGGAAATCCAATGCCAATCATCTACTTTAGTGACAATTATGTTATTATTATCCATGAGATTATTTAATTGATATTATACATAGATTCATTTTGTATTTATGTTATTTAATTAATGGATGGTTTTTCCATTATTTACCATTCTATATTTATTATGCCTTATATAATCATGGTGGATTCATTTGTACGTAACCTTATTGAGATTTTGAGCTCATTATTATTTTCTTTCCTTCACCAAGAATATGAATAAGAATTATTTGAATTATTTTCAAGGTTTCAGTACATTTTAATTTGTTATGGTTTATAAGTGATTCAAAATAAAAAATGAGTATCATGTATGTATCAGGTTTTCAAAAACCTCTAAAATGACTGTTACTTAAAGATTAGAAGCCTTGTATATATTAAAATATAATGATGTAACCACCAGCTATAGGTTACTAGAGTCAGGGTATTTTCACTCAAACTCAATTAATGAAATTCAGATAATTTTAAAAATATATTAAATGAATTAAAAATTAACAAATAGTTAAAAACATGCTGGTAAATTAAATTATAGAAAAGTAACAAAAATACTCACTATCAATAAGAAACTACATACATATAACTCCATTCTAACATACGAGATAATATAATAGTAAGACTTATACTTTATGGACATAGAAATAAATAAAATGGGAAAGTATATTGGTTTAGGTTCCATTGGATTATTCATGATTTATTTAAGAACCAACACTTAAGGAACCTTCCATACATTTGACCCCATAGAGGATTTAGAAGTAAAATCATTATTTTACCCCAGTGGATATATAAAACATTCACAATAATCAAAACCATAATGAATATATAATCAACATTTAAAATAATTGATGGTGGAATGATAAAATATGTTATTACTTTTATCATCACATTTCATAAAATAAAAAGGATAGATAATATTTAACTAAGAGACAACCATACCAGATATAGGATTCCTTCAATAATCTATTTGTTGCACAATTCTTCTCAATTCCTTCTTTAAATTATTATTCTTATTTTAAAAAACTTATAAATCATCCATCATAATAATTAATTTTATTAATTACTATTTATTAGATCATGAAATATAATATTCAAAACCTTCATAATACTTTGAATGTTTTAACACTTCAGAATCATTATTATTTTACATTCTAACCTCATGGGGAAATTGTATTTTTATTCAATAATTATTTGATATTTCCCATAAAATTTTATATATATGGTAGTTAGTTTCTCTAAATAATCTTATTTGTAGTAACAAAACATACTTAATTCATAAACAATAGCCTTAAAATAACTACAATAATCATTATAAATATAATATGGAGTATAAAATGTGGAAGTTAAATATCTTACCTCGACACATTTGGTTACGAAACACACATTGCAAGAGTGTTTCATCACTTCAAATGACAAGACAATATATTCTAAATAATTTGTCCTATTTATTTTAAAAATTCTCCTCATCAGATTCTTACTAGAATAGTATATCCTAATGTGTCATGACCAATGGTTCTATATAGTGAAAATAATTTCATGGGGTAACTTTTATGCAATTGATCTATTTAAATATTTTTCTCTATCAATCCTTAAAGAAAGGCATCCTGATATTTTTTGTAGCCATTTAAAATTGATTATATCCTAAATAATACATAAAAAATAAATTCATCGATGAACCTAAAAAATCATGGATCTAAAGGTTTCACTTTTATATGAATTGTTAAGGTATCAGAGGGAAACAAGAAAAGAACAACTATTAAAGGGTAGGATTTGAAATAAGATATTCATATTATAATATGATGATAAAATAATTTGATTTATACCAATTCTAAACTTGTATAAAACTATACCAAAACACTTATTAAAGTAAAAGTAGAATAAAAATATAAATAAAGAACAAATTAACTAATATTAATAAACCATATAAAATCACAAAATATATAAATACTAAAAGTAACAAGAAATTTAGTGTCTTAATGTCGGTTACAAGGGACGTAACTTTATAATATCTAGTTCATAATTTTTATGGCGTTGGTACTTCATAAACTCAAGATGAATATTCCAAATGAGTTCTTACAATGACACCATATAAAAGAACAACACAAATTCTTATATAATAATGGTGGATCAATGTGATCTTCAATTAAAATTTTAAACAAAATAAATTATTCTAGACTATCCTCCTCTTTTGTTCGATATTGAGTCACCTTCCATGTAAAATTAAATTTATATTAAATTATTTAATTGTTTTTTGATAATATTCTACTGAAACAATTCTATAAAGGACCCTTACACCACCCATTCCAAAAAACACACTTATCATTCTATTTAATCTCAAATATTTAACCAATTTATATCCGTAATTATAATATATCATGTTTGGGATATTCTAGCTATAAGGAGTCTAAAATATTTTTTTGATAAGGAAATATATTATCCAAAATAGTCAAGTCTCTTTTATATAAAATGTTAAGCTAAAAGTGTCCAAAGTATGGAGTTTTACAACGATCCATTTAGATTGAGATAAACTGGTAGCACATCAAAACAAATGATCCCACCATTAATGTTCATACACTTATTATATAGTCCATCCACAAGGGATTTATATTGTTGATATAAATGTATTATAATAAATACAATGGATGAAGGAAGATAAAATAATTTTCCTAATCGAGTATTCAACTTCCAAGAGAGGTTTAGGGAGCCAACTATAATTCCCTGGACTATAGTGATGGAGTCACATTCTAGGTAGATGTTAGTTATTCCCTTTCAATTTTCACTCTAATTTTTTTATGTACCCATACTCTTAGAGTAAAGGGAGTATGAAATAGTAGATCTATAACAGAATATCAAGACATATAATTACCAAGCCATAAACATTACATAATCATGATTTTTATGTTAATAATTTATTTTCTAACATTTTAGTATATTTACATTTTAGAGTTTTTTTAATTAGGCCATCACTATTATATAAATAAATATTACATAAAAAAGTTTACAGTTTTACTTTTTATTAATTTCCCCACAAAATAATAATTTTATGATATAACAAGTTTCCTTTTAATGACATAGTATCAAAATTTTCATTTTGACCTCATCCTTGTCCATAATCACCTTAAACCCCATATTAAAACATTTTAAAATATTTTTGAACATAAAAATATCAGTAAGGGACATATAAAATGAATTAAAGAAATTTATTAGTTCAAGAATACTTATACAAGATTTTTCTTTTTTTTAAAATTAAACATTCAGCTAAAAATATTCATTTTATTACCCATTTTATCAACTTTTCAGCTGAAATATTTTTGAAAAACATTTCATAAGAAATCATAAAGGAAAGAACCCTATAAAAATCACTTTGAAATTTGAAATAACTTGTGATAAATTTTTCCAAAAATGTATACATTTCACCCTTATGAAGTAGAATATAATTTCCTTTAAACATAATCTCATGAGTAATATATGAGAGCATAACATAAATACCATGGTATCATAATATTATGGAAAAATTGGAAATGTGGAAGGAAAAAAAAAATTACTTAAGAATATATTATGGCTAACTTCCAAGAAAACATAACATGGTGGATATAGTTCCATATTGGATTATTTTTACCCCCTAATCTCATACATAACATATCATGGGATAAAATATTTACCCAATGAATTATATAACTATCTTGTTACACCCCTCATAACATGTTTATGATTATGTGTTCCATAAATGTAAATAATCCTTAAGGAATAATAATAATAATTACACATGGAATGAACTGGGTTGCATAATCATGCCTTATATCATAATCAATGGAAATTTTATAAATAAAGAATTTTAGAAATTAACGTAAAGATTTCATTACCACATCAATGAAGTTGTGAATAAACTAGGTGTATTTGTGAGAGAAATATATATAATATAGAATAATTACATAACCTTTAATATAGATTAAAAATGAGTTAGGGAGATAACTGTCATAATCCAAATAAATACGGTGGTTCTAAAATATACCTCACACCCATAAGAAAAACATTTCTAGATATGAAAATATCAATTACATTTAAAACCAATTTTTGAAGATAATTAGAACAAAAGGAAATTGTGTTTTTATTTGATGAAAATATGGATTTTTATAAGGAAATAAAAACATAAAGTAAGGATTATGGTGGAGTTAAAAACCATTGACTCTATATATATTAAAATAGAAAAATATTTTATTACTTTTAATGAAAGACAAAATATTCTTTATCAAATATATAAAATTATTTTTTGGAAAACCATTTAAATAAATTAAAAAGAGACAATTTTTTTTATAATTCAATTTTTTATAACTATATCAATAAATTAATTTTAATTATATGGATATGTAATAGATAAATTATGAAAATATTTCTTTAAAACAGTTAAAAATAGTTTTTTATAGTAAAGTGTCTCTTATATAAAACCATAAAATATTACTTTTTAAAGACATTGAAAATAATTTCAAATATATTAAAAAAATTTCTTTATAATTCATAAAATCATAAATTATTATTTTATTGGAAAAATTATAAGAACATGAAATGGGAAGAACAATAGTATAATTTAAACATTAAAATATGATGTTTTTAAAAGAAAGTTTCCTACCTTGAGTCTGACTCATCCAAAAAGTTATTTATCTTCAAAAATAATACAATTGTGTAAACTATTTAATTTTTTATGAAATATTTTCAATTCTTTTATCCCTTTTATTTTATTTATTATCGTTTTATATTCAATTACATAATCATTTAAGTTTATATTAGATTTTTTGATGATATCCCGCTCATAAGTCCAAAATGAATTTGGTTGGTTGAATATGGTCAATAAGGTCACTATTTCATCATATATAGAATAATAATCACTAAATAATTATCATATTTATGCATAAAATATTCTTTTTAAAACTAATATTAAAATATGGTTATGAAAAATGAAATATTTTACAATTAGAGAGATGGTAGGTCATACATATGTTTGAGTAACATTTCCATTTTTTCAATGATCATGATGGTTAGTAGTTAATTATTATTTTAAATTTATATAATTTTAATTATATCATAAATATAATATTATTTATTAAAATATACAGATAAATATATATATATATATATATATACCATTCATGTGATGTGGCAATGAAAAAAAATCACATTACTTCGTGGAGGGATAATCCACATGTATACACATATGAAGTTATTATCTTTCAATTAATGGAATAATAAAAAATATATGATATATTAATTTTATACAAGGATAATTATATAATAAATATCATATATATTCCTTAAATATTCCATTATAAAAAGATATGAGGGGTGTTTATGGAAAAAAATTACATCGATTTGCGTGGTCGTAGTCCGTTATATGAATGAATGATGGGTTTGTTTCCCATTTGATGAAAGAGGAGATGGATTTTTGTTATGAAATTATAATAAAAACATATAATTATATGGGAGGTAATTATTTTATAACATAAGTGTGGTTGAATAATATTTTAAGGTGGTGGAAAATGAAATAACATAAAAATACTCGGTTAAGAATGATACATATTCTTTAGAAAGCCTCATTAGGTTTACACCAAAAGTCTTACTAGGAGGGTTTTTTAATAAAAATGTCCACTAGGACATGAGAAGGGTTGTAAAGAAGGTATTTTAGTAGGTATAAATTTATGATAATGGTTCTTTAAATGTAAATAAAAGTGGAGAGGAGGTTTCCTTTTATATGTGAGGGGGGGGGGACTTTTGAAATTAATTAAAGTAAATTAATTCTCTAATTTTTTAGATTTAGTGTCCTAGATTCAAATATTTTTACTTTGATTACATGTATATTTAAGGTATTTAAATATTAAACATCATATTACATATTATTCATTGTTTTTCATGACTATGATGTAATAATGTCTTAAGGTATTTGTTTCATTAATTAGGTCATGGTAGCTCCTCGATATGATGAGAACCTTGAAATGATTTAACAATATTATTAAATATAGTTCCATAGTTGGATGAAATACTATGATGGGACTCATAATATATAGAATTTCATGTGTGAGTAGTTGTAAGAATACATGACTTCCTCTCATGATGTTTTCACATGGTAATCTCCAAGATAAGAGAATATGTGAACAAACTAGCCAGTTAGAATTCTGCATGTTTTGGTGTCATTGAATATTTTTATTTGATAACATATTTAATGATCCTTATACTTTAATATTATCATTAATATGTGTCATGACTTGTACCCTTTCATTTACTGACAAAAACCATTACACATACAATTGGCGGGAAGTACGGTACATTGGGTGCATCACGAGTGGCATGCTATTAATGGATAAGTTGAGGAAAGATTTGTCCCTTCCACTTCTGGATGTTGATATCTGGGCCATTTGATTGTAATATAACCATTGAGAAAAATTCTATGTCCATGGTGTAACGACGGGTTTATTTCAGGTAGTCAAAGAATGACATATCAAACCTAAAGGTTGATGAGACAATCATGAAACCAACATGGTGATATATTGAGACAAAGGTATTATATTGCACAATGAGTGTTTGTAAGTGTATATTGTTGTTGTGACTTTAATTTCTTTTTCTTGTGTGCGTTGAAACATTACTAGACAGTACTCTTGGGCGTTAGACAAGCCCATGTAATGCTAATGAGAAAGAATCCTAGAGGGTTACACACGAAGTGTTTTTGGTGAACTCGATTAAATTATATTTGAATTTTGTTAATAATTATAATTCTCAAGATAGAGTAATAATTTTATTCATGTTAAAATGACTGAATAAATTTAAAAAATATTTATTCACTGGATTTTTTTTAAAAATATATTTATTTATTTTGTTGATCATTTAATAAATATTCATTTACTATTTTGTAAATAAAATATTTATTTAAGAAAATAAATTATTTATTTATTTATTCAGGTGTTCAATAAATGGAAGTGGAGTTCATGTGGACCAAGAGTTGTCTAGTAGTAAAATAATTATTTTCAATGCATTGAATAATTATTTAACTAGTTGGTACAAATAAAGATAAAAATAATGCTACTATTATTTTGTGATGAGAAATTTTATTTATTCTATTTTTCAGAAGTCAGTGTACCATAAATTATGACACGTTATTATCATTAAAATCATGAGTTTTCTCTAAGGTTATGAATTTATTTAATTAATGTTATGCAATTAAATATTATAACTGAAGCCCCATATTAATAAATAGACAGGTACTTCTATTGTTCCATGTACCGAATTGCACATCCGGTGAATTGAGAATTGTTGAGATAAACAATTTCTCTCTCAAATCCTCTTTCATCCCCTCTTAGGAACAAGAGACATTCTTCAAGGCCGAAGAACAAGCGATCAAGAACGATCGACACAAGACACTCACTTCGCCGCAGTGTAACCTAGAGAATGAGTTCTATCGATTGGATTCCATCATAGCATGTGTGGATCACCACAAGAGGGATTCTAGTTTGGATCCTCGCAAGTGAAACCAGATAACCTAGAATGGTCATTCCAGACTATCAACATCATCAGTGATAAAAAGACCAAAGATCCAAGTATTCTTTTCTTTATGAAATTAATTAAATTAATTATAAACGTGATGGGAAGGATCCTCTATAAAGGTTTCAGGCCTGTTCCTTCTTTATCTAAATCTTTGATTCTATTCCATGGAGACTAGAACTTGTCATCATATTGATCCCAGAATAACCATTGATTATGGTAAAAATAAAAGTTGGGTGCCATCCTAACCGTGCATTCTCTACTTCTAAAACCTATAAGTGGTATCAAAGGGGTTATATCATAGTTTATAATTATTTAAATAATTTTTTGTTGGTGTACAGTTTAATAATTTTGTATGTCAATTCAGGTTAATCATCCTGCAAATTTGAATTTTGAGATCTGTTCCTGTTCTTTCAATTCTCATTCACCTTATAGAAATGATATATTCTTTTAATTTTGATTAAAATAAAATATAGGATCTCTTCTAGAGGTTCCAAAGGTTTCTAGGCATACAACACCATAATATACTGCGTGTAGTTGGATTGACACGCTGTGTATCATGGTTCAATGCATCAGGACTAGTTCCCCAAACCATGCCATGTCATTGGAGTTTTTCTAAGTCTTAAAGACTCCATGTTTGAACCAGAAATAGGTGGCACAAAGTTTATCAATTACACATTGTGTGGACCACTAGTCATGGAATGTAGTCCCGTTGGGTTAGGGTAGAACCATGTACCCCATACACAACTTTCCCGACTGGAGACTGCGTAACGTTGATACTACCTGGCATGTTGCCCACTGGACACACCGTGTACTCTGAGGATTTCCGAAGTACATATACATGTCCTATCCCCAGGCGCGTACTTTGGATGGACAATGAATGCTATTACATGCTATGTAGTAGGAACTACATGTCGCATACTCATCCAAATTATGAAAATTCATTATTATATTATACAAACCCTTGAGACGTGTACCATGGTGCAAGCGTAAAGCTGGGGCGCAACACATGATAGGTGTTTTATATATATATGTGTTTAATTTAACATTTGTGGAACATTCATTCTTACTCATTGGATAGTTATGAATGAGAATTCACAAGGATTCCTCAAAGGTACATGTTATGTACAAAGATAATTTGAAATGAATTTATTTGATTAAAATTAATATGGATGAGAATCTCAAGGATATTCAAAAAAAGAGTTTAAGATAAATGGATTGATTAATTAAAGATGATAATTAATTGATTCAAGCATGATTTATCTTAAACAAGAAAGATTAAAAAATTGAATGCTAGTTTTATTAAATTCATAACTCGTTGAATGTATTAGGGTGATAATGAGCTAGACCATAACCTTTGTATGTGATTTGTTTCCATTTAATTTATTTTTTAAATTAATTGTTGGCATATGATCCATCTCTCCTCATTAATATATAGGGTTGGCATGACCATGGTTTATTTTATGTAAACCCCCATTTTTACCACTCATCTGCATGTGAGTTTAAAATTATATGTAATGTATGGAACTACCAAGATAGTGGAGATGGTTCAAGATGAAGTCGAGACGAAACCAATCCCAGGAGATATAGAAGTTGAAAGGTGGAAAGATTTAAACATGAACCCAAAAGGTTCATGGTGTTCCTCCCCTAGGTCAGGGTTAGTTTATCAACCTCTAGATAAACTAACCATTATAAAATCCCCTGATAATTCCCTTTTATTTATTTTATTTCTGTCAGTTGCATTGCTTATCATTATGGATGTGTTGTCACGATCAAATAATTAATGAACTAAACAAGCATGCAAGATGCAAGTAAAATAAACCAGGCTTATGCGTAAATATTATCAATAGATGGTTGATCAATTAAGTACGTTTCACTTAATATTAACAATATTGTGATAATGATAATAAGAAATTAATGCATAAGAGATAAAATCCCTCAAATAAAATATTAAGTAACACCAAGCCTTATATTACATGATTAAGGGAAAAAATCAATAAAACAACGTGTTTTACCAAACCTTGTTGGTACACTTACTTTTATACAGGAATCCCTTATGAAATGTTTTAGGGTGACTTAACCATATTACATCAAGAGGAGTAGCCCTTTTTATACTTGGTGTAATATTGGAGGCAAGAGTTGAGGAAATCCAAAGTCAGGATTTCGGGATGGGGAGTCCTCTCAATAGATCAAGGAGCTGAAATCCTGAAGTTGTCAAAGACCTGCCATCCTAAATACATTCAAATAGCTTGAACAACCCTAGTTGGGGTTATGTGAAGGAGAATATGGATCATTTCCACTAGAATGTCAGGGAAAGTAAAAATTCTGAGTTCAATTGTGAGGGAAATTGGGACTTGATAAAATAGTGGGATAATTAATAAAATTAATTTATTATTTATCATAAAATGTAATCCAGAAAATACTAATGATATACTCTTTTAATTGTACAATAAAAATTAAAATATCTTCAACCAAACTATCCTTGAAATCAATTATGGATAAAGACAAAATCCTCACCAGCAGTAACTTCCAAGAATGTTTTAGACACCTTCAGGTTATCCTATGCCATGGACAGAAGTCTTACATATTAGAGTCAATATTACCTAATCCACCTACTGAAGAGGCGAGTGATATAGATTTACTGGTCTATGAGAAACATATGAACTATATGGTTGACGTTCAATGTTATATTCTATCATCCATGTCTAGTGATCTGATGAAGTCTCATGAAAACATGGATTCTTATAGAATGATCGAGTACCTCTGTGGTATTTACCAAGAGAGAGAAAGACAGGATTGGTTTGAGATCTCCAAGGCACTCATTCAGAGTAATCTTGGAGAGGGTTCCCCAGCTGGGCCTCATGTAGTCAAGCTCATTGGATACATTGAGTTCATGGAGGATGTAGTGTTTAAAATCCTTGAATAACTGGGCACCAATATCATTCTCGCATCACTCCCTCAGATCTTATCATACTTTTTTGTTAATTTTAAAATGAACAACATTGATAAGACACTACCTGATATTCTTATCTTCATTTTTGAAGTGGACAAAGATAAGAAGTGTGAAAATCTTTCTATCATTATGGTGAATAATAGGAAAGGGAAGGAAAAGCGATTGAATCCCAAAGCTTCATCAGATACTTCCAAGAAAATGAAGATCAAAGGGGAGGCATTGGAACAAAAAGATGTTTGTTTGGCATGTGGAAAGTAGAGCCACTGGAAGAAGAACTGCACCCAGTTTAAGAAGCAAGGGGAAGATTCAGGTGCATTTGTTATTGAATTTAATCGATATGTTTCTACAAATTGGGTATTAGATACATCTTCTGGTTGTCACATATGTATCCAAATACAATAACTATGTAGATTTAGGAAGATTTACTGAGGGGAGGTAGAACTACTAGTAGCCAATGGAGCCAGAATTTCTGTTGTAGTTGTCAGGGACTACCACCTCATATTTCCAACTGAGATGATTTTGGTGTTAAAGGGTTGTTATTATGTGACATCTTTTAATAAAAACAGTATTTTTGTATGTAGATTACATAAAGATGATTTTTTTTTCATGTTTGGAAATGAATGTTTCTTCTTTTACAAAGTTAACATTTGTTTTGGCAGGGCACATTTATACAATGGTCTTTATGTGTTGTATTATACAAACCAAGTAATGAAAATCGATAAAAATGATACTTCACATGACTCATACCACACCCAACATTGGCATCATCGACTAGGTCATGTAAATAAGAAATGACTTACAAAGTTACATCAAGATGGATATTTATATTCTTTTGAACTAAAACCAAATGGAATATGTCATGCATGTTTACAAGGAAAAATGACCAAAGCCCCATTTAGTGGGAAATATTAAAGGGATAAAGAGCTTCTTGAATTGGTTCATACCAATGTGTGTGGACTATTTATAGTTTAATCAAGAGGAGAGTACTCATACTTCATAAATTTTACTGATGATTTTAGTATATATGGATATATCTACTTAATGTGGTATAAGTTTGAATATTTTGGTAAGTTCATAGAATACAAGAATCAAGTTTAGAACCATCCTGGTAGGAAGATTAAGAAACTTCACTCAGACCGAGGAGGAGAATATCTTAATCAAGACTTCACTGATTACTTATGGGAGTTTGGGATTATATCCCAACTCACACCTCCTTACACACCCCAGTGGAATGGTGTGAGCGAAAGGATGAAGAACACTTTGTTGGACATGGTGAGATAAATGATGAGTCATTCGAGTCTTCCATTATCCTTTTGGGGATATGCATTACAAATAGAGGCGCACATACTAAACCAAGTACCAACTAAATCGATAAATTGTATTCCATAAGAGTTCTAGAGTGGAAATAAAGCCATGTTATCAAATTTACATGTGTGGAGAAGCGATGAATTTGTTAAGGCCTCTTCAGGTAACAAACTTTCACCCTGAGGAACAAAGTGTACCTTTATAGGATACCTGAAGGTAACAAGGGGATATTACCTAGAAAACCCATCATAAAAAATGTCATAGTGGAAGGAAAATCCATATTCCTTAATAGGGAGAAAATCTCTAAACGATATAGCGGGAGTGAGATAGACTTCGATGAAGTCGAGGCTCATGGTACACAAGAGTTGGTAAAAGAACAGATTCCACAAAGCCCCATGGGAGAAAGAAATATTCTAGAGACATAAGAACTGTGTAGGAGTACAAGAGAGGTTAGAGAAATGGAACTGTATGGATTTCTAGTTACCGAGGATGGTGACTCATTATTAGTTTACAATAATGATCATAGAACCTACAAAGAAGTAGTAAGTGTCACATATATTTCCAAGTTTCAAGAGGCCATAAATTCTGAAATGGATTCCATATACCAAAACCAAGTCTAGATTTTGTTATATCCTCTAGTTGATGTAAATCATGTTGGTTGTAAATGGGTATAAAAGAAGAAAATAGACATGGATAGACAAGTCAATACCTATAAGGCACGACTGGTTAAAAAATGTTCAACCAGCATCAAGGCATTGACTATGATGAAATCTTTTTACGAGTTGTAATACTGAAATCCATTAGAATTCTTTTGTTTGTTGCCGCTTACAATGGCTATGAGATTTGTAAAATGAATGTCAAAACAACCTTTCTTAATGGTAACCTTCAAGAATATGTCTACATGACACAACCTGAAGGGTTTATGATTCCAAAGAATTCCAATAAGGTATGAAAGTTGAAAAAATCTATTTTTGGATTAAAGAAAGAATTTAGGTCATGAAACATATTTTTTGATGAATCCATAAATAGATTTGGTTTTATTAAGAATGAATGTGATACTTGTGTCTACAAACGGTTTAATAGGAGTGCATTCATCTTAGTAATAGTATATGTTGATGAAATATTAATTATCGGAAATGATATACCTGTCTTACAGTCTGTTAAGGAATGGTTGAATCAATGATTCTACATGAAGGACTTGGGCGAGGCAACATATATCCTTGGGATCATGATCTATCGAGATAGATCCAATAGGTTGTTGGGCCTAAGTCAAAGTACACACATTGATAAGATACTGAAGATATTTAGTATGGAACAATCCAAGAGGGGATTTTTACTAGCGTCACATGGAGGTCATATTTCTAAGAAAATGTGTCCTCAGAAATACAATGAAAGAATGATAATGGCAAGGAATCCATATGCGTTAGTGATTGGGTTAGTCATGTATGCCATGTTAGGTATTAGGCTGGATGTCGCCTACGCATTGAGTGCGGTAGGCAGATGTCAAGCTAACCTAGGTGACTGCCACTAGATGGAAGTTAAGACTATCCTAAATTATATAAGGCATACTAAGTATATGATCTTGGTTTATAGAGGATATATAGAACTAGTCATCAAAGGATATGCAGATGCTAGTTTCCAAATTGATCAAGATGAGATGAAGTCGCATACGGGATACATCTTCACTTTGAATGGAGGCATCGTGAGCTGGAAGAGCTCAAAGTAGAGTGTGGCTGAAGATTTTACAACAGAGTCTAAGTATATCATAGCTTCTGAGGCAACTAAAGAAGCAGTTTGGATGTGAAGTTTCATCTAGGATCTAGATGTGATACCTAGTAGCAAAAATCCAATATCACTCTATTGTGTTAATACTGCAATGATGACTCTTGAAAAAGAGACAATGTCACATCAATGGAAAAAGCACATACTTAAAAAGTATCATCTCTTTATGTATTTTTCTTAGAGAGGTGAAGTTTCAATGACCAGTATTTCCACAGAAGACAATGTGGTGGACCTCTCGACTAAAGCCTTGACTCAGCAGAAACTTGATCATCATATATTGTTTAGTAGACTGAATGTTATAGGCAGTTGGATCTAGTCAAAGTGAGAGTTTTTTATAGTTGGTGTCTTTGAACAAATTATTTGTACATTGACTACATGGATATTTAATGTATTTAAATATTGAACATCTTATTACATACTGTTCATTGTTTTTTATGACTATGATGTAATAATGTCATAGATTATTTGTTGCATTGATAAGGTCATGGTAGTTCCCCTCTCTGATGAGAACCTTGAAATGATATAACAATATTCTTAAATATTGTTCTGTGGTTGGATTACATACTATGATGGGACACATAGCATATAGACCATTGGGTGTAAGTACTCGCAAGCTGATGAGACTTCCTCTCATGATGTTTTCCATTGGTAATCTCTAAGATAAGAGATTATGAGAATAGACCCTCTAGTAGGAAGTCCACATGTTTTAGACCATGTATTAATCACTTAGATAGATACATAATTTTTAATAGTTTTAATTCATTTAATTAAATATTATTTACTATAAAATGTCATTTTTTTCAATTATGGAAATATTCATTTAATTTGACTTTGAAACCAGCATAGATGTAATTGTGTTCGAATCTAGAAATTTAAAGAAAAATAACATGTTATATTTGTCTATAAATTTCATGGAATACAATAATACATTAAATTTATATAAATTTTAATATTTTTAAAATCATTTATTTTAATTGTATATTAATTGAATAATTATTGTGTCAATATTGAATAATCATTTAAGGTAATTGAATTCCTATGGGCGTAGTGTGTCTAAGAACTCTATACATCTCTAGAAAATTTCTAGTGGGTTCCTAGATCCCTGATTATATGTGTTCAAGAATGGATCTTCCTTACGATTCTTTCTAGGTCCATATCCAATGAAATTTTAATTTTTAGGATCATAGGATTACATATGAATGTTATAAAAGAGATGTGTTTGAATAAGATATCATGCCACAATGATATAATTTCCCCCAACACGTGTTTTGAAAATTTTCATTGAAGAATCTAGTAGGTTGTACATAATATTTTTTAATATGGTTTTTTTCTTTCTTAATAATGATTCTTATTCAAGAAAACTTATGCTATGAATTTAGAGTAAGAGTATTGAAAATTTATTTTAATTTATCATAATATTTATCACTAAAATCACCTCAATATGATTTATCAATAAGTATATAGTGAAACGGGGTGAGACTATTGTAATATGTATCCATGAGAAACTAAAAAGTACGTTGGTGATTTGAAAATTCCCAAATTATACCATGGAATACATTTTATAATTTATGTAATAGCTCAGTCACATTTTGAATAAACCTAGTGATTTATTATTTATTTAAGAGATCATTCTCCTTGTAAAAAACACTTGTTAAAATTATTGGGCAGTTGGTTCCATGAATCAATGATTTTTCCATCAATTTTTTGAAACTAGGATTTTTCATTTCACTTTAATTAGAAATGTAAGAATATTAGTTTTATCTCTTCCTCACTCAAACCCCTATGTGTAAGTTGTTTCCCCACAAAAATAATAGTCTAAAATAAATCCAAGAGAGTATTCATTATGTAATCCATAGCATGATAGAATCATGTACAAGTTTTAATTCTTGATTACATTATTTGGAGATGCAAGAACATTCATAATGAAGAATATATTACTGGAGATAGTAGGAAATTGATAATACATATGAAAAACACTCCCTATATTCTTATTTCATGGATTTGGTTGACTGATCATTTCATCATGGAGGTTATTAAGGTTCTCATTTCCTATATTTTCTTACATTTTTTCTTTTTGATTTCTCTTATAAGTGGATTTAGATTTTAAAATTTTGTTCTCATATATATCAACAAACTATTTACCTGAATTTATTTTCAAATAAATACAACAATTTTTATTTTCTTTTAATGTTTTATTATTTATTTTTTTTTATTTTTTTTACTTATCCTGGTCTCACATTCCTTCCCCAATGAATTTTATTTTGATAGGGATCAGATGTTATTTAATTTTATTGGTGAAATTAATTATTTAAAACCATATTATAAACTAGTTTAGTGGTCAATGTGGTTCAATCCATATAGAAGGACTTTTAGTTTGTTTGTGTGACCAAGGTAAACAAGAAAAATAAAATAAAATTAAAAAAATATATAAACAATAACATGTATTGAAGTGATGATTATTTTTAAGTGAATAAAATAGTAACAAGGTAGGTGGACAGAGTAATATAAAAAAAATATCTTAGAGAAATTAGGACAAATAAATTAATGAGATAAGGTAAATTGATTTGTTTTATTCAAATAGATTTTACTTCAATAATGCATTATAATAAAGTCATTGGAACTGAGATGAAAGTGGGTGTCCTATTATATTGAATGGTAAAAATATAATTTAATGAATCATATAGTTCCTTAACTAAGTTATCCACTCATTGAAAACATTGATAAAATCACCCCAATATCAAGATAAAATTCTTAGTTTATCCTAATTTGATTCCCCTGATAAGAAAATATCTTTTTATATGGATTTTTATATTTCTAATCAGTAATAAAATTAGTGCAACCAATATTATTTTTCAGTAGTTCTCAATGTTTTTTAAAAATTGATATATAGTAAATGATGAAAAAGTAGGTCCTATATGAAAATCAAACATGAATTTCCTAAAAATTTTTACCAAAAAAATATCATTCCCTATAAGATTTTATCTAATTTTCGTGTTCATATCATAAAAATATTTAAATACATCCAATTTAAAATATCAGAATTGAGAGATGAATTAGCTAAGAGAGATATAATTTCTCTATTAAATATCTCTAAAACTCTTCCCATACTATAGTGATTCTGTAGGTATCGAGGCCCGTAGTAGAATCTGGTGGGCCGGATATTTTGAAATTTTTATTGACGAGATGAAAAAACGTTTCGTCGCTGAAGATGTGAGCCCCGGTATAGTTTGAGGATCTCATATAAATTAAAAGAGAACAGAAAAAATAAAATTCTAAACTTTCTTGTTTAGATCTAAAGCTGATCTTGACTGTAACTTATCACTAGTGATCGTTGCTTGAAGGATCCATAAAAGGATATCTCTAGGTCATCCACACATGCTTAAAAATTTATAGAAGCACTGATCGTTGAATTTCAAGTGCTAGTTCGGCAATCCGATGATATCTTCTATGTCCCAACGATCACCAGAATCCTCTTCCTTCAATTTTTGAAGGCGGAACATGGATTTACACTTGAGAGGGAGAGACTTTGTCTCTATAAAGGTGAATGATTTATAGGCTCTCATTCATAAATGAATGAATAGTCCATTTAGAGAGAGGCTCTTTCTATCTCCCTATTTATAGTGGAAGTTCTAAATACCCGGTTCGGTGCCCCAAACCCCATTTATTTGACATCCAATAAATAAATAATTATGATGAACTAAACTAATTCTATATTATTTTTTATTTTATCACATAATTGTAATATATTTAAAATATTTTATATGATAAATCTGAGCCATTTAACTCGACTAGAAATCCCTCTTAATACTAAACGAAAAATGAATATTTAAATAATATTCATTATTTTCATAAATTTTAAATAAATTTAAATAAATTGAACCCAATTATTCATAACTTGAATAATAATGAATTTATTTGTTTCATTGGTGATCGATACATGGACAATAGTCAAACCCTATGATGGTGACCACCATGTCCATTATTCATATTCAACCAAATAGGGAGGATTCTCAAATACACTTTTGTGTGTGACTCTCTAGGGCCTTATCTTGATAGAAGTGAATAAAATATATAGGCGAATAGATGAGTCTAGATTCCCTTAAATTTATCTAAATAGATAAGGATATTAATAGAAATGAATAACAACCTATGAATATATACTGTGTATTATAATCTTTATGTATTTATATATCATATAAAGCAAGATGCACACTTGTGTCGTCAACCATTTATTTATTATTTTTTGATATGTCTGTATGGATTTACCGTTCAACTACTTTGGCCAAAGACATATGAGTGTAGCACCATCCTGATCAACCAGGCCTGAGATATATAACTTCCTTAACTTGAAAGTGACAAATCCTTTATTGACCGTTCAACCAATTTCATACCACCAATGATGCACCCAACACAAGATACCTGACTATGATTTCCATATCATGGGGTTTTCCTTTCACTGAATTACATAATCAAATGGAAGATAGTGGTAATTATATCAGGTCGAAAGACCAATACACATGTCCATAGATTGGAACAACCAACGACACCCATAATGTGTGGTGTTCATATTAGTGGGTCGGTCCTCATGATCTCACTACTAGAGATCACAATGTGTGAACTTCATGAGAAGAAGTCTCAATACTTATGATCCCCCAACACCATAGTCAAACATCTATTGTGTTTAGTTAGTAAGATGTATCTAGACCATATGAACTTTTCTTAAGATTAATTTCATGGTATCATGAGGTTCTCATTATAGATTGGGAACTGTTATAACCTTTTGATACAATAATTAGTCTATGGAAATTACCATTAAATAGTGGCTGTAGAAATATCTACACTATTATGGTAAGTATAAATCATGTTTATATTATTGTATGCATGATATGGTAATCAAAAGAACTATATATTTGGGTGTAGGGAACCTAATATTTAAACAATCCCACTTCAAAAAGATCCAACTTGCTAGCTATACATATTATCTACTCACATTATTAAGATCATGTTTTTGATGAGTAATTAATTTAGCTATTGGGCCTACCATGATTCCACCACTTGATAATTTTGATATAATGACCTCAACTCTATGAGTAAAACTTCTAATGAGACTTTATTTCAGAGTATATCACTCTTCACCACTTTCATCACATGAAATCATTTCTAGTAATAATATTATAATATTAAATATGATAATCTTCTTCTTACTCGGTTAAATTCCATGAACGGGAACAAAGCGTGATGTATAATTGCTTCTTAGCTGCCTAAGAAGATATAACGTATATAGTATTTGTAGGTATGTCTACCAATGGATTATATGACCTTTTCTTTCTCATAACCTTAGACAAATTTCAATACTATATCTCATTGATCTAATGTAGACGAGTTTGTGTCTCTTCCAAACTAGTATCCTTTCTTCTCCACTTAGCAAGTACATATCTTTTTCACTTGTCAAATTACAATCCAATAGTTCTGACTGCTTCACTTTCATTTCTCCTGGATATAATTGATAGTTGAAAATTATAAATTATACCATGATAATATCAATTTTTTACATATCATGGAATACATTATTGATCCATCACATAAGTGTATGGACTTCAAATCACCACATAAATCTCCTCCCATGTCTTGGACTTATCAAAATGGAGAGATTATACTATGGGACATTGGAAAAAATTATTCTATTGAATTATCTCAAATTTATTTTCCAATACCATGTCAATATATGTAATATTGACTAGTTATAAACAATCATCAGTCCTACCTCAGTAGATCATGTTCCCTAGTACTTAGGTTTCTACTTTAGGTCAACCATTAGAGAATAACTTTTATCCTAGTCTTAACTAACTATAAGACCAATATTTGTTTTCCATATGTTTCCGAACATATTTATCTTGAATAACTATGTCTCTCCCACAAACCATTGGTAGACACATGACAAATATTAATTCTAAATGAATTCTCTAAGATTCTGTTTCTTACTTTAATATTTTCAATCTTGGATAATGGACACATACTACTTACTTTTATGAATTATTATTCTCAATAAATAATGAGTAACCAAACATGGGGAATAAAAAACCATCACTATTGATTTAACCTTCATATTATATGTCTCTAGATCATTCCTCTTCCACCTGAACATGTGGTATTTGTTCCCATGACAACCATTTGTGCATCTAAAGAATTAACTAAATCCAAGTCAATCTGGCACCCACTATCTTTAATAGATATATTCACCCTTATATAAAAATGTATTCTATCACTTTACTACTTCTGTTCTATCTTAGGTATTTATGTAATTTCTTAAAAAATTAATAGGATAAATAATTTAGATACACAATGTTTTTAGCTTGATGAATGTTTGTTTATACCCTAACAAACTCTTTGCATTTAAACACATGTCTTATGACATAGTGGACTTAAATAATAATATGAATTCTATGATATCTATTTTTCATATTTAGTTGGAATATATGTTATGGTATTTCACTGTTATTTGCAAAGCACATCATGAAATAAGATGAAATTTTCTGCAGGTTGTATCATTGATACTACCTACAATGTAACATTGATGTAAAAAATGTGCATTTAGGAATTTTTTTTGCTACGTTTTTATTGATTAGTGTTAACATGTAAGACTGATCATCGACCATCCTTATGAACATAAATTTTGTGATGTGGATTACTCCATGAAACATTATCACGATCGATGAATGATTAGTCATGATATTCTTTTGCAACCCGATCCTAAGCACCTTATATATTCTGACCATGCATATACTTTACTTTAACATTCTATAATAACTCAAGGGAATGTTATGAAGTATTTTTACCACTATATTTCCCTTTAAATACTGCATCCTCACTTTTTGAACTAATTTTGAAATCATTGGGACATACCATTATTTATAAAGGTTTCTTTATCCAAACTAAATAACTCAATTATACCAAAGGTGTTTAGATATGTTGAGACTAAATACCATAATGGGTATATACATGATGTATGATTTTATTTTTTCTTGAAAAAGAATCATATTTCCACAACTAGGTAGAATTATTATATTTTCTATATTCATCCCTTATTGCCTATGATTGAAGTACCACTGAAATATTTTTTGAGTATGTTACCACAACTAATATTCATTCATAAACTTGGAATAATAACTCATTATGTCCAAATGGGACATGAGATAAATGTTCTGGTTATACTCACCATCTTGTTCAAATGAAATCAATGACCGGACAATTAGAAGTTATGTGTTTCTCATTGTGGACTTAAGAATCACCCTTTCTCATCTACTTGGAGAAGACACATTACTTATAGTAATGATTCTATACTTACTTGGTTATTGTATTTAAATACACATTTGTGAATAAAATATTTTATTTAATATACAAGAATTATTTCAGAAGCAATAGTTTTATTTGTTGCATATACATTGAAGATAAAGTGAGTTCATTCTTATTTAAATCAGTTGATTTCATTTTAAACTTTGGTAATTTATTTCATAATATATAACCTCCTGTTTAATTACCAACTTCTAGTATTTGAAGGATAGTACAAAAGTCCCTTTATGTAACTTATCATTTTCCATTTCACATTATCTTCCAATTTATTCACCATAAGAACTAAATATGGTGATTTCTTTAATAATCTTATTTACTTGAAAAAATTTACCTAAATAGGTAATGAAGCATCTAATCCATCCTCTACATTTCTATCCTAAATGAAACTAGAGTAATTGGGTAAAAAGGTATAAGAATGGGATTCCATGAAAGATCATATTATGCATTTCATGTTTACACAAAGCCAGTGTAGTTATAACCCATTAAAATGTTGCTTCACTTTCTCCTTGCAAACTTCATGGAGATGAGACTACATGTGATATCATTCATGATCTAATGTTTTATATGAAAAAAAACATCATTCGTTGACAATAATATTATGACCAAAACATCACATGCTCACTACATGCGTCTCATGTAACAATTTCTCACCCACATTTCTTAATGTGGCTAAATACGTTAGGAAACCAAAACCTTGAAATTATGATATTGTAATAATGTGCGCAAGTGCATGTAATATACTTGGAAATTCAGGATAGTTTGGGAACTAACTTTTTCCCATATTTATAGTAGTTTTTATCTTTTTATATTTCATTCCATTTTATATAAATAATCTTTTTAGATTGTACTTTTATAATGATTACTAAATTAGACATTACCAATTAATTTAATCAGAAAATGTCTCCCACTATTTTATTGAATTATAGGAACCCTCTATAATAGAATTAGAAAACTCTATCTCTTGAGTATCTTAATGGTAAAGAACTGTAAACCTCTCCTCATAGTCTACAATCATTTTCTACACCACTACTCATAGGGTTTAAGGAAGGCATTTGGCTGGACCACTGCATTAACTTGCAGTTCCTTAATATGTTATGTAAAGTCCCAACTTCTAAAATCATAACTTGATTTATTCAGAACTTTCCACTAAAATTACAACAGTCTAGATTTGGTTATTTATTGGTGAAATTTTAGTTACGTCAAGCCACCACTCTCATAAGAACTTCCCAGTAGTAAGAGGCACCATCATCATTGGAAAGACTGACACACCAAACACCTAGTTTTGGTTAAACATGAATGATGGAAGGTGTTAATGACTTAATATTACATTGAGGGTTTTTGTGTTTCCATCGAATAATGTAATCCATTTATATTAATCTGGTTCATCTATGTTGTTGTGCTCACAATCAAACATTAATAGAAAAACATACATTTCATCTTTATGCATTTTATTATTTATTATTTTATGTATTTTCCCATAGTTATAAAATGTATAAAATAATAAATAATTGCATAAAGGTAAACTAATAGCCAATAGTTCTTGAGCATCTAAAACGACCTAGGGGCATCATACCTGAGTCAATGCTAGAATCCTGATGCAGCTCACCCCCGTCCTATATGTCCGCTACTCGTATGGAGTATCGCCTTATCTTGGCGGGGTGCACATCATGTCTTGTAGTAACACCTCGTCTTGGCAGGGTCCACATCACATCTTGTAACATCTTTGTAAACATACACTACCTCAAATTTGTGGGGTCTATGTCATACACCATCTTCATCCAAAGTACAATAATATTCATATGTAGTGGAGGGGAACTAGGGGTGTAAATGTACATTAGGTAAAATTGGGTGTGCATGCCCTAATACAGTTTGCATGAAAATAAATACAATATGGAAACCACCATTTAAATAATTACAAACATCACATGCAGTTAAAATAATTAAATAAATAAATACATACATATATACAAAAGGTTGGTGCTCAAGACCAGTAATCGGGTATAAATATGTGTGATAAAATTAAATTCCATTAAATAAAGTTTGAGTGTTATTTGATTTAATTAAATGAGTAATATAATTTTAATAATTTAATTATTTATCAGTCTACCAGCCATAGAAGGTGATAGGGTGGCGCCTATCAGCCCCGTTCTCCTTTTTTTTGACATTTGTTTTTTGTAGCCTCCCAAACACCCCATTACCACTTTTAATTTTTTTGTAGGTTTTTGTCTTGATAAAAGACCAAGACCAACTCCCACCTCCATTAAATTTATCTAATGTCATAAAATATCCTTTCTTTATAATTATAATAATTATTTTTATAATAAATATAATTAATATTATAATAAAATAAAATATTTTTTATTATTACAAATATAATTATAATAAAAAGATTATTATTATGAGTAGAATCAAATCCATCCAGAAACACAAACAAAAATAGGTGGTTCATAATTTTAATACCTGTAAAGACTGATTGAAATCTGTTAATTTTTTTTCGGATGGTCGTAACTTGCCCATCCGAGATGATATTGAAGTGTAGTTTTATCTAATAAGACCATATTTAATTCCTATACTAAATTTTAATTAAAATTAATTTTTCTTGGCTTAGAAATTCTATGTGCTCACTCTGATTCCAATTGAAGGTGCTGACGCCCACAAAGGAATCCGATGGGTTGGGGATTTTAAAATTTTTATCGATGGGACAATGTAACTTGTCATCACTAAAGATCCGAGCCCCAGTACCATCTAAGGATCTCATGTAAATTAAAAGAGCACAAAAATA
Organism: Viscum album; assembly: GCA_963277665.1. Classification (NCBI taxonomy): domain Eukaryota; kingdom Viridiplantae; phylum Streptophyta; class Magnoliopsida; order Santalales; family Viscaceae; genus Viscum; species Viscum album. The sequence continues at coordinate 1,573,959,687 of OY728161.1, read as the reverse complement.
AAACTATGAACTTACATGTTTAGATCTGAAGCTGTGCTAAACTAAAACTTTTCATTGGTGATCATATCTTGAAGTACCCATATCAGGATCCCTAAAATCATTCATGCATGCTTTAAAATTCTGTGGGAGTTTTGGTCATCAAATTTCAGGTGATAGCGCAACTATCCGTGGACATCTTGGAAATCCAATGATCATCGCGATACTCTACCTTTGATGCTTGAAGGTTGAACTTGGATCAACACTTGAGAGGGAGATACTCTCTCTCTATAAAGCAGGAAGAGATACAGTAACTCATTCATAAATGAATTAAATGTATGTTGAGAGAGAGCCTCTCTCTATATATATAGTGGATGTTCTAAATACCCTATTGGGTTCCTTAGCCCCCATTTATTTAATGTGTACTAAAGAAATAATTTTGAATTACTAAACTACATAAATATTATTTATTATTTTATGACATTCTTGTAATATATTTAAAATATATTACATTTTAAACCCAAGTCATTTAACTCGACATGAAATCCCTCTTAATATTAAAAAAAAACTTGAGTATTAAAATAATATTAATTCGATTAATATTTTCTCATTTTACTTGAATGGTAAATAAATTTAAATAAATTCAACCCAATTATTCATAACTTGAATAATAATGAATTTACTTATTTATATGGAGATTAATACCTTAGACAACACTTGGACCCCATCGTGGGGCCCACCATGTCCATTATACCAATTTAACTGAATTAGGGGATTCTCAAATACGCTATTGTGTGTGACCCTCTAGGACCTTATCTCGATATTAGTGAATAAAATCTATAGAATAAGAGAAGGGTGAAGAAACCCTTCAAGGCCCCTAAAGAGATTTGGATAGACTTTGAAACTCCCACCAACCTATAAACACATACTATGTATTATAATGCCTTTGTATTTAGATATCTTAAGAAGTAGAATGGAAAATTTTATCATTAGCTGTTTATTTATTTTTTGTTGATCTATCTAGATGGATTTACCTTTCAACTACTTTGGCCAAAGACTTGTGAAGGTATCACCATCCTGATCATCGAAGCTCAAGATATACAACTTCCTTAACTTGGAAGCAAAAAAATACTTTCTTGACCATTAAACCAATGTCATACCACCAATGATGCATCCAAAACAAGCAACCTCATCACAATTTCAGTATAAAGATTTTTTCTTTGCATTAAAGTACACAATAAAATGGCACACATTAGAAATTATATCAAGTATAGAGACTGATATACATTTCCATAGTTATGAACAACCAATGATACACAAAACATGTGGTGTTTCTATTAGCAGGTTAGTCCACATGATCTCACTACTAGAGATCAACACGTGCAAACTTCATGAGAAGAAGTCTCAAAGATTATGTGTCCCCGACACCTAATAGTCAAACATCTACTATATCCAATAACTAAAATGTATCTAGACTATATGACCATTATTTAAGATTAATGGAATAATATCTTGAGGTTCTCATTATATCCTAGGAAATAATATAACCTTTTAATATGGTAATTATTCTTTATACATTACCATTAAATAGTGGATGCATAAATATCTACACTATAATTGTAAGTATACATAATGAATATCTAACAACATACATGATATGGTAATCAAAATCACTACAAAGTTAGTTCTAGGTCACCCACTATTTAAATAGATTCTATATTCAATTCTCCTCATCCCTAACTTACTCTGATTTGTATTTCCCCTAAATACTTTTTATTTCACCTAAATCCCTTTATTTATATTTCTGTAATCCAATATGTAACCTTTTATGCATAATTATCTAGCTTGAGATCATTGACGCATCTTCAGAAATATATCTTTGGGATCCACATGGTTCTTTCACTCTATAACATCCTCCCCACTAGTGAAAAAAATTAGAAAATCCCATAAACAAATACTTATCCACTAAAATTCCTATTCTTAGTAGTGTCCACAATATCAAATTTTAATAGTCTATATGTAGAAAGCCAAAACATCAAGATTACAGATGTATGTATCTCTTGAATCATCTATCGCTTCCAATGATTTACTCATTCACTTACAATCAAATTTTATGATTCATCTAATCTAACAAAAATATGTAAATTCGATAATAGTTCAACTTTCATTGATTTGCGAAATTTATATTTAATAATTAGTTCTGTTTCTTAGATTCCTATTTTTTCATTTATGAGGTTTAAGGAATATTCCACCATTAATTAATTTTATGATCCTTATATTAGATTTGGGTTCATGATGATTACATGTATGGGACCCACAGAGTATTGTGGACAAACTATACTAACATAACATCCAGTGTGGAAAGACTAACCTTCTGTGGCCCTTAGAAACCCTGTCCTCATTATAGACTAAACACAACATGTGAAACAACTAATATGAGGCCTCAATAATGTCTTCCTAAAATTTTAATAGAAATAAAATTTCCTAAGGTTTCATCTATTTCAATATGAACGCCTTTCTTGATGAATCATGAAGATTCAGAGGCTCTAAATTACCCTTCATAGTCATCATATTCCCCATTTACCTATTGATAAGAAAAAAACAAAATTCTTACACTAAAATCTCTATACAAAATTCAACATGAATATTCATTACACCTTCACATAGTTAACTGAATTTAAATTTTATTTCACTAGGATAAGGCTTGGATCAATTTGGGAGACTATTAAAGCACTTTCATCACAACCCCTAATTTTTATATCTTAAAATATGTAATTTTCATACATTTTTGGATATTTGAAATCTTGATCGATGTAAATCCACATTCAAAATAACTTTAGGAAAATACACATATCCAATTCTAATTATTCCATCTAATTAATCTCATTGAGTCATTAATTAAAAATCCTAGAGTGGACACTCTCTCAGATCCTTAACCACAACATTGGGGAGAAAAAAAGGTTTCCTCAATCTTCAAATTTAAACCAAGAACATATGGGAATTCACAAATCATCAATCCATGATTTTAAAATTTAATTCTTATAAATGTCGGTTAAAATTAAGGTGAGCTTCATAAAAATCAGGTGAGTATAGACATCCGAACTATGTCTAGAGATACACAAAAATTGAGCTAGTAAGACTTGTCTATAACTACTCTAATTCATTGGATTTACGCAATGCTTGAGAAGAGTTATAGACATGTCACTCCATCAATTGGTAAATTACGTATAGTTGATACTTTTTACTTTAAATGTAATTTAACTATAGATTCACCCATTTTAGTTACCCTAGTTTAAATTATCATCTTCTAGGTTTTGTTATAGGTTATTACACAATGAATTATTGATTATCTTTTAGGAATAGAAGTTTCCATTTTTTATATCATCTTGGTAAGTCAGTGATAGGTTCATAATATTTAAAACTTTCCTATTATGGGTGGCTGATATTTTTTCTTATAGAAGGTGGAAACATACTCAATTATATGAGGTCTATTACATTGTTTTTTATTATGGACGTTTGAAGTCTAATTACTGTACCATGGATAGTTTTATAAATTTCATACACAATAGTTTAGAGTTTTTTATGTGGTCACTTGAGGAATTTACCATAAAATCACACACATTTAGTTTCACATCCCCTCCTATGATATATTGTGTGAATGTTCCCTTTTTCTTGTAACTTCATTTTCTTCATGCAGTAGGTGAAACACTTTTATACATTTTTTTCATGATATCTTTTCATAGTAGCTTCGTAGGGATCATGTTAGCTTTATTCCCTAGATAAATTTCCCAAATACGATCATTTGAGTAACCATGGGAATTATTCTTATCGCCACTTACCACTTTTATACAGAGGTTTAAATAATTTTTTAAATTTACCCATATGGGTGATGGAGTGACAACACATTCAGTCATTCACATGCTTTGTCGACATACTTGACATGATGTATCTTCACTAGCCAAATGAAAAAATTTTTGTCATATTTTGATGAAAAAAAATATATGATTTCAATATTAGTGAAAAATTACTTCCAGATGAAAAATATTGAAATAAAAAACTAAATAAAAATTCTAATTTTGAATAAAAAAAATTCCATAAAAAAATTTAAACAAAAAAATATAGAAAAATATATAAATAATTCCTCAAATCCAAAAAGATTCATTATTACATGAAATATATATTTTCAATAAAATTAAAACAAATATTTTTCTTAAAATATATTGAAAAATGAAACAAAATAACTTTTGAAAGATTAAAGCACCAAAACATTGATTTTGGTTAAAATATTCAAAGAATTTTATTTTCATTACATTTTATGAAGTGTTCAATAATTTATCATTAAAATTGTACTTCGCATTAAAAAAATAGTTATTACACTAAAAACATTATGTGGATAATTGTATAAAAAATGATCAACATCACTATGGCTTGAGATGTGAGTTTAGAATTTGGTACGAGCTTGCATGGGGCATGGATAGACTTGGTTGTGGATGTGAAGATTTTTGAATGATGAAAACTCCATGGTTGAGGTGTGGTCACTATATTGAAAAACTACATTATTGTATATAAATGAGTTTAAATTCCTAAATGAATATGTGTTTACAGGTAAAATGGGTAGGGATTGAGAGTACCCTATGTAAAGATATTGTGTAGAATCTAGCCTTCTAGATGAGATAGATGTTCTCTAGTGATGTTTTTTTAAAATAAATACACCATATAACTGTGTCCAAAAGGGGTGTAAAAACTGGTTTGATTATTGAGTGTCCCAAAAAGATGCTCAACGCTAGGATAAAATTTTTGTATCCTTGGTCATAACACCTAGTTGTTTTTTAAGAATGAGAGGGATATGACTTGGAATGATGGGTAATATGGTTGTGTGTCTCATGTATAATGAGAAACACACTCTTGAGTTTAGATTAACAGCTTGGTTTATGACCTGAGTGGGATAAGTACTTTGGTTCTAAATGTGGTGTGGTATAGAGGGTTTCCTTCCTATGATGGGACATAATCTCACTAAATTTCTATATTATATAGGACCAAGTATGTTTCATGAGAGTTATTGACCAATTTTCATCAGCTTTACAAGGTTCTTAGTGTGTGATAACTCAAAATTATCATTGGATGGTGGGAATGGGTTGTAATGTGGAATTAGAAGAGGATTTGGACCAGTCTCATATATATTAGGATGGATTGTGCCTATGGGATGTGAGAAAATTGCAGGTAATTTTATAAAACATAAGTGATGATAAGGAGAGACCATAATAGGTATGAGGACCTTAATAAATTCCTTTACAGTTGGGATGAGAATGATGATATGTTAATCATGATATGATCATTTGATTAAGATGATCTTAAGGAGATATAACTATGATGATAGAATAACTATAAGGCATTCTATGAGACATTGGGATTGATCTTTATTAACAAGAAACTTAGGATGAGCTGTTGAGTTATGAGAAGGTTTCTCATGCCCAATTTCTCATTCAATGAGTGTTCCCAATATGGGCCTGTAAGGGGTGTCAAGAACAGGAGCTCCTGTTTAGGTTTTCTTGCACCGTTCTTCTCCCTTCATCCCTTCTCCTCCTCATCCTTCCCCTTCTACAGTGTTTCCTATTGGAGATCCTTTTAACTTCCCCACACCCACTGCATGTTCTATGGATTGGATCTCAGCTGCGCTCGGTGGCCGGCGTTTGGCACTCAGACAGATGGGTTTGTGGGTGTCGGAATGTGGTAGGATCATCGCCTTCCTCTCGGGTCAATATGAGGCCGCAAAGGGATACTTCAGGAACGTTCGGACCCAATAGTGTTCCCCTTCTAGTTTCTCCCCAACTGTTGTGACTTGTTCTATTTTCTTGTTTGGTTCGGCATGGCCGTCATCCTCATCATAGGTCATTACGAGGTCACAGGTGGTGTCCTTAGGAAATCTTGGTGCTAATGACGTTCTCATGCCTTTTCTTCTATAGATTTCACCATGTTCTTCGTGTTTGGTTGTATATTCCGTTTATGAGGGTTTGGCCTCGATGGTTCCGGTGCTTACAGTCTGGTTTTTGTTTTCAGGATGGTCTGTGTGCTGACAAAGATCTTCCCGTCAGTGCTGATCTGGTGATGTTTGGGGTTTGGCAGTGTAGATCTTGTTGTATCGATTCGTTGGCCTCTGTCACGGTGGTGTTTGGGTCGTGGCGGCCCTGATTAGCTGGGCGACGACTGGATGTCCGATGATGGAAGGATGAGGAAGGCGGGCGACTTTTGTATCTAGCCCAAGGAAATTTTGAATCATCTGTGACGCAAAGGATAACCTGAGGTGAGCAGGGTGGTGTAACAGTCGACAGGGTCGAGGGTTACAGTGTGTGTATTTTGGATGGGTCAGTCTTGGTTGTTGTTTTGGGAGGGTTTGGTCTAGGACTTGGTTCCTTGGACAGCCTTCTTTAGGATCTTTGTTGGTTCTCACTTACCCTTAAAGTGATCTTAATTTAAAAAATAAAAAAATGTTACGGATCGTGTTCCCAATTGTCTATTTATTGGATGAAGATTCTAGATGTTAAGATGACAATGTAGAAGAAGGTTGGGCTCTATGGATTTATGTTTACCATCCACTGAGAGAGGATGTTTTGGGAACTATGGTGATTTCCATACCCTACATTGGTTGGTAGTGGTTGGGTACTATGATGAGCTACCTACTCGACATCAGTGGGTAGTGGTTGGGTACTATGATGATCACCTTACCATTAATCAGTAAGTAATGATTGTGTACTATATTGATCACCCTACCCTCCGTTGTTTGTTAGAGGTTGGGTAATATGATGACTTCCATTCAATACATTTGTGGGTAGTTTTTAGATACTACGATGTGTAAACTACCCTGAATGGATGAGTAGTAGTTGGGTATTGTATTGTATAGCCTCCCATGATAATAGTTAGCTTGGGTACTTGATCTGAAACCTCTCTTGAGAAGGAAAACTTTGTGTATTGATGGGTGTCCTACCCTGATAATTTAGGTATGGTTCAAGACATATGGAATTAAGAAATTTAATTTTTGAAATAGGTAAAAGTAGGTATGGTTGGATATCATGGTTTCTTGGATATCAAATGATTATATAACTAACTTGTTCTTTTTATTGGTTTTATTTCATTTTCTGTCCTCATACATTTTCATATATTATGTTATATATTATAGGGACGCGATGAGACCCTAAAAATATGTATTTATTAAAGATATGATACGTTATTAATACCCTCTTCCATAACTCTTTGTGTGGATTTGTTAAGAGATTAATGTTTAAAATATGATTTAAATGATAAAAATATTAAATTTGGATCCATTTAATATTGAATATTAAATTCATTAAATATCCTATGTTAGATTAGTGTTTTGGAACCTTAATGACTGAAACTATTTGGTTAAATATCATTTATTTTTATAACAACCAATATTATTTTTTTAAATATAAATTTAAAAATAACACTTTATAAGATTCAAATTTCTTGAACTAATTATTTATTCTTTCCATGGGTTTTTAACAATTTTTTTGTTGGAATTATTTTTTTAATTGAAAAGTTAAATGAATAATTCCATGTTGAGGTAGTGTTTTTTTGAATTTGAATGGATAATTTTTACTTAATATAGATTTATATGTTCGTTAAGACCATCATTAAAGATTATTCATTTGGTTACTGAATGGACCACCTGTGGGAAAATTTGGAAAAGGATGAACTTACTACATGAAGGGTGTATAGCTACCACAAGAAAAGAAATCAACAAACAGCAAGTTCAAAATGCGCCGAACCATGTGTGAATTTAGGTAAAGCCCCAAGTTACTACAAGAATAGATTCTAACCTACCTTGAATTATTTTCTCAAGCTACAATAACATATAAATTCAAATGTTCCCTAAAAATGTTGGATAACCTAAATCCTTCCAAATTTGTGCATGCTGTTAGTAAACCATAAATTTCAAAAATCCTAATGTAGTTATCACATGTTCAATCAATGTTGTCACAAATATCCTCATGGTCAACCATAAGAGAAAGTGTGAACAAACCAAGTGAAGTATCTTGATTAATCGCACATTCTAGTAAGATAATTTTTTTAAGATTGAAGGAGATTTGTTAAAGCTGAAAAATGATATAAATTTAAGCTAAAGTATGCTTGGTTGGGATTAAATGGTGTATCTTGTACAAAACAAGGGAGAGTTACACCTAAAAATAAGGTGTTAGACTCTATTTCTAGAGTGGAGGGTGAAGATGAACTACTTTTGGTTGGGAATTAACTCCATGTTAAAGATGAATCAACCTAAAAGAAGATTCTACACCATATATTAATACGATGTTTCCAATTGATCAAAATTTTGTCTTATTTTCATGAAGATAGATTAATGAGATATTAATTTTATCCTGGAGAAGATGGATTTAAAGAGGAAAACATGGGATTATGTTACCCTTCACTAAATAAGGATTGAGATGCCCCTATTAAATTATCGATGATTCCATTTTTGATTGTTTAGGCCTACTTCATATTGAAGGCGATGAAGTTGAGTTATAAGAAAAATGTAAAAATTGAATGAGGTCCAACCAACTATATCCTAATGATTCATTAATCCAAATTAAATATGAGCTGATATAGTAAAAATGTTGATTGATTTTTGGGATTTTTTTGTTACTAGTTTATTATGAAGGTGATGATGGGGCCTCTATATTCCCTATATTGTGGTTGGGTAGTAGATATTTCTTGAATATAGTGTTCTCATATATTTTTTATCGAGCTGGGATGCTGATATGAGGAGATACTCAAGTGATATCAATGATTTAGCTATCAAAGAAGTTAGTTTCAATCCAAAGTTTTCTGATCAAATATTATCGATGAAGTATGATGACAAGATCTAGTTGGTTGTGTTCATGAAGGTTTTCTAGGTTGACTGTAGATGATCCACACAAAAACCCAGTCATAGATCGAAATTCATGGTTGAATACTGAATAATTATTATGTTGGATTATTTATTACATGTTCAGGTTCAAATCTATTTTAGTAGGCTAAGATTGGGAAATTCCATGCATACAAGTATTTCAATGAGTGATCCCGAACCCACATAAATACAAATTCAAAGCTTTGTTGGGGTTGAAGTTAAGTAGAAAAAATAATTCACCATCCATTCTGGTCATGTTCCAATTAAATTAAAATGTGTTTTTACCCTAAATTCAAAAAATATAATAATAAAATATATAAGGTGGAGCTCAATGATGGGAAATGTTCTCAAACCTGTTAGAAATATTTAAAATACTAGAGCTAATTAACCATACATTCTAATGAATAAAGGGTATGTGGGTTTGTTATATTTAGTTGATGTAAATTTTACAAGAGTATACTATAAGGAATGAGATGAACCATGAAGGCGCACCGCATGGACTCCATCCAGTTGATACTACAATCGATTTTTATAAGATTAATTTGATGCTAGAATTAGAAAACGATTTAAGAGAGAAGATTCATGGGAGTTAATGTACGACTAAATCACCATTAAATGAAAACACATGGATTATCTCCATTTCATTCACCATTACCATCTCTATTATATTCCTCAATCATCATCTGTAAATCAGGAAATAGAGTTGGGTGATGAACCAAAGGATGGAGTACACTCTGTGTAAGAAATCAGTGGACCTGGAGATGGGGAGAGGGACATATTGATATCAACAATGATGAAATGGCTTCAATTTTATTATTTACTTCATTCTCTACCAAGATAGTTTTATTGGAACATTTTTTTGTTACTGAATCTAATATGAGAATCTAATTAGTTTAAAGGATTAGATTGGATGGATTGTGAAGCATTTAATTTTAATTGTTTGGTATTGGGTTAAATAAAGAGTTGTTATATATTTCTACTAGAGCTCTTTACTTCACCTGTATGTGAGGATATCTTCAGTCTAATCCATGTTCCAATAGGGTAAAATAGAGTATATTTTGTGTTGGTGATTACAAATGAAGTAATTTTTGGAAACATTTTTGGTATACTCTTCTACATGTGGAAGCATCTCCGTCTTTATTTCTATTAAAAAAATAGTTCAGAAGAGAGTTATTTATTGAGGTTTATTTATCAAATTACATCTAGACATTTAGTTCCTCTATACACACCTTCAATATATTGTTGGCTGAACATAATTCAAGATAATAATCATCTTTATTTAACTATATCGAGTTTTATTAGCCTAATATAGTCGACTATTAGCCACCCAAACCTTTTTTCTCTAATTTTTCCTCAATAATCACCCTATATTATCATTTCATCATTTCATTGTTATTTTGTCTATATTTTATGCTAATTTTTACTTTTTTATCACACAAACCATTTCTTCCCCATGGTTCAACTTTACTTACCATATTATTAGTAGTAGGTAGGTTTTATAAATACTAAATTTGACAACATCAAAGAACATGTAATGTCAAATTTTATTTTTTTAGGGAAGGAATGTGAAATCAATAATAAAATAATTTTTTTAAAAAAATACAAAAACAATAAATTTTCTTTTAATAAAATGTCTAAAAAAACTAAAATTTTTAAAATTTGTTTAGTTTTATTCAAAATAGTGTGATCATAATTTTTTTACTCAAATTAAAAATTCATGAACACAATGAACTTTAATATAGATCAATCTAAATTTATACATAAAACTGACCAATATTTTAGTTCCCTTCGGATAAAAACAATGACTAAAATAGAGAATCTAAAAGATTTAAGTTCCGAAAACATAATGAAAATAAAAATATGAACCCAAAGAAACCTCAAAATCATGTCCCTTAGATATATAGACTTAGGTAATTTTAATTTCCTTAAACTTCTATAAATCCATACTGTATAAGGTATTCAACTTGTTTTAGGAACTATGCAATTAAACATTCCCACCTCACTATGATACCTTCCTTCACTACTTATCCAAATGAGAATTCTCTTGAGGTTATTTGATATTTTTATTATCCAGTCCTATAATTAACTTTCTATAAGTTTAGTAAGGAGGTGCTTATATTAAGGGCGTTCAATTCTATATCAAGTGAAAGTCTAGGAGCTGGTTTGAAAATTTGGGTTAGGATATATTTGACACCCATGATGAATTGGTCAAATCATTAATTATTAAAAAAATTCCCAAGAACACCACCATTTTAAATAAAAATATGATCATAGGATTTTTTACTCATAAGGGAGAGCAGTTTCATGAGACATGAGATAGATTTCAAGCTTTACATAAGAAATTTTCCAACAACCAACTTTCTCCCCATATTCTAAAAGACACTATTTATACTAGTCATGTTGTAATAACAGGTTCCCTAGACCCAACATGAATAGTACTTTTGATTACCATATTGTTTATATAGTTATATATACCTGATGTATTATAACTATTATAGTATATACTTTTCTACATCCACTATTGAAATTGTATAATCTATATATTAATTTTCATATAAAAAGGTTATACCAAACTCGATGCTATAATGAGAACCTTGAGATACTATGAAATTAATCCTAAAAAAAGATCATATAGTCTTGATACATCTTGCTGACTGGACATAATTGATGTTTGACTATCATGGGCTGGTGGCTCATAATTATTGAGACTTCTTCTCATTATGTTCACACCTGGTGATCTCTAGTAGTGAGAACATGAGGATAAACCCACCAATGGGAACACTAAATGTTTTAGGAGTCAAGGTTTGTTTCTATATACAGACATGTGTATTGGTCTTCTAACATGAGATCATTATCAATGTGTTCCATTTGATTGTGCACATTGATGAAAGGGAAAAACCATGATATTGAAATAGTGGTGAGGTAGGTTGTGTTGGGTGTGTCATTGGCGGTATGACCTTGGTTGAATGATCAAGAAATGACTTGTCACTTCTAATTTAAGAAATTTATATATCTGAAGCCTAGTTGGCTAGGATGATAATACCTTTATAAATTCCAAGATAAGGTAGTTGAAAGGTAAATTCGTCTAGATAGATAAAAAACTATAAATCGATAACGTATGATGACACAAGTGTGCATCCTTCTTTATGGGATATATAAAGACAAAGAGATTATAACACATAGTGCTTATTTGTAGGTTGGATTCCATTGTTATGACTATCCACAACTCTTTAGGGTCATTTATGGGTTTCTAAAATCCACTCTTGGTCTGTGGATACTATTCACTACAATTGAGATATGGGTATAGAGGGTCGCATAAAAAATTATAGTAAATAATCCACCATATTCTTTTGAATAGGTAAAATTAAACATCATGGAACCCATAATGGGGTTCGAGTGTTGTTCATTTATTCGATCACTGGAGAATAAATAAATTCATTATTATTCAAGTAATGAGAAATTGGCCTCAATTTATTTATTAAAAGTATTTTCAAATTAAGTAAATATAAGGAATAATAATAACCGAATGAATATTATTTTAATATTCTATGATTGTTTAATATTAAGTGGGAATTAAGAGTCGAGTTAGTAACTCGATTTTATCACATATTATATTTAGTATATAATATGGCTAAGCGGTAACATATAAATAATATTTATGAAGTAGTTTAGTTGTTTGTTCCACAAGGGGCCTAGATACCCTGAGTGGGAGGGGGTGACTCTGAGTATGGATATTATTTTTGAAGTTATTCTTACCCCACTAGATTTTGAACTATTTATTATAAGTTCCACTTTATTTTCTATTTTGTGTTTATATTTTTATTATCCTTTCCAAATTTATCTGATTATGATGCATATAAAGTAAATTATGAAAGCAAGAACAAAGACACACAATTTTTTTTCTTGGTTCACCCTCACTAGACTAAATCAAAGGATCATACAATGATAATGTGAAAACATTCCAAATCCATTAATTATCAATAAGAATCAATGTTCGGACTAGATCAATTCTATTCCTAGTATCACTACCATTACAATGTTTAGGGTCATCTCACTTCTTTCCCAATAGTAACTCTTTAACTCTATTTAGATATCTTACTACGGATGGAAACAATCGCCTTATTATTCTTCCTTTGATCACTAATATGGAAAGGTTCCACACATAGTTTATGGACACGTAGGTCCCTTCATTATATATAATTAATGAATCATTAATTGTATGTAGATTCTCTATTGATGTTCTTTATGGGACCCTCCTTCACTTCTGTAAAAACACATGGACGATACACTTCCACATTCTAATCAACTGGAGTGGAATTATCATTAATGTATAAATAGAAATTACAAACTCAAGCTTTGGAAGGATCTCCGATAGATGAAAATTCTTCTTTTCCTTGACTTGGATGAAGGTGTGAATAAAATCTTTTAGAAATATTTTTAGAATAGTGTAGATCTTTTATCTTCTTCTTCTTCTACATAATCATTCAGATATGATAATTATACTATTCACTTGGTAATCTTTATAGATGCAATTCACTTTTCCATGAAGTTTTAGTATTCCAAAATTGATTTTGATAACTATTTTAGTCCTTTAGTGAACAATCTAACATCCTTTGAAAACTATATTGCATCCTCCAGGAACTGTGTTGAATCCTCAATGTAATTTCTTACAAAACATGGCGTGAGTGATTCACTTAAAAGCTTTTATTCATCTAATGATTTCCTTTGTAGACGACTTGAGGCCTGACAAACCATTGATGCTTCGAAGACCACATCTAATTCACAGATACATTTTCTTTTGAGAGCTACAAAATCCCACAAACCCCTTATGCAGAGTGACCTCATGGACTATCTTTCTCAGTATTTTCCCTCATGAACTACTTCTCCTTCGTAGGATCATTACTGAAAAAATAAATTGGACATACCTGAATTCTTCTAGAAATGATTTCCCTAATGAAATTTTATCTAACTAATGATGTGATTAGGGTCATTTATATAGTCAAATAAGTACCAGAAATCTTTCTAATCAAAAATACCCAAAACACTGATATAGGACAACCTTCACTATGAACTGCTATGAAGTCCGTAAAACGTCTTAATCCTTTATAGAGGATGATGTCATCTATAAACAAAAATCCATTTTTTATCTCCTTCAATAAGCTCCTCAACTACAAAAATGATGAGCCTCCCATGAATGATATACCTCTCAAATTTAAGCCTCCCACAAACTAATTTCGCAATTTAGTTCGCATAGCGTGGTTCACGGTCCACATAATGCTACTATGTGGAAACTCTTCCATTGTTGATTTTACTTATCCATTTTGTATACTTTATTTTAGGTCCCCATAGTGTAGTTGTACTACTATACGGTCTATGAAATCTACATTGTGGTCCTCTAACTATGGTCCATGAACTCATTTTCATAAAACACTACCTTTTCCATAATACATACTCTTAATTTTGAGGCACAATAAATTTTCAAACACCGGGATACTGTTCCACCTTAAACATATACTTTCCAACTACAACTATACTGAAACATGGTCATATGGATTTCTAAACAAACAAAATCACCCCAATAACACTAAGACAACACCTTGAGAGATTTTTTCCCAACAATCTACCCCATTGTGTTTGTTGAAAACACTAAATATTTTGATAAAATGTTAAAGCATCTTCCATATTCTTCCAAAACATGCTTCTTGTGATTCTGATATAGATCAAATATTTACATGAAACACACTCATAAGCCCACAAGTACCATGCTTGTCAAGAGAAACAAGAGTAATATGCAATGTTCATAAATTAATCAATTAATTCAAAAACCACTCAACTTCTTTTATAGTAAACCCCATCTTTCATGATATATAAAATTTTCTCAATTACTTTTAGCATCGTCAGATTAAAAGCTCCACCCATTTAACTTCTCCCCTATTAGCTTATCCCCCTTTCTTCAATAAGATAATTTCTAACCTTTTATAGGAAAAATTTTTGCCCCTTTTTCAAATAACCCAAATTTCACTTAATTGTGGAATACAAAAGGGTAAAGAACTCCGATAAAAACATTAGGGAAAAAAATCATACCTCAGGTATAGGGGTTCCCACATCAACCACCATTCATGTGTGGGTAGTTAACTGAACTCCAAGATCCAATTGATACCTCTCAAACACCTCTTTGGGTATGTCCTTCATCAGAATGTCAACACACTATAGTTCTGTAGGCACATACTACATCTTATCAGGCCCATGGTCCAAATTCTTTATGATGATGTGAAATTTGATTTCAATTTACTTTTTCCATAAGTGATGGACTAGCTTTTTACTATTATTTATTGAACATTAATTATTAAAATTAATACCAATAATAGAGTTCAATTAAATATCCCCCTTTCACATAGAATTAAGTAGGTGATACCTTTATTTAAAAATTTAACCCCCTTAACCAATTATCTATGTTCTAAAAATATAAAATATTATGAGGGGGACACATTATTCTTTTATCTCCTTTAATCCAAATAAAGGGAAATTATTATCCCCTTTGGTAATTCACTTCAACATAGTCCATGAGACACCATAGGTTTACATCTGAACACCACCAGGCCATGTCAGGGATATAAAAGTAGACATTTGACTCCATTTATCAACTTCAGATTGAAACTTTGATTCTTTTATCTCTTTCCAAGATCAAGTGTCATATTATTCTTTATATCTATAAACTACTATAATATTTTCAGTAAGTGAAATTACCACATGGAACTAAGTCATTAATTGATCTTCTAATCCTACCGAGTAAGAAATGTTTGTAGGAAAATGGTGTTTAAGATAATAAACTTCAATATTTTTAATTTTTGTAACTTAATTCCATGGATTCCAGCAGCATGAATTCCCTCAATTCTTCTAAGGAATCTCATATCCGATGAGGATATATCACACCATGTTCTTATCACCATACCTCCTTGTAAAACCTATAGCATTCAAATGATTAAAATAATTAATACATATTTTTATCTGATTTTATATGTGGAATTGCTCTTATGAGAAGGGAGACCACTTGTTAGAAACATTATTAATCTTATCTTGTAGCTTCTATGTATCCTTAAAACTACCACTCCAAACAATATTATTTATGTCAGATAGAATTATATTTAATCCTTTCTATACCCATGCTACCTTTCATGTGATTAGGGTATATAATAACCCCCTATGTTATGAAACTCTTCCTATTATTAGGACCACTATTTACACCCACAAACATTCTTCTTCTCCAAAATCATTTTTTCACATGTGAATTTAGGTTTTATAAAATTATCCTTATCAAATAAATTTTAAAGATGTAGCTTCGTTCAATTAGATTTTTAGTGGGTAATCTTACTACATAGTAATGAGCCATTAATAAAACAGCTAAGCCTAATGGGTCATAACTAGATGTAGGAAACAAGAGATAAAGTTAATAACATCTACATTATCCATTTAAATCAATTAATTACATAAATATAGATAATCCATTGACCAATAAATCCATTCAAATAAATTATTCTAGATTTTTTACTTCATCACAAGTACCAGATTTAGATCAGTTGACATTATAGAGGACATCACATCACCGCATTGAACATTTTGATGCAAATTCCCCTAAGATTGTATCTCCCTCAAACATGAAACATATGAATATAAATTTACATCCTTTAAACACATAGGGTTATGGGTAGATATGTAGTCATCAATAATCAGATTTCTGTCGATCATGAGGGATCAAACCATTGATACTTTCATGTAAAGTGATGTACAGTTTTTGTGCTTATTCCAACATACCAACCAACTTCAACTATTCTGGAAATATAACTAAGAATTATTTACCCACATATTGAGTATTATTTTGATATTTATATTCAGTATGCCTAGAAGTGTTCACAATTTTGGTTTCAAACCCATTAGTAGAAGTTTTTTTCACTGATACTCCCCTAATAGACCATTTTCATGACTCTTTCTTTGTTGAGGAATATTTTGACTGGTCATTTATTCTTTCTTCTTACATTATTAGAGGTACCAATATCTGTCCTTTACTTATCACCATGTGGCATGACATGTAAATTTTTTAATGAATTATTTATTCATTCTTCTTTTATTGATTATTCGAGTCATATCACCCATTATTGATGGGGATGAGTCTTCCACTTAATTTACATTCTTCTGAATCACAATTTGAGTATCTCCTCAATTTTTATTCTTGGTTCATTCAAATTATTTCCAAGAAATCTATTTTGAGTATAAAAAAGGAGGTGATTGATACAACTTTCATTGATCTCCTTCTGATTCACCTGAGATTTCCAAATTATTTTCAACTTATCATGTTCTCTTACAATATAGACTTTTTCATTATGCATTGCTGGAGTTGGGGATATCCTTATGAGTTCCTTTCCATCCCCTTCATTATATTTGTAAAGACCCATAAAATTAAAGGGAAATTTTTTCTTAATTTTTTTGGGATTTTACAAGAACGATGTTTCTGAGGGTACCTGATTCCGAGGCTCGGTGTGCTCAGAATCAATTTCCAAAGTTTAGATAATGTACGTTCTATGAACGAATTAGTGGGTTTTCTTAACTTTTGAATCGGTGCTCAGAATCGAAATCCAAGGGCACCAATGAAACCGCAGTGCCGGTAATTGCTTAAGAAAACCTTTTCTGGAGTTTCGTTTTCTCATGTGAGGATATTAATTAAATGGGTTAACTAAATAATAAAATAATATATTGTGCTAAAAATTTTATTTCTATTATAAGTAGTTTAATCCTATGTTTGGTGGTTAGAGTGGGACCCACTAATATCCTAACTCCACTAGGTATGATATTAGTGAAGTGAGGCCCACACGATCCCCACCCCTTCAAATCTCTTTTAACCTCCCTCTCGTGCTTTTAATATGTAACTCACCCGCAGCCCTTTTAATTTCCAAGTCAACTCTCTTAATTAATGAATTGATTTATCATATTCAATGTAATCAATTCTTGAATTCATTTTGAATTTCGAATTGAATGTTGGTTTGAATGTGTTAATTAAATAAGACAGCGTCTTATTTATTTAAGGGTTGTTCCGTTGTGCGAGAAGGTTAGAGAGGAATTTCTCAAGCCTTGGAATCCTCGTCTTCCTCCTTGAAGAACGTGAAGAACGCACCGTCACCGATGAAGAACGCCGACCTCCGATGAAGGACGATGAATAACGCTGATTCCTAGGAGATCGACGACGCGGCGCCCTGTACCGCGACGCTGACAGTCCTCCTCTTCGTGATGCCATGTACCGTGACGCCAACGATCCTCCTTCTGCGACGCCGTCTTCCGCGACATCCTTTTCCCGCGACAAACCTCATTCGATGACTTCATCGAGGTTGGGGATTTGATTTAGTTCACGAATATTCCTTGCTGTCCAAACGTCTTTATTTCTTAAGCCACCTGATATCGGAATAACGGGAGGAGGTTGATCCGCATGAACATGAATGACCCTCCTCCCCCTTTGATGTTCTGTTTGTCACGGCACGATTAAAGGCAGTGTGGTGCAACGACACCGCGCGGAAACAAAGAAGGAGCGCGGCGCCTTCACGCCGCGCCGTTGAGGCCGAACAAAGATGCGGCACCGCCACTCCATGCCAGATAACCATGAAGAGACCACGTCCGGTGCGGGGCAGCAGCAGAGGGGCATGGGGCCGTCACACCGCGCCGGTCGGACCAAGGCCGCGGCGGAGCAGGAGAGGGCGGCCAGAGCCGCCGGCCACCGGTGCACAGGGGGCTGGACCGGCTGGTCCCGCAGTGACTCGCCGGCCGGTCAAGACGGCTGGTTTCCGAGAAGGCTAGGGCTTGTAACCCCCGGTTTAAAATGGAAGCAGTCCCCACGTGGGGCCGCGCTTTCAATCAAGGGGGGGGGGGGGGCAGCCGCCTCCCCTTCACACAATGGCTCGGCCAGCGCCGAGCTGGACGTGCGGGGCGTGCCAGCGCCAGGCCGCACCGCGCCGCGCCGGCCGGGCCAGGCCACGCCCACCGAGTCGAGCCGCACCCTAATGGGCTGGACCCGGACCCAGTTCAGGTCGACCTGGTTCGGGCCGACCCAGGGGGTCTCGGGTCGGGTCGATCTGGGCCCAAACCCCCTAAAAACCGGACATGTTCGTTCTTTTTCCCATATCTAGAGCTAAGGACCTCCGATCGACACACCATTAGTTGTGATACGATCCTTGGATCGAGACAGAGATTTTGGTATATTACACTCAAGGTTTTGGATAACTTTGGTTGTGGCCGGTGTGGTTCGAACACGAAACCAACCGGGCCCTCGGAGCGGAAATGCTTGTAACTTGAGCTCCAGACATCCGATGGACGTGCCATAGACTTTGTTGGATTCCTCTAAGTGAGGCAAACTTTTGGCTTACTCCTCTTGAGGTTTGTACGCAGTTGGTGTGCGGTCGGGTTGGTTTTGACTTAAAAACCAACCGGGCGCCTGGAACAAAAAGGGCAATAACTCTCAGACCGGGCGTCCGATTGACGCGCCATCTGTTGCGTTGAGTACCTTTTGTTGAGATGAAACTTTGGGATACATCAACTCCGGAATACGTGTCAGTTGATGTATCGACCCCCTTTGGCTCATGGAGCGGACCCTCCCGGAAACGAGCATGCTGTGTGCGGGAACCCTAGAGCTGGCTGTGACTACGACGACGATGATGACTGGACTGAAATCCTCCGTGGGTTTGGTAGCGATGAAGGCTGCACTGAAATCCTCTGTGGGTTCTGTAGCGATGAATATCTTACTGAAATACTCCGTAGGTTCGCCGACGATGAATACTGCACTGATATCGTCTGTGGGTTCGGCAACGATGAAGACCATACTGAAATCCTCCGTGGGTTCGACGATGATGAAGACTACACTGAAATCCTACGTGGGTTCGGCAGTGATGAAGACCGTACTAAAATCCGTCGTGGGTTCGACGACGATGACTAATGTTCTTGTATCCTACATGGGTATGGTAGTGTTTGACTATGTTCTTGCTATCCTACGTGGGTCTGGCAGAGTATCTGGTCTGTATCCTATGTGGGTCCGACAGCTTAGCTGGTTTAGTATCCTACATGGGTCCCAGCTTAGATGAATCAGTGGCTATATGTGATCATCTCTATCACCTTACGAAGTAGTATACCTATGTGAGCTGAGTCTTGACTTCCAATCATTATCTTCAATATGATTTCCTTTCATTCCAATGTGGATTGCGTTGTGATTTCCTATGTGGATTGGGTTGTACTATCTGTGTGGACGTGATCAAACATGGGCTCGGAATTTGGAGCCGAACTGGAATTGATGACTTAGGTATATGTATGGTCATATACCTAAGTAGTGTTGGATGTTATTTCGTGATTGTATCTTTCCTTTTTGGGTTATCCTTTGTATATTTTGGGAGACCTTCGGGGGTCTCGGGGTCCCTACTGAGTAGAGTATACTCACCCCTGCACGGGCTATGCCTGCACTACGTTGTGTTGGATGCAGATGACGGGCATCGCTGATCGTGGTTGAGGATTGTGGAGCAAGTCGGTACCTGGAGGTGGACCACTGGGCGGTATGTACACGGAGTGGGCGGCTGGACCCAAAGAGCCGAGGAGGCTATCTGTACCCACCCTTTAGGTGGGACTTCTAGTGGACGGATCGACGTTGCTGATTTACTTTCAATTGCAATACCTTCTTTCCAGTTGTACTTTACTTTCAGTTTGGGTTTGTATTCTGGCCCATTTACTTTCCTCACTACTATTGTATCCAGTTTTACTTAGTGTATACTTCTACTTGCTTACTCTATGGTGTTTGTTTACTTTATAATGGAAATACCTTCCCCTTTTTGTCGGGATTTATGCCTTGGTGCTAGTCTCTAGCCCCTGGCCTATGGGAGGCAGGCTTGGGGTAGTCACAGCACGAGTCTCGAGGACAGGTCGTGAAATATGGTATCAAAGGAGTTCGGTTCTACTGTAGAACTCGGGAATCTGATCTTTCTTCTATGTGAAGGAATAATGTTAAGGGTATTGAGCGTGGTTATCAGTCCAGGGAGTCCAGTGTTGGTGCGGCAGCTGACGTATCTGTACACCAAGACCCTGACTTCTGATTTCCGACTCAATGTACGAAAACATTGATTGCATGTGTGTTTCAAAAGTTTTCTTTGTGATTGATTTGTGTCAGCTCACCAGGTATACTGTTTGACCGTGGCGCACATGTTTCTTTTCAGGATGGCCCCACGACGGCAGCCATCTAGGGTTCCGAGTGTGCGAGACGACAGCCCACCGAGCGATGAGGCCTCGGTGCAGGGCCCTTTTTCAGCGGAGGCACCGGTGGTACCTCTACCTGCCGAGTCGCCGATGCTACGAGCCCCAGCCGCTGAGAGTGCACATCGTCTTAGTGCACTGCACGCGTTTCAGAGTCAGAGACCGCCCAGGTTCCGCAGGGAGATAGAACCTCAGGCAGCCGAGGACTGGCTGGAGGAGGTTGTGCGAGTTTTTAGGTTAGTGGGGACACCAACTAACCTTATGGTGATCCTCGCAGCGAGCCTCATGCACGCGGCAGCAGGCAGATGGTGGAGCTTGATGCTCCAGGTGCACGACAAGGTATCTCTCTTCTGGACAGACATTGAGAGCCTCTTTCGCTCAGAGTTCATCCCAGCCACCCTCCATGCAGTGCGCATCCAAGAGCTTCTACAGCTGCGGAATGGCAGCATGATGGTCGCCCAGTACTTGGCGAGATTTACCGATCTCTCGCGCTATTCGACGGATATGGTACGAGACCCATTCTTCTGGGCCCGGACCTTCGAGCAGGGATTGAGGCATGAGATCCAGGCATCGATGAAATCCCTCAACATTCCGACACAGGAAGGAGTGCTGGAGCGAGCCCTTCTCATAGAGAGCTTTCTTGCTAAGCCAACGCTAGCAGCGAGACCTACCATTTGGCAACACGTAGCAGAGTCATCTGCAGCTGGCAGTCGATGGATGTCACAGGGGTCCAGGAGGACCGGACCTTCAGGAAGACGACCTCAAGACACTGGATCGGAGGTTCGGTGCACATGGCATAGTGCTATCCTTCAAAGGAGCAGGAAGTGCTACGCATGCGGCGGGCAGGGCCACATGGCTCGTGACTGCCCGACCCAGCATGCAGAGGAGCAGCAGACGGTTGAGGGGCCACCCAGGCGGAGGCAGAGGGTCGACCGTGGCTGTCTGCCGAGAGTAGGCAGACGAGGAAGGGGAGCTGGCGGAGCAGCAGGTGGTGGGCGATGCTTTGAGGCTTTACCACCACCACCACCAGGAGGTCCACCCCGACCACAGGGAGCTGGCGGGCAGAGACAGGCTCAGCTTCAGGCAGCAGAGGCCTATGACCACGGTGCGCCAGAGATGATTCGAGGTACTATCTGTGTCTACTCTAGCCTTGCTGCAGTTCTTATAGACACATGAGTGAGACATTATTTTATTGCCACTGCCCTTGTTCGAAGCACAGAGATTCCAACAGAGCCGTTGGCTCAATCCTTACGGCTAGAGACTCCTACGGGAGAAGACTCGATGATTACGCACTGGTGCCTGTAGTGTGATCTTACTCTAGGAGGCGAGAGCTTCGGTTGGGATCTTCTTGTAGTGTCATCGAGGCCTTACAACACCATCTTGGGAATGGATTGGTTATATACAGTCCATGATCAGATTGACTGTATTAGGCGCAAGGTAGGGTGTGCTCACACTGATGGGAGTAGGTTCACCTTTACCGGCGGGAAGGGAGCCTTTGCAGCACAGGATGGAATCATGCAGAGGAGAGGACAGCCCATCACTCATTAGTTGTCTAGCCTCATCCTAGGAGTAGTAGACGTGCATAGTCTTAGTTTTCCTGTAGTGGTGGATCTGTATGTGGACGTTTTCCCTGACGACGTTCCAGGAATACCTCCTCGCATAGAGGTAGAATTTTATATTGACCTGTACCCCGGGACAACCCCGATATCCACTCCAGCATATCTGATGGCCCCCACTGAACTTCGAGAGCTACGGGTATAGTAGGAGGACTTGCAGGGAAAGGGATTCATCCGACCTAGTGTTTCACCCTGGGCTTCCCCGATATTTTTCGCCAAGAAGGCGGACAGGAGCTTGCGACTGTTTGTCAACTATCGTCGCTTGAACCAGGTGACTGTGAGGAACAAGTATCCGCTACCGAGGATTGATGACCTCTTCGATCAGATCAAGGGAGCATGGTGGTTCTCAAAGATAGACCTTAGATCAGGCTATCATCAGCTCAGAGTTCGAGATGAGGACGTGCAGAATACGGCCTTCAAATGTCGATATGGCCACTATGAGTTCTTGGTTATGAATTTTGGTGTAACCAATGCTCCAGCAGTGTTCATGGGTCTCATGAACAGGATATTTCAGCCATACCTCGATCGATTTGTCTTGGTCTCCATCGACAACATATTGATATACTCAACCACTGAGGAGGATCAAGCCTACCACTTGCGGGTTGTATTGGACACATTCCGAGAGCTCCAACTTTATGGAAATCTCTTGAAGTGTAAGTTCAGGATACGTGAGGTGCACTTCTTGGGACACGTCATTTCTGAGGCGGGAGTTACGGTGGATCCTGCGAAGATCGAGGCAGTGATAGCTTGTGAGCCACCCAAGAGCGTGATGGAGGTACGGAGTTTCTTGGGTCTAGCTGGGTATTAACGAAGATTTGTGCCAGACTTTTCCAGAGTTACGACACCACTATCAGCTTTGACAAAGAAAGGGAAACCCTTCGTGTGGTAAGACAAATGTCAGTAGATCTTCCAGGAGCTGAGACATAGATTGACCAGTGCACCTATCTTGAGGTTATCGAAGGAGGGAGTAGGGTACGTAGTCTACTGCGATGCATCAGGGACCGGACTCGGATGTGTCCTGATGCAGGAGCGGGCCGTGGTCGCTTATGGATCACATCAGTTGAGGAAGCATGAGCAGAACTACGCTACCCATGACCTGGAGTTAGCAGCAGTGGTCTTCGTTCTGAAGATGTGATGACACTATCTGATGGGCGAGCGCTTTATAGTATAATCTGACCACCAGAGTCTTAGGTACATCTTCTCTCAAATAGACCTGAATATGAGATAGCGGCGATGGCTCGAGTTCCTCCAGGACTACGACTTTGAGATATTCTATTCTCTTGGAAAGGGGAATGTGGTAGCCAATGCTCTTAGCAGGAGGATGGGAATTCAACTACTCGGGGAGGCGACGAAGCAGCCAGCCACTTTGCTGATATCCTTCGTGGATAGAGATAGTGCAGCCTTTCTTCAGTCACTCACAATCACTCCTCCACTACTACAACAATTCAGAGAGGCATAGTGTGGGGACACTGACTGTGAGATGCGGCATGCGCAGATATCCTCAGGACAGACACCTGATGGATTCTTTGTAGGAGGAGAGCACATCGTCCTTTTCATAGGATCTGCCATGGTACCAGTTTCTTTACAGGAGGTGGTGCTGAGAGAGTTTCACACTTCCCCTTTAGTGGTACATACAAGAGTGGAGAAGATGTATGAGGATCTCAGACGAAAGCATTGGTGGCCAGGTATAAAGAAGGTTGTGGCAGAGTTCGTTTCTCGATGCCACACTTGCCAGCAGGTGAAGGCAGCGCACCAGGTACCAGCAGGCTTGTTACAGCCCTTGGGGGTCCCGAAGTGGAAGTGGGATGGGATATCTATGGATTTTGTGACTGGAATTCCACAAACTTCTAGAGTTCATGACTCCATTTGGGTGATTGTCGACCGACTCACCAAGTCGTCCCACTTCTTACCCATCAAAGAGCAGGGCTCAGTAGAGAGCTTGTAATGCCCAAACCCCAGTTACCCAGAGTCGGTGAATTATTGCGTAACATTTTCATGATCACAAAAGATCAAGTCTCGAAAGAACGATTATTTTAGTAGCCTTGGAAACACTAGATACATTCATAAATGTTACATTACATCATAAAGTGAAAAACTACAATAACATAGTCCTCATTTTTCACACTAATATCCCCTTCAGATTATCCCTGCAGGTCATTCCTAAAGTACTTCTTCACATCCTGGAAAAATTAAAACATTGAAAGGGGTGAGCTCAGATGCCCAGTAAGGAAAACAATATAGTGGAATCTTTCATAAATAAGCATTAACATTTAAGGTAATGTATAACTAAAATAAATCCTTTTAAACTTGAACTTCAGCATAATATGGAAAAAATAAAATGAAATAATGCCATTTACTAATTCACAGGGATATTCTACTAGTCAAATAATCACATGCAATATCAATAACCACTTTCATAATGATGGAATGCATAATGCCAGACTATCATAACAACATAGCCAAGGCCTCGTGCCAAGTCTACAAATAAGATTTTGTCAAGGCCTCGTGATAAGACACTATTTTGTCTCATGAGACCTACCGATTCATCGAGGAGCTATAGCGGGATCCACCTGTCACTTATTATGTCCAATTCATTCCTCATTTGAACATGTTTAAACATATCATAAACCATAGCATAATCATATCACATAAAAGATGCATAAAAGAAACATAACCTTTCCACATTTCAATCACAAGATATCAATACAAAACATTGATATAATAAAAACACTTTCAATACCATTTTCAATATAAAAATAAAAGAATAGTAAAACATGGTATTTATTTTTCATTTAAAAAAAACTATGGCTTGTAGGGGATGCTGATGCTCAAATAATTGTCACGGAGGTGGAGAAGTCGTTGTCTCCGCATACGTAAGACAAGACATTCCTTTTTTCGTTTAGTAAAAATGCTTCGTATAAAAAGATAATTTTTGAATAAACGTAAATGTCAAAGGGGTTTATACACTTTATAAAAGTAAGATGTGTATAAAACAAAGTATGCCTCAATGAAAGAAGATTGAGACGAAGTCCCTTAAATGATCATTTTTTTAAATAGAATATATCTATAATGTGTATTAACTATAAGTACACATAAAAAATGTACAAATACAAGATAGGACATAATAATATCATGACATAATTTGAAATTAGGAGATTAACCCAAAGAATGGATATTGGGTTAAGAAGTTCCCTTACCTCATGTCCTACTTGACTCGACCGTTCTTTAACCTCCTGAATAATAAAGTAGAGTTAATTTATAATTTATTAAGAAACTTTTTCAAGTTTATTATTCCTTTAATATCACTTATTACCATGTTATGAACATTATGTAATTACTTATGTTAATAACGGTTGTTTTTTCGATCTTTGGTACTTGAGTCAGAAATAAAATTCATATAATTACAAGTTGTTAATGTGGTAAAATATCCATTATATCCAGAATTATATTCATGATATATATATAATATATATCACATATATATCTAGTATTTACATTCATTCATAATATTACGTAACATTTAGAGGTATGAAATGAAATGCACCGTTCATGGAAACGGTAAGCCGTACGTACGCATGAACGCTACTTCCATTTCTATTTCATATTTAATTGAATAAAATAATAATGATATAAAGGTGTATTACAATTCCAGTATAATATCATATATAATATCATTTACTCCATCCTTTATATGTCCCACATATGGCATTAACGATTCAAATCACTTTGAGGGGGCGGTAGTCCGCACTTCCTAAAATGAAATTATCTCGTTTATCCATAATGGAAATCATTAAGGTATGCCATAAATGAGAAATAAATAAGCATAAAGAAAACATAAAAATATTATATATATGATATATGAAAATAGTTTCATCAAAATGTCCACCATTAGAGGTGTTAAAAGAATTTTGAACAATCATCGTATCATGAGGCAGCATTTCACCACCCACAGAAACAGTATGTTATTTAACCATTAGACGAAGGTGTGTGTAATTGTAAATAAAATACTTATCATAACAACATACTAGTATATTTTGGACACTGGTGTTGTTACAAAATAAATTAATAAAAAGATTTTAATGGGTTGGAGAATCAAAATAAAACAAAAGAACATAAGAGAAGACATTACCTTAAAATCGGGTAACTCTTTTTGATTTGAGCCAAAGGCTTCCTTGGGAATACTTCTGCCCAAAGTGAGGCTTCTAGGAGTTAGATATGGAATTTGAGAGAGTATTTGGGCAGAGGTTGGCCGAGAAAAATGAATTTGATGGTGTGAATAAGGTCGTAGTGGTGGGGGCCTTTTATAAGGGGAGAGGAGGGGCACTCCTAGAAACTCATGAAATGTTACTTTATTATGAAATGATTTTCGGATTTCAAAGGTCCCAAAATTATATATATCTAAGATAAGGTGATAAGGGTTAGAAATATACTCATCCAATAGGTTTTTGACATGTGTAAGTCTTATATTTTACAATATTTTTTCATTTTATTTAAATCGTTAATTAATGAGGTAATCGCTGCATCATCATGGTGTCATAAATATTTTTTATTTAATGTATAAAAATTATCAAAAAACTATCATGACGTAGGAAATATTTTTATCTTTCCAATGAATATATATAGTCGAATAGTTAACTTATATAACCCCATGTAATAATTTTTTTAGTAAAACAACACATGTTTGTGACAATTTTATTTTTACTTTAAATAAAAAGTTATTAATATCATTTTCTTACCCAAGTGGCTCTATGGGATCCCCATGTTGACCCATGGATTGTATGGGTCGTCCATGACTCATCCGATAAGTTTAGGACAAGTGTCATGATATTTTAATATTTTTATAATACCATTTTTACCTTAAATTTCACCAATTACCTTTAATCGTGATTAATTAAACTTAAAATTTACTATTTAACAAATAATTATTTTAATCCCATTGTACCACATTTTACTTCCTAATGACAACCATTTATGTCGGATTTTTTAAAATCAAATCATATAAGTGGTAATGATTCATTTACATTAAAAATTAGTTTTTAATCTACCACTTAGTGGTTTCACTACTCATCAAAAATTGATGTTTTTCAGAAAAATACCAAAAATTCACCCTAAGCTATAATTTATATTCTGAATTAAAAGATGGTTTCTATTTTACAAAATTAAAAACATATAAGTTGCATTAATTAATTTTATAATTAATTCCCATTTTCAAAACAAATATCGTGTTTTTAAGAAACAATATCAATCAAAAGATTGACAATTGTTTATGTCCAATTTCAAAGTGAATTTAATTCTAATGAGCACCATTGGATAAAATGGTAAAATTATATTCTAATTATACTTTAAAACCACTCAATATAATAATTTATTACTATTAATTATTTTGATTAAAAAATTTGTTTTTAATTAAAATTTAGTAATTTTCACTATTCATCAAAATATAAAAGTTATCTGAAAAGTTCCAAAATTTTACCTTAGGTTAAATTCGATATTACGAATCCAAAAATGAAGTCCATTTTGAAAGATAAAATTTATAAAATTTCAAAAAGTAGGTATTACTATTCATAATGGCTACTTTGAATTGTTGTGGTGTGTGTTAGAACTCGATGTTGCGTACAACACATGCTACTGTATTATTCAAAGAGAAGCATACCATGGAAGCTTGTGGTGTTACATTCTTCTCTCCTTCAAATAAATTCGTCCTCGAAATGTCATATAATATCACTGTATAAAAAGACTTAGGTGATTCTTCATCATAAGTTCCTCGGGTTCTCACGTTGCCTCCTCCATCTTATGCTCTCTCCATAGAACTTTTACCAGACCAGTCATTTGGTTTATCATCACTTGTTCTCTTGTATCAATAATCCTGACGGGCTCTTCGCAATAAGACATATCATGTTCCAGTTCTAATTCTTCATAGGTGAGTACATGCGTTGGGTCAGACATGTATTTTCTCAATAGTGATACGTGGAATACATCGTGAACTTTGGAGAGACTTGGCGGCATTGCCAAACAGTAAGCTACAGCCCCAATTAGTTCTATAATTTCGAAGGGTCTGATGTACCTGGGACTCAATTTACCCTTCTTACCGAAACGTATAACTCCATTCCATGAAGATACCTTCATTAAAACATGATCTCCTACCTGAAATTCCAACTCCTTTTTCAATTGCCAGCATAGATCTTCTACATACTTTGAGCTGCTTTGATGTGGTTTTGGATTACCGTCACCTTTTACATCGTTTCATCCACCAGTTCTGGGCCTAAAAGTTTTATTTCACCAACGTCATCCCAACAGGTTGGTGTGCAACATCTCTTTCCGTATAACTCTTCATATGGTGCCATCCGAATACTTGAATGGAAGATATTGTTATAGGAAAATTCTACCAGAGGTAAATATTGATCCCACATACCCTGAAAGTCAAGTGAGCATGATCTAAACATGTCTTAAAAGGTTTGAAAAGTTCTTTATGATTGTCCATCTGTTTTAGGGTGGTAAGCAGTGCTCAAATGAAGTTCAGCATCCAAGGCCTTCTGAAGACTTTTCCGGATTCTTGATGTAAAATTGGGATCACGATCCGAGACAATCGACATGGGTACTCCATGAAGTCTCACAACTTTATTAATATACAGTCTTTCTAGATGTTCAAGTGGTAGATCTTATCTTATATCAAGAAAATGGGCTGACTCTGCGAGACGATCAACAATGACCCATATTGCGTCATTCCTTCATGGAGTCTTTGGTAGTCCCATGACAAATTCCATTGTATTATTATCCCATTTCCACTCAGGTATGGGAAGAGGTTGCAATACTCCACCAAGCAGTTGCCTTCTATCTTTCACTTGCTGACAAACCATACATCTTGACACAAAATCAGAAATCTCCCTCTTCATGTTGTCCCACCAAAAATGTCCCTTTAAATATCTATACATTTTGGTGCTACCAGGGTGTATAGAGAAATTGGAACTATGAGAATCATCCAACAATTCCCTCTTTAAATCAGGTATATAGGGAACACAAAGTCTCCTCCCAAATTTAAAAATTCAATCTTCACACACAAAGTCACTCAATCTCCCATCACTCACAACTTTAATCTTCTTTTTAAACTCTTCATCATCGGCCTGAGAACACTTTATCCTTTATAGTAAATATGGTTTGGCAACCATTTGAAAAAGTTTCGATGTTTCACCCTCCATGGTGATTCCCATATCCATCTTTACTAGATCCATGAAAATAGGATCCCTTTCCACTCTCATCATGTTCAATACTCCATGATCTTTTCTACTCAAATCATCTGGAACCTTATCTGCCTTCCCCAGGTGGTAGTGTATTGTGAAATCATAATCCGTGAGTAGTTCAAGCCATTTCCTTTTCCTCATGTTGAGTTCTTTTGGTGAGAAAATATATTTCAAGCTCTTGTGATCGGTATATATCTCACATTTTCACCATAGAGATAATGTCTCCATATCTTCAAGGAAAAGATTACAGCAGCTAACTCGAGCTCATGAGTAGGATAGTTATTCTCATGAATTTTTAGCTATCGTGATGCATAGGAAATAACCCTATCATTCTACATAAGGACACAACCATGTCCATTCATTGATGCATCACTATAAATAATGAACCCATCATTCCCTGATGGTAGAGTCAATATAGGAGCATTGACTAATATTTTCTTCAGTTCTTCAAAAAAATCTTCACACACTTTTTCCCAGACAAATTTAACCCCTTTAAGTTTGAGCTTTGTTAATGGGTTAGCCTATCGGGCAGAATTCTGGACAAAACGTCGATAATAACCTGCCAAACCAATAAAGCCGCGTACCTCAGTTATACTCATCGGTGCTGGACATTCTTGGATTTCCTTGGTCAAAGAAGGATCAACAAAAATTCCATCCTTAGAGACAATATGGCCATGAAAAGAAATCTCCTGAAGCCAGAATTCACACTTGCGAAACATCCCATATAATTCATTCCTTCTAAGAGTCTTCAAGATAATGTGCAAGTGATTTTCATGATCTTCGTATATTTTGGAGTATAACAAGATATCATTAATAAAGACCACCAAAAAATCATCAAGATATTCCTTGAAAACTCTATTCATTATATCCATGAATACAGAGGGTGAATTAGTCAATCCAAAAGGCATTACTCTAAACTTGTAATGCCCGTACCTTGTTCGAAAAGCTATCTTCATAATGTATTCATTTTTCACACACAACTTATGGTATCCAGATCAAAGGTCAATCTTTGAAAAGTATTGAGCTCCATGCAGTTGGTCAAATAAATCATCAATGTGGGGTAGGGGTTACTTTTTCTTTATTGTTATAGCATTGATCTCCATGTAGTCAACGCACAACCTCATAGATCCATATTTCTTCTTAACAAAAAGGACAGGGGCTCCCCATGGAGAAACACTAGGGAGAATGAATCTCTTATTACTCAATTCTTATAGATTTTTCTTTAGTTCAACTAATTTCATGATGGCCATTCTATAAGGGGTCTTTGATATAGGCCTTGATCCATGAATTAAATCAATGGAAACTCAACTTCTCATTCTGGAGGATGTCCAGGTAAATCTTCCGGAAACACATCTACATATTCTTTCACAATAGGTACATCCTCTATTTTAACATTTCTTTACTCTCCCTTAGTCATTTTATTCTCTTCCTCCCCAATAATTGAATTTAGTTGAGCTATTGGGGGTGGATCAAAATAAGAATTAGGTGGTGACAATTCTACTCTAAAAATAAGGTGTTCCTTATCATCATCATCAAAAATCGTAACCTCCTTCTTCTTACAAAAAATATTTACATCATAGTCCGAAAGACAATACATACCAAGGATTATATCAAACTCAATCATAGGTATGACAATGAGATCAGCGGATAAAGAACATTTATGTGCTCTAATGGGGACTGATTCACAAAACCGTGTTGCAATGATACTTCCCTTATAAGTTTTGACTGACAATTATGTTGTTCAATCAAATTGGAAATATCTAATTTTCTTAGAAAACTGGGAATATATGAAACAATACGATGATCCAGAATCAAATAATTTATTTTCTAAACTTGAGGAAACCATTAAATTACCTGCCACCACATCTTTCGGAGCTTCAACCTCAGCAGTAGTGATAACATAAGATTGGCCTTGATCCCTTGGAATCTTCTGAGGTAAGTTTCCCTGACGCTTAGGACATTCATTTACATAATTCCCCATTTTCCTAAAATTTCATAAACTTTCTTTCCCTTTCAATCATGATTTTGGTGGCCTTTTTCAAAACACTTGTAACAAACTCCCATTCCCTTTAAGCAAATACTCGGGTGTTTCTTCCCACATTTACTGCAGGACTGATATCCAACATTTCCCTTCTTCACCTTATTTCCATTTCCAGGTTGATCATAAGATCTCTTCTTTTCTTGCTTTGCTTTAAAGTCATAAGACTTAGAGAATTCCTTTTCCGTCTTGATAACACATGAGACAATATCTTCATACTATGAGAAGGTTTGTGAGAATAATTCTCGATGGAGAAATGGTTTTAACCCATAAAAGAAACAATCAATCTTATTTCTTGGGTTATGTATATAATCTGCAGCATGCCTCACTAACCTTGTATAGTTAGCCTCATACTTTGCGACATTCTCATCCTCCTTCTGCCTCAGACTCAGAAATTGTCTTTCCGTATCTTCTCGATGGTTATGTGGAAAGTATTTTTCTAAGAAAATTTCCTTAAACTCCCTCCATTTCATACTTGATACTTCATCATCTTCCTTTGTGTTTTGAATCAATGACCACCATTGATCAGCATCTCCAGTGAGGCGGTAAACTACCATGACAACCTTCTCCCTTTCGCTACTCCCCAAGGCATGGAATATTTTCTCTAAGGAGTTTATCCATTGCTCAAATACTAATGGATTTGTACCCCCATTAAATATTGGTGGTTGTTTCCTCATGAAGCTGTCTAACATTGATCCTCCACATTGATGATCAGGGTGCTCCATACTAGTAAGGTTATTATTCATAACCTGAGTGAGTTTTCCCAGTATGGTAATAAGTTGGTTAGCACCAGTTGTATCTCCAGCACCACAATAATTATCTTGAGAAGGAGGGTAATCCCTACACAGAGTGCGTGCATTGATACAGTTTCCATTCCTCCCACTAGGTGCCATTTTTAAACAATGGCATAAACTAGATTAGTTTATGAATCAAAATACATAATTCCATACTTGTAAAACAATTAACATAAATTGAACTATAATCATAAAAATGTTTTCTTTGAGGAAGTATATACTCATAAACCATTCATAATGGATTGTAAATAAAATGAGAATTATCCTAAGCATATCCCCCGGGAGTGTCGTAACCAAGAGTGCAACATGGACCGTTGTCGTGCAACAGTTCCCGTTCGAGTCTAGCTCAAAGCGGTGTTTTCAGGTATTACGCCTAGGTACATATGTGCCAGAGCCGCCTCTACCTGCTCGTATCCAGACATGGATATATTGCTCGGAAAACTCTTAAAATCTCAATTATACCAAAATTTTAGGAAGTTATTTTATACTAATCCTCAAATTTTATCTTTGGTCTATGTGCTCAAATCAGAGTTTATCTAAATCTGGCTTCCAAGGTTAGTACTAAACTACCTTTGATACCAACTATAATGCCCCAACCCCAGTTACCCAGAGTCGATTCATTATTGCGTAACATTGGAATGATCACAAAAGTTCAAGTCTCGAAAGACTGATTAGTTTAGTAGCCTTGGAAACACTAGATACATTCATAAACATTACATTACATCATAAAGTTAAAAACTACAATAACATAGTCTCCATTTTCCACACTCATATCCCCTTCAGACTATCCATGCAGGTCATTCCGAAAATATTTCTTCACATCCTGGTAAAATTAAAACATTGAAAGGGATGAGCTCAGATGCTCAGTAAGGATAACAATATAGCGGAAGCTTTCATAAATAAACATTAACATTTAAGGAAATGTATAACTAAAACAAAACCCTTTTAAACTTGAACTTCAGCATAATATGGAAAAAATAAAATGAAATAATTCCATTTACTTATTTACATGGATATTCTACTAGTCGAATAATCACATGAAATATCAATAACCACTTTCATAATGATGGAATGCATAATGCTAGACTATCAAAACCACATACCCAAGGCCTCGTGCCAAGACTACAAATAAGATTTTGTCAAGGCCTCGTGCCAAGACACTAGTTTGTCTCATGAGACCTACCAATGCATCGAGGAGCTATAGTGGGCTCCACCCGTCACATATTTAGTCCAATGCATTCCTCATATAAACAGGTTTAAACATATCATAAACCATAACATAATCGTATCACATAAAATATGCATAAAGGAAACATAACATTTCCACATTTCAATCATAATATATCAATACAACACATTGATATAATAAAAAAACTTTCAATACCATTTTCAATACCAAAATAAAAGAATAGTAAAACATGGTATTTATTTTCCATTAAAAAAACTATGGCTTGTAGAGGAAGCCGAAGCTCAAATAATGGTAACGACGGTGGAGAAGTCATTGTCGCCTCATACATAAGACAAAACATTCCTTTTTTCTTTTATTAAAAATGCTTCGTATAAAAATATTCCTTTTGAATAAATGTAAAAGTCAAAGGGGTTTATACACTGTATAAAAGTAGGTTGTGTATAAAACAAAGTATGCCTCAATGAAAGGAGATTGAGACGAAGTCCCTTACAATGATCATTTTTTTTAAATAAAATACATCTATTATGTTTATTAACTATAAGTACAAATAATGAAAGTACAAATACAAGATAGGACATAATAATATCATGATATAATTTGAAAGTTGGAGATTAACCCAAAGAATGGAAATTGGGTTAAGAAGTTCCCTTACCTCGTGTCCGACTTGACTTGACCGTTCTTTAACCTCCTGAATAATAAACTAGAGTTAATTTATAATTGATTAATAACCTTTTTCAAGTTTATTATTCCTTTAATATCACTTATTACCATGTTATGAACATTATGTAATTATTTATGTTAATAACAGTCATTTTGTCGATCTTTGGTACTTGAGTCAAAAATAAACTTCTTATAATTACAAGTTGTTCATGTGGTAAAATATCCATTATATCCAGAATTATATTCAAGATGTAGATATCATATATATCATATATATCCAGTATATACATTCATTTATAATATTACGTAACATTTAGAGGTAAGAAATGAAATGCACCGTTCATGGAGACGGTAAGCCGTACGTACACATGAACGCTACTTCCATTTCTATTTCATATTTAATTGAATGAAATAATAATGATATAAAGGTGTATTACAATTCCAGTATGATATCATATATAATATCATTTACTCCATCCTTTATACATCCTACATATTCCATTAACGATTCAAATCATTTTTAGGGGGTGGTAGTCCGCAATTCTTAAATTGAAATTATCGTGTTTACCCATAAAGGAAATCAGAAAGGTATGCCATAAATGAGAAATACAAAATCATAAGCAGAAACTAAACATAATATATACATCATATATGAAAATAGTTTCATAAAAATGTCCACCATTAGAGGTGTTAAAATAATATTGAACAAACATCGTTTCGTGAGGCAGAATTTCATCACCCACAGAAACAGTATGTTCTTTAACCATTAGACGAAGGTGTATGTAAGTGTAAATAAAATCTTTATCATAAAAAAAATCCTAATATATTTTGTATACTGGTGTTGTTACAAAATAATGTAATAAAAATATTTTAAGGGGTTGGAGAAGCAAAATAAAATAAAAGAACATAAGAGAAGACATTACCTCTAAATCGGGTAACTCTTTTTGATTTGAGCCAAAGGCATCCTTTGGAAGACTTCTGCCCAAAGTGAGGATTCTATGAGTAAGAGAGGGAAGTTGAAAGAGTATTTGGGTAGAGGTTGGCTGATCCAAATGGATTTTATGGTGTGAATATGGTGGTAGTGGTGGGGACCTTTTATAAGGGGAGAGGAGGGGCACTCTTGGAAACTCATAAAATATTACATTATTATGAAATGATTTTCGGATTTCAAAGGTCCCAAAATTATATATTTCAAATTTAAGGTGATAAGGGTTTGAAATATAATCATCCAATAAGTTTTTGACATGCGTATGTCTTAGAGTTTATAATATCTTTTCATTTTATTTAAATCATTAATTAATGAGGTAATCGCTGCATCATCATGGTGTCATAAAAAATTTAATTTATTTAATGTTTAAAAATTATAAAAAAATATCATGATGTAGGAAATATTTTTATATTTCCAATGAATATTTATAGTCAAAATGTTAACTTATATAACTCCATGTAATAATTGTTTTCGTAAAACAACACATGTTTGTGACAATTTTATTTTTACTTTAAATAAAAAGTTATTAATGTCATTTTCTTACCCAAGTGGCTCCATGGGGTCCCCAAGTTGACCCATGGATTTTCTTGGTCGGCCATGACTCGTCCAATAAGTGTAGGACAAGTGTCAAGATATTTTCATATTTTTACAATATCATTTTTACCTTAAATTTCACTAATTACCTTTAATCGCGATTAATTAAACTTAAAAATTACAATTCACCAAAAAATTATTTTAATCCCATTATACCACATTTTACTTCCTAATGACAACCATGTATGTCATATTTTTTAAAATCAAATAACAGAAGTGGTAATGTTTCATTTACATGAAAAATTATTTATTAAACTACCACTTAGTGGTTTCACTATTAATCAAAAATTGAAGTTTTTCAGAAAAATACAAAAAATTCACCCTAAGCTATAATTGAAATTCTGAATTCAAAAATGGTGTATATTTTAAAAAATTACAAACATATAAGTTTCATTAATTTATTTAATAACTAATTCTTGTTGTCAAAACAAATAGCGTGTTTTTAAGAAACAATATCAATCAAAAGATTGACAATTGTTTATGTCCAATTTCAATGTGAAGTTAATTCTAATGACCACCATTAGATAAAATGGTAAAATTATATTCTAATTATACTTTAAAACCACTCAATATAATAATTTATCACTATTAATTATTTTTATTAAAAAAGTTGTTTTTAATTAAAATTTAGTAATTTTCACTATTCATTAAAATATAAAAGTTATCCGAAAAGTTCCAAAATTTTACCCTAGGCTAAATTCAATATTCCAAATCCAAAAATGAAGTCCATTATAAAAAGATAAAATTTATAAAATTTCAAAAATTAGGGATTAATATTCATAACGGCTACTTTGAATGGTTGTGGTGTGTGTTAGAACTCGATGTTGCGTACAACACACGCTACTGTATTATTAAAAGAGAAGCATACCATGGAAGCATGGGGTGTTACAGAGCTTGGGACGTCTCTAAATTCAGGAGATTGTACAGCTTCATGGAGTTCCATCATCTATCGTCTCGGATCGAGATGCTCGTTTTACTTCCGGCTTTGGAAGGGGTTGCAGGAGGTATTCGGGACACAGCTACGTCTGAGCACCGTCTTTCACCCTCAAACGGATGGTCAGAAGGAGGGGACCATTCAGACTCTCGGGGAAATGCTCTGTACCTATGTCCTCGACTTTGGTCGTAGCTGGGAGTACCACCTACCCTTGGTGGAGTTCGCGTACAACAACATCTACCACTCCACCATTGAGATGGAACCATACGAGTCATTGTACGGCCGAACTTGCAGATCACCTCTGTGATGGACACACCATAGGGAGTCAGGACTTGCGGGACTAGAGATGGTCCATGCCATGACAGAGAAGGTCCAGGTCTTCTAAGAGTGTATGAGGACAGCTCAGAGATGGCAGAAGTCTTATGATGATAGGAGGTAGAGGCCACTGGAGTTCGAGGATGGAGACCACGTCTTCTTGCGGGTCTCACCTCAACATGGATTACGGAGATTTGGCCGGGGCGACAAGTTATCTCTGTGCCTCATCGGACCGTTCCATTTTCTCAGCAGGATAGGCGAGGTGGCTTATCGCCTGGCTCTACAACCTCAGTTGCACCGGGTGCACGACGTCTTCCACATATCTCTGCTGAGGAGATACGTGCATGACCCGACACATATCATCGACCATGGGGAGTTGGACATTAACAATGGGGAGACTATTGTGGAGGTCTCGGTGGAGATCGAGGATTGACACGAGTGGGTCCTATGTGGGCGGTCGATTCCTCTAGTGCGCATCTGATGGCAGCACGCGAACCTCCAGTAGAGCACTTGGGAGTGGGAGGCTCAGATGAATTCTCAGTACACACATTTGTTCCCCTAGTTTATGATGTATCTTTACGGAGACGTAAAGACCTGAGGTGCGAGTAATGTAAAGACCCAAAAAATTCAAGGGAAATTTTTTCTTAATTTTCTTTTGGATTTTACAAGAACGCATTTTCTGACAGCACCAAATTCTGAGGCCCTCTGTGCCCGGAATCAATTTCCAAAGTTTAGCTCGGGTACGTTCAGTGAACGAACGAGCGGGTTTTCCTAACTTTTGAACCGGTGCTCTGAATCGAATTCCGAGGGCACCAATGAAACTGCAGTGCCGGAAATTTCTTAATAACACCTTTTCCAGATTTGTGTTTTCTCGGGTGAGGTTATTAATTAAATGGGTTAACTAAAAATAAAATAAAATATTTTGCTACAAATTTTATTTCTATTTTAGGTAGTTTAAACCTATGATTGGTGGTTGGAGTGGGACCCACTAATATCCTAACTGCACTAAGTAGGATATTAGTGAAGTGGGGCCCACACGAGCCCCACTCCTTCAAATCCCTTTTAACCTCCCTCTCATGCTTTTAATATGTAACTCACCCGCACCCCTTTTAATTACAAAGTCAAATATTTTAATTAATGAAAGGATTTAAGTTATTCAATGTAATCAATTCTTGAATTCATTTTGAATTTCGAATTGAATGTTGGATTGTGTGTCTTAATTAAATAAGACAAAGTCTTATTTATTTAAGGGTTGTTCTATTGTGCGAAAAAGTTAGAGAGGAATTACTCAAGCCTTGGAATCCTCATCATCCTCCTTGAAGAATGTGAAGAACGCACCTTCATCAACAAAGAATGCTGACCTCCGACGAAGGACGATGAATAACGCTGGATCCTCAGAGATCGACGACGTGACTCTGTGTATCGCAACGCCGACGGTCCTCTTCTCTGCGACGCCGTGTACCGCGACGCTGACGATCCTCCTTCCACGACGTCATCTTCTGCGACGTCCCTTTCCTGCGATAAACCTTGTTCGACGACTTCATTGAGGTAGGGGGTTTGATTTAGTTCACGAATATTCCTTGCCGTCCAAACGTCTTTATTTCTTAAGATGCTTGATTTCGGATTAACATGAGGTGGTCGGACAACACGAACATGACTGACCCTCCTCCCCCTTTGATGTTGTGTTTGTCGCGGCATGAATAAAGGTAGCGGGGTGCAACGACACCGCGCGGAAACAAAGAAGAAGCACGGCGCAGTCGGGCCGCGCCATTGAGGCTGAACAAAGCCGCGGCGCAGTCGCGCCGCACCGGAGAACCATGAAGAGGCCGCGGCCGGAGCGGGGCCGCGACGGAGGGGCGCGGCGCCGTCGTGCCGCGCTGGTCGGACCAAGGCCGTGGTGAAGCAGGAGAGGGCGTCCGGAGCCGCCGGCCGTTGGTGCACAGGGGTCGGGACCGGTTGGTCTCGGGGTGACTCACCGGCCGGTCAAACCAGCTGGTTTCCAAGAATCCCAGGCCGCGCCAGGCTGGACCGGCCACACCGGGCCAGGCCACCCAGGCTAGGCCACGCCGAAGGGGTCGGGCCGCGACCACTGAGCCGAGCCGCGCCCTAATGGGCCGGACCCGGACCCGGTTCGGGCCGACCCAGGGGGTCTTGGGCCAGGTCGGTTCGGGCCCAAACCCCCTAAAAACCGGACAAGTTCATTCTTTTGCCCATCTATTGGGCTACGCACCTCCGATCGATGCACTGTTAGTTGCAATACGATCCTTGGATCGAGATGGTAGTTTTTGTATATTACACACAAGGTTTCGGAGAACTTTGGGTGCAGAAGGGTTGGTTCGAACACGAAACCAACCGTGCCCTCGGAGCGGAAACACTTGTAACTTGAGCTCCGGACGTCCGATTGATGTGTCGTCGACTTTGTTGGATTCCTTTTAGTGAGACGGACCTTTTGGTTTACCCCACTTGAGGTTTGGACGCATTTGGAGTGTGGTCGGGTTGGTTTTGACTTAAAAACCAACCGGGCCCCTGGAATGAAAAGACCAATAACTCTCAGACCGGGCGTCCGATTGACGCCCCGTCTGTCGCGTTGAGTTCCTTTTTTTGAGACGGAACTTTGGGATATATGAACTCCGGACTACGTGTCAGTTGATGTATCAAACCCCTTTGGCTCGTGGAGCGGACCCTCCCGAAAACGATCATTCTGTGTGCGGGAACCCTAGAGCTGGTTGCGACTGCGACGAGGATGACGACTGCACTGAAATCCTCCATGGGTTCGGCAGTGATGAAGACTACACTGAAATCCTCTATGGGTTCGGTAGCGATGAAGACTGTACTAAAATCCTCCGTGGGTTTGACGACGATTAAGACTACACTGAAATCCTTCGTGGGTTTGACAACGATGAAGAACATACTTAAATCCTCTGTGGGTTCGACGGTGATGAAGACTGCACTGAAATCCTCCGTGGGTTCGGCAGCGATGAAGACCGTACTGAAATCCTCCATGGGTTCGATGGAGATGACTACTGTTCTTGTATCCAACATGGGTCTGGTAGTGTTTGACTCTGTTCTTGTTATCCTACGTGGGTCTATTAGGGTAGATGGTCTGTATCCTATATGGGTCCAACAGCTTAGCTGGTTTAGTATCCTACGTGGGTCCCAACTTAGATCAATCAGTGGCTATATCTGATAATCTCTATCACCTTACGAAGAAGTATACCTGTGTGAGTTGAGTCTTGACATACAATCATTATCTTCGATATGATTAAATTCCTTTCCTATGTGGATTGGGTTGTGCTTTCTATGTGGATTGGGTTGTACTTTCCTGTGTGGACGTGATCAAACTTGGGCTCGGATGTTGGAGCATAATTGGAATTGATGACTTAGGTATATGTATGGGAATATACCAAAGTAGTGTTGGATGTTACTTCGTGATTGTATATTTCCTTTTTGGGTTATCTTTTGTGGATTTTGGGAGACCTTCGGGGGTCTCGGGGTCCCTACTGAGTAGCATATACTCACCCCTGCACGGGCTATGCCCGCACTACATTGTGTTGGATGCAGACGATAGGTAGCGCTGATCGTGGTTGAGAATTGTGGAGCAAGTCAGTACCTGGAGGAAGACCACTAGGCAGGACATACACGGAGCAGGCGGCTGGACTCAAGGAGCTGAGGAGGCTATCTGTACCCACCCTTTAGGTGGGACTTCCAGTGGACGACTCGACGTTACGGCTTTACTTTCAGTTGTTGTACCTTTTTTCCAGTTGTACTTTACTTTCAGTTTGGGTTTGTATTCTGGCCCATTTACTTTCCGCACTACTATTGTATCCAGTATTACTTAGTGTATTCTTCTGATTGCTTACTCTGTGGTGTTTGTTTACTTTATAAACACAATGCCTTCCTCTTTTTGTCGGGATTTACTGCTTTGTGCTAGTCTCCAGCCCCTGGCCTATGGGAGGCGGGCTTGGGGTAGTCACGGCACAGGTCCCGAGGACGGGTCGTGACAATATTTTATTCAATGTCTTTCCAAATTCCTATTATTGGAACATATAAAACATCTTCAATTAA
Organism: Viscum album; assembly: GCA_963277665.1. Taxonomy (NCBI): domain Eukaryota; kingdom Viridiplantae; phylum Streptophyta; class Magnoliopsida; order Santalales; family Viscaceae; genus Viscum; species Viscum album. The sequence goes on along the minus strand of OY728161.1, from coordinate 1,573,918,111 downwards.
ATACAAAACTTATTTCATTACTTCTTAGATGAGATGTTGATTCAAGAAGAGTTATTCTTCAAATTGTATTCCCTAGGGCTTGTGGACTCATACTCATGGTGTGTCATAATCTTCCACGATAATATCCTTTGAAGTATACGTTCATTTGAGAGACACTTATTTTATATTTCTCAAGATATATCTTCTTATTCTCAGATTTATTAATATTTATGTCTTCTCTATATGAAATATCTTCCAATGCCTTAACATAAGAACATTATGTATGATAATAAATCCCAAAAAATAGAAAATGGTTTCATTACTTCTTATAAAGTATTTTTGAGGTCTTCTTCAGTGTGTACATGATTTTTCATTTTTATAGAACTATTAATAGCTCTCTTCCAACCATGCATGGGAGAGTTTTTGTCATATCTAATACCAAGTTTTCTACAAATTGGTTGTCCTTTCCAATGAGAAAATCATTTCATGTTTTTTCTCTTAAGTTTTAAATTTTATTTTCAGTTCATTATTAACATATGAAACACAATAAAGTAATATATTAAAAGTATCCTTCATTTTTGGATTCCCATTGGATTTATATTTCTCCATTTCGTTGATGATGGATTATAGATCTTTTCCATATTTGTGAATATTCATATACCATTATTCGAGATGATAATTAATTTCTATATTGATAGTCTTACCTCTAGTCTACTAATCTTCAAATTGTAAAGAGATATTATCAATCATGTCATATTTATTCATTATTTTAGAATTCATTTGAGAAAAACATAATTATATAATGCATTATTTTTTGTAGCCTTTGATTCTCATGAACTAGTTTAGATGGGTGTGTAGCAAGATCATTATTTGAAGATTTAAAATTATGAATTCTATCTATGTCTTGAGTCTTTCCCATTTCATTAGATTTTAGTTTCTAAAATAGTTTAACTTGGGAATCATTATTATCTCTCATATATATTTCCACTTCAAAAAGACATTTATTTAAACCTTTTAGTCTTTTGAAATAAATTTCATACACTTTTATTATAATATATTTAGATTTAATTTATTTATACAATTTTTGATCTAATTACTTTGTTTCATGGAAAATTTCAACTTTATTCCATCATGGAGTTTCTTCATCATTAGTAGTTTTAGAATCACTTGGAATTTCAGGTTATTCACTGATTCATACAACATAATTGAGTTAGTATATATTTTTACAGTCAAATTCATCCAAACCATTCTTTAGTACATTGTTGGTTTCCTTAAATTGAATCAAACATTTTCTATAGACACTTCCACAATGAGGAATTCCACCTAAATTTTATTTCTTCATTAATATTATAACTTTTTATGTGGTGATACCAGATAAGAAAAAACTAAAACATTAATTTCAACAATAAACTAAACCATGTTTGAGAGAAAACCTGATAAAGTAAACCAATGCTCTAATAACAATGGTTAAGTCCAAAAGGGGATTAGATACCCCAGGGGGTGGGGTGAATCAGGTTATGAATATTTTTTCAAAATAATTCCTGCACCATTAGGTGTGGAATTCTTTATTAAAAGGGCCACTTTATTTTATCTTTATTTTTTATATTTATATTATTCACTATTTCATTGTCTGTAGATGATGCATAAAAAGTATTACTTGATTTTACTTGGTTCACCCTCACTAGGCTACGTCTAAGGAGCATACAACGTCTATGTGCTGATGAAGAAAATTCAATAATGCTCACTACCAAACAAAATTTTGGACTAGATCACATATATTCCCAGGATCACTACCTTTACAAAGTTTAGGGTAATATCCATTGTTTCCCAATGGTCACTTTCTAAATATCTTTCAATGGATCAATACTGGTGGAAAGGATCACATTATTCCTCTTACTTTTCTCACTAATATGTAAAGGATCCACACAAAGTTTATGGACATATAGGTACCTTAATTATTAACAATGAATGGATTCTCAATTGTATGTATATGATCCATTGAAGTTATTTCTAGGACTCTCTTTTAATTTTATGAAAATCACCTCGATACAACACTTCCATTCTACAGCCAAATCGAATGGAATTCTATTTAATTTTGAATTAATAATTAGGAACTCGTGATTTGGAAGGATCATTGAAGGATGAAAATTATTCTTTTCACTGACTAGGATGTAGTAGTGAATAAAATACGTCAGAATTTTTTTTAAATGAACAAAATATATTATATTCTTCTTCTTTTACATCATAATTCAGATATTTCAATGCTATTGTTCAATGGGTGATCCTTATAGATTAAATACACTTTTTTAAAGAACTATTAGTTTGAAAAAATTACTTTCATGAACTGTTTTAGTCCCTCCATGATCAATATTTCATCCTCTATGAACTATCATATATCCTCTGTGAACTGCCTTGAATCATGTATGAATTTTCTTGCACTAGGGTTGCATGAGTTCTTTGTGGACCACCTTTTCTTCACGGAATGACTCTATTTCATTCATGGATTGATGCCTCATGAACCAAAAATGATTCATAGACCACCTCTTCTTCCTGGATCCTTTTTCTTTGTGAGATATAGAACCCTAAAAACACCTTATGAAAACTAAATTTTCTAAATAAATTTCATAGAATTATCCTTCATGAAGTACTTACCATTCGTGGAATCCTTTCTCAAGAACTACTTCAGACATTGCCAAATTTTTCCAATGATGATTTATCTAATTAAATTCAATCTAATGATGTGGTTAGGGTTTTCTATATGGGTAAATAAATCTGAAAAAACTCATTAATCATAAATACCCAAAACTATGTTCTGGTACAACCTTCACCGAGAACTGTTATGCGGTTCACATAGCATCTTAAATATTTGTGGAAAATGATGTCATATTAGAAATTTAAAATACCTTTAGGGATCATTTAAAAACAACCTCAATTACAAAAATGATGACCCTCCCATGAAAAATGAGCCTCCTACAAAATAAAAGCCTCCTGTGAACTAATTTCACTTTGTGATTCACATAGCGCGATTCATAGTCCGCATAAAAATGCTTTGAAAAATATCTTCCCTTTATAATTTTCATTCACCATTCCACATAACTGCTTTGTGGTCAGTATAATGCATCTATGATAAAATTGATCCATGAACTCCATGCTATGTGGTCTATGAATTTTTTTTATGAAAACCTTCCATTTATAAAAAAATCTCTATTTTTTTATACTCAAATTGTTTTCGAACTCTAGGAAACTTCACCACCATATAAAAATGCTTCTTCAACACCAACTATACTAAAACGCGGTAATTTGCCTTTTTCAACAAACACAATCACCCCAATAAAACTGATTCAACACCTTGAGGGATTTTCCCCCTCAATAGTTTATTAAAATTATTTATTTAGTTGGTGTTAAATTAACAGGGGATAGGGAACCCTAATGGAAATTTGAGCTTCCACTATAAATAGAGGAGAGAGGATCTCACATAATAACTATTTATTATGAGATTTCCAAAGCCTGTACCTCCACTCTTGTTTTATAGAGAGATAAGAACTCAATTTAGGAGATTAGTTCAAGTTCATCTCCTTGCATTAGTGGTATGACGATGTGGCGATCATTGAGGAATTAATGTAGTCATCAGATCTCTATGATAGTGCCTAGAACTCAATAATCGATGCTCTAGGGAATTTTTGAAGAACATGTGGATGATCTATATTATAACGACCCATACTTTACATGCATTGTTAATACTTCAAAATTAAAGTACACTTACTACAAAAAATAATAAAAAACATGAAAGGACCATATAGGTATAGTGTCTTTAGAAACTGGGAAACATAAACAAATGGTTCATAAATAATCTATGTTGTCTCCCTTTTATTTTATCATATCTAGAGTCCCTTTTGGAATATCTTACTTAATACCCTTCTTCCTGACATGGGGAGAAGAAAACAAACAAATGGGTGAGCTCAAATGCTCAGTAAGGGTAGACAAAATAAATATCAATCACATTATATTTATAATAACATAACATTTTGGAAATCCTAACCTGCAAAAGAGATCATAATTTCATAACATTGGATAAATAATAGCAGTGAAATGCAATCCCAATAATCATAACTTTAAACTTTGTGGAATACACACATAATCATAGAGAATCATTTCCTAGTAGTCAAGACTTATTTCCAAGACTATCTTAGCAGACAAAGTCCATTTCTGAACCGAGTTCACTAATCATTTCAGTCCTGTATTACTGAACCAGATTAAGCTGTCGTTACAGCGACGTCTATCTCATGAGATATAAATATTTACCCAATTAATTGGAGGGAGATATAGGTCCCATCCATCTCATAATGAAACCATTCTTATGTGTGACACAAAATCATAAATCATACATCATAGCATAACCTATGTAATAAAAATGGTATTCTTAAACATTATTCCGTCAAAACATAATCCATATAAGATAAAAGGACATCATAAAATTAATTCCATCATAACATAATCAATTAATTGTAAATATAGAGATAGAAACATGACCCTATATTATCTTAGATGGAAAATAATTTTGATAAAAAACTTGAACTCCATTCTTGAGGAAAATATCCTTTCTACTTCAAAAAGATTTTTCCTTTCTTAACATGTCATACAATTTTAAACTAAAAAAAGTTGATTAAAAATAAACTTGAAAACTTTTAAAGTAAGATTCATGGAAATAATGTTCAATGAAATCATAAAAATCAATTCATGCCGTATAAGTTAAAAAAAACATTCTTCTCATACTTTGGCCGGAAAAGTCAAAAAGAACCTCGTACTAAAAATGACAAAAGATTCCTTTCATATCATTTACTAAAGACTCACCAATGGGTAAAATTGTATTTAAAATTTTTTTGGAGGATTAAAATAATATTACATATTGCAGAAACATGTACGTTAATTATAAATATTCCCTAGTAAATTCTGAAGTATAAACAATCTCAGATAAAAATGAGATTGAGAGATTTTACCTTACCTTAGGTCCAATTTTCTTCGTACGTGTCAAAAAATCATGTATAATGATTTAAATAATGTTATTGACTTATCAAATAATCTTACTCATTATTATGATATTATATATGGTCATATTCCTAGCTTCTTATTAGTAATATTTCATTGTTACTTGTTATTTGGGTGTTTATTGCTTTTTGTTCTTATGCGCGTTTTGCTGAATAAATTCTTATTATTCTTTTTAGGTTATTGATACCTCATTTACAGAATTTTATTAGTGTAATATATATAATATTTATTCATTCAATTCATTTATATAATCATTATGCAATGAAGATCATGTAGAACGAGTCACATCACATCGTGGAGACGGTAGGCCGTACGTATGCACGAGCAATGATATCGTTCCCATGATCGTGGAATTGTATTCAAGTGTACGTATACTATTTCAGAAACAATATCACTTTACAATAATAATATATAGTTATTCTTTACACCATTATACCCATCCAAGTAATGTGGTGGTGGAAAATAGATTACACCACAGCCTGGAGACGCTATTTCGTACGTACGCACGCGCGGTGATTTCATTTTCAGTAGGATGGATAGAAGGTGAAATAGGGTTGTTTAATATTTATAATAAAATATAAGTATATGAGTGACACTGATGGTATTACTTAATAATTAAAAAACTAATGAATAATAAGTAGAAGAAGATATAATGTTAAAAGAATCAGTAACGGACATTACCTCTTCTTTGAAGCGCCTTTTCTTAACCTCCTCTTAGGGAAATAAAATTGGTCTTTGAAGAAGACCAGGACCTCTAGAATATTAATAGGGAAGTGTAGAAGAGAAATTGGTAGAGGTTGGCAGTGCTTGATGGCTCAATGTGGTGTGAGGAGAAGAGGGAGGCAGTGCCCTTTTATAAAGGAGGAGAGGGGCACCTTAGGAAAACTTAAAATATTATTTTATAATAAAGTCATATTCGGTTTTTAATAACTCTAAATTGATTTATTTAGAAACTAAGGTGGGTATGGGTCTAAATACTCTCAAAAAATAGGTTTTAGAAAAGTTTAGGTTACTATTTTAACCTTATAATTTATATTTAACTCTAAGTTAAATAATTTAACTTTTACCATGTCTTCTTGTTTTCTTACACTATATGGTTAATAAACATACTATAACAAGCCAAACGAACCCCAAGTTATTTATTATTAATATATATAACCTTATATAGGTCATTTGGCAGAACCATAGACTTTTAGGAATAAAATAAAAATTAATAATATAATATTTATTTTAAAAACTATTTTATGTCAATTTTGACACTATTTGGTAATTGATTTTTGTGAAACTCATAACAGCAAGATTAGTTCAAAAAAAGTTAATTAAATAAATAGTAAAATGTCATATTAATCTATAAAATTAGTGGAATTCATAAAAAGTATCAAATTACATTTATTTCGGTATTTATAACATCAATTATGTTAATATTTCATTAATAAGATAATTACTGCATCTTCATTGTGTCATAAATAAATTAAATTATTTAATGTCTAAAAATTATAAATAAAATAAAATTATGTATGAAATATGTTTATCTTTATAATTAATATTTACAGTTGAATTTATCTTTTGTATAACCCTATATTAAAAATTATTTAGTTATTAAACTGTGATTTTAAATATTTTAACCCTTCTGTAAATAAATTAATAATAATTGTCCTAATCTAATAAAAGTGGACCTAAATGGTCATATTTTATTCATAAGGTTGTTTTTGGTCGAATTACACTTATCCAATAGAATTAGTACTTGTTTCTGGGTAATAATAATATCATTTTTACCCTTAATTACCCTAATTACTTTTAACCGTGGTAAATAAAAGTAAAAAGTTACTATTCACCAAAAAAATTTCACCTCATTGAACCACATTTTAGTCCTTGATATTAACTATGTCTATCAGAATTTAAAAATTCCACTCATAGAAGCGGTAAAATTATTTTTTATGTAAATTTTCAAATTCTCCTAGGAGGAGGGTAAAAGACGGTGAAAAGATCAATAAAATTTTTATATATATAAAATTATTATAAAATGACCCCAATGAATTAAATTGAACTTATATAGGTATTATGTATCAATTTTGAACTAAAATAAAATTAAATAAAATAAATAATTATTTAAATAAAAAGTCGGTGTTTAAATAGTAACCTAGTGTTTTCACTATTCATGAAAAATTGAAAGTTTTCAGAATAATACCAAAATTTCACCCTAGGATAATTTCGATATTCCAAATCCAAAAATGAAGTCCATTTTTAAAGATAAAATTTATAAAATTTCAAAAAGTGGGTATTACTATTCATAACGGCTAGTTTATATAATATTTTAATAGAATATCGTTGTTTAGTGAAACATGGTATTGCGTACAACGCACGCTATCATGGAAGGTCACGATTGCCTATAAAGCAAGCCAAACTAGTGTTTTGTGTAGTGAAGATTCCATTGATGATGTATATAAAATAAAAACAAAATATTTCTCATAAAAATCTCGGGTGTTACATTCTACCCCCCTTAAAATGAATTTTGCTCTCGAAATTAGTCACTTTGAAACAATCATATGAGCATACCTCTCCCTCATAATATCCTCAAGCTCCCGTGTAGCTTCATCTAATTGGTGGTTCCTCCATTAACCTCTCACCAAGAGAGTGGTTTTGTTCCGTAGGACTTTTTCTCTACGATCCAGAATCTCTATCGGCTATTTTTCATAAGAAAGATCTTGCTCCAACGGTACAACTTTTGAGCTGAGTACATGTGAAGGATCAGGTATGCACTTTCTCATGAGAGATACATGGAACACATCATGAACTTGAGAGAGATTCTGTGGGAGTGCCAATCAGTAAGCTACCTTCCCAACACGATCCAATATTTTGGAAGGACTGATATACCCAAGGATCAGCTTTCCCGTCTTTCCAAATCTCATTACTCTCTTCCAAGGAGATATTCGTAAGAACACTTTATCACCCACTTCAAACTCTAGGTCTTTTCTTCGGTTATCAGCATAACTTTTATGTCGACTCAAAGCTGCTCTTATGTGTTGTTGAATTGATCTGACCTTTTCTGCCATCTCATGAACAAGATCAGGTCCTAATAGATTTCTTTCCCAAACTTTATCCCACCAAGTTGGAGTTCGGAATTTCTTTTCATAGAGAGCTTTATAAGGAGCCATCTGAATACTGGAGTGAAAGCTATTATTATAAGAAAATTCCACCAAATGTAGGTGTTGATCCAAACCACCTTTGAAATCCGTAGAGCAAGATCTCAACATGTCTTCTAGAGTTTGAATTGTTCTCTCAGACTGGCAGTTTATCTGAGGATAATAATCAGTGATGAAACTCAACTCTGTATCTAGAGTATCCGGAAGACTTCGCCAGAACATCAAGGTAACCCTCAGATCCCGATCAGATATAATGGATAGTGGTACTCCATGCAATCTTACCACTTCCTTTACATATATCATGGAAAGATGATCCAGAGAGAAATCTTCCTTAATAGCAATGAAGTGTGCCGACTTCGTAAGATGATCAACTATGACCCAAATAGCATTATTTCCTTTGGATGTTTTAGGAAGTCCAGTGACAAAGTCCATAGTGATGTTTTCCCATTTCCATTCAGGTATGGGTAATGGTTGTAACATCCCCTTAGACTTATATCTCTCAGCTTTAACTTGCTGAAAAACCAAGCATCGGGATACATATTCAGCAACATAAATTTTCATGCCATCCCACCAGAAGTACTCTTTCAGGTCCCTATACATCTTCATGCTTCCAAGATGAATAGAGAATTAAGAACTATGAGCCTCATCCACCAGCTCCTTCTTTAATTCTGGGATGGGAGGAACAGAAACCCGATTCCTGAACCTTATTATCCCATCATAATCAAGGTTGAATTCAGGAACATTTCTCACATTCTTTTGTAACTCTACATCTTCTTTTTGTGCCCCTTTAATCTTCACATGCATAGATGGTTGAACATTCATTTGAGAAAGATAAGAATTTTCCACTTCCATTATAATTCCCAGATCTATCCTTTGTAAATCTATAAATATTGGATCTTTTGTGATCCTCATCATGGATAAGCTAGCATGTTCTTGTCGACTTAATGCTTCTGCCACCTTGTTTGCTTTCCCGGGGTGATAATGAATTGGGCATCCGTAATCCTTAATAATCTCCAACCATCTTCTTTGGCGCATATTCAGCTCCTTTTGTGTGAAAATATACTTTAAAATTTTATGATCATTATAAATATCACACCTTTCACAACAAAGATAATGCCTCCAAATCTTTAATGAAAAGATTACAACAGCTAACTCCAAATCATGAGTTGGGTAATTTTTCTCATGGATTTTCAACTGTCATGAGGCATAAGATATCAACATATCATTTTTCATGAGAACACACCCCAATCCCTTCTTGGATGCATCACTGTAGATCACAAATGTTTCTCCACTACAAGGCAGTGTGAGCACAGGTTCACTGGATAACCTTCTTTTCAACTCATTGAAATTCTCTTCACACTCCTCCATGCACACGAACATAACTCCTTTTTAAGTCAACCTGGTGAGTGGATTAGATAATCGTGAAAAATAATTCACAAAACATCGATAATATCCTGCCAAGCTAAGAAAACTTAAGATCTCAGTTATTGTTGTTTTCTCGACCATCTTTCGATAACCTCTATTTTTGCTGGATCCCCTAATATCCCCTATTTTGAAATTACGTGACCCAAAAATGCAACTTTTTGAAGCCAAAATTTACAGTTGGTAAATTTGGCATAAAGCTTCTCCTTTCTCAGGGCCTTCAATACATTTCTCAAGTGATCTTCTTGTTATTCCTTGCTCTTTGAATAGACAAGATTATCATCTATAAAGACAACCAAAAACTGATCAAGATAGTCTCTAAAGACTCTATTCATCAGATCCATGAAGATATCAAGGTAATTAGTAAGACCAAATGGAATCACTATAAATTCATAGTGTCCATACCTTGTATGGAAAGCCGTCTTTTTTATATCCTCCCTTTGACCCTTAATTGATGATACCCGGAATGAATATCATTCTTGGAAAAATATTGAGCTCCGCATAGTTGGTCAAATAAGTCATCAATGCGTGGGAGAGGATATTTGTTCCTGATAGTTGTCTTATTAAGTTCTCGACAATCAATGCAGAGTCTCATTGATGCATCTTTCTTCTTAACAAAAAAAACATGTTCTCCATAAGGTGATGCAATAGGGCGTATGAATCCCTTATCAATATTCCCTTGGAGTCGCTTCTTTAATTCCTGCAACTCAATTGGGGCCATTCTATAAGGCGTCTCTGAAATAGGTAAAGCACCTGGTATGCGTTCTATTGAAAACTCAACTTCAAGATTCGGTGGAAGACTAGGAAATTACTCTAGAAAGACATCATCAAATTCCTGTACAATGGGTGTATTCTTAATCGTGAGTTTCTCTCTAACCATTTGAGATAAATAACCTTCATTTAGTGGAATCAGGACCCATAAGATGGAAGAAATTTCAACCGAAAGGTTATGTTCATCCTTGCATCGATAGACGATAATATATTGATCTAGAATATGAAATGTGACTTCCCTTATTTGGAAATTGATATGAGCTCCATATAAAGAAAGCCAATACATGCCAAGAATCACATAAAATTACACTATAGGAAGGATCACGAGATTTTAAGGAAGCACTTTCCCACAAACTTCAATCGGAGAAGAATTATAAACTTTTGATGCGATTGTTATGCCATTTGGGGTTGTCACAGCTTACTCAACATCTAATTGTTGAGGTAATAGTGCGATACCCTTAGAAAATTATTCAGAAATAAAAGATTGGGTGGATCCATAATCAAATAAAACATTTCCTACTTTACAGTGGATGGTAAGTGTACCCTTCACCACTTCGTTATCATACTGTACATCGCCGATAGAAACTGCATGTGACATTCCTTTATCTTTAGCCATAAGAGTTTGTTGATGTCGATCATCATCAAAAACCCTTGTATTAGGGCGTTGATTATCATAATTCCCCATTTCCTTGCACTTGTAACATTGATGTGTAGGAGGTGCACTATGTGTAGCCTTTTATTTGTTCGTATCACTAGACATCTTCTCCCCATCATTGTGGCATTCAAACACCCGATGACCTTCTTTTCCACATTTGAAACATTTACTTGTCCCTTTAAGACAACTCCCTCCATGTTTCATTCCACACATTTAGCATAAGGGAAAACTCATCTTCTTTTCAGTGTGCTCTTTATATTTTCCATTGAAGTCCATTTTCCTCTTCTTATCAAACTCATATGACTGATGGGTTACTCAAATATCCATCTCAACCTTGAGAGCACATCGAACGATTTCTCGTAGCTATTGAAGTCCCTTATGGCTAACTCCCTTCGAAGACATGGTTTTAAGCCACTAAAGAGTCAATCGATCTTTCTCTCAGGTTGGATAATAATCCTAGAAGCATACCTTAAAAGTATTGTAAAAATTTCTTTGTAGGTACCAACAGATTCATCATCCTTTTTCTTCAGTTCAAGAAACCCCATCTCCATCTTTGTTCGAATAATACGAGGGAAGTACTTATTGAATAATAAGTTCATGAACTTGTCCCATTTCATAGATTCAATTTCATCTCTTGGCCTCGTATTCTTGATAAGATTCCACCATTGATGAGATTCACCATCCAAACGATATACCTCTAAGATGACTTTATCATGTTCAGAACATTAGAGAACCAAAAATATCTTTTCAGTGGTACCGATCCATTGTTCAGACACTAATGGATCAGTAGACCCACTGAATGAAGTGGACACTGCCTCATGAAGGATTCAACAGAATGTTTCTCCTTCCTTTTCTCGTTTCGAAGTCCTTCATGATTCATATATTGAGAATGTTGTGTGAGCATGGCTACAAGAGTTTTCATTCCAGCTCCCATAACGTTTGGTTGCTCAGGGGGACAATCGTTCCATTGCCCATTGCATTCTGCATTAACACGGTTCCTTCAGGTTCCAGCAATTGACTAAAACCAAGAAGAATTGTATGAGAAACAATAATTTTAATAGGAAAACCACATAATCAAGAATAAAATTTCACACCTAAGGTCTTATCATAGGTTGTTCATGGCCATTTCTAAAACACTAATATTGTTCTATGCTTAGATATATCCTTAGGGTTCTTACTAAGGCTTTCACATCCTAGTTTCTAAAGGTTGACTATACCTTTCCTCTGACACCATCTATAAAGACCCATACTTTACATGCATTGTTAATACTTAAAAATTGATATACACTTATTAAAACATATAATCAAAACCATGAAAGGACTGTATTGGTATAATGTCTTTAGAAACTGGGAAACATAAACAATTGGTTCATAAATCATCTACACTGTCTCCCTTTTATTTTATCATATCTAGAGTCCCTTTTGGCATATCATACATAATACCCTTCTTCTTGACCTGGGGAAAAGAAAACATAAAAAAGGGTGAGATCAAATGCTCAGTAAGGGTAAACAAAAGAAATATCAATCACATTAAATTCAGAATAACATTACATTTTTGGAAATATTAACCTCCAAAAGAGATCATAATTTCATAACATGGGATAAATCATAGTAGTGAAATATAATCCCAATAGTCATGACTTGAAACATTGTGGCATACACACATAATCATAGATAATCATTTCTTAGTAGTCAAGACTCATTACCAAGACTATCTTAGAAGAAAAATTCCATTTCTGAACCGGGTTCACTCCTCGTTTCAGTCCTATATCACTGATCCAGATTAACCTGCCTTTCCAGCCATGTCTATCTCATGCGATATAAATCTTTACCCAATGCATTGAAGGGAAATATAGGTCGCACCCATCTCATAATGAAACCATTCTTATGTGTGCCACAAAATCATAAATCATACATCATAGCATAACCCATGTAATAAAAATGTGATTCCTAAACATCACACCATCAAAACATAATCCATATAAGATAAAAGGACATAATAAAATTAAGTCCATCATAATATAATCAATTCATTGTAAAAATGGGGATAGAAACAGAACCCTATATTATCTTAGATTGAAAATAATTTTGATAAAACACTTGAACTCCATTCTTGAGAAAAATATCCTTTCTACTTCAAAAACATTATTCCTTTCTTAACATGTCATACCATTTATACTCAAAGAAGTTGATTAAAAATAAACATCAAAACTTTTAATGTAAGATTCATGGAAATAATGTTCTATGAAATCATAAAAATCCATTCATGCTATATAAGTTAAAAAACATTCGTCTCGTACTTTGGCCGGAAAAGTCAAAAAGTACCTCGTACTAAAAACAACAAAAGATTCCATTCATATCTTTTACTAAAAACTCACCAATGGGTAAAAATGGATTTAAAAAATTTTAGGAGGATGAAAATAATATTACATATTTAGGAAACATGGACGTGGATGATAAATATCCCCCAGTAAATTCTGAAGTATAAACAATCTCGGGTAAAAATTAGATTGCGAGATTTTCCCTTACCTTAGGTCCAATTTGCTTCGTACGTGTCCAAAACTCCTGTATAATGATTTAAATAATGTTATTGACTTATTCCAGAATCGTACACATTGTTATGATATCATATATGGTCATATTCATAGCTTCTTATTACTAATATTTCATTGTTACATGTTATTTGGGTGTTTATTGCTTTTTCTTCTAATGCGTGTTTTGCCGAATAAATTCTTATTCTTCGTTTTAGGATATAGATACCTCATTTTCAGAATGTTATTAGTGTAATTTATATAATATTTATTCATTCCATTCATTTATATAATCATTATTCAATGAAGATCATGTAGAACGAGTCAGATCACATCATGGAGACGGTAGGTTGTACGTACGCACGAGCGATGATATCGTTCCTATGATTGTGGAATTGTATTGAAGTGTACGTATACTATTTCAAAATCAATATCAATTTACAATTATAATATATAGTTATTCTTTACACCATTATACTCATCCAAGTAAGGTGGTGGTGGAAAACAGATTACACCACGGCGTGGAGACGGTATTCCATACATACGCATGCGCGGTGATTTCGTATTCCATAGGATGGATAAAAGTTTAAATAGGGTTGTTTCATATTTATAATAACATATCAGTATATGAGTGATACTGATGTAATTACTTAATAATGAAACAACTAAAATAGATTAAGTAGAATAAGAAATAAAGTTGAAAAATCGGTAACATACATTACCTCTTCTTTGAAGAGCCTCTTCTTAACCTCCTCTTAGGGCACTAAAATTGGTCTTTTAAGAATAGCAGGACCTCTAAAATATTACTAGGGAAGTGGAGAAGATAAATTGGCAGGGTTATTCCGAGCATTAAGGCTCAAAGAGGTGTGAGGAGAAGAGGGAGAAGGTTCTTTTTTATAAGGGAGGAGAAGGGCACCTTAGGAAAACTTAAAATATTATTTTATAATAAAGTCATATTCGGGTTTTAATAGCTCCAAATTGATTTATTTATAAGCTAAGGTGGGGATGGGTCGAAATCCTCTCAACCAATAGGTTTTAGACTAGTTAAGGTTACTATTTTAACCTTATCATTTAGATTTAACTCTAAGTTAAATAATTTAACTTTTACCATGTCTTCTTGTTTTCTTACACTATATGGTTAAAAACATAATATAACAAAGAAAACTAAACCCAACTTGTATATTATTAATATATATAACCTTATATAAGTCATTGGGCCGAACCGTAGATTTTTAGGAAAAAAAACAATTAATAATATATTATTTGTTTTAATAACTATTTTATGTATATGTTGACACTATTTTGTAATTTATTTTTGTGAAAATCATAAAAGCATGATTAGTTAAAAAAAAGTTAATTAAATCAATAATAACATGTCTTATTAACCTATAAAATTACTGGAATTCATATAAAGTCTCAAATTACGTTTATTTGGGTTTTTATAACATCAATTATGTTAATATATCATTAATAAGATTGTTACTGCATCATCATTGTGTCATAAATAAATTAAATTACTTAATGTCTAAAAATTATAAATAAAATAAAATTATATAGGAAATATTTTTAGAATTCTAATGAATATTTATAGTCGAATTTATCTTATGTAAAACCCTATATTAAAAATGATTTAGTTATTAAACTTTGATTTTAACTATTTTAACCCTTCTTAAAATAAATTAATAATAAATGTCTAAATCTAATCCAAGTGGACCTAAATGGTCATATTTTATTCCTAAGGTTTTTTTTGGTCGAATTACACTTATACAATAGAATTAGGACATGTTTTATGGTAATAATAATATCATTTTTACCCTTAATTACCGTATTTACTTTTGACCGTGGTAAATAAAAGTAAAAAGTTACTATTCACGAAAAATTATTTTCATCTCATTGAACCACATTTTAGTATTTGATATTAATCATGTCTCTCAGTTTTTTGAAATTCCACTCACAGAAGCAGTACAATTACGTTTTATGTAAATTTGCAAATGCTCTTAGGAGGTGGGTAAGAGGCGGTGAAAAGTTCAATAAATTTTTTATATATCTAAAATTATTATAAAATGACTCCAATGAATTAAATTGAACATATATAGGTATTATGTATCAATTTCGACCTAAAATAATTTTAAATAAAATGTTGGTTTTTAAATAGTAACCCAGTGTTTTCACTATTCATCAAAAATTAATAGTTTTCAGAAAAATACAAAAATTTCACCCTAGGCTAATTTCGATATTCCAAATCCAAAAATGAAGTCCATTTTGAAAGATAAAATTTATAAAATTTCAGAAAGTGGGTATTCCTATTCATAACGGCAAGTTTAAATAATATTTTAATAGCATATCGTTGTTTAGTGAAACTCGGTATTGCGTACAACACACGCTATCGTGGAAGGTTGCGATTGTGTGTAAAGAAATCCAAGCTAGTGTTGTGTGTAGTGAAGATTCCTTTTATGATGTATATAACATAAAAACAAAATATTTCTCATAAAAATCTCGGGTGTTACACATATGGATCCTTATTTGGATCATTCAAGGTGTGATTACCGATGAAAAGAAGATGTTGATAATGCATTAAAATTGGAAAATGAATGTTTTCAGTTTATTTTTATATGCTCCATTAATTTACACAGGATCCCATAGACCATACGAGGGATCAGATTGTTTGAGAAAAAAAGTATCATCATCCTGATGATGAAAAATAAAAAATCTCAATTCCACCATATTTCAATGATTCCCATGTACCTTCAACTCTGACACCATAAAAAAAATATTATGGATCATTTTTGCGGAGGTGTTTTTTAGATAATACAACTCAAGAGAATAATTTTTGGGAAAAACATTCTTAAAATTCATAGAACAAGTACCCTACGAATAATGTGGTTTAAAGGGTTGAAACCAACCCTCAAGATATAGAAGTTTACACTAAAATCAGACTTAGGGAGTGATTCACTCACTATGGGATGCATGGATATTTTTAGAACTTTTTTCCTAACTTTGATCGTCACATTAAGCATAATTAGAGTATTCAATATTTAAATTTTATGGAAATAAATCATAGGAGTAATGACCAACTTAAAAATTATTATAATTATGGATATAAAAATCAGTAGAATTTGTCTTAGAAGGATCAATGGGTGATACAACAACCTACTATAACCCCTAGGCAACTAAATCAACCATTGAATCAAGTTCAAAATGTGTTCGGGCCAATAGAAACTAATTAATATTTAGAGTATTTAGTTATGAAATGGGTAAAAATAGTAGAATCATAAAAGTTAGGCATTGAAATTTTAAAAACTCAAATGGCCCAAATGGCTAGGGATATGAAAATTACTAGAAATGGTATGTTTCTCAGCATACCAATTTTGAAACCCAAAGAGAATGTGTGAACTATCACCATAAGAAGTGGCTTAAAATTGAAAACCTAATTAAGATTCTACCTTGTGAAGATAAAATTATGGATTAAACATATACTAAGGAACCAAATATGAAAAATAACAAACCTATAAATCAAGAGAGCAAGGTCCAAGCTATCCCGAGTAACAAAATCTCACATATAAAATCCAAAAAACTAAATAAAATGAAATGGGAACTAATAAAAGAGGGTGAGAAGAAGGAAATGATTTGGGAGATGGTATTATATTATCCAGTTTTGAAACATTATTCCATATCGATCCATTTCACTCAATTATTTAATAATATAATTGATAAATTGGATTAATATAAATTTATTAAAATGTTAAAAAACATTATCATCAAAAATATTTTAGTATAATACATAGAAAAAAATCCCATAATATTTTAAATTTTTCAAAATTTCCTTAGTTATCAAAAGATAATGGAAAGAACATGGCACCAAAAATGTAATTGAGGTGCATAGGGATTTATTATTATTTAATATTCCTCCAAAAATTAAGGATCTTTTAAGGTTTGTTATTCAATAAAGAATAATAATAACTTTCTAATTTAATTTCAAGTGTTATTTAGGTCCCAGTATTTATATGATTTCATTCTATTTGTCCAAAAATATTGTTATAAGAGATTTAAAACCCAATTTTATGTCTCTTCAATAGGTTGATAGGTCATGCAATCGTTATTAAGGATGGGTAGATGATT
This sequence comes from Viscum album, assembly GCA_963277665.1. Lineage (NCBI taxonomy): Eukaryota > Viridiplantae > Streptophyta > Magnoliopsida > Santalales > Viscaceae > Viscum > Viscum album. The sequence continues at coordinate 1,573,900,445 of OY728161.1, read as the reverse complement.
TATTAGTTTGTTTATGGATGATTACATTACACACATTTTTATTATTATTGATATGGTGTGAAATTATATGGTGATAATAATCTTGGGAAAACAATTATTAGATACTGGTGGCGTTTTCATTTATGTCTTCAAGGGAAAACTTACCCTTCATGATATATATTACATGGAATAAATTCTTGTGTATGATAAACCCAAAATTGAGGTAGGATACAAATCAATGTATGTTATTAAAAATTGTTTAATGCTGAGTTTCACAGGAACTTCAATATCCCTTCCCCTATGGTTTAAAATTGTTTTTCAGAGGTTCCCATACCAATTTATGAGTATTTAAATTTTTTTCTCATATCTAGGTTTGGTTCTCTCCCTATTAATTGTATATAGATTTCGATTCCTAGTCCTCTGAGATTATCACTTAGGTTCCTATTGATGTGTAAATGTTTTCTCATGATTCTAATATGAATTTATATTCACTACTCATTCTTCCAGATCTCATTTAAGTTTTTATAAGTGTTTTACATATGAGAATTAGTGTTTATAATTAACCAATTTGGGAGAATATTTTTTGTCAAAAACTACTAAAAATGTCTAATATTTCTTAGTGGAAAAAGTTTGTTTTCTAGAAAGTTTCTCAACCACTTAGATTGAATATGATATTAATAATATATAACATCTTTCTGAAATATTACATTTATTTGAGTAATGTGAGGTGTTATAATTATATATCATGAGATATCAATTTTATTCCATCATATGGGGTCACCTAACATGTCTGAATTTCATGAGTTTTTAAAAAATAGTGAGCATGTTGATCAAATTCACACAACTATTTCTGAGTTTTTGAATCCCTTAAGTGTGGGGAAACACATGGAAAATGCAACTAGTAATCATGGTGAATTATCTAGGACACTATTTCCTATATTTGGTTACTTTAGAGATCTTATGAAGATAGAAAAAATTATGGACAACAATCTCACTCTTGAAATATATTCAGAATATAGGAACAGTTAGATCAAATATAGTGTTGGTGAATTTCATAGGGAACTTAGTGAAACTTCTAAAAATTAATGTCATAAAATTAACAAAAATATACACACCTAATGATAATTGATATAAATTTATGTGTCATGGGAGGTAACCCATGTTTTTTTTTAAATTTATTCATTTAATTTTTTTTAAAAAATTTCTTATAACTGTCCTTCATTCTGGCTATATTTTTGTCATGCGTACCTTGGATCGACCAAAATAATATTCAATTGTTCACAAGGATAAAATGATATGCTAACTTAAATATTAATTGATAAAATATTCTTTAACTCAAACTCGATGACATTTCACTTTCATTTTTATAATTTGAAATCTAATATATTCTTATTTTAAATTTATTGGGATTAAATTATACAATCATGGGATTTTCGTAGTCCTAAAAAGGTAAGGATACATATTTTTGTACTCAATTTAAAAATATTATTCACATAAGAGTATTTTTTTAGTTTCTATACTTTTATTAGTCACATAATATTTTATAATTCCGGTCGTGGATGTGAGGAAATTTAAAGTTAGAAACAGTTTTCAAATTGGTGAAATGCATACTGGGCCCTTAGTAAAGTCTCCTAGATATTGATAATTTAACTATATATATGTGTTGATACTATTAAATTTCATTTGAAAAAAAAATAAATATGTGTAAAATTGAATTATAAAAAAATATTTTGAGTTGTGTCAATAAAGTGAAAAAAGGATCCTTGATTTTCAAAACGTAGAAGAGTGTGATTTTTGAAAGTTCTAATCATTTTAATTATAATTAAACATACATATAAAATGTATACACATATTTAACTTGAACATAGACTTGAATTGAAGTAAGGAATTTTGATTTATTTTCATAGGATGAAATATTTTTTTGACATGAGATAAATCAATTATTTTCATTATTTTTGGTCTATATTTGAATTTGTGAAGTAAAATCAATATATATAAGGTCTATTTGTAGATAAATAAAATATATTTTATTTTTTTGGAGTTAAATTAAATAATTTTGGGGGATTTTAATGTGACTAATTTTTAATACTTTTTTTATACTTATTTTTTTGGATTTATTGACAGATTAATGTTGAAAATGTGATTTACATGAGAAAATATTAAATTATGATCAATTTAAGGTTGAATATTCAATTATATGAATATAATGTGTCAAACTATTGTTTTGGAGTCTTAAAGATTAAATTTTATTTTATTCAATTTCATTTATCTTATGAAAATTTGTTATTTAAAATTTTAACATTCATTGAAAAATTTAATTTTTCAAATTTTGAATTTCATAAACTAATTTTTTTTTCATTCCATGAAACTGGTTTAATGAATTTTTATTAGAATAATATTTATAAATTTAATATGTAAATTCTTAACTATTTTTTTATGTTGTGATTGTTTTCATTTTGATTTGATAATTTTTACTTAATTCTGATTAATATGTTTTTTAGGACCCATTGTGATGAATGGTTATTCAATTACTCAACAAAGTGCACATAGGAAAATATGGAAAATCCCCGAATAACTACACGATGGGTGTGGAGTTACCTCAAGAACCAAAATAAAGTGATAGAAATCTTAAAATAGGTAAAAAATTGTGTTATTTTTTTAAATGTACCATTACAACGTAAGAATATATCCCAACCTACCCTGACTGCTATGAACAAGCTACCACAAGATGTAAATTTTTTGTTGCTGCGTAAGGACTAGCCAAACTACAACATACCATATTTCAACCTACCATGAGGAAACTTCAACTAATAATAAGCCTAATGCATATGTTACACATGAAATTGATCATGTCGTGACTATCATCATAGTTGACCACAATAGGATGTTCCAACTGACCATGTATTGTAACCTAATAGACTCTGCATTGTGGTTAGATAAATTCCATGTGGGGTTAAAGAAGATCGATTGAAGCCATAAAATGATTGAAATTGATGTCAAATTATGCTTTTTCAGGCTTCACTAATGTTTTAAGTATAATTCTCACAGAGACATGGAACTGATACCCATTATTAGATTAAAATGTATCTAAAGATGGAAAAATACAAGGGTTTGAGAATTGTAATCCTAAAAACATTACTTTTCAAACAGAAAAGAAAAATAGTTTAAAAAGGTTAATCTAATCATATTCACAATACCTCTTAATTATTTTAATGATAAATGGACTTAGAGCTTTGGTGTAATGAACAATGTATCATAATCAAGTAGATTTAGATTTGAATTCCATAGGTCATAATGAGATTCTATATTACAAATATATAGAATCATAATCAGTTAAGAAGTGGTAATGTATTCAGAGATTAATCATGTTCATAGAATAAAATTATTTAATTGGATTACATAACTAGAATAACAATCAAAATGGTTTTGAAGAATCAAAGTGATACAAAAGTAGTTTTTCTATATTAAAGTGTATAGAAATGTATTCAAAGAAAAAACAATTGTATCATAGTTATATCAAATATGGTAAAAAAAATACAAATAGAAAGATTAATATAAAATAATTCACTTCCTATTACAATTGCAGTGGAAATAAAGGACTTGTAATAAAGCAAGTAAAAGAATAAAATTCTTTTAACCCAAAAACTTTGGTTTCCAACAACCTAGGATAAATCTACCTTATATTATACTCTCCAGAAAGTATTTCTTTCCCTTACAAAGGAAATACCTCGATATGATGATCATTCTGTCCCGCTATCCCCACAATCCCTTGTTACTATGATTGGATTGGCACTGTCTACCTATCCCTGATAACTCTAGATATGATGATGCGATTCTATCTTACTATCCCTACAATCCCTAGATCCATTAGGTGATCAGATACTACATATTCCTATACTCATAAGCCCTCATTATTAATCACAAAATTGGATGCACAAAGCACAAAAACAAACTCAAAAAGATTAAATGTACAAGGAACGTGTAATTCACTATTGTAAGCTTCAGAACACTCGAAAAGAAGAAAAATCAGTAGAGTGTCTCTATGTGAGTATAAATATACTTGAAAACACATTAAATGACTAGGTATTTATAGGTAAGATTCCAATGGTAATCTTGAACCTCCAAAATTCATATTCTCTCCAAGATTTTTGCCCGGACATGGAAACCTAGAACATCAACTATTATATTATAACAGAATACATGATATTTTTTTTATTTTACACATTTATAATGTAAAAAGTATTCTATTACAATAGAATATGGTTTTCTATATTCCTAAATTCAACTTAGGTAAATCTGATGGATTTCCTTATATGATATCATTATGATTTTTTGTGTGAGTATGATTCTGAAACCATTGGATCTGATGTCAAATCTGATTATAAAAACTTTTTTTTATTATAATTGTAATAGGTAAAGTCTTTTAAATATTATTTGATAAAGGTGAATCTGATTATTATTAGATCCATGCACATTGTGATAATTGCAATGAATAAAGTATGTTTATATTCAAAAATAATTTAAACTTATTCTTTGTATTTTAATATATATATATATGTTTTCTATTAAAAAAAATTAAAATACTTTCTACATAAAATAGTTTGTAATTAAGTATTTAATAAAGAGTTTTTGATTTAAAAAACCAAATGAATGGAAGAATCATAAAGAATATTTTTACTCAGTAGATGTTTCCAGACAAAAATTGGGAACCGTCAACCTTAAAAGAAGGATCCAAACAATTTTTTCGGAGTAGAGGATGAAGATGAACCTCTTGAAGTCAGGGAAAATCCTTATATTGAAGTTTAAATGATCTATAAGATGATTTTTATACCACGATTGATGAACATATATCCATGGATGTCAGAATGAAGTCCGTGATACCAAATGTGAGACTTTTTAATAGATCTAGATTCAGTATGATATTTCCTAATAATAAAAACTCTAGATAAATTGCGTGAAGTAACATTGAATATATGGATTGTCATTCTGGGATGAGATGTATTTTTGAAATATTACGAAATAGTTTGTAGCCCTTTGCTGAATGAAATCTGAGATACACCTGATCAATTTTTGAAGTTGTCTTGAGGTAATATTGATGTTTACTATATATCGAAGGTGATGAAACCATGATAAATGATAAATAGTATAACTGAATGATTCCAAAAAATATATAATCCAAGGATTTAGAAATCCAAAGGAATGTTGAGTCCATGATATAAAAATATTAATCGATGGTTGGGTGTTTTTTTATTACAGGTTGATGACAGAGTCGATGATGGGGAATCCATGTTCCGTAATACTATGATTGGCTAATTGAGATGGATTTTACACCTGGTGATCCTAGAATTTTCTTAGTGAATTTGGTTAGGTCTTTTAATTAATGTTTCAAACTTATTCAAGCTGTGGTGATAAGTTTAGGAGATACTCAAGTGAGATTAAATCCTTAACCATAAAATAAGTAAGTGTGAATCAAATGTTTATTAACCAATCATTTATGATGAACTATGATGTCAAACTCTAGTTGGATTTGGAAATTAAAGTTATCCTAGTTGTTTGAATATGAACCCCATACCAAACCTTTCCAAATGAAAAATCTTGATTTGATGATGAAGAATCATTATGTTTGATTACTAGTTATATGTGTAGGTTAATCTCTATTTGATGAGGCTATACATAGGAAATTACATTAATACTATAATTATATTTAGTGATCCTATACCCATGGAAATTCAAAATCCATCCTATGTCAGGTTTGAAGGAATGTAGTGAATAGAAAATATCATATATTCCTCTAAAATTACAATTAAATTAAAATGTGCCATTCATTGAATTGGAAAATAAAAATAATCTAATAAATAAATGGGATCTTGAAGCTAGTAAATATTGTCAAATTTTTTATAAATTGGTGGAATACATGAGTTGATTCATTGCACTTGCTGATGATGAAAGGGAACATGTGTTTTATATTTTTAGTTTATGATGTTTCTCTATATTCACCTATTAATAAGGTGATGAACAGTGAAGGCACACTAAGTGGAGTTCATTAATTTGAGGCGGAAGATGATGTCTGTGATATATTTGTAATGTTTGAATTTGTATACACTTTAATGAATAAGATTGTTGAGAGAGAAGTGGGTTCCTGATCACCATTCACCATATATATAGGGATTCTTTAGAATCCATTCAATAACACCATATCCATTCCATTCCCTGATAATCTTCTATTCATGGGGAAAAGACCATTGATCTAAAACAGTGACCAGAGCACACTCTGGTGTAGGAGATCAATGGAGCTGGAGTTGGAGAGAGAATTCGATCTCAATAGAGAAAATACTTCTTCTATTATGCTATTTATGATATCCTATACTAAGATGTTGTTATCAGAATATAATATTGTTTCAAGATCTTATATGAGAAGCTATGTGGTTTAGGTACTAGGATCGAATGGATTGAGATACCTATTATTTTACTTGTGATTTATTGGGTTAAATTAAGAGGTTTGATGTTCTTTTCCAGAGTTCTCATATTTAGTTCCTTGTGAGAATCTCCTCACTCTACTCCAAGTATCAATATGAGAAAAAATATTATATTTTTCCATGGTGAATCCAACCAAAGTAAATTATATTTTTTTTGGAATGATATTTTCAATGAGGAATCAATCATATCTTGATTTTTGTTAGAAATTACAATTCTCAAGAGATTTCTCTAGTGAGGAAAAATTTTATAATGTTATTTTTAAATTTTGTTCCTCTACACATAACTTCACCATATTTATTGATTATCCAATTTTAAGATTAGTATCATATTATTTCAACTCTATTCATCCCAATTACCCAAATATAATCAAATTTTATCCCCCCAAACCTGTTGACGCACTAATGTTTCCTCAATTTTCAACTCACTTAATTATTCAATCATTAGATTGCAATTTTTTCCTTGGATTTTATGATTTTTCAATTTCTTTTGGTCATACACAGCTTGTATTTCCTATTGTTTTACACTGATTATAATAAAAATAGTAATAGGTAAGCTTTATAAATATTATGATTTTCCCGGTCAATGGCAATAGGATATCACTCACACCTTGATTGAAGCTCTATTGTGCAGAAGAATATTTATATATGATTTAGGTATTGAGCATAGGACGTATAGTGGAAGGAGATGGGGAAAATAAATTGGATATTTGGGGATGATATTAAGGTGTGTCTTAAAGATGTTTGTAGGGCATATTATGTATTTATTTCTTATGATTGCATTTATTATGTTGTTGGCTCAATGTGTTATTATTTAGGGTGTATTCTTGTATAAATTTTTTTATATTTGTTACTTCATAGATGTGTTCTATTGTTTCTATGTAATCAAAGGATTTTTATGGGTTTTAGTTAATTATTTATAACTGAAGATGATGATCTATATGTAATAGTACCCCTAATTATATGATTTAGGCCCTCACTACTATCTAGCTACCTCTAGCATGTTAGGAGATGTGCCTGAGTCCATGTAGTGCAACATAATGGAAACCAATGAGTGGTTTTTAGTTGGTGAACTGCACTATGTCTACGCAGAGACACCACTCAAACCTATACGAGGTGTTATTAATTAAATATAGTAAAATTAACCCACCCTCCCACATACATGGAACTGTTTTGGTAGAAAAAAACCTAAACTATGGAAATTCCATGTTTTTCCATGATAATATAATATATGGGGAACCTCTCTTAAGAGAGTAATTGAAAAAACTTTTCCTCACCCATAAATCCTCTCACCACCCCAAAATATCTAATGATATCTGCACTACCTACCATTAGAAGAGTAAAAACAAACTTAATTAGAAATTCCACAACCCCATACATTGAATATAAAAAGGTATCCCACCAAGATATCCTTCCCCAAGACCTTATAAATAAAATTAGTCTTCTAAAACACTTTGAATTAAGATGTGAGATTAACATTATATCCTAGAGAAAATCATATTTTAAAATTACACTCTTGATCATACTATCCTTACGAACATAATTTCTTACAAGAAAGGGAGAAAAACATGGCATCTGTTTAGTAAAATCTATCACGGATATCATACCTTCCTAGAGCTCCACAAGCTCATCATCATGGTCTAGCTTCATTTAATAATAGAAGAATTCTATAATGAATGTGTTTTTTAAGAACTCAAATATCAATACTATATTTTACCTAGCTTTAATGGGAACTCTCCACCATCACCCACTGTCTTGTTGAATCATATAAGATATATCTTGTGCCTTTACAAGCTCAAAAACACCCTATATGATATCTATTTAGTCCTAATCATCCCAAGGATGATCAATTTACATTGTAAATGAATGTGACTTCATGTCCTGTTACTTTTCTATTTTTTTGTTTGAATGTGATTGGAGGATGTCTGGGAGGGTTCAAAGAAGTGTGAGATGTAGTTGTGAAGAAGTAGTTGTCTTATGATGTAAAAGATGGGATTACACCATAGTTTTACCTTTTATGGATTATATGGTTAGATGGTTTTTATATTGTACATATAATAGGGGTGGTTGTGAAATGGGTTTTATGTTAGAAGTTAAGAGTTCACGGGGTAAGTTAATTCCATCCCGAGGCACCATTTTTCTCAGTAGGAATAGAGTTTATAGTCTAAAAAGTGGTTTTATGGTGTAGTTTATGTGATTATATAGAATTTAAAATTTAAAATTATAATTTAAATCATTAATTAGGTGAGTTATAAGTTGTTTATAAAACATTTTTGTATGATTCATATCTTATTCATCTTCTTATCTCTCCCTCATTGTCAATGAATCCTATGCGATTTTTGAGAGGAATTCCCTCCAATCTTCCCTTTCCTTGATCCACGGGTTCAGGTGGTTTCTTGTAGGATATAAATGTTGACTTACTTCCTCTCAATACACATATTTCCTTTATTTATTCTTCCAAGGATCCACATTGGCGTTGTTTTTCATTTTGGGTGTGTTTTGGGTGATGCTATTGAAAACCCTTGAATCGGTGTTGGTTGATCTATCATTCCCTTATGCAGCTGTGAGTTATGTGCTGTTTCTTATTCACCCTATATTACATAGTTTGACCAGAAATCTTCTTTGAGGAAGGGGGCTATCATTACTTTCTATTTACTTGACACATGTGGGGATTTAATGGTTTCTTCCATTTTGGAGGACATTAAGGGTCAATTTAATAAGATAATAATTAGTATAACTAAAATTGATGGGTATGAGAGGATATCACAAGTTTTAACTACATTGATATCAGTACTAATGATATTATTTCATGTTTCTCTCCTTTTGAAATTAATTGGTTTTGGAGCCTTTTTTGGGTTGTAGGGGATATTTTTATGACAACTATTTCAATGTTTTTGAGTGATCAAATCATAAATAAAAGACTAAGAATATATATTTGGATAATTAATTTCTCTCACAAGGAATCTGGTTCGTGTGATAATTCCCATGATAAATATACATGAAATGAAATAAAATCCCTTGAATAAATTATATAAGCTGATATGTGTTTCTGTTTTATGTGCTTATGCTTATTGTGGATACCTTCATGGTTTGGGATTTTTCATAGTGATGGAGGTGACCATATGAGCTGTGTGATGCATGAGGTTGTTATGTGGTGGTTTATTGGCATGTATGTGACATGGGATGTTGTGCGATGGTGATGATGGTTATTCTGTTCCATGTGAAGGCATTGTGTAATGAGGCTGTGGTATATGATTTTTTGTGCAGTGTTGGTGACGAAAAATTGTTGGGGTGTATTGGGGTTGTTCTTGTGTGGGGGTAGTGATGTATGGTTGTTGTAGTGATATGGTTTTTCTTGTGTGGAATGGAAATTATGGTTGGTATGAGATTAGAGAGTTGTTTTGAAGTGGTTGTGTTAGCTTCCCAGTTTTCCAAGGAATAAAATTGTGATGACAAAAAAACTAAATAAACTGGTAAAGAAATGACATGGGATAGGTATGGATGAGTGGAAAATGACTTAACAGACTTTAAAATTAAATTAAATTTTAGTGTAAATGTGAGTGATGTGGCTTATAAAATGAATGTATAAATTTTGGGTCATATGTGGTGGTATGGTGTATTGCATATAATGGAGGAATCAATTGTGACAGAAAAAGTTTTGTGCAATGGTGGAGATATAGTGCGTGATAGTGCAGTTAATGTGAACCAATTTTTTTGGGTATCGTGCTCTATCTATATATCATGTATTTTATTTTATTATGATACACACCTAGAATTAATTGTCATGAAATGTAAAATTGATTATGATTTTAAGGTTGATTTATAGTATAGGTCAGGCCCTAGGTCATCTCTCAAGGAGCATTGATGTGTTTAGAGTATGCGTTTTTAATAAAAATTACTAAAAAAGGGGGTGATTTGAAAAATCATTTTATGAAAATAACTCAACTTAAAGAGATTAATAGTTGAAAAACCAAGTGTATTTTGTAAAATATGAGATGAAGGGTTCATTTGGATTTCACTACACACATTTAAGCTAATTGTTATTATAGATTCATTTTGTTTTGGAGTAATTATATGGTTGAAATTAATTGGAATCCTGATTAATTCCAAAACCTTTATTTCATTGATTGGAGAAACAAAACTTGACATAAAAATTGTATTTACAAGTTCCAGAACACATGCATGGAATAATATCTTCCAAATTATATTTAAATCTCAAGAATTTTTGTTAGAAAATGATTCTTGTGTTGTCCAATCTTAACAACACAAGTCATTCACTCAAAACCTCACACCGATCTGTTAGAAATTAAGAGCATAACATTTACATGCATAAAAACAAGCATTCAAAATGAAATCATGTAATATAAATGGAATTAAATGTTTTTACACCGAAATTACTCCAAACCAGTATGTAATAGATGTGTCGTAACTCCCTTGACATGTGTGTACTTTTCTCATAACGAACACCCACCATTTATCCCAACATTTAGAGGAGGAGGAAAGTCGGTTGGAAATCCTTGTTTATCCTTGATCACCCTATGAATACAGGGTCCTCCATAAATTCTAGGATGAAGAGAGGAGTCCCATGGAAGTCCAAATTTTAATCACATCACTCCATGGTCAAACTCCCAAATGAGGGGCCCATGGTATCATTTTATAGGCAATGTGGTAGGTGGTTTTGGGCACATAGATTGTGTAAAACCACTTGGACCATTGTTTTAGTTAGGTATAAATCCCTATAAAACTTTTGAAAAAATTATAATTTTTTTCCAAACCTCTTGACTATCCCCACCAATTTTTTGGATTTTTTTTGACACCTACATCTCGAGATATTTATAGAACATAGTAGAACACTTTTGACTTAGTGTAGATTCAGTATCTTGGACGGATCAGTCTGGATGGGCCTCCAGATGGCCAAATGTGGAATGGGTTTACACATATAAAATGTTTACCATTTTATTTGTGACCATATCAAAAAATATTATCCCATTTTAATGCCCGATTTAGTATCATTTTTACATTGAGTTCACTGGTATGCTTGGATCTTGGGTAGTTCGGGCTATTTTTATTGAACATCATCTTGGTCCCTCCAAACATCCCCCACCATCAATGAAATTATCAAAAATAAGTAACATTAAACTTTTTAATAGTGATAAAAACAAAATAATTTAATCAAATATGATGTGATATTTGTTATTATTTTTTTAATTTTCAACACAAAACTATTTTAGCACAATGGTGTAAGGGTGAAAATGAAACAGTGAATTGTGGTGAAATCACCCCCACCCCTAAACATTTACACTCTTGGGAAAAATTATATTTCCAAAAATTATGCATGTATATATTTCTAACTTCATAAATATATAACATTAAATTAAAATTTAATTCATTATAGAAATTTGATCAAAGTAAAAAACACACTGAGGAGTTATTATCAGTGATCATGGAAAAAGACATCTCAAAAATTGTATCAAATTGAAATTTCAAGATATGCAAGATACCAATCAAATAAAATAATTCAAAAGATAATAATTTCATTAATTCCCAATGTGTGTGTAATGACCATTTAATTCTATTCATTCCAATTCTTATTGAGAAAATATAAGTTATTTTAAAATTTTTCTACTTAGATGATACTTTCCACCAAACCTTCCCTACATCTTTTGCAATCAAATTTCAAGACCCAGTCACTTAAATATTCCAAGAAGTCAAACCATTAGATCCTGACATAGATATCCCCATATTTTGTACATTTCATCACTCCTCTTATTTATTTTTTTTAAAAAGTTTCACTGGGATAAAATCTCACACTCTTCTCTCAACACATGTTTGATCTTCTCATGACACTAATTTGAATCATTATAACAAGATAAAAAGTCGAGGAAGGGTGGTTTTTGAACTTTCCAAGAGACAACATTTTTTTTCTTCATTGACGTCGTACAATAGTCAGATAATAGGTATACATGCATAGTTAAATCTAGTATAGTAATGAACTAGATTAGACAATGAACAAACCTATGAAAAAATTATTTTGGAAAGTGGATAAAAATCATTAAAAAATATATTTACTCTCTATTAAGTAAGATATTTTCACACATCATGGTTGGGTGAAAAGGTGTGTAGATAAATTAGGTGACACAATTTTCTATTAAAATACTCACACATAGGGTACCATTATTCTCAATGGTTTCAAAATGACATAACCAGTTAAATCATCTAAAAAGAACTAAATTTCAAAAGAAAGGCACACCAAAATATTGAATTGTTACCGATATGCACGTTTCATCAATTTTTTTGAATGTTAAAACAATATGAAATATGGAAATTCCACATGAATATTCAATATCTTACATGATTATGCAGGAATAATTTTTCAAGATAAAGTGGGAATAAAAAAATAAACATTTCATCACAAAAGTGAATGAGGAATCAAGGGGGAGTGATAATACTATACGACAAGTGAAAAATAAGAGAAGAATGAAATATAATGAAAATTCTTAACCAACCCAAGAATATACCCATCCCCCCACACCTAAACTATGCAGTAACCTCACTGTAATAAAAGAGAATGTGGGAAGAAATGATAAAACCTGGTGAGTGGCACTGGTAGTATGCTTATTTAACTTGGAGTTCCTCCATTGGGGACTCTGCAAGGTCTTCATGAAAGTTCTTAAGTCTCTACCCATTAACATGAAAGGTTTGTTTGGTTTCTAAATTTTGAACCCGAACAACACTAAGTGTATAAAAATTTGAGATAGTGTGTAGTCCAAACAAACCTGAAAAAATCTTACTTGGATTCAACTTCATCCTTCTATTATAAAAAATGATCTTCTTCCCAATATGGAATTTACGATGAAGGATGAGATAATCATGGTCAGCCTTGGTTCGCTCCTTATAATTATGGGAGTTCTCATATGAATATCATCTAATTTCCTCTAACTTCTAAATCTTCAACTTCTATTGAGAACCTACAACAAAAATATTATAATTGTATAGTTTGATGGCCTAGTAGTCCCAGTGTTCAATCTTAACAAGGAGGTGACAACTCTTTACAAACAATATTTTATAGGGTGACATTCCAATGAGACTTTTTAAAGTCGTATGGTTGGACCATAATTAATCATCGAGTCCAAGACTCCAATATTTTCTATTGGTTTGAACTATTTTTTGAAGAATTTGTTTCACCTCCTTATTCAACACCACATATTTACCATTGTTTTGTGGGTGATAAATAGTAGAAACTCTATTCCCAACCCCATACCAAAAAAAGTGATTTCATTGTTCAGTTATAGAAATGATAACTCTGGTCACTGATTATTAACCAAGTTAATCCAAACCTATAAAAAAATTGTGTTCTCTAAATTACCACAACTTCCTTAGAATAATCATTCCTTGTGATTGTGCCTCTACCCATTTTAAAACATAATCTACTACTATAAGAATGTAAAGGTTCCCAAATGAATTGGGGAATGGTCCCATAAATTAAATTCCCCAAACATCAAAAATTTCATGGTAGAGAAAGAGTTATTATGGAATTTTATTTCTTTTAGATACATTCCCCATTCTATGACTATGAGAACAAGATTTATAGAAATCATGGGATCCTAAAAAAGCTTTGAAAAAAAAAACCAGAATCAAGGACATTGTGAGCATTCCATTGGGGACCAAAGTTCCCCCCAAAAGAAAAAGTGTAAAAGAACATTAGGACTTACTAAAAATCTCTATCTTGAACCCAACACATGAAGACCTGGTCACTACATGTGTGGTAAATGTAGGGGTCATCCCAAATGTACCAACAAGTCTCATTTTTTAGACAGTCGGCCTAGTTTTTATTGAAATAAGTAGGATTGAAGCATAATACCAAATAATTTACAATTTCGGTATACCAAGGAATAAAATATTTCACTTGGTACAATTTATCATCCAGAAACATGTTATTAATGGGAATATAGGGGGTTAAGTCAATGTATGATGATGGGTGGATCCTAAAAATATGGTCAGACACCACATTCATTACTCTTTCTTTATCTCTAACTTTTAAATAGAATTACTAAAGGAGGAGGATCCAGTAAATGAGATGTGGTTTGGATTTCAGTTTCTTAAGGTGATACTGGAGGGATTTATGGTCTAAGAACACAATGAATTTTGACCCTAAAAGACATGAACTAAATTTATCCAAGTCAAACACAATGGAATGAGTTTTATTGAGTTGTGGGGTAGTTTTATTTGGTAGGGTCCAGTGTACATGAGGCATAAATAATGACATGTGGACCTCGATCAACCCTTTATGATAAGACTGCACCAACTACATAGTTAGAGGAATCACTCATGAGGTCAAATAGTAAATCCCACCAAGGTGGTTGGATTATCGAGGGTGTTGTGATACTCCATTTTAAATTATTAAAAGCTTCCGCATATTATTTAACAAAAAAATTCTTTTCTATTTAGAGAAATCAGTATACAGGGAGTTCAATTTTACTAATGTTATGAATGAAATGACGGTAAAATCAAGCATGACCTAGGAAAGACCGCACATCTCATACATTTTTGGGGAATGGTAGGGAATAAATGACATCCAATTTTATTTTATCTACTTAGATACAATCTCCAGAAATGACATGTCTCAAAACTATACCTTGTCACTCCATGAAATGGCATTTCTCAGAATTTAATATGTGATTCTTTTCAATATAACAACAGAGGACTGAACCAAGATTACTCAAACATTCATCATAATATTATCCATAAATAGTGAAATAATCCATGAATACTTCCATGTAATTCTCTAGGTAATATGTAAAAACACTAAGCATGAATCATTTTAAAGTACTCGGAGCACTGTACAGACTAAATGGCATCCTTCAATATGAAAATGTGCCAAAGGGGGAAGTGAAGGTTTTCTTTTCTTGATCCTTAGGGGAAACCTATATATGAAAGTTTCCAGAATACACATGAAGGAAATATCAATGGGACAACCCTAATAGCCTCTCTAGTATTCATTCAATGAATGGAAATGAGAAATGGACCTTCATAGTTTATTGGTTTAATCAGTGATAGTCTACACAGACACACCAACAATTCTGCACACAAGTTGGAACCAATTCATTATTTTTATTTTTTATTGATGTATAACCAATTTTTTTAGGAACCACTTATTCTGGACTGAGCCATTGGCTGTGAGAGATGGGGTAAATGATTACCTCAACCAATAATTATGTTACCTCCTTTTTAACAACATTAAGGAGGTCTGGGTCTAGTCAACGTTGTGACTGCCTCACTGGTTTAGCCTTATTATTTAACAATATACGATGTGTGAAAATTGATAGGACGATACCAAAAAAGTCCACAATTGCCCATCCTAAAACATTTTTATACTCCTCAAAAGTTCAAGCGGTAATAATTCATGCTCTGAATGGAGTGAACTATAAATGATGATAGGAAGATTGTTTCTATTATCAAGATAGGGATATTTAAAATCTTGATGGAATTGTTTTAGGTATAATTTAGATTGATTTTTGATTAATGGGAGTGTGTGTGAAACTGAGAGACCACTAATCTCATCTAACTACTCAATGGTATCATCCACAGATGAGGAATGATATTTTATAAGCATAACAATATCATTGGTGGTCATGTGACCCTCAATGTTCAAGAAATCACCAATTAACAGACATGCATGACATTTTCCTAGACCGCTATAAAATTCTATTCATGATTCATTTCCCAAAATTTTAATCAA
Organism: Viscum album; assembly: GCA_963277665.1. Lineage (NCBI taxonomy): Eukaryota > Viridiplantae > Streptophyta > Magnoliopsida > Santalales > Viscaceae > Viscum > Viscum album. The sequence goes on along the minus strand of OY728161.1, from coordinate 1,573,884,254 downwards.
TGATGAAAGATCAAAAATGGGATCATGGGAAAGAAAATATGTTTATTTCCAGATAAGGGGATACATTAATTGAATTAATAGATTGAGAGGAATGTTTATCTAAGGTGTGCTTCATGGAATCAAGGATGTCAACATGGACAATGTCACCACCCAACTCTATAGATAATGTACCATTATGGACATTAATTTCTGTTTTTTATGTTTTCAAGAAATTTCTCCCCAATATAATCGGGTCATGTTCATTTATCCTATCATCATATATTTTAAGAATTTAAAAATCAGAATGAAAAATTAAAAATTTTACCCTTAGAAGAACGGATTATAAAAGAACAGTGGGGTGTTTTGTACTTTTATTTGAAAGTTGAAAAAAATTCATATTGTATTTAGCTCTCTGATCGGAAATATAGAGTAAATGGAGTGGGGAATTTCATTTATTGAGGAACCAAAATCAATCAAAACATTGTAAAAGGAATACTCCCTTATAGTGCAAGTAATTGAGAATGTTCCAAGATCATTTCATTTGGTGGGAAGTGATGAATCTATTAGTGCTGATACATTCCTCCCCAAATCTCCCCTTCTCATCACCTTGAAGTTGCCTTCAGTGAGTACACATCTCCTACAATAACTTGTCATATCTTGGAATTTACTTCACAACATCAATTAGAGAGATGTTAACCTACAATCTTCTGAAAGTTCCCAATATTTCCTTATCATGTTTAGTTTACTTTAATTTTATTGGTTGTGTGGAAATTTTAAAAAATGGAGAGTAATTGTTGGGAAAGGCAACACATAAATAGACAAAATCTTTCCTTTTGGAATGGCTTATTTGAGGATATTGATTTTCTTTTCTTAGACCATTTTTAGTAGTTGGGATGGTTGTTTCCTTAGAAAGGGATGACTCTAATGGAGGTTTCATTTCGGTTTTAAGTTGTTTCCCACTTATAAGGGTGATTTAACTAACATTTCTTCTATTCCCAAGATAAATTACTATTTTGGAGGGTAGTTTACCCTTGCCATGAATTTTAATTTTCCCCATAGAGTTATCGAGTTGGCCCAAATATGTTTTTTGGTCTCGCATGGATGCCTGTGTTATTTTTTGGAATTGGTGATTATTGTAATCCATTTTCTTTCATCATATCTTTTCGGTTAGGCTATAGTTTAGGATGGGGTGGTTGGAAAGTCCTTTGTGGTGGTTGGGTATTTCTATGGAGTGGTGGTGGATGACTACTCTGCCCTGGTTGGTTCCATTATCGTTAAGGTTGGTTTGAATATCCCCTTTCATATAGTATTGGTCTTCATTCAACATATGGATGGATTAATAGTAATCTTCTTTCCTAAAGGTTTGGTTATAGGGGCATCCTAGAAATATTTCCTCATAACTCTTAGAAGATCACTTATATTTTAGAATTGGTCAAAATAATTGGTGTTAAAAGTGCATATTCCACAGTGGATGGGAGGATTCAATTAGTATTTCTATTGGGAAAGATAAATTTATCAAATAAGGTTACTTACCTCTTCGAACATCATGTCCACCTTCTTCACGAATTCTGTACTTTTCACCTCATGGACACCTCGAATGGGTATATTGAATCTTGAACCAAATCAGTGAGTGTTTTCACCGTGTTCCCAATTACGGTTCTTAAAGAAATTGGGGTCTTATCAACTTTCTCAACACCGAAAATTAAATCAATCATATTTCAATCAATAGGAATTAAACCTTCTCAAAAATACTAAATTGAAAGTTGATCACTTATTTGTTTATGTGGGAAACTTAAAAAATCCTTTTAAATCTTTATTAGTAATCAAGATGCATTTCCCCTTGATATTTTCTTATCCTTCACATTTCATTCCTTATTGATTTTGTTCTAGATGCTAGAAATTATTTTTCAATAAAAAGTCATTTCATATCTACCCAACCTCTAATTAGTGAATTTACACAATACAACCAATCATTTATAGTGTCTTATAATGAATACTGGAATACGCTATGCTTACCCTATTTTTTATTCACATTAAAAGGTTTTAAAGTCGAAGAATGAGTATGAAATTATTTTAATTTCTTGTGTATTTCTTCTCCTATGACTCCATGCAATCATAGTAATAATTGAATTAAATCAGATTTAAGGTCAAAATTTGGTTCCACACCTTAAATTTTAATATAATTGGGCTAGATATAAACATAAATTGATGTTATTTTATTTAATTATCAACTGATTTAATCCATTTTATACATTTTTAATTTAGTTTTAACATGGGTTTCAGAATAAAAATAAGGATCTAGGATTGTGTCTGTGTTTTGTGCATCCTCCTTCAAAGGGTTCTTTTGTGCATCTCAGTGTCATTGATGTAAGATACTCTATAGTACATGTTAGAATGGAAGTATTTCCTTCGATGAAGATCATATAATGAACAAGGCCTATACAATTATTATTTTATAAATAAACTAAAAAAATTATGGATTAAATAAAAGGAACAAATAATTATAAAATACACGATACTTTTATAAAAATCACACACTACAAAAAGTGTTCCCTGAAAATGGAAAAAACATTTGTACATGTTGTCATGAAACAACCAATTGATTATAATTTTAAGGTATATTTATAGTATAGTTTAGACCCTAGGTCATATCTCATGGATTGTATATCTGTTTAGATTATTCATTTTTAATAAAAAGCAATAGGGGGATTTTGAAAATAGTTTGAATAAAATAACTTAACATAAAGAGTTTAATAGTTGAAAAACAAAGTTTATTTTGAAAATTATGAGACCATGGGGTCATTGTGGTTTTACTACACACATTTAAAGTTTATTGTTTTTGTATATTCAATTTGTTTTAGAGTAATTATATAGTTACAATTAATTGGAATCCTAATTAATTTGTAATCCTTTATTTCATTGCTTAAAGAAAAAAACCTTGAAATAAAAATAAAATTCCAAGGTCTAATACATATGCATGGAATAAGAGCTTCAAAATAATATTTAAATATCAAGAAAATGGGTAAGAAAAGGATTCTTGGGTTTTCTAATCAGACAACACAAGTCGCACACACAAAACCTCTCACCGATCAATTAGAAATTAAGAGCATAACATTAACATAAATGAAAAAAGTATTAAAAATTAAATAATGTATGATACATGTAATTAAATGTTTTATCACCCAAATTAATCCAAACTAGTATCTAATAGAAGTTCCATAACTACCTTAACATGTGTATATCTCCCTCACAACGAACACCCACCGTTTATCCCAACATCGAGAGAAGGAGGAATGTCATGTGGAACTGATTCTTCATCCTGGATCCCCCTAGGAGGATAGGGGCCTCTAGAACATCTAGGATGATTATGAGGACTCCAATTGAACTCCAAATTGGATGAAATTTACTCTTTGGTCGATCTCCAAAATGAGGTCTTCAAGGTATCATTTTAAAGGCAAAGTGGAAGGTAGTTTTTGGCATATAGTTTGTGTAAAACCACTTGGACCATTATTTTGTGGGGGTATAAAGCCTTATCTCACATTGAAAAAAAACTAAAAATTTCTTTCACAACCTCTTGAATATCTAAAATAAAATTTTAGCATCATTTGGACACATACAACTCTAGATATTAACATAACACATCACATCACTTTTGACATCATGCAAATTCGGTGTCTTGGAAGGAACAGACCGAATGGGCCACCAGATGGCTGAACGAGGCTTCGGTACTTCATTTGAAATATATCCCATTGAACTTTGGACTGGTCTAAAAAATATCATCCCATTTTACTTCACATTTTAGTATAATTGGGCTCTTGAGTCCATTGGTATGCTTGGATCCTATGCCGTTTGGCCCATTTTTCTTGAACTTTGTCATGGGTCCTCTAAATCACCTCCACCTTTAATGAAATTATCAAAGCATGTAAAATTTAAATTTATAAAATTGATATAAAAATAATTTAATACAATATAAAGTGTAATTTTTTTTATTAATATAATTTTCAGTACAAAACTAGTTTAACCCAGTGTTGTAAGGGTTAAAATGAAATAGTGAATCACGGTGCGATAACACTACACTCAAGTTGGATAGCCTTACCAACATTTAGAGTTTATTGGTTCAAATTGTTTCCTACACATTGAGGATGGTGGTTAAATGAATGGATGGATATCCCCTCTTACCCACCGATCCTTTAGAAGTAGTGATGGTATAGGTTGGTGTTGGCGGCTACCCATCAGTGTTGGCCCAGGTGATTGAAAAAGAGATGTTATGTGATGAGGTTATGATGTGACATGTCATGTAGTTCATATTTTTAGTGGTAGGAGGAGTTCATGAGGTTGATTTCAATCATGTCCATGATACTCTACTATCTTGGTTATATGATGATATGAGATTTGATTGCCCATGTACCATTAGGCGAGAGATGTTTTGGTGATTCCTGATGATATCATGAGATAAGAGACCTTGAGAGGATTGTATAGGTAGGGATACATGCCGAACCACATTAGAGATGGAACAAGTGTCATTGGGTGATATGTGATGTGATTTTTCATGTACATAAGGGATAACAGAACATGATATTTGATGTTGGGGATTGTTATTGAAAAATAATTAGAGAAGCAGTAGCAGGGAACTGTTATTTTCAATGATCTCAATGATATATTACTATATTGGATGTGTTATTTATTAAGAAATCCATTTTGAGTATGAATTAGGTTACTTGTACTTTATATGTTCTTTTTGGTTCTTTTATTTTCTCACTAGTGCATTAGAATGCTCTTTTCACATGTTCACTTGAGACCTTGGTTATGATCATACCGAGTATACTTGCATGCCCACTATATGTATATATATATTTTTTAAATAACCTAGGACGTATTTTGGGACATATATGGACATTAATTGATTGGGTTTTGGAGGATCAGTTCAGTCACTACATTAGCAAATGTCTTTTGGTATTTAATTTAGAGACTTTTATTTATATCGATTTACATTATTCATGCAATATAATATGGATTAGGGTTTACTTTTACCTTTTTTATAAAATTTTTAGTTATTTTTATCCTATCCACTAGTCATGTTTTATTTATAAATGGTAATGCCTCTAATTTGTGATATTTTTATACAGAAGGTTCTTTTTTCCAACCCAGGGCCTACTGGAGGTGGGACCTAGGGGTCATTATCTCTCTTATTTCATTGTAGTTTCTTTTTTGGGAGGGGACATGATAGAGTGGTATCAGTGTTTAATGGTTGAGATATATGATGAAGTTTATAATTAGGCATGGTGAATATTGAATGATTTTTTAGGGAAATAATACTAGTGGATCTTAGTTTATGAAGTATGCTAGGGAGACTGATTAGAACATGTGATATTATTCCCCCTCATGATCAAGTGATTGGAATATGAGATCAGTGAATAACCAAATGATGTGGACATGTTTTCATGGAAGACACCTTGGAGAGTTACATGAAAAATGATCAATTGTTTTCTTTTATTAATTTTGGTTGTTGTGGGTAAATAAAATGAAATAAATAAATATGATTATTTAAAATTTTTCTGATATCAGGATTATGATATTCTCCTCATGTTTCATGAATGAGACCTAGTCATTTTCTGTAATTATAACATGCAGTTGAGGTTTATAAGACTAGCCTAGTTGACCACTGGGGGGTTTGTACTAATAAAGGAGGATGAGGCATGGAAGTGGAATTTTCATTCCATTCAGCTATAATGTTTTGGGAAGTATGAGGGAAGTGTTTTAGACATTGAGACATAGTGAAGGTATGAGGATCTCAAGATCAATTTCATCCTCATCTAAGAACAAGATGAGTTCTGGGTTTAATTATATGTTAGTTAGTTATGGGGATATGTGCATAAGTGGTGGAAACTATTTCATATAGAATTCACTAAGGCAGATATTTTGTGTCCAAACTTCTATACAGAGTTCTGTTTAGAATTCTTATCATCGATAATGAGGGAATCCAAGAGGCCAGAGCTTCACTCCCTTATACATGAGTGTTTGAGTATGTGGTTTCTTTGTATCTCATTCATGTATATCCTACACTTTTTTATGAATGTTTTTATAGATGAAGAAAGTAGAGTGCAACATCTAGAGGTGGCTTTGTGTATAGTGATCAGGTACGCAATCACCCCATTTACACTACCTACAAATCTAGAGATGTGTAAAAATGAAGAGGTTTTCAATAAGATGTTTTTTTGATTTTATTCCCAATGGAGTTTCTATTAGGGAATCTCATGAAGTAGAGTTTCAAGAAGTGTCCCATGAGTTTTTAAGAAGTTAGGGTTCTAATCAGTGGGAGAATGACTATGGTAGATCCCTTTCGATTTATCAGAGTAGGTTTTTCCTAATAAATTTACGAAGGTTTATAGTTTTTATGTTATGTTTTTGGAAGATATGGGAACTATTGAGATCAGTGATCAACTCCCCAGGGAGTCCAGTGTCTAGTTGGTGTTCATACCCCTTTTCAGTATCATTAGTAGTAGCCTCTGAGGTAGTTTCAGTAGAAGAGTCTGATGATTCTTGTTCAGTAGTAGAGGGTTGGTTTTGTTCATATAGGGTAGCCTCATGATGTTTCTAATCCATATGGACCTAGTCTAGAGAATTATTGTGGAGGCTGATAGCATAGAGGTAGAGAAACTGGGTGTGGTTAGATACACACATTATAGGGAAGGATACTAATAGAGCTAATATTTTTTCATGGAATTATTAGATTATTGTTTACCCTTTTGGTTTATTTTTTTTATTTTGGATCATCACACTAATTTTTTCATCCCACTTTGGTCTTTAATTTGGGATTGTATGTGGATAGGATTCTAGTCCCTTGGTGTTATCCACGCTGGTTGGAGTTTGGGATTCTTTGTTTGTTGGGTATTGGGTATATAGACTGGTGATGGGGAAACATCAACCAGTGGGGAACTTATTCCAATTACATATAAAACCATATGATGTTATCCTTATCATAGGTTGTCTATATTCTATTCATGCAATCATCAAATGCTTCTAGCGTAGAGTTTAGTTTATAGATGTGGAGGGCTAGTGAGTTGAATTTATTAGTGAGAATGTTTATCAAATAAGAGATTATCAATTATATCCAATCTTATTATAGTTAATAGAGATATCAGTGGAAGCTCATGTTTTGGATGTTCCTAGGGTTGTGGAGTAGTTCCTATATGTTTTTCTAGGGAAGGTTATAACCCTTTCCCATCAATGTAATATCAAGTTTGGTATAGTGTTGTGACTGATCATGGAAGTTATTTTGATGGATTCATATCATAATGGGACTATAGAGATATGATATTTTAGTTTATAGGTGTATGATCTGATGTAGAGGGTTTCATATAGAATACTGTGTCTCCATATGACAACCCAGCTTTTATTACAAACTTAAACATGATTTATTACATAAACTATTCACTTGATACAACATGGAAGATCGAGAGGTCTAGTGTCTTTGGGGCTTAGGATCATTACATAACAACTTAAAACATTTAATACAACATCTTTATTGAAAATTTCCTTTACATGACCGGTACATTCCCTCGTACTTAGCATTGCATGGGATAACCTGAGGACAAGCATAAGAAAATGAGGTGAGCTATAAAGCCCAGTAAGGGAATAAACATGTAATACTTGAGGTGTAAAATACATGTCATACAATAGAGATATCAATAAATAACAATAGAAACATGAACATAAAGGCATGATAAAGCATGATATTCATAACATGGAAATGTGGCAACAACACTTAACATGGAATTAGCATGAGCCAAGACTCATTGCACTTGGAGGTTGAGTAAATCCTCATTGCACATGAAGCACGAGTAAACCCTCGTTTCACATGAATTAGAATGTGTCAACACTCATTGCACATGACATATCATGATACTATACTTTACCCAATGCATTGGAGCGCTATAAGGGTGCACCCTTCTTAAACATTTCATTTCATGCATCAGTGTCCCACATGGATTATAAAACATGGATTCATTAAACATAATCATTTATTCCATGATAACGGAATGTGGAATTCATACACGAATCTTTACAATCAATACGTGAATGTGCATAAAGTTGAATACCCTTGATGGAGAAATGGGCATGGTATTAACTACACAATGACATCGGCTTAGAAAATCGGTGCGATTTCGGCAGCGTAACAGCGTGACATAAGAATTCATAAAAATGGTTGATGAGAGAGAAAGGGGATAATCATCATATTTACATGTAAAGGAAAGTAAGGAGTACATATAGATACATGTCTTAACAATTTTAATGAAATTTAAATTCATGATACAAAATTATTTCTTGAATGTAAATGAGGAGAGAGAAGATCCTTTCGGAATTTCGGCATAGTAACGGGTGTACATGGGAGGCATTTAATGAGAGAAAAGGGGTCTCCCATCATTAAAACATAAATAGGGAAGTATGAGGGAGGTTAGAAACCATACCCCAACATTCATAATTGAAATTAAAAGGAAAAAACAACTTAAAGAAAATTGGACAAAAATGAGAAAGAAAGAAAAAACCCTTACTTGGAAGTGTGCTTCCAAAGGCTAGAGATAGGCTTGTGAGAGGCCTCTTGGGAGATTGGGTCACCTTAGGAGGATTTTAGAGAGAGTATGTCAGAGGTTGGATGAACTCCAAAGGTTTTGAGTAAGGAGGATGTGGGAGCATGGGTGGGTTTATATAGGAAATGTAAAGGAATTCTTTATTATTTAGGTTTGGGACCCCTTATATTATATTAATCCAAACCACAAACAATACCATGGTTTTTGCCCATGGTTTTCAGAAAAGGGAATAGGAAAAAAAATATTTTATAAGGCCAAAGTCCTAACTTCTTAAAATAATATGGTTGCATTTGAGGAGGTGAGTCACACTTCCATGGAAAACACTTTAAAAAGACATGGTGTTTAATAAGTCTTGAAGGGTCCATTAATGCTTTAAAAAAGTCAGTCAAACAAACCCATAATCACATAATTTTCGTGGTAAAATATATATTGTTCGAACATAAATATTATAGTATTTTATTACATAACTATTTGGTCATTATTATGTCAGAAAACACATTATATATTTAAACGGTATTTAATTTTTACCCAAAAATTTTACTGTCTCAGAAAATTATGAAAAATTCACCGTTGGATAATTTTGAGGTCCTGATTCTAGAAATAAAATTTAATTTATCTAAATAATTTTCTAAATATTTTAATTTTTACTTTCAAAATAAAATTGACATTTATCGAAAATTCATGGGTTTTGACAAAAATGGCTTTCAAACCATAATAAAAATTATAATTGCATTCATAAAATTATAAGATCATTTATATTTAAAAAAAATAATTTAATAATAATAATATAATATTAAAATATTATTTAGTTCAAAAATCCATTAATTTAATATAATATATTTCTTAATTAAATAATAACTAAAAAAACTATTTTTATTTTAAAAACTATTTACAATGTATCAATAACGACAAGAAAGTATATTCATTATTATATACAAAAATAATATACATGAACATAGTACAAGAGATTTGTTACATAACCCCTTCAAACAGCCGCATAAGACCTAAGGGTAAGGTGTGCAATGGTGAGAGACTCTTGGGGTGGCTCGGATAACATCGCTCGAGTGATAATCTCTATCAACTTCCACTTTTATCATAGAAGGTCTCATTCGAGATTGACATGGTGAAGCTCAGCTTGGGCTTGGTCAAGAGAAAAGCCCAAGGACGCCACCTATTTTCCGATCTCTGACAAATGGGCTTCGTATGGAGCAATTCTACTGGATGAGGCCATCACTTCCTTTGTCTGAGTAAATTGGATTTGTTAAAGCCCTATATTTATACTAATCATGTGATCACTGTTCAACGACTATATTAGCAACGATAAAAATTCTTAACATAAAACCATTGAAGTTGACATTTTATATAAACATTTTACATAAAGATACATTTTAACTATATCAAGAGGGATTTTCCATTAATGAAACTTTGGGTCATTACAATATTCCCCTCTTAAGAGATTTCACCCTCAAAATTTTCCTTTTCCCACACTAAAATAGACGTGGGTAACTCAGGTTCATCATTTCCTCTGATTCCCAAGTCGCTTCTTCAAACTTGTGGTTTCACCAGAACACCTTAATGAGGGGTATTGTCTTATTTTGTATAACTTTTTCTCTACGATCTAAGATCTTCACTGGTTTCTCCTCATAAGAAAGATCGTCTTCCAACTGTACCACCTTAGAAGAGAGTACATGTGAAGGGTCTGGTATGTACTGTTTTAAGAGGGATACATGAAAGACATCATGTACTTTGGTCATGGTAGGTGGAAGTGCTAGTCTATAGGCCACAACCCCGACACAATCAAGAATCTCGAAGGGGCCGATGTACCTTGGACTTAAATTCCCTTTCATTACAATCATCATGACCTTCTTGCACAGAGACATGCGTAGAAAAACAATGTCTCCAACTTTAAACTCACGCTCTCGTCGACGATTATCTACATAACTCTTCTATCGACTCTGGGCTGCCTTGATATGCTGCTGAATGGTTTTCACCTTCTCCACCATTTCCATGACAATTTCTAGTCCAAGAAGCTTATGTTCACCAACCTCATCCCAACATGCCGATGTTCTACACCTTTTCCCATACAGGTAATCATATGGTTCTATTTGGATGCGGGAGTGGAAACTGTTATTATTAGAGAACTCAACCAGAGGAAGATGTTGATCCCATCCTTCTTTAATGTCTATTTAGCATGATCTCAACATGTATTCAAGTGTTTGGATAGTCCGCTCGGATTGGACATCAGTTTGAGGATGATAGGCCGTACTGAAGTTCAATTCAGTATTCAGAGCATGTTGAAGACTCTTCCAAAACATAGAGGTGAATCTTTGATCTCGGTCACACACAATAGATAGTGGTACTCCATGCAACCTTACCACTTTCCTGATATATATCTGTGCCAGTTGATCCAATGATAAATCCTCCCGAATAGTAATGAAGTGCGTTGTCTTTGTAAGACAATCGACAACAACCCAGATTGCATTGTTGCCTTTGGAAGTCCTCGAAAGTCCTGTGACAAAGTCCATGGTGATGTTCTACCATTTCCATTATGGTATGGGAAATGGTTGCATCATCCACTTAGAATTTTTCCTCTCTTCCTTCACATGCTGGCACACCAGGAACATTGATGTATATACAACGATCTCATTCTTCATATTATCCCACCAAAAGTTTTCTTGGAGATCTCAATACAGCTTTGTGCTCCCTGAGTGAATAGATAAATTTGAACTATTTGCATCATCCAAAAGTTCCTTCTTCAGCTCCGGACTTGATGGAACACATAGTCTTTTCCCAAACCACACAATTCCTTCTTCATTAACATTATACTCTGAGGATTTCCCTTTTTTGAAAGCTTCTGGTTTTTCATGAATTCCAATATCATCCTTTTGAGCATCCTTTAACCTTTCCAAAAGTGACGGTTGAGCAATAATTTTGAAAGGATTTATGATGTTCCCTTCTTTATGATTCTCATGTCCATCTTCATCAAGTCTATGAAGATTGGATCCTTCTCAATTCTCATCATTGATAGAATCGCTGGGTCCTTTTTTACATAGGGCATCTGCCACCTTGTTCGCTTTACCAGGGTGGTAATGTATTGAACAGTCATAATCCTTGATGAGATCTATCCATATTCTATGATGCATATTAATCTCTTTCTATGTGAATATATATTTAAGACTCTTGGGGTCAGTATATATCTCACATTTCTCCCCATATAGATAATTACGCCATATTTTCAAGGCAAAGATCACTACTACCAACTCCAGATCATGCATTGGATTGTTTCTCTCATGGATTTTAAACTGGCCTGAGGTAGAGGATATCAATTTATCATTCTGTATCATCACACAGCCTAAGCCCTTCTTCGAAGCATTAATGAATACCACAAAAAGTTCCCCACTTGTTGGTAAAGTGACCACAAGCGCAGTGATAAGCCTCCTTTTCAACTCCATAAATCTTTTTTCGCATTCATCACTCCAAGAAAACTTTACTTCCTTTCGAGTTAGCTTGGTAAGAGGGTTGGACAATCATGATAAATTTCTCACAAATCGTCGATAATATCCAGCTAACCCCAAGAAGATATGGATATCCGTTACCAATGTTGGCGTCAGCCATCCATCAATTTCATCTGTTTTGGAGGGATCCACAGATATCCCATTTCTTGTGATGATATGGCCCAAGAATGAGACCTCCTTTAACCAGAACTCACACTTGCTATACTTTTCATAGAGCTTCTCCTTGCGCAAATTCTCTATTACAGTTCTTAAATGCTTCTCAAAATCCTCCTTGGTTTTGGAGTATATTAGAATATCATCTATAAAGGCTTCCACAAATTTGACGAGGTAATCTCTAAAGACTCTATTAATAAATTCCATGAAGATTTCTAGAGCATTAGTGAGTCCGAAAGGCATTATTATGAATTCATAGTGCCCGTATCTTGTGAGAAAGGCAGTCTTGGGGGTATCTTCCTTCTTCACCCTTACTTGATAATATCTGAACCGCAAGACTACCTAGGAGAACTATTGTGCTCCACGCAGATGATCGAACAAGTCATCAATTAGTGGGAGAGGATACTTGTTCTTTATCGTGATTTTGTTGAGCTCACGATAATTGATGAAAAGGTGCATTGACCCATCCTTCTTCTTAACGAAGAGGACTGGTGCACCCCATGGTGAAGCACTTGGGCGTATAAACCCCTTATCCAGATTCTCCTGTAGTTGTTTCTTCATCTCTTCAAGCTCTACAATAGCCATTCTATATGGAGTCTTGGATATTAGTAATGCCCCGGGTATAAGTTCAATTGGGAATTCAACATATCTTCTAGGAGGAAGACCAGGCAGTTCCTCGGGAAACACTTCCGCGAATTCCCTCACAATAGGTATTTTTTCATGGATGGTTTCTTACTTGGACTCAATCATCTGAGCCAGATACGCATGCTCATAGGGAAGTAATATCCATGTTTGAGATGATGGAGCTAAAGGAGATTCATCTTTTTCCTTACACTTGTAATGAATTGGGGGTCAATTCTCCACATGGAGTGTGATTTCCCTCTCCCAACAATTTATGTTTGATCCATATGTGGAAATCCAATCCATGCCAATAATTTCATCAAATTCTACTAGAGGGAGTATGACGAGGTTCACCGAGAAATTCAATCCATAGATTATAATCGGGGATGACTTATATACATGGGATGCAATGATTGCCCCATTTTCCATACTCACCGACATCTTCACTTCCATGATTTGTGGTGGTTCTGGGATTGTTCTACTAAACATTCGAGATATAAAAGAATGCGTAGAACCTGAATCAAAATGTACCTTCGCTATTCTTGAATGAATAACTAGCGTACCTGTCACCAATTCGTTTTTAGGGTTCACCTCGGCAGAAGTGATGGCAAAAGCTCTTCCTTGCTGCCTTGGAGGTTGTTAGTTGCCTCCTAAAACCCTTTGATTAGGGCACTGATTTGAATGATGCCCTGGTTCTTTGAATTTGTAGCAATGAACAATGCATTGAGGTTTGAAGGGAGTGTTCCTCTCCTCTGGTGCACCTGTGGGTCTTTCTTTCTGACAGTTAACAGCTAGGTGCCCTTCACTTCCACACCTGAAGCATTTCCTCGTCCCCTTAAGGTAATTTCCTAGGTGATTTGTTCCGCACTTTTGGAAAGTGGGGTGCTAGATCCTCTTAGCACCACTGGATTTATCCATCGGACCACCAGCATTGAAGTCCACCTTACGCTTCTTATTCCCATGATACCCCTGTGATTCTCCGATCTCCATTTCGACCTTGAGGGAACATCAAACAATTTCCTCACAGCTGTCGAAGTCACGGATTGCTAATCCTTTCCGTATGATAGGCTTCAACCCACCAAAGAAGCGGTCAACTTTGCATTCTGGGGTAATGACAAAGCCGGAAGCGTATCGTGAAAGCCTTGTGAAGTTTTCCTTGTACGCTCCAATAGATTCTTCATATTTTTTATTGAGGGAATGTAAGTCCCTTTCCATATTAAGAAGGAGGGTGTGCGGAAAATATTTATCGAAAAAAATCTTCCAGAAAATCTTCCATTCCAACACCTCGATCTTATCCTCATGCTTATTTTTTTTTTCAACATCCACCATTGATCATCTTCACCCTCCATACGATAAGCCGCCATGAGAACCTTCTCTTGATCAAGACATTTAAGGAAGAAGAAGAAATTTTCAATGGAGTTCATCCATTATTCAACGATCGTGGGATCTGATGATCCACTAAAAGTAGGAGGCCTTTATCTCATAAAGCTCTCGATAGCGACTTGTTCTTTCTTAGGGGGGGGGGGGGTTGAACGTTCCTCCTGATCTATGTTTCTATTCAAAACTTGAGATAGCTAAGAGAGAAGTGTGACAAGGTTCGCGATTCCCACTCCCATTGGATTGGGCATCTCATTAGTACAGTCATCACACTGATCTTCACAATGGTTATTAGCCCAAGTCCTCCTATTACCAGCCATTGGATGGAATAAAAGGAATGTTAGGCGTAACAAATAAAGGTTAATCCAAAGACAAAATTTGATGACTTATAAATAAAATTTTATTTCCTTAACTAACGAGTCTATAGGCTTCAATCTTGACTTTTCATGATCTACTTTCTTACATATATTCTTAGGGACAATTTTTTTTAATTCCCTTGATAAGGGTTCATACTAAGCTTGTGAATTTTTCAAAACATATCCCCCGGGAGTGTCGTAACCAAGACTGCAGCAAGGCCCATTGTCATGCACCAGTTCCCATTCGACTCTAGCTCAAAGTGGTGTTTTCTGGTTTTACCCCTAGGATACAAATGTGCCAGAGCCGCCTCTACCTGCTGGTATCCAGATGGGAATGTATTTACTTGAAAAACCACTTACTCCGTACTTACCAAAACATAGGGATGTTTTTATTATACATAGTTTTTTCTCTAGGGATTTAATAGGGTTTTATAATCCTAATCCCAAAAATAAATAAACCTATCCATTGATACAAACTATGACAACCCTGATTTTATTACAAACATAAACATGATTTATTACATAAAATATTCACTTGATACAACATTGAAGATTGAGAGGTATAGTGTATTTGGGGCATAGGATCATTACATAACAACTTAAAACATGGAATACATATTCTTTATTTAAAACATCCTTTACATTACCACTACATTTTCTCATACTTAGCATTGCATGAGATAACCTGGGGACAAGCATAAGAAAAGGGGTGAGCTATAAAGCCCAATAAGGGAATAAACATGGAATACATGAGGAGTAAAATACATGTTAGAAAATAGGCATATCAATAGAGCACAAGAGAACCATGAACATAAAGGCATGATAAAGAATGATAATCATAACATGGAAATGTGGCAACAACACTTAACATGGAATTAACATGAGCCAAGACTCATTACACATGGAGCATGATTAAATCCTCATTGCACATGAAGCACGAGTAAACCCTCATTGCAGTTTAATTATAATGAGTCAACACTCATTGAACATGAAGTATCATGATACTATACTTTACCCAATGCATTGTAGCGCTATAAGGGAACACCCTTCTTAAACATTTCATTCCATGCATAAGTGTTCCACATGGATCATAAAACATGAATTCATTAAACATAATCATTTATTCCACGATAAAGGAATGTGGAATTCGTACAAGAAACTAAATAATCAATAAGTAAATGTTCATAAAGTTTAATACCCTTGATGGAGAAATGGGCATGGTATTCACTACACAATGTCACTGGCTTAGAAAATCGGTGCGATTTCGGCAGTGTGACGACATGACATAAGAATTCATAAAAACAGTTGATGAGAGAGAAAGGGGTTCCCCATCATATTTACATGTAATGTAAATTAAGGAGGTCATATAGATACATGTCCCAACAATTGTAATGGAATTTAGATTCATGATACAAAATTATTTCTTGAATGTAAATGAGGAGAGAGAAGTTCCTTTCAGAATTTCAGTATAGTAACAGGTGTACATGGGAGGCATTTAATGAGAGAGAAAGGGGTCTCCTATCATTAAAAAAACAAAGAGGTCAGAATGAGGGAGGTGCGAAACCATACCCCAACATTCATAATTGAAATTAAAAGGGAAAAACAACTTAAAGAAAATTGGACAAAAATGAGAAATGAAGAAAAAACCCTTACTTGGAAGTGTGCTTCCAAAGGCTAGAGAGAGGCTTGTGAGAGGCTTATTGGGATCTTGGGGAACCATTGGAGGATTATAGAGAGAGTAGGTCAGAGGTTAGATGAACTCCATAGGTTTTTAGTGAGGAGGAAGTGGCATCAACGGTGGGTTTATATAGGAAAGGTGAGGGAATTTTTTATTATTGAGGTTTGGGACCCCTTATATTAAATTAATCCAAACCACAAACCATCCCATGGTTTTTGCCCATGGTTTTTGTAAAAGGGAAGAGGAAAAAAATATTTTATAAGGAGAAAGTCCGAAATTCTTAAAATAATAGGGTTTCTTATGTGGAGGTGAGTCGCACTCCCATGGAAAACAATTTAAAAAGACAAGGAGTTTAATAAGTCTTAAAGGGTCCATTAATGATTTGAAAAGTAAGTCAAACAAACCCAAAATCACATTATTTTAATGTTAAAACATATATTGGCCGAACATAAAGATTATAAGATTTTATTACATCACTATTGGGTCATTATGATGTCATAAAACACATTATATATTTAAACGGTATTTAATTTTTACCCAAAAACATGACTGTCTCAGAAAGTTATGAAAAAATCACCGTTGGATAATTTAGACGTCATGATTCCAGAAATAACATTTATTTTATCTAAATAATTTTATAAATAAGATAATTTTCACTTTTAAAATAAAAACTGACATTTATCGAAAATTCATGGGTTTTGACAGAAATTGCATTCAAACCTTAAAAAAAATTGTAATTGCATTAAAAAAATTATATGATCATTTATATTTTGTTAGAATTAATTTAATAATAATAATATTTTATTAAAATATTATTTAATTCAAAAATACATTAATTGAATAAAATAGATTTCTAAATTAAATAATAACTAAAAACACTATTTGTACTTTAAAAACTATTTACAATGTATCAATAATTACAAGAAAGTATATTAATTATTATATACAAAAATAATATACATGAACATAGTACTAGAGATTTGTTACATAACCCCTTAAAACAGCCGCGTAATACCTAAGGGTAAGGTGTGTGATGGTGACAGACCCTTGGGGTGGCTTGGATAACATCGCTCGAGTGGTAATCTCTATCAACTTCCACTTTTCCCGTAGACGGTCTCATTCGATCTTGACACGGTGAAGATCAGCTTGGACTTGGTCAAGAGCGAATCCCAAGGACACCACCTCTTTTCCGAGCTCCGAAAAATGGGCTTCGTATGGAGAAATTCTGCTAGATTAGGCCATCGCTTCCTTTTTCTGAGTAAATTGGATTTGTTAAAGCCCTATATTTATACTAATAATGTGATCACTGTTCAACGTCTATATTAGAAATGGTCAAAATTCATAACATAAAACCAATGATGTTGAAATTTTATATAAACATTTTATATAAAGATACATATTAACTAGATCAAGTTGGATTTTCCATTAATGAAACTTTGGGTCGTTACACTCCATGGGGCTCTCTAGTGTTATTCTCCAAGAAGGAAAATAATTGTCTATGTTTGTGTGTAAACTACAGGAGGTTGAGTTAGGTGATGGTCCTGAAACATTACCCTCTTCCAAAGATATACGATATTTTCATATATATGGGAGGATCTATTTGGATTTCAAAGATCCATCTATAGTTAGGATATCATTAGTTGAGGGTGAAGTATGAGGACATCATTAGGAATTCCTTCAACTGTAGTTGTGAAAACATTGAGTTTTTAGGAATTCCATTTTGTGTCATGAACATGCCAGTATTGTTCATGGGGATTTTGGACTCCGTGTTCCATTATTTCATAGAACAATTTGTTATCATATTCAATGATGTTATCATAATCTAATTGAGGTTATAGGAGGAGCATACCTAGCATATTAGAGTACTTTTTCTGTCCTATGACACTATAAACTCTATGAGAAGATGTTTGAGTGTGATTTTTCGACATAAGAGGGATGTTTCATTAGACATGTGGTGTCTGAGTAGGGTGTTTCATAGACTTTTCGATGAACAAGTAGTTATTTCTTGGGTATCACATGAGAAAATGATAGAGGTTCACTATTTCCTTGGTCTCACAAGCAATTACCAAAGGTTTGAGCCTAATTTCTCTCAATTTTTAGGAAAACTAATATAATTTTCCAAGAAAACAAAATTTTTGTGTTGAGTGTTTAGTTATAGGAAATGTTTTTTAACTTGATGTAGAATTTGGTTAGTTCCCTAGTTCATTAGTTACCCAAGGAGAGTGTTTTTTATGTTTTTTTTTGAGATTTATCCCTTTTGTAATAGTGATACATGTTGATATAATAGAGAGAGGTGATATATTATGATTATAGTTAGTTATACTCCCATGAGTTTAACTTTGAACCCCCTGGTCTAGAGGTGGTGGTAGTTATGTTTGCGATAAATTTGTAGTGTAATTACCTTTTTCTTTAGTGATTTATAGTTATTATAGACCAAAAGGTCCTGGAATATGTTTTCTGTCAGTAAGAACTGAATATACTCCAGTGAAGGTGGATGGAGTTTCTTAAGAATTATGATTAGATATCTATTAAAAACTAGTAAAGGAGAATGTAAACATTTCCTCATTAAGTCAGATGTCATGATGAGAATAGGTTTAGGAATCTACTAATGTTTAGAAAAGGATGAGGATCTTGAAACAATTAATATTAACATTAGAGAGACAAATTACTGATGTTGTCTTTATCAGATGATTGTTGAGTCATCCGTGATATATTAGGTGGAGGGTTCTCAGTTGGGAGACTCAGAGGTAGTGGTGATGTGTGATTGTGTTTTCTATGATGATGTTTTAGGGGGATGGTAAGAGGATAGATGAAACTAGGTATTGTTCTAGGAAAGGATTTTTATTCCATAAGTGGTGTGTGAAGGTGTACTCATTGATTTTTGCAAATCACCTTTAGTTGTTTATCCCAGAGTGAAAAAGATGCCTCCAGAATTCATCAGACATCTTTGGTGGTTGAGGATGAAACATTTGGTTGTAGAGTTTGTGGCAAGGTATCCAATTATTCATTTTATTTGATGATATTTAGAAATTTTATTAAACTCAATTCATTTTTTGAGTTCTTTTTTATATGAGGAATTTATTATTTAAATTGGAAAAAATATATCCATATAATTTATGGTAGGGGTCCGGTAATTCCCTCCAATGAATTAGTCTATGTTTGATTTCTCATGTTATAAGGATTTTAAATGTGGGGATACTGTATGTTAAAAATATGAAGACAAAATATTTTATTCTTTAAAAAACTAATCCTGCACAATTAGATTTTTTAATACATATAATATTTTTATTTTTATTTATTAACAATTTTGTTTGGGAATTTTATTTATTCAAAATATAAATCATGCATATTTTTTCACAATATGAAATAGTGGAATTTTTTTAATTCATGATTATATGTATGGATATTTTATTTTACCAAAACATGAATCATTGTAATTTTTACCTTAAAATGGTACAACTCTCATATGCTTACGTTTGTTCACATGTTATTTTTTATAATAGGTTTGAAGGTAATGTTATAATTCTAATTCATTTGAAAATTATTATTCTCTATGGATCATGTTTATTATCTACTGATTTCATACTCTTCTTATATGGTTTATGTTTTTTCATTGGATTATGCATTTCCTTCTATCTTAACATATTTAAAACTATAATTTTTTATTTGTTCTTTTAATAATATTTTCCACAATTTATACTTTCTTATTTCATGATTTTTATCATACACTTATAAACATATTGATTATTATTCCCTTATTGAGCATTAATGATCTTCCATATATAGTGATTTCTTTTCCCATGTTATAATTATTAGTACACCATATGATATTTAAGAAGTGTAACTAATGTGGTTTGGTTATTATAATTTTTTCAAAAGTTATGTAAAATATGTTTCATATGTAAAAATACCTTGAAGAGAGTAAACCGTACAAACATGGGATAATGTGATATTTTAAAATATAATAATTATATTATATAAATAATGTAAGGTAAATACATGATTACATTGTGAAATTATTTATGAAAATATGAATTAATTACACATGGGCCCAATTTTTACTCTAGGTTGATAAGACTCATTAAAGGTAATGTAAAATTCATGTAACTCATGTATATAGTATATAAAAACAAACATTAACACATTATATGTATAATTATCTACCAAATAATTCACTTTGGTATGCCCATAGGGATTCATTAATTCATTATAGGTTTGTGAAAAAGAAACATTTATAAAAAGACAATACTAATTTTTTTAATTAAAATGTTGTATTGGTAATGTTCACGCTAAAACCTTTAAGGATGGGGAAATAGTGTATTTAGGTGTTCAAAAGATAATTTATTTAGATCTGATAAATTGGTGAGAGAAGATCAGTTTGATTAAATTTATGAAAGTGAATTCAAAAAATGAAGTAGCAGATTGATTGGTTTGAAAATAGATTTTGAAAAGTGTGATAGGGTTTTATAATATCGTGGTTCAGTTTCAATTAGATTTTAAAAAATATGTTTATTAATTCATGATTGGTGTTATAGTTGAAACGAAGAAGTTCCAATAATCTTGGTATCTCTTCCTTAAAGAAAAAATTCACTATTTCCCTTAGTCTAATAGTTTAGTATTTTATTTAATTAATTTCTTTCCAATACCATATTAAAACTTTATTTCTACTAAAGTCAACATTGTTCATGCCCACTTTAGGTTTGTAAGTTGTGTAATTCTCATATTATTGTTTGGCTCAAATATCAATGATATTGAAAAAATATAATTATGTGTATTAGAAGTAAAAAAATAAATTTCACAAACTAAATATATGAATAATCAAGATAAATCAATCCAACACACCCTCCCCCTTCTTTTACAATACCCATGAACATGGTGGTTCTACCTCCTCATCCTAGTAAAGAGATAATTAGAGGTAAGGATAAAATAAATTGAATGCATAAGGGAAAAAAATAAATAACTCTAGGAGGGTGTAACCTCCCACTCCACGCTTTGTTCTCTTATGGCGATGGATCCGACTTCTCCCAACAACAACAAAAACTTATAACACTTTTTGTAGGCTCTATATGGGCTTTAATATTGAATAATATCATTAATATCTGATCCATATAAGGTCTTATGTGGGTTTATTATAATAGATTTGGTATGAATTAATGATACTCAAGATGGGGACATTAAAATCCCATCCCATGAAGTTAAATGATGTGTAATGGTGCTTTAAATCATGTAATTATGATTCCAGTTTATCTCCGTGATTTTTGAATCTTCACAAATCTCAAAAATTCTCATTCATGCATTTATAACATTTAGTTTTTTCATAATGTGTATTTGGGACCCACGAAGTGAAAATAATGTTCAATGTGAGTAATCTTTCCATGAATTGTTCTAGTGGTGAAGTTTTAATATGAATTCATTTTGTGTATTTGTGTTTCACATAATAAAACTTTTCAACTTGACATTTTTTAGGTGCTTGACATCCCCAAAAATTTGGTGTTGTACCACTTTAGTTGGAACAGGGTGCCAAGTGTCTTATTGCTCCAATGTTTTCCTATTTTCATTCCTTGTTCATAAATTCATTATTTCATACCCAAAATGATATACAAGTAAATACATTTCACAATTATAGATATTATACAATTAAATAAAAAAATTTATACATGAAAATACCATTAGATATATGCTTGAAATATACTTATCTCACATCCCTAAGTGAATGATGTGAACCAACAACACAGACTTTAGACATCACAAAAACAAATAATTATCAGACAAAAACATTGATGTTTAATAAACAAAAATGAGGTTCCATGCTATAATAATTATGAGACAAAAACATGCATGTTTAATAAACAAAAATGCAAGTAACAATTATTTTCAAAGAGGTGAAACTTCAAAATGAAAATAGTTTTCAAGAGGGATTCTTTAAAGAATTTTATCATTCAAATAAATAACACATACTACTGAATTTACCAACCAAACACACCATATGCCGATGGTGAGTACAAAATAGCCAATGAGCACTAGTCACAGGAATACCCCTAGGCACTAGTTAGTTGTGAGCCCCAGGTACCTCGTATCTCGGTGAAAGTAACCATAATAAATATCCATTCTCATGAACGAGCCACTAGTAGGGAACATACCCATAACCTAGTGGTCCCCAATAATCATCATCATCATAGTTTAGTTAGTGTTGTCATCGTCAAACTTGCTACGTGAAACAGAGGCCAACCCCCACAGAATCACTAGCATACTAGTACACGGCCGCCCACCTAGATACTCGGGATTCCCTTTAGTGCTCAATCAAGCTACACATATTATCAAATAAACATTTCACATCCACATTCCATTCCAAAACCAAAAAAACACAAACATCCCATAACCTTTCTTCACATTTCTTACACTAATCAACAAACCACTAAATATTTTGGTAAAACAATTTCATGAAGTGTATTGAGGCCTTGCACATAAAACTATTTCAAAAACACTCTTTAAATTATAAACACACATAATAACCAAACCAAATCATATTTTTCAGCCCAATAAACATTTAATAAAATCATTTAATGGACCATAAAACAATCCCAATTTCACAACTTGTTATATACAAGTAAAACACTCATTCATTTCTAGGAAATGCCAAACGGGCCTTTAAACATTTTCTCAAAACTAACCTTTGATGAAGGTATGAATTTTAATTTTATTAAGGATCTGTATAAACATCATTTAAAGCATAAAACCTCATTCATAAATCTCTTATAATACTCAGGTTACATATTCAAAACACAACCATTTTCATAAAGATGTGAAACGGTCCATTTTTGGGCAACTTGGGCCAAAATATGTTGTAAATCAAAACACACATGTTTGTAAGAACAAATCCAAATTGTAAATCACTATAAGTACCCGAAAATACCATTTATAATTCTTCCAATTCCTTTATAAATCCAATCAAATAACTTTTAAATCACACATCACACATAAGAGCCAACCGGGAAATTTACCGAACACATGTCATGCCCTTTTTAAACAAAACAATTTATTTTATGTACATGAAAAGGAATATAACACCAATTGAATGTCATATTTTAATTCAAGATACTGTAACATGTTAAAAATACCATAAACCAGATTATGAACCTCACAAAATATTTTCAAGAGATAATGGAACATTTAAAGAAACACTTGTTGAGCACTTTCATGACAAAACAACACTAACTTTCACATAACAGTGATTAAACAACGACTTTGCACACAAATCAAATTATAAAAATGATTAAAAATAATAATAAACTTTTATATCAGTATAGGATAATATTAAAATGATGAAACCTCTATGATAAAGGCTTGTGGAAGGGATATCCTACCTCAAATCTTTGGCGTAATTGAAACGCACACTCGAAATCACCCGCCGTGGGTTTATAAACCCTAAAACTATAAATACCAGACCTAATCAAACATAAAGCCCATCAAAAAACATTTTATAACAAAACAATAGGTCGATCAAGACTAGGGTACAATATAAAACCAATAAATAATGAAAGGAGGGGGAAGAGGAAGAAGAAAGGAGAAGGAATCTCACCTTTCACCCTAGAAAACTCTTCGTCTTCCATTAGATCTGCAACCCTAGAGGGAAGGTAATGGCTTGAAAATTCATGGAGATACTCCTAAGATATGGAATAACCAGGGAAATAAAATTGGTGGCCAAAAGAGTACGAATTGATTAATTTTTGAATGATACAATTTACCTTGTCAAATCTGGACGATTTGAGGTATCCTGAGAAATTGCGCCCTCTTACGCGACCCATATGAGCTCCAAAGAGGTAAAATCGATTATGAGGGATAGTATAGGGTTATTGGCTTCTAGGGGAAGGTGTAATCTCCGAAAAAGAGTAAAAAAATGAAAAAGATATAAATGAAACAAATTATTTTTTTTAAAACAGGAAATGAGCCCATGGGCTGGCCCAATACCTAAATAAGTAACCCAAATTCACCCATCTTATGAATTTATAATGGGTCCAAAAGGATAAATAAATTTTAATGTATCAGTATAGGACAAGTGGGAAGTTGATTGGGTGAAAAATTATGAAAAACAAAAGAGTTATAAAAGAAAAAAATTCAGTTTTTAAAACTGGGAATGGGCTCACGGTTGGCCCAAATCATGAAATAACCACCCTTTCTTCAAAAACTCCTAAACAAGCAATGGGGATCCCAAATTATGGTGGTTAGACATATATGAAACTTCAAAACTCAATATTCATCTCATCAAATACCCATGAAAAGGATATGGATTTCTAATGGGCCGGATCAATACAAAGACAGGAAAAAAACCCATGTGTGACATCACATGGGGTGAATCACCATGTACCCAAATCATGGTCTATCCAAGTACCCATCATGGGCTTTGTAATTCACTATATATGGTAAATAGTCTAATTCATCACATTTCCTTATCCCCTAACATTGGATGTCTAATCATGCCCCACGACAGACCCACTATTGTACAAAATGGTGTATCTCAAAAAAAAACTTCATGTAACCCATTCTATATCACCTCAACCAAAATTAATAACATTGTACATATTTTCTCTAAACTACATGACTTGAAAATTGGTCCACTAAAATGAAACCCCTTTTCTATTCATGAAGCCCCTGATTTTCCCCAAAATTTTTTCTATTGTCCACTTGTCGGTCCCCAAAAACACATATGGGAAATACAAATTTAAAAAAATGACTATGTATTGACATATTCACAAAAAAATGCCATACCATATAACATAAAATACTAAAAATTCACTCGTAAATCTAAAAGACATGCTCCCCCACACCCAATATTGCTCGACATTGGATCCACTACAAGCTCCCCTCTCTATCTCTACCATACACTCTCTAGGAAATTACTATAAAGGGTGGTGGATCATAAGAATATATATAAATACACGAGGAGGTGTAAATAAACAAGAAAAAAATATAATAATTGATTAATAAAATAAAATGAAATGAAAATGGGGCATGACCCTTTCCCTACAACCTATTGAGAGTTATTGCTTTTTAAGGACCCCCCAATCCTTGAAATAACATTAGAATTATATTTTAAATCATATTATCCATTTATATGATATCACAGAATAAGAACCCTATAATAAATTAATATTATTTAAATTGTTAATTATGTATTCTATGTAAATTGAAACCTCTAAAACATCCATGAAACATGTGTCATAGTGTAATAATCTTATTCCATGAACAACTAAGTAGTTTCAAAATTATGTAAGTTCATATTAAAAAATAAATTATCATTTTCTCTTAAAAAATTGATTATAATGATCAATTTAATTATGATTTTATCAACCTATAAGGTTTTTAATAGTTACAATAATAGAATATGGAATGATCTGGGAGTGATATAGATTTTAGGTGTAATGGTTATTGTTGAGATATTATGATGGATGAATTTTATTGTTAATAATAGAATGATAGAATTACACTAACTATTAAATTTGGACTTCAATATGGGAATGCTGATGACTTTTTAATGAATTTTGAAACTGATAAACCATGATTTGTGGATTTTATTTTGTGTATGTGAGTAAAATAACGAATATTCTAGGAAAGATGGCTAGTACAGGATAGAATAGTGTTTATTAATTGAATTTAATAAAGAGAGGTGTAAGATGATATTTATAAGTATATTTACAATTTCACGTGTTTTCACAATAGGTAATATCAATGGTGGGGAGAACCATGAACCAAAATTAAACCTTTTGAGTTAATTATTATGATGGGGAATATCATAATAATAGTAATAATTCAATTTTCAACTATTTGTTAGCTTTAGGATCGATTTGTGTGGTTCAGATTCATCTCAGCATTAGTTTTATAGTGAGTGAGTTGCATTAATTTTGGTCAATGCTTTGCATCGTTGTAATGATTTGGGTAGTATAATAACCATTAGTGTTTATAGATAAAACCTGATGATTTTTATGTAAATTTATGAAAAATGTAGGAAAATAATGATGGGAATGGGACCCCTATAGCTTCTTAGAGATAAAAATAATTGGGGTGGGGAGTATGTAAAAACCCAATTCATTACATGTTTCCAAAATAATAATGAATTTTAAATTTTTTTCCAAATAAGTGGAAAAAAGAGTTGTGGGTTATGAATAATGATTAAATGTGTTAGAAGATCTAAAAAAAATATATTCATCGATGGCTAAATAAGAGTTAAAGTACTCTGGTGAATGCATGAGTAGGATTGCCTAACCCTGTATATAATTTTTGTACAGGTTTCATTTAATATTAATGAAGTGAAGATAGGTTTTGAATATTACATAGTTGAGGGATCATGATATTATAGAGGATGAACCCCTATGTCGAGGAGTTGAGTCACCCCATGACAATTGAGCGTCATGGGATAGAGTAATTTTGAATGGGTTTAGTAAAAAGGAAATATAATTTATATGGGAATAATTCAAAAGCTAATGGATAGATTTCATGATAAGTTACATTAAATAATATGTTATAAATACGATCTATTTCCTATGTATTTTTTGTATGTTTATTACTGGTTATCTCTTTCCCGGTGGAAATAAATAAATGATTGTCACTAAAGGTAGTCACTTAAATGTTGGAATAACACTATGGAGGAGAGAGTAATTTCATAGAGATAAACATAATGTATGGTTATGTGGACCCTTATATATTACCATTTCATGATTTCATAGAAGGAATGTGGTTATTAACTAATCCATGGGGTATGGTATATAGACTAGTTATATTATAGGCATCACAATATGTAATAAAATGGTTATATATATACATGATGATTCCAAAATATGGAGGTTAGGACTTTTTATATTACTCACTCCCTTACATTTCTAGTTCTTTTGATGATGAAAATTCTCGGATGTGACTAGATAGTCCACACAATGAGGGATTATTTTATTGACTGTGTGTTTTGGTCGTGAAAGGTGCATCATGCAGTTATCTAAGAGGCCTTTCCATGATAACAATTTGGTGAATAACATGGCACAATGATTCATCGGTTCATGTAATGATATAAACCTTATCTCGTTTTAAAAAATAATGGTATACACTTCATTTTTGGTCTATGCTCATAGTATTTTAATGGAAATGTGGTCCAAGGATATATTTTTTAGTAGATCATCTCCCTCTCTGTTATGTAATCGGCAACCATCTATGGGGGTTTTTTTTATTGTTTTTAATTTTTGGATATTTAAAATATAATTATAATATTTTACTATATTTATATTTCCCATTGTTATATGTTAATTTTATTTTATTCATATATTGTTTCATTGATGATTTAACTAATGTAGAATATTTCATCATATTTGAATAAAAAATTTATCAGCTAAGATATACGGGATTCATATATTATGAACACACAATATAATTTGTTGTTTTAGTAAAGAGGAATTACAAGTAAATTTTTAGTTGATATTTTTTATTTTATTTAAATTAGATAGTTAAATGTAATTTTTTATAAATAGTTTTTTTATAGTTTTTGATTTAGTTTGATTTCTGGTAGAGGATATGAATATGAATAACGCCTATATAGTCTTTTCCAGGTATTTATAGATCTTATTGGGGCTGATAACTTCATGTTAAAAGTATTTGGTACAAAAAATACAAAACCATTTGAAATTTGATTAATGGATGTGCAAGAATAAATAAAAATGGGGGACCATGTAAAGGGATAGGCATTTAGAGATCAATATGTAAAGGTGGTATGATGGCATTAATCCTATGAGAGAGACAGTAACTACTTATTACCATATAGGGTAATTTGTAATCATTAGACACCTATAATGTCTATGGGTGAAGGTTTCAGTATAGTTATAATAGGCCTCATACCATTCTTTAAATATATAATGTTTTTTAAGTATTCTAGAGTATCATATAATATATATTTTTAGGTAGGAATGAGGTTAGTAAGAAATAAGATGATATGTGAGACAATCAAATCACCCACGTTTCATAGAGAACATCCCATTATGGGGTTATTGGAGGTTTATAGAGTGTTATGACATGGTTAAAACTTATGAGGCATAACATAGTGTGATGTTTAGTTATTACTATAGAATAAGTGCATTAGAGTTCACTTTGTGATCTGTGGGATGGGACCCAGTCATGTGTCAAGAAAATTAGTTTGATATATTAGTATTCTATTTGAATAGGGAATGAAGTGATATATCTTATTATTGTCATTTGTTAGTGGAATTTTTTTTTGATCTAAAATCAAAAACTATTTTTTGTTTTCCAAATTAGAAAAATATGAGGTAGAAACTTTGGACTAATAGGTCATCATGGTGTGATGAGTGCATACTATTTTTAGTGATCAGAGTCCTAGTATATTTTATGAAACCCAATGAATTCCCTTAAGGGATGGATAAAATTTTTGAGATATTTTTAATATTGTTTTGGAGATATCGATATAGCTTTTAAGAGATCATCCTACATGGAAATATTGATATTGAAGCATGTTTTGAAAGTAGGGTCTTTGTATAATGCGACGACAACCCAAAGACCAATACATTGATCTTGTTGGATTTGTTCCATTCACTACATGATGTTGCATATAGGTTCCTAGTTTTTTGTATCCATGATGTTTATGGATGACCTATCATATTAAGGGGAGGATGATCTAGGGTGTATTGTATGTCCTTACCTAATATGAGTTTGGTTCTATACTTGATATGTTCCATACTCAATAATGACTAGATGTGGTTGGGTAAAAGATGTGTGTCATTCCCTATATCAACATGTAGTGGTTGGGTACTTAATGTACACCCTAACATATATAAATGGTTAGTGGTTAGATACTATTATGATCACCCTACCCTAAATTAATGAGTTGTGGTTGGGTACTATGATGAGAATTCTACACTTAATTATTGGGTAATAGTTGGGAACATTTTGTATAACATTAATTGATATAGATTGGAATGTGTAAATGATTTCTATAAGGGGGAATTGTAATGGACCAAAACATACACTCAAAGATCCAAAGCAGAAAAATATAATAATTGCATTATTTTTATGTCATTGATAAACATTACCCAATTTTTCTCATCCAAAACATAAAAACATCATGAGGTAGCATTGAATCAACTACATATCCAAGGAAATTTTTGGAACACTTATATACCCATGAATTCGATGGACTATTATCTCCAATGTAACTAGAATTTTATATTTTATATTAAGTCATTAGAATATCCAAAAAACTTTATAAAATTATAATCTTTTTCTAGACATAAATAATTTAATTATAATTCTTCATAACCTGAGGAATATGAAACATAATAACTAGTGAGTTGAAATTCTTAGTAAATTCAATCATTAAAATTTTTAGTTTTTTCAGTGTCATTAAGAAGATAATAAGTGTATGAAGACAAAATTAATGTGATTGATCATATGATATGAATATTCTTACCCAATAATAACAGGATCATTAATCATTAAACATGTCATATTTATTTATCAATTGAATGAGTCATAATAATAAATAACCATGATCCACGTTATTAAAAAATTCCTCAATAGAATAACTAAAAATCATATAATGGTAATTAAAATGTATAGGTATCTTGGTACATAATATTCATGAACTATTTTAAAATTGTGTCTAAAATTAATGGATCCTAGTAAAATCAATAGGAGAAAACATCTGGTACCTCCCTTCCTCTTTCCTATAAAGCTAAAGAACATTACTAAATTCATTGTAGAGCTATCTATGTAGAACCACTGTATAACATATATCATAATCACATAGAAATATCTTTGAACACAAAAATTATAAGTTTTATTAGAATGTCAAGATGATATTTGGGATATCCCATCTTGTAAGCAATATCAAGCTCACCCATGAGCTATAATGGTGCTCAACCCTTAAAAAAGTGATTTATCGGTCCCACCCATTCATCATAAATGATTTCCATGTACCATTTAGGAATATAAAATTAAGTTACATTTAATTTTCAATCATAAAAATAATCAATGTTCTCTCATAGATCAATTCTCTAGTGGAAAAGAAATGAGTTCAATGAAAATCTCATAATTCATCGAAAGAATGAATAATTATGGTATAAGTAAAACATATCCCTAATAGAGTGTAACTAACATCACATGTATTTTATGTTGATGAAAGTATATACAATTAAAAGTTTATTAAATATATTTTTGTGGAAAATAAAATTTCCTTTTTCAAAATCAATTTTTTGAATCAAATAATTCAAAAAATATTGGGAAAATTATTTTCATTGAATATAATCATGGAATAAAAATTATGAAAATACTTAAGAAAATAATTTCTTTGAATTTGGGAAAACTAATTTCTAATGTACATGTTAAAAATTAACATTTTATTCAAAATAAATAAAATGGATTCATTGTTACACATTTAATAAAAATAAAAAACACCATTTTTTAACATTTTAAATGAGGTTCAAATAAATTGTAAACTATATTGAGGAACTACAATATTTTTTGAAAGGAATAATATTGAAATAATTATATAAAATAGGGATATTAATGATAAATATTCTTGAACTAAAAGACGAAAAAAATTGTTATCACTTACCACTATGTTTTTTAATGTTTAATTAATCTATAAATGTGGAAATATAAATTGATAATTTAAACTGTATTCCTATATAGAAAATAATAAAATAGATATATCTCATTAAAATTATATTATAATATTTCCACTAAATGAACCTAGACCTCACATAATCTTAAAAATAAAGGAAATTTTAACATAAATAATTTAACACTTTGGTAACATTTAAATAATAAAACCAATGAAATAAAAACACATTCTAAAATAATAAATATCATGAAAATTAATATATTAATTATATAATATAAAAATTGGAAGTATAGACACCTTATAAAAGAAGATAGGTGTACAAGATGTGAAACACTTATAATGATCACAATGATGAAGTGATAATTAACCAATTAATCAATTTTGTGTATCAAATCTAAATCTATATAAGGCTAGATTAAATAAAACATAATATAACAAAATTTTACTGCACCTATAACAAGAAATTAATGATGAAAATAATGATGTAATATCACAAAATAAAATGAAATTCAGTTATCAAATTCTTTAAGACTTGGTAACAAACATGTAAAATTCCGTTAGATAACATAAATCAAATTAAAACATAAAATTTCATGGTAAGTGAAGTATTCAGGATATTACATGTAATTTTTTCAGTATATATTCTATAAAAAAATAATTTAGTGCATAATATTGTAGTTGGGATCAATGATGGAAAATTGGGATGTCGTCACTTCTGTCGAGTCCAGACTTTCCATGTATGTCATTTAACATCTACATAATAGGGTTATATCAATTATTTTATTTCAAAAAAAATCTATATTTAAAATCATTACTTAATTAGTTTATTTAATTTGTTTTTAAATATATATTTACGTTTCTAATTAGTAATGTTTACACTGGTTTTTTAGGATGTCTTGTTCATTGTTTAAAAACTACTTCGATGTGTTGACCATGGTACAAGTGGTCATTGCTACATCATATCTATAATAATAGTCAGGTAATATTTATAATATTTATACAACAATTATAAATTAAAAAGAATTTTGTTATATTTTTTTGAAATATACTATATTAAAATCATAGAGATGGTAGGTCGTATGTATGCTTGAGTGACGTTTCCATTTTTCAAAGATCATTATGGAATAAAGTTATATTATAAATTATCATTATAAAATTTTCATATTATCATTAATACTATATTTTTTATTTAAATATAATTATATATATATATAATAAAATTTATTTGGGGATAAAAAAAGAATTAAATCACATAGTTGAGAAGCTATTGAACACATTCAAATAAATAGAATTATCATTTTCCTATGTGAGGAAGTTAAGAAATAAAATGATATATTATATTTATAGAATAAATTTTTTCTCATTAATATAATATTAATTTTAAATAAATCACATATATTTTCCATCTTTATCATTATTAACATTCTTGTAAACCATTGGTGAAAAATAAATCACATCGCTTTGACAGGCGTTAGTCCACTATACATATGAGGGATGTTATCGTATCCCCCATGGAATGTAAATTAATAAGTTAAATGACATATGAAAATTTTAAAGTATAATTATGATATAATTTAGATATATAAAATTAAAATTTATCATTATAGCAATCTATCATATGAGATGAAGATAAATTAATTACTTCGTTTGAATAGGTGGTTGTATGTTGTACACATGAATGATGGGTTTGTTTTCCATTTCTTGGAAGAGGGTATCCATGTAGTTTATAAAAATAACCTTATTATATCTAAATATATGGGATATAATGGTGTTATTATATCATAATAATTTATAAATATTTAATTTTGTTGGTAGAAGAAACAAAATAAAAATTATTGGTGAGGTATAATACATCTTATTCTAACAACTTCAGTAGGCTAGAAACACAATCCATCCTATGATGGATTTTTTTTACCAATATTGAATTTTTATGACATAGTTAAAGAATTAATATTAATATTTTTTTTAAAATGTCCATGACATATGGATTTGATTATGAGAAAATTAGAGGATTGTGGGTGTCCTTCCATATGTTGGGGAGAGGAATGAATTTGATTTTTTTAAAAGAATAATGTGAACCAACATTTTTAAAACTTCTAAAAGGTTCAAAAACTAGAAAATTAAATATACATATATGATATAACATCGATATATGTCCATAAAAAATATTTTATTCAATTGTTTTGTATATTTTAACCATTACAATTAGAGTTTAACTCTTGGTAAACCTGTTTTTACCTTAACTAAAGGATTTTTTTTATCATTTTCAATGTTCATTACAAAAAAATAAAAGTTGAATTAATTATATAATTTAAATTATTCAGATTACAAATATATATTCAGTTTTACAAAATTAAATTTATAAAATTATAAAAATTTATTTTAAAATTAAACCTATAGACATGGTGAAAACATGGGTTTTAAAGATGTTTGTGTTTCATAAAAAATATAAAATTCTATTATATCAATAACTAGTAATAATAATTATATTAATTTAAATTCTTATTTTAGACCTAAAAGTTTTATATATTTCACTTAAATAATTCAAAAATAGTGATTATTGGAATTTACTAAAAATTATAAATATTATCCACTTTAAAAGGGTTTTTGTAAAAATGTATTTTTAAACAAAAAATTATACTTATACTAAAGTATATTATAAAGATCATTCAAATGTAATTATTTATATTATATATATTTCAATAATTATTATGTTATTTAATATTAAATTTAAATCATAATGACAATTTTAAATTTGTTATTTTTTGATATGAAATGATAGTTTTACAAAAAAATGTTATTTTTCACTATTTAATGAAAAATCAATATTTTATGGAAAATAAAAAACGTTTACCCAAAGTAAATATTAAAATGATGATTTAATATATGATTTTATTTTATCAAATACATTTTCTGAATGTTATAATAAATAATTACAATATTACCCCCTAAAATAAATTAAATCATTTGTGAAGAAATCATATTTTTTATGAATAAAATCGCTATACTAAAAATTAAGTAGTTATATTTGAATAATCAATATAAAAATATATATTAGGAAAAAAAATCTATATATATTTCATATATTAGTTAATATTATTACTAACCACAAATATTACTTCATGGTTATAATAGTCATATATTTCATGGGCTCTTTAAAAGTGGTGTTACGTATCAAATATGATATCTGACATAATGTTCTTATTTAAAAATAAAAAGGTATTACATTCCACCCACATTTAATAAATTCCATACTCGAAATTTTATATTTATATCAATGAAAAAGGTTTCTACATTTCAAAATTACTTTTCTTTAATCCCACATCATAAAAATGGTTAATTAAACTTCTACTTGATAAGAGAGTGAGGAAAGTACAAAGGTCATCTGGAATTACATATAACTAGGATTCTTTGTATGAGAAAGTTTGTGGGAAGTGAAGATATTAACATTAAAAAAATAATATTCCCCTATAAATTAAGGAGAGTGATAGATTTCATTGATCACAATAATGAGAACGATAATTTAAAATTTAACAACCACAAAACCATAAACCAAAGTTGATTAAAAAATGTAACACCCCAATAACTCTTATATAAATTTGGAAACATAGTAAAACACATTAAATAAATCATAAACAAAAAATAAATCCATGTTTATTAATGGAATACATTAATAATGATACAATAAACATCCCCTTAGACTTAGAATATGGTAATATTAAACTTATAACAATATTTAAAAACAAATAAATAAAACTAATAATAAACATGATGAGGATGATATTGTAGCCCAGTATTTTGGAATCCTCCTGAAGTAGAAATATAATGAAGAGAATAAGAGTAAAACCATTGAAGGATGTAAAAATTGGCCACATCTTTGTAGATAAAGAATCTATAAATTTGATGAGTCATCATATGTATTTATACATAAAATGACCTTTTTTTTAAAGTCGTTGAAGTAATTTTTTTGAATTAAAATAATATTAAATGAAACCAAAAAATAACCATTACACACTTATATATATATATATATATATATATATATACTAGTTAGTGATTAGTTAACATTAAAAAGAGTTTATTTAAGTATATCCACACGAAATCATGATTTAAAAAAGTATTTAGTTTAAATATTAATATATATATTGATCCTATTAAATAATGTTTTTCAAAGTTATAAATAAAATGAAATAGAATTTCATTCCCATAAGATATATTTTTTAAAATATTAAAATTTATTATTTTAATTAAATCCTTATTAACTTTTTATACTAAATGTTTCTCTATTTTTGAAGAAATAAAAATATATACAAAAGTTTATATAAAAAGTATTTTTTTAATAATATTTATTTTGATTTGTGTGTTATATTAATTATAAATTACTTAAGAAGAAGGTAAATAAATAACATTTATTTTTAACAACATGTTATTTAATATTTTTTTAATAATAGTTATCATTGGAAGTATAAATTATTTTGAAATAATAAGAAATAATAATGCATTTTTTTGGAAAATTATTATTTTGATTATTATATTTATACATGTATTAAATAATTAATTAGTAAAAATAATGAAAATAATTTAATAATAAATGAAATTTGAAATTGAAAATCGGGTTTTAGGTTTCAGGTGAAGCCAAACGAAACCCTCCCCCATTTTTATCTTCAACATCTCAAAGGCATAGGTCAACCTCCCACTCCCAGTTGTGACCCGATCTTATGACACGTCAATCATGCCAGTATATATGTCTTGTATTCAATTGGAGTGACTCCACTTTGACGATCTTGTGTCTTGGGATTTTCTTGTCTAGAGAAAGGTTACACCCCCACTGTCATTCAGTCAGCCAGAAACATGTACCGACAACACATGACAACTCCAAATGTCATGTAGCTCAAGGAAACAACCTCCCTAGAATCAATCATTGAGATGGTGAGTTGGAATTATGAAATCCAACGAAGTGTTTGAGTTTTTAAATTGCCTTTTGCTCCTACTTATTCTGTTTGTTTCTAATTAGGGTTATATTATAAGGATATGTAGGATTTCATGTCCCAGAGGGAATCTTGTAGTTCACACTGATCGGGTTTTGATTACTATTTAGGTGTTCAATATTTGGGTATTTGAGGACCTACGAGGATGAAACATGGGGACACACTGTCTTCATCTAGTTACTTATGTTTTAGACCATGTTGAGTTGAGAGAGGGAGAATGGAGGAGACCCATGAACCGTATTAACCTGTATGCCTCTATTATTTTTCGTTCCAGCATCTGGGAGGAACCCAACAGTGCATTGCCATGTTTGTACTTTAATTGAATTATGTTTTTTCTAGAATATTCTCAAATGGTTTCTGGTTTCAATCATCTTTTTCCTAATTTTGTTTTTCTAACATACTGTTCAAATCAATTTTGTGTTTATGATAGTAATATGATGATACAAGTTTATAAAATTGTTTTTTTACTTTCAAATTGTCTCAAATTTATTAGTATAAATTTAACCACCATGTTTCGAAATGCATTTTACTCTTTCAGGATATATAGAAATCACCTAAATTGTAAAAATAATTTTATTTTCATAATAATTTTCTTCTCTTTTCATCTTATCAGCTGCATATATCCCTCCATGATTTTCAATCTATTTCTCAGTTATGGAGCCTGCATGGTATAGGATGTTATTTTTTTAAATATGTTAAGGTATTATATGAAATAAAAGTATTTTATTCTACTTGGTCTTAGTATCTTTTAAGAAATTATCACCTAGTTAATGAAATAAATTTTTTATGATAGTGATAAGACTATTTTTTTCATTCATTGGTTGTGATCTTTTCCAACGAAGATGGTATATTTATAGGAAAAAAAGTATTATTTTTTTGAAAAATATTCCCAAAAAATTGATGAAATTTATGTATTTCTAGTTATTTTATGCCAAATGTTTTCTAGATTACTTCTAATGGTTACTTCATGGATATTTAATCTTTTTTTTAATATTTCAGAAAGAGGAATTTTCATACAACCATATTTAAAATATTTAAACCATATATAAATGTGAAATAATTTTATGAAAATTTATTTAAATCTATCAACAGTGTATTTCTAATAGTGTTTTGATTGTTTTTCAAGATGGAAATGTGATACTTTTATGTTTTGCCTTAATGTTTCGTCTTATGTATTAAATTTAAGAAAAATTGGTTCATGATATTTTTTTCTTAAAAAATATTTTTTTATAATTAAAGAGCTTTAGTAGGACTCTTTTAAATACATGAGAAATTACTAGATTTTCCAAAGTATTATTTTGACATTATGGTTTTAAATGTGGGTATATATATATGTTCATGTATATATGTTCATATATATATATATATATATGTATATACAATGAGTGAAAGTGAGGTTATCAAACCCTCAAATTTATGACTCATTTTCAAATCAAGTAGATATATAAATATGTTTGTATGTATATACATATATATAAATTCATATAAATATAAATAAATAAATAAATATATATATATATATTTCAATGTGGAAATGATTTATTTAAGGATTGTGTATATATATACATTAATTTTGATGTAAATATACGAATGTGATGTATACATCATCATTTTAAGTGTGAAATCGTGTTTTCTCTGTGTAAATAAATGTATACCCATGATGTAAACCTGTTACATACATACGAATGGAAGTATGATCATGGTTTTTTAACAAGTAACCACTTTTATCATGACATGTCTTATCAAGAATGTTCTTTACATGAAATGGTTTTCAAAACTAATGGTTTAAAAGATATACCATGATATATCATGTTAAATGGGGGTTTACCCATGCTAATTCACATGAAATTATGTTTCAATCATATTAATTAAGATGCAATATAGGTTCACTCATTCTAATTCATGTGCAGTGAGGGTTTACTCATGCTAATTTAGGTGAAATGGGGGTCTACTCATGATAAACCATGTGCAATGAGGGTTTACACATGATAAATCATATACAATGAGGGTTTACTGAAGCTAATTTATATGAAGTGAGCCTCAAATAATGATCATGTCATGTTCCATGTCTTGGGAGTGAACCGATAATCGATGTCATGATTCATGTTGCCTTTGTGAATTAATTATGAATTCTTATAAGTCTTTTTGTGAAATTACTCTTACTTTAAGAAAGATCAAATGAGATTTTCTAGATTTTTTATATCTAAATTGAATTTATTTTTCTCTAAAATGTTTATTTTTAAAAGGTTTACATGGTTCTCGATTGTTTCATTAAAAAACATTATAATATGTTTTACCTTTTATTTAAAAAACTATATCATGTTTCATTTTTCTATTGAAACCCCTTTCTAAGATTTTATCACTCACCCTATGTTTTCATAATTTCTTTTCACAGGGATTATAGGTGCATAAATGTGAGATTGTGGTGGAGGTCTCACTAAGTTGTTTTTCCTTTGTAATGATTAGTTTTTATTTTTTGTTCTTATATAAGTTATATTATGTGGATTCTTTAAATGTATCAGACTCTCTAAAATTTTGTACCTTTGCCATCTCGGGTTGTGTAAATAAATAAATGAAATATTTTTTATAAAAAAATGGACCATGTTTTCTTGGTTGTTACACTTGGTATCCGAGCTGAGAAATTGATATATTTAGAAATCAGGATATGGAGAAACCCTTTTATCCTTTAAATACCATTCATAGAGTTTCATAGGTCCTTTTTTATTAAGGAGTAATAAATCGTTAGACTTTGAGCTGTCTAGTGTTGTGTCTAAGAGTAACTTTAAATTTTATATGTTTTCTTAGTAGGATGAAAGATAGTTTCAAGATTTAAGGGGAGGAACCTCAAAAAAAAATCTTGTTCCTTCCTGAGAAAATACTTGTAATAATATTTGTGATGTCAAGCTCAAACAACATCAAAACCTTTTCCAATGTCCAACTTTATTTCTAGATGCTCCATGACATATCAAAAACCTCCTCTATAACGTGGAATTATCAGGGATCATGGATCACCAGTGATTAAATCAGAAGATCCCAAATCCCTCAAATTTCTCGAAAAGGGAGTTATTATCAGGGTATTTTCAAATATTTCTCCATGTACAGAGAGTATGATGCACTATATGATTTTAGAATAGCTTCCAAAGAAGGAGAACTCCGTGTAGCCTATATATATAGTCCTGGATTCCATTCTATTTGGAAACAAAGGAAATATATTAGAAGAACCATATTTTGAAAACCTGAAAGCTAACTCTGTAGGACTATTTTACAAAAACCTGGTACATGGTGATATTTTAAAACTGTATGATAGAGACAATTATTTTAAAAAAGTGCATCATATTTTCCATCAGTACAATCTGAGTGGCATGGAATACTTCTGGACTAAGGAAGTGGAAGACTTTGAACATTTATTGAGTTATTATTGCACTAAGCAGACTATCACTCTTCGTGATCGATTTGATAATGAGTTATGGGGAATGCTAAATAATGCAAGGTAAACAACCCTAATGTAGTGTTAAAATTTTGATGTTCTTTTAATATAAAACAAATATATGCATATTTGAAAAGTATAATTATAAATTCTATACAATAATGGAGTATATGTTTAAATATAAATGGTAAATCATAAAAAGATATACATTGAAGTAATTTACAAATGAAAATATAGTTATACAATAAAATTTTCCATCTAATATACACACTTGTTGGGATAGTAGATATGCACATTCATCATAAGTTGTAAGTCGTTTTGTCGGGGATGGATTCAGTTAGAGAACCATAT
Source organism: Viscum album (assembly GCA_963277665.1). Taxonomy (NCBI): domain Eukaryota; kingdom Viridiplantae; phylum Streptophyta; class Magnoliopsida; order Santalales; family Viscaceae; genus Viscum; species Viscum album. Next base: position 1,573,844,610 of record OY728161.1, on the reverse strand, counting down.
AGAATTAAAAACATTAATTAGGTATCGTGTTTAAAAATAAGTATTTTTGATATATATTTTATTTCAATAGTATGTATGTTTTGATTGAACAAAAAAATATTATATAATTAATAAAATTAACTAGGAACCATGTATAAGAGTTTAAAAAATATTCCATGTTATAATAATATAAATTAAATACTTCCAAATATGTTAATGCTATACATTATATGTTACAATTTATAGTTCATAATATGTTATAATAGTTGAATAATCTATGCTACTTATGGAAACAATTGGTTGAACACTTATAGGTTCATCCAAAACACAAGTATCATCCATGAATTCATAAAAAAATATATCTTGTTATAACATCAAGAATAATGCCAAATTATCGGTTTAAATGGTAATTTACATAAAACACACCACTAGATTTTCATGTAAAAACTACATCTCATTTGTATGAAGATTATATTTCATATTTATAAATATAAATCTAAAACTATTTATATACATTAATTTTCATGTCATGGGATCAAACCACCTTAATTTCATCATTTTGACCCAATCATGTTTGTAGTAATCTAATAAAAGTATTCTTTCAACCACCCTATAATACAACATATTATTGTATTGAGGTTGTTGGTATGGTGCACTAGAATAACAATATTATGTTGTCATTATCATGATACTATCATGCTATTTTGATGTGTTTTATAAAAAACTATTTATAACTAATTTAAATTAATTGGAATCCATTTATTTACAATCATAGTCCATATTGTGTGGACTAAATAAAATGCCATTATTTTAGCAGATACATCATCCATTAGTAAACCTTTAATTTTACATATATAAACATCAAATATTAAATTATTACCTCTGAATTGTTCATATAAAAAAAGAATAACTATTTTAACATTGACTTTAATCAAATTGGAAATTCATTATTTTGTAATTACTCTATCATCATAATAAATAATGAATGATGAGTTCATTTTATAATTTTCATATGTTCTCTAAAAATATGAACATTTTAATATTAACAAATTTATAAAAAAATTACACAATATAAATATATATATATATATATTAGTTTACCTACTCGGCGTAATCATAAACCCCACTATGGTTGAATAATAATGTATGATGAGCCATTTCCCACTCATCCCTATTCAAAGAACACTACATGTATGGTAAGATATCCCCTCTATTTAGGGTGGTGATAGATATTTAGGACTATGAGAAAAAGTACACAATGATGAAAGGCGGTGAAATATAATAATTAGAAGCACATATACATGTAATGTGAATATATGAGATGCCACGAGGAGATTAAAAAATATGGTAATGTGAGTAAATGTAATAAAAAAAAGAGAATTCGGGCATCCGCGACATTGAACAACCGAATGATAGGTGTGTGAGGCTTAGTTAAGAGTTGAGAGATTATCAGATCGAATGAAATGACTAAAATGAGGATGTATAAAGAAATTAAATGATGGTGGATGTAACTAGATTGAAGGAACTAGGTTAGGGATTCCACGCAAGAGAGGACTAGGTTTGCATTATCACAATTGAAAAACCTGGAAATGAATCAGAATGGGAATTAAAAAAATTCTAAATGATTTTTCATATTGGTTATATAATAAATAATGTTATAATAAATTTTTTATCTATTTATCATGTCATTTATATAAAAACTGGCATGATAAATTGATTTACCACATTGGTTATTTTATAAAAGATATTATAACATGATTTATTATGTTGGTTATTCTATAACCGGCGTGAAAAGGACGATGTGATAAATACTTTTTATACTACTGTAGTTTCATAATAGTGGTGTCTGTATTCATTATTTTTAAATTTTTTAATATTAATAGGTAATTAAATATAATATTATTGATTATTTATAATTATTTATATTGTTTAAAATTACTTTCATGAGTGTTTTAATCTATATACATGAATATGAAATTGATAAAAAATATGTTTCAGTAATTCTTGACCATCGAAGGGTGTTTTATTAATTAATTATTCTAAAAATTGATATAACATATCCAAAACTTATAATATATTTATTTTCACATTTATATTATAATATAGCAGTAATTATGTTCCCATATCTATTCATGATATAAATTCATAATATTGTTAAAGTTGGTTTTCAAATCAACTCAAACCATGATTAATATATTATTATTAGAAGATTTAGTTTAAAGATCACTACACCATTGTTATAATGATGCAATTTAGTGTTTTTAGTGCGATATATCAGAATTATAAAAATAATTAATGGATATTAAAATATTACATAATTTTAATAAAACAATACCCTCTTAGTATACATGTTCTAAATGATTGAATTAACGATTATATTTTATTGATCATATCATTTTTTGGTTCCCAAATTTTTTAAAAAACCTTAATTATATCTTAAAAATCATATTTATAATTTTATAACATCCTTATATCCATACTTTTTCAATGGTGAAGGAGAAAGACATGTTTCATTGTGGAGGCATTTGTCCACACTACATAATAATGGAAGTTTCATTTTAATTAAGGGGAAAGGTAGTTATTTTTTTACACAATATATACATATTCAATATAATATATATACTTAATTCATAATATAATATCTGGAAAAATAAATTTTAAATTTAATGCTAAAATTAAAATATGTTAGCAAAAATGTTGAACATTTTTTGACCACATTGGGTTTATCTTGGAAGATTCTTTTGAAAGGAAGGTAGTAGGCTAATTAATTGTGACCAGAATATTATTAGAGTAAAATAAGATTCTATAGGAATTAAATAGGCAATAATTTATGTATGAAACATAATTTATACTATGGTATTTAAGGGGTGGTGATAGACCCCATTTATAAGTGTTGATAACGAAATTTTGGTAAATATTTCAAATTAATATAAATAGAGAACATTTTAAACATGCATAGTGGCTCTAAAAATGGAAAATAATTGAGTATATGGTGAGATAAGATTAATAGTATCTCAAAAAATAATTCTAGAGGTGTTTTCATTATGTTTCAATCCCTTTTCCTCTATAAATATTACTGTTATCATTTTTACTTTTACCGCAACAACTAGTTTTTACATAATGCAACTTAGTATTTATGGATAAAAATATAGTGAAGATTATTAGGTAATTGGGAAATAATGATTCTAATTTGAAATAAATTTAATTGAATTGAATTTATCTAATTTTTAAAAATTAATTTTAATATAATAATTGTATAATATATTAAAATAAATTTTTCGAAAAATATTACCTAAGGGCTGAAATATCAATAATAGGTTTTTAAATAATAATAAATATTATTAAATGTATAACATTAATTATAAAATAAATATTTTTTCAAGAAAAAGTTGAATAAATTTCTAAGTCATACTTATATACTAATAATGGAATAACATTCATAGTATTTGTAAAAATGGTATATTGCACCATTCACATAAAAATCATTTTTTAGAAAGACCAATAAATTCTTATTAAGATAAATGTCTTTACCAAGAATTCAAAAATAAAGTATATTTTTTTTAAATAAAATTATAATATTTATAAATTAAAATTATAAATATAATCATGAATAAAGGCTCTTTAGAGTTCTCATTTCATGGTAGTTCCAGATTTTGTGATTACCTTCTGTAGTAGGGTCTTAGGTATTACATTACCGCCTAATTAGTTTCATCCTCAAAATTGGGGAATATATCCAATTTTGAAAAAATGTGGATATTACTTACTCATATATTCTTTATGCTCCCAGGTTTTCTCTTTTAGTGTGTGATTTCTATAAAGGAATTTCACCAATTAAGTTGTCCAACTCTACAATAATTACTCTTTAGTGTTATGAATATAGAAATTATCATTATTATACGATAATTTTGGCACCCACTCTATCCCATAAGTTGTTAACACATTTTTTGGATAAAGCATGTATTTCCATAGTAATGAAACATGGAATACATCATTTACTTTAAAATGGTTTGCTGTAATATCTAATTAGTAATCTATAACTCCAATTATTTATAATATTTTAAAATTCCCAATGTAGCTAGGGATTAAATTACACTTTTTACCAAATATTACAACTCCCTTACACATAAAACCCTTTATGAATACATGATCCCCCAATTGAAATTCATATTCCTTCCTTTTATTATCAACATAAATCATTTATATGCTTTAATATGATTCTAAATATTTCATACTTTAAAATTAATCTCCTTTACAAGATTAAAGCCAACTAGATTTATTTCTCTAACATATTCACAATATGTTGGTGTACGATACTCATTCCCACACAATTCTTCATATGGTACCATCTAGATACTTGAAATTTAATCTATTTTTGTATAAAAATTCCACCAATGGTATATACTAATCACATATACCATACGATTCAAGAGAACATGATCCAAACATTAATTATAATGTATAGATAGTAATTTTTTACTTACCATCAGTTTGGGGATGATAGGTTGTTCTTAAATGTATGAAAGAGTGTTTAGAACCCTTTAAAGACTCTTCTATAATTTTAATGTGAACAGAGGGTCACAATGAGATACAATTGATATAGGTGACCCATTAAGCTTTACATTTAATTTTTATAGATCCAAGAATGTTTTCAATGGTTAGACTCTCTTATTTCTAATAAATTTGGAAACATAGTAAGATTATCAATAGTGAACCATATAACATCATTCTCCCTCGTATTGTATTAGAGTCCTATGAAAAATTCAATTGTAATATTTTACCACTCATATATAGGTATATGAAGAGGTTTCATGACTCTTTTAGGATGTTATCATTCAAATTATACCTAGTAGAATACTAAGAATCTAAACACATGGTCTATAATTTTCTACTTCATACCATCCCACAAGAAGTGTTCTCTTAAATCCCTATACATATTTATACTACCCAGTTGCATATAGAAATTTGAGAAATTTGATTCATCTAGTAGTTTCTTATTCAATTCTAGTATTTATAGAACACACAACCTCTTTACAAACATCTAAACTCCATCTATATAGATGAATTATATCAATTTCCCATCATTACTACTTTAATATTTCTTTTCAATTCCTCATCATCCTGGTGGTACCTCAATATATCTTCTTGTAGGATATTTTAATAATTTCATGGAAATGGAAAGATGTATTCCACTATCAAAATATCACCATGTCAATATTTACTAGATTTGTTTTGTATAAGATACTTGTTAATCCTCATCATGGTTAAAACTCAAGGGTCCATCCTACTCAAATCACAAACCACCATTTTTTCATTCCTAGGGCAGTATTGTATCAAGAAATTATATTACTTCATTAGTTCCAACAATCTTCTTTGCCTCATGTTGATATCCTTTTAATATAAGATATACTTGAAACACTTATGGTCATTATATATATCACAACATTAAATAGAGAGATAAAGTCTCAATATTTTAAAATAATATTTTATAGATTTTAGATCATGGTCATGAGTCTAACAGTTCTATTCATGTATTTTTAATTACCTTGATCCATAATAAATCACCCTATCATTCTGCATAATGACACAACCACGTCCTTTATTCCAAGCATCACTATAAATTACACTCCTTTCCTTCAATGATGATAAAGTTAATACTGGTTCTTTAATAATTATCTTATTTTACACTCCAATAAATTCTTCATATTCACCATACCATGTGAATTTAACCCCGTTATACATCAACTTGGTTAATCGGTTTAACAATCAGGAATTTTTTTGAACAAACCGATGATTGCAACCTGCTATTCCAAGGAAACTCTATATCCTAGTAATATTATTCGATTTATAACATTATTTTAACACATTTTTTTCCTTGTATCAATAAATATTCCATACTTATAGATAATATGTACAAGAAAATAAACTTCATTTTGCCAAAATTAACACTTACGATATGTCTTATATAATTATTGTTTTGAGGGTCTCTATAATTATTTATAGATGACTCTCATGCTCTTCATGGATCATAGATTATATTAATATTTCATCAATATATAACACAAAATTTATCAAGATAATCATTGAATACTATATTCATCTGATTCATAAAGGTATAAGGTGCACAAGTCAATCCAAAAGGCATTACTGTAGAGTAATAATGTTCATACCCTTTTTGAAATTCCATCTTTCTTATATCATCCTAATTATCCATTACATGATGATAACCATAGAAATTATAAATATATGAAAATTATTGGGATCCTTGAATTTGATTAAATAACTCATCAATGAATGGTATAAGATAATCATTCTTTATAATAATGGAATTGATCTCCCTATAATCGATGCAAGATATCAGATTCCAATCATTATTTTTCATGAATAGAATAGGGTCTCTCCATGGTGAATCATTAAGGAATATAAAAACCCTATCAAAATAATCCTAATTATTTTTCTTATACCCTACCAACTCCTTCAGATACCTTATATAGTGAGTTTTAGATGCAGATCTTTCATCAGGACTGAGTTCAATAGAGAACTCAACTTCACACTATGGTGGATGACTAGGAAATTATTCTCTAAAAATATCAATGATTTTTATACCATGATCAAATTATCTATTCTTAGGATATATTCATTTTATATAAATCTGAATTTATCTTCTTTTAACATAAAATTCCATTAAAGAGATATATTGGCGGAGGATATGGACATGATTTAAATAATTATGTCTCCCATCTAAAGACAAGATAGTCCACTTTATCTCTGAAAATTTAAACATTATTCTCCTGGAAATATATATTTACCTTATAATTTAAAAGTAAATTCATACCAAAGATATTATCAAACTCAACCATAGGTATAAAAAACAATATTGTAAATATGGTACACTCATGCATCATAATTAGATATTTCTGACATATATTTTTTGTCGTAATATTCCTACTCATTATCTTAATTGATAACTCCATTAATAGGTTGATAGGAAAGCATTTGATGCTTTCAGAAAATATATAAGTTATAAAAGAGTGAGAATATCCAAAATTAGAGAAAACATTAACTAAATTTGAGGATATAATCAATGTACATGCCTCCTTTTCATTAGGAACTTCAACATCATCTCTAGTAATCACATAAGCTTTCCGTTTATCCCTTGGACTTTTATGAGGTAAATTAACTTGGTTTTTTGGATATTAGTTCACATGATTTCCATTTTACTTATAGATAAAGTATTAAACATCATAAAATTCTAACTTACCTTTATATTCAGGATATTTATGCCCCATTTCTCCACCCTCATAACAAACTTTGGTTCCCTTTTTCTGAGCCTTGGGGTGTATCTTTTCATAGTTGTCACATGTAGGAAATACCACACTTATTTTTCCCACTTTGTTTTCAAAATTATTTCCATCATACTCATCCATCATTTTCTTCTCATTATTTCCCTTGAATTATTACATCCTAGAGAACTCTTCTTTTTCTTAATGGTGCTTGAGGCTCTATCCTCATAGAGAGAAAATTCTAAGAGACCAACATACTTTGAAGGATTGTCTTCAAACCATATAGTAAGTGATCATTATTGGTTTATGGTCTACAAATATAATCTATAAAATATATAGATTATATTATATTGTTGTCCTCATACTCAATAATATTTTATTTTTCCTCTTATCTATGATTGATGAACTGAGTTTCTATTTCTACACTTTTCTAATAGGAAAAGTATTTTCATAGAATAACTACTTAAATGTTCCCCTTTCCATGAACATTATATAATATTATTATTTAGGGTTTTGAATCAGTGAACACTATTGTTGAACTTATCCCTTCAGATGATAGACCACAATAATGACTTTTCCAATTCACTAATTCCCAAAGTGAGAAATATCTTTTATATGGACTTGGTCCATTATTTAGTTACCATTATATTAGTAGTTACACTAAATAAATGTTCTTTTTGTCATATGAACTTATCCAAAATTATTCCACAAGGTTGTGGACCAGGCAGTCACTCTATGTGTGTAATATTATTTGTCAAAACCTGGTTACACTACCCAAATATGGTTATCATCTAATTAGACTGAATTAATGTATCAAATATTTTTTCAAGGATAAAATCCCTAGATTAAATATCGTATTTATATTGTACCCATTCCTCTTATTAGTTTCCATATTCCTATAATTTCATACATATATTTTTCTCATGATATTAGATTATAAAATAAAATCCTATTTTGTTTTTTAGAACCTTACATAGAAATCATGAGGTTTTTTCATAGTACTTGTGTAATCAAATTAGGTTCCTCTAAATCTAGTCCCCAAGGTTTCTAATTAACATTTTTTTATTACAAATATAAAATCATATACAATATAAACCAAAATATGGTAGTTATATTACATTATTGGTACAAAATACAAGAGTTCCTAATGGATCTGACTACTTAGTAGTCTTGGAAGACTAGATACATACATACATTGCATTTGAAATATTAATATACGACATGAAAGTGTTGAAATAACATTATTATCCCTTCCATCATACCCTATAAATTTAAACATAATTCCCATCATGTTTTCCTAGAGAAATAAAAAAATGAGTGTGAACCAAGATGCTCAAACAAGAATTACATAGAGTTAAATATATCATTATATAAACCTGACATAAGGGATATAAAAGACAAAATAAAAAACATGAATCCCTAATCAAATGAAAATATGGGTACTCAATATCGATGAAAATAAAAGAAAACATGGATAATAATAATCATTGATGTGATACTAATGGAATGTATAATAATGAATAAAAAACAAGCTTTCAATTCCATGGTTCTAGACACAATACTAATATGAGTAGAGGTATGTATCAAAACCCAAGTTGTTTTGTATCATGAGACCTCTATATTCTTAAAAGAGAGAGATATTGATGGTCCCCAACCATCACCTGATTAAGACTAATGGCTTCACTATAAGAACCAAAAATCATTTCCTACCATTCCATAAGGAACCTTTGGATGAATGGAAAACATAGATAATATTCTAATAAAATATTTTCTAAAATAAACACTCCCCTATTCAAGGGAATAATTTCAATGTCTTGGATAACATACCTTAATAAACTTATAAGATGTGGGGTATCAACAAACAAACATAAAGTACCCTTATTAAAGAAATATAAGGGTTGGGGTAATTTCAATGTATTGGGTTATCCATTGAAGATGGTAGTTGGTTTCAATAGTTTGTATTTTTAATAGACTAAGAAAATTGTGGGAAATATCCTTCACTATGGTTATTAAATTTTATGTGAATATTCCTAAGAATATCCCCCATGAGTGTATATCTAGGTGCTTAATATTAGGAACATTCTTCATGCATTTGTGTGGTGATCAAATCAATTCCAAAACATAAATTTCAAGGATGATTACCCTTAGGTGAATAAGTTCCATTGTTGCATACAATTTTTAGTATCTATATATGGATGTATTTTCTTCGAAACAAAAAACACTTTTACTTGACCAAAACATATGGTGGTTTTTCTCCCATGTAAGAGATTGGTTTTAATGGTTTTAGTAACTCTAGAATCAAATGAATACGTGGGATGGATAAAAATATAAAATTTTAAATCACATTAAATTCATTAGGAATATGGTAAAATTTATTCCATTTAAATTTATTTACTATGTAAAAGGAAATAAGTGGTTAATATAGCATGAGTCCCAAAAATGAAAATTGAGACGAAAAACCCAATTATGGATCAGGTAGAAATTTATTCAAAACCTATTAAAATAGAGGGCATAAAATTGTCTTAAAATACCTTGAATAAAATTAATCTCATGTTATAAAATCCCACATAGGTATAATATACATTAGATAAAGGAAATTAGGTGCATAATACAAAACATGTCTCAAAGAGATAAATTTGAGATGAAAAACCCTTACCTCTTATCATGAATTCCATTATTTTTTTGAATATTTTATATAAAAAACATAGTAATATTATCCACCAAATTCAAAAACTATATCATATTCATTTTAATTTATAATATTCTTAAATTATTATTCTTTATATGAATTCTACCAATTTTCTACATCAGGTGTTTATATATTTAATCATTTGTACTTGTTTCATAATAGAGGAGTTTGTATTTATTGTTCTTCCAAATTTAATCATACCCAGATCATTAAATTTACCCTTAGGAATTATTTATAATTATTTATTTTGTTTAAAATTCCATTCAACTGTTTTTTTATAAATTATCCCTGAAGATGAAATCGATGAAAAACAAGTTCCAGTGATTCTTGGTGATCGATGGGTGTTTTATTAATTAATAAATTAAATATTGATATAACATCCCAAGAATAAAAAAGTAATTATTTAAATATTTATATTATATCATACCATTAATTATGTTTCCATAGTCATTCAGGATATAAATTCATAGTATAATTAAAGTAGGTAGTCAAACTTTTCCAGAAATGAATATACCATGATTAATGGACGATAATGTGGTGATTTAGTTTAAATAAAATGACAGAAATAGTATAATAAGATAAATTAGTATTTATTATTGCGATATATTAAAATTATAAATTAATTAGAATAATAATTAATGAATATGAAAATATTATATATTTTCAATAAAACATTATCCTCTTAGTACACTTATTTTAAATAATTGAATTAACAATGATCAATTTTTGACCATATCATTAATAGGTTTTCCAATATTTAATTCCATTAACATAATGGTGTCCTTAAAAACATTTTTATTCTTTAATCCCATCATTATTCCCATAATTTTATTGTGGTCAAGGAAAATGAATCACATTACATCATGGAGGCATTAGTCCACACAACACACGAATGACAATTTTGTTTTTTCTTAAGAGAAAGGGTAAATATGGTGAGTGCCTATTTAAGAATTATAGAAAAATTAATTATAATATAAATAATTATTTCATAATATAATATTTTGGAAAATAAATTTTAAATTAAATGATAAAAGGAAAATATATTAGTGAAAATATTAAACTTACATTGAGAACATTGAGTTTATCTTGGAGGATTCATTGGAATGAAAGGGTTTAGGATACTCTATTGTGAATATAAGTCTATGAGAGTAAAATAGAATTGTGGGAGAAGGAAATATGAAATATTTCAATTTGGAAAACTAATTTTTATAGTGGATTTAATGGGTAGTTAGATATCCATTTTTATAATTGGTGAGAATGACTTTTTTGTAAATATTTCAAATTAATTAAATGGGAGCACATTTTAAACATGTAAATTGGATCAAAAAAGTGAAAGTAATTGAGTGGAGAATGAGTGAAGGTCTATAATATCTTAAAAAGTCAATTCTATAGATTTTTACCATGTTTAAATCCCTTTACTCTTTAAATTATTACTTTTACCCTTATAGCTTTTACCGTAGTTATTAATTTTTTCTTAAGATAACAAAATCATGATGCCGAAAAATAATGTGAGGATGAATAAATAATTTGGACCTACTTATTATAAATTTAAAATCCATTTTTTCTAATTCAATTTATTCAACTGTTAAAATGTAAATTTAATATAATAATTTTATAACGTATGAAAATAGTTTTTGAGAAAAATATTACATGAGTTCTAAAATATTAATCATAGGTTTGTAAAATAAAAAAAATATTTTAAAATGTATAATTAGAATTATAAAATAAATATTTTTCAAAAAAAATTCTCATCTAAATTTATAGTTCATACTTATACACAAATAATGACATAAAATTCATAGTATTAGTTAAAATGGTATATTTCACTATTCACCTACAAATCATTTTTTAGAAAAAACCCAAAAATTAATTTTAAGATAATATATTTATGATGAATTAAAAAATGAATTGTATTTTTCTAAAATAAAATTATCATATTTTAAAATTAATCATTTAAATATGATTATGAATAAAGTGTCCTTAGATTCCGCATTGGGTGATAGTACATGATATGGTGTTTACCTACTACAATAAGTTCTAAGGTATTACAAAATACTACAAATTGTGTTGATTCTTGTGTATATATATATTTATTAGTCCATGTGAGTTTTAGATAATGGTTTTTTACATCAATAATGACTCACTAAATCATGGATTTAATTTATAATGTTAAATACCATATTTTTTCATATTTTACTATTAAAAAAATCAATTATTTTAGAAAAATATAAAAAATACACCCAAAACACTTTTAAACATGTAGATTCTAAAAATGAAATCAATTTTCTGAACAAATTTTTTAAGTCTGAATAAATGAATTTCTAAATAAATCTATTATTTTTTAATTATTTTTAATATTATGGTTAACTTTCTGAAGCATTGAAATATTAAATATATTATCATAAAATCCGAAAATAATTATTTATATGTATCACGACATAAATTTTATATATTTTTTATTTTATAAGATAAATAAATATTATTTTATAATTAAAATGGTGAGGCTGCTATTATAATAATTAAGTTCCATTTCTAATAGTCAGGTTACTTTTCCTACGACCATATTTGTAATGGCCATATGGGTTCCCTGAATTCTATAAATATGTAATATTTCATTCATTGATAATTTCAATATATTTTATCTCAAGTTTATATATTTTCATTTATAAAATGCATATTACATTAATAATATTATTATTTGTTTATATAGTGTTGTTCATGGTTGTGCTCATTCTAGGCGATTGGGTAGATCAAAATTTCAATATTATAGTTATCTTTTTTTCTATTTTTTATCGCAATTTAATTTTTCAAATTTTATTGGGTATATTTATACTCTAAATGTATTGTTCACATTAATATGATAATTTTCTTCCATCATGTGTTTAATGTGAATTATATAATACTACATTAATAAATATGAAACATTTTTAAATTCAGAAGAGAAATTCAATTGATAAAATTATAGTTTGTTATATATTTACTTGGGAAAAAAGGTAAATCCTCATTTAAAACCATTTGGAAAATTCATCACATTCAATTGTAATCACGCCAATCCCTTGGCTAAATCCCATTAAACATTTTTTGGAAAAACTATTTCCCCATTTAAAATAGTATTTCAAAACCCATTTCTCACATAATCCATTATACTTTGAAATTACAATTTTAGAAAAACCATTTTAATGAAAATTTTAAAAATTAATATCCCTTTTCTATTTGAAAACTAACTCACACTAGAAAAAAAACCATAATAGGGCCACCGTCACTCATTCAACTTAGGCACCACCATCAAGACATTTAGAAAGTTATTTGGTTCATTTTGACTAATTGGCCTATATGATCCCAATCCAATCTATGTTAATATTACTCAAGTAATGTAACATGCAATCATATAATACTAATTGTCACACACTCACATAAAATCATTAAATAAGAAACATAGTCCTATAATGTCATGGCCAAGTATCTCAATCGATGACCTATAAATCCATCCTAATCTATTTAAAACCTACTTTGAGTCCAATAAAACTAATCTTATCAATATAAACTATCAAATTAATATACAAAACACTTAAAACCAAAAACCCAAAATTGGAATAATCGATTCCAAACTCACCAGGAATCCTCCCAAAACAATAACCAGTAACATTTAGGTGTTGTCCACTCCCAACATGCACCCAGGCTTAAGAAACATTAAATTTAACAAATGAAGACCCTAATCAATGACCAATTAATACTTAATTAACCAAAAACATTAAATGAATCCACTAGGAAACAAACCTTATGGAAAATGAAAAACAGTGACTTGAATTCCTCATATTGGGACCTCCTCTATAAGATAAACATGAAATCCCCATCCACTGGGATGATTTCACTATGATCTAGTGAAATTGTGTCCCTGAATAACTAATTTACCATAACAAAATCAAGTGAAATAAAGGGTGAAGAAAAAGATATTGGAAATGTGTGATCTCACCATTACCCCTCAAGATGAAACAATCTTGAATGAACTGGCTCAAAGGGGAACAAAGAGGAAAAAGGGGGAATAGATAGTTCATTATCCCATTTATTTGTGCATATATGAAGAATAAATACTAAGGGGTTTCTAACTTTAAGACCCATAACAATGATCTCACACATCTTATAAAAATACTATTTATAGTTATGTTATGGTGAAACCACAATGTTCGTTGTTTGATTCCCACTTTACCCAACTTATTAATGATATGACCAAGGGTCATTGAATAAAGTACACATTACCATGAGAGGAGGAACTACCTTCCTATATAGTGGTGTGTCCTTATTTGACCCACACCTCTCCTAGGAAGACACATTTTACTACATCCCTTCCACTGCATAACCCAAGGGTCACAACAAAACTTGGGTCTACATCTCAAAACCATCAAAGGGTTGGGGGCACCCAGACCCCACAAAGACAGCCACCTTAGTACCCTAAACACTCACTAGACCACATTCCACATGAAAATGCTTATTTTTACAGTATTAGGACACTCAAAATCCTAACCTGAGACCCAATTCTTGAAAAAAAAATTTCTTCTAGACCAAAATTTCATGTTACTATTGAATTTTACAACTCATAATGTCGTTGGTCATTACACAAGTGATTTTGGATGTACCATAATTTCTTATCAACACATGGGTAAAACTAATTGAATTGTAAGATGAGAAAAATATTCTCTATCTATGATGTGGAGGGGTGAAATAATCGATCACCAATGTCAATTATTATCCTAAAAGGTTGACATGATCACTTTACTAGAAAATAATTATATCACTATTAAAAGTTGAAACATTATTTATTTGGGTTTTATCTTTCTGATTAATTTTATCCCCATTTATCTTGGGAAAATCTATAAAAAGTGTTCAGGTATTCCACAATGGTGTAATTTCATATTGTATCTTGATCTATATTTGTATCACTTCCTCTTTTAACATTGATCATGTGGGTTTTACTCTATATTTTCCTTGAAATTTATTCTTTTATTTTCTTTTAGTGATAAGATCTTCTAATTTAGGTGTAAAACCCTCATCCATTGATAATATTTATTTTTTATTTTTTATTTTTCACTATATCTGCGGTGATATTTTCACTAGGATTTGAATTAGCAATAGATAATATCTATTTAACCTAAGTATTTGGTAAATAGATCGACATAAATAGTTCCTATAAATCATCAAAACCATTATTTAAATAGAAATAAAATTGATCAAAAATACTTTAGACTCAACTCATGTGCTCTAATACATTTTTTCCCATCCTTATACTTTAGCTTTAAAAGTAAAAAACCAGGTTTTTGTAATTCTAAGAGGTTTTAATTATATAAAATTTTCTAATTTTCTATATAGAACATAAGAATGATGTTTATTTATAATATTTTAAAATATTCTGTTGTCAGTTAGCAATCATGTTTGAGAAACAAACTTCTTGTTGATAATGAACCACTCTCTATCAATAGGTATGGTACTAGAAAATATTTCTTTATCCGATTTTTCACAAAAAAAATCCACCGATGGTACTACAATGGTAGTGGTGTTATCTATTATGGGAAACATCAAATATTCAATATTTAAATAGTCTTCCATTTTTTGTTTCAATATAATATTATTAAAATTAGTAATCTTAATCATGTTATTAGTGTTCTACTCTATATAAACATTCATAATCTTCAAAAACAAAACATATAGATATGTATGTAATAATAAAATTAAAGGTATTTTACTCATAGATCATTGAAAATAGACTAAAAATAAAAAATTTATAGCCAACCTAGTGTTAATTTTTGAGATCAACCAATGATGTGGTGTTGAAAAGGAATGTTGAGTCAATCACTATAAAACCATTGAAAAAACGGTCATATACTAAAATAGTGCCATATTCATTGATAATGGATCTTAATCACCATGATTTATTTATTGGATGTACATAGAAAATTTTAAATACATTTTTGATACTGTATGTTTTGTTAGACTCATATTTAAAATATCTATAAGGTAATACATTTCTAAAATGAGTTTTATTAACATTAATTTTGTAACCACTATAAAACATTCTCTGTTTAGAATTTCTTTTCCAGTAGTGGATCTTATAATGCTTTATTAGCGAAATAAAACTCACACACATCAAAATTCACTTAAACAAAAGTGAAGAAAAAAAATAAATTTATGGATTTAATGTGTTTAAACAATGTTCCTACATTCATCGGAGAAGGGGGAAAATCCTTTTATTCTTCTCTAGATAAATATTTAGAGGATAATAAATTACAAGTTCAATATATTTGATCACATTTATATGAAAATAAAAAATATTGTTTTTCATTAGTCATTTATGCACTGAAATAAAATCTTTAACCTCTTCTATCTATGTATCCAAATTATTTTCCAACTAAATTAAATTTCATGAGTTGGTTATCAATTATAGAAAATTATACTATTAAAGAAAGGATTATAGATAAACCACCCACTTTCATCCCGCTAATTGGGTGTAGCCCTCATAATTGTGCAATATGGGGTAAATCCTAGTGGACCACCCATAACCAATATATAATATGGATGTGTTTTATAATGAAACATGCATTTTGGTGATTGTGAAATAAAAATTAATCAGTTCCCCAATTTACACAAAGTGTGGTTTCCTTCAAATGAATTATAGTTTGTATAACAGTGGTGAAAGTCACATTGAAATGATATGGGTAATTTCATTGGATTATATAACCACATGAAGTTCCTTATTACATCAAAATAAAGTTTTATTTTATGTAATCTAATAGTATATTTGTTCTTTACAAGTTAGTATTTTGAACAAGTATATATGTGGAACTATCTAAATAGAGGTAAGTTGTAGATACAATAATTATTTACCATGGTCAAATTCAATGAGATCCATATATGAAATTAAAGAAATAATATTATATCTTGTAGATTTAATTTTTAAGCAACCATATTATTATTTTCATTTGATAAAAACGTGAAAGTACTTGTGGGATAGTAAAGGGTTATGTATTTCTTCACTACAGTAGTTAGGACGCTATGTTTAACAAGAACAAAATAATCTACATTTCTATAGTTAGAGGTGGATCAATGTAAAATAACCAATAAGACATGAAAAAATATCAATAAAAATAAATATAGATTAATCATAAAATAATTAGGCTGTGATAATAAGGAAATATGGGTTGTGACATAAATTAATAAATGTTATTTCATTATCAAAAATATTGTAAGAAGAGTATATTTGTGAAGAAATATTATAGTTTGAAATGTGACAGTGTAGATAGAAACTTGTGATGATATTGAAACATGTAGCATCAATCATCCCATTAATATGGAATAATCATACTATAAATTCATTAAAATATAGAAACATAGCTCAAACCGAAGAGAAATGACTTGTTAAGAGATTGAAGTTGAGTTTTTTTCGTAAGAAGAGTCTCTACACTTCATGAATTCATGTTAATATATTTTGAAATAACTTTTTGATCAATTAAAGTTCCTAAAACTTCATTTAAGATATAGTGTTCTTATAGAATGTACACATATTGGTTTCAAAACTTTCGGTTATTATAGGATTAGGGAATCAATAGAAAAACAATGAAACAAATTTAAATTAAGGAGAGTGAGAATTAATTTATTGAGTATTTGATGAAGTGGTTTTTTATATAAAAAATGTATGATATATTTAAATTAGTGAAGGTTTGATATATAAAAATAAAGATAATATAATATAATAAGTATTAGAAAAAAAATTAGTCAATGTTTAATTTTTAATGGGTAGAGGACTACCATGAATCATGACTGATTTTCCTTGTTAAAATATTTTTATTGTCAACCATTGATAGGTAAAAAAATAATGGGATACAAGGAATGGAGATATTGTTTTCATGTATTTAACTCACATTTGAATATAAGATGATCATAGGATGAGTACCAATAGCTTATTTTTCTATAATTGAATTAAACCTTGGCATCCACATGGAGAAATAAAAAGGATAATGAATATTTCAATAAGACTATGATGATGACATGGTTATATATATAGTGAAATGGAATTTGTGAAAGGTAAAGTATAATAAGATGGGCGTATCATAATCAAGTTACTTAAGGGAACCAAATAGATTCGATAAGAGGTAGATAATAGAGAGCAGGGAGCTTTGTATAATATCAATTATTTTGAGAAAAATTTTCTTCCATTTTTTTCCATTTTTTTATTTATTTAAACATGATTAGATAATATCATAATAGGTATTTAGGGGATATATTTAGATTGATTATACACATTTTATATACTATTATTTTTTCATTATTCAAACTATATTTCATAGTGAATTAATTGATAGATTACTAGTTAAACAATATTTAGGTATGAATGACATTGAAAGGTGAAGTTTATCCTGGGCACTAGAAGGATAGAGACTAATATTTTAGGGAGGGAATTTATTGAATAATTTGGTAGAAACATTAAATCATTAATTTAAATAATTCAATATTAATCTTCATATTTACTCATATCCCTATAGGGGTTCATGGTCTCAAGAGTAATTTCGTATTCAATTTGATAAAGAAGCTATGGAATAAGAAATGCTAATAATATAAATTCTATTTAATAGATTAATAATCCATATTAAAATATAAGATACCATAGGAAAATACTTATTTATCAATTAGTAAATTGAAAAATCACACTTATTATTTATCTTCTACTCAACTCTTTCCCATATTTTTCATAGTTTATTCAAAAATAGAAGAAAAAAATTATAAAACATGAAAAAATATATACAACTTGTAAAAACACTTACTATTACATGTATTGCTTAAAAATATTATATAATATATTTTTAGAGGCAGGTGATGAGATGGCATGAGATTCCAAGGTTTGGTGTGCTTGGAATTGGTATTTTAATTTTTTCAAAAACATTAATATCACATATGCATAGTTTTCATAAAAAAGTTGAATAACTCTTAAAACAAAATCCTTGGATATAAAATATGAGGCCTGTGTAATTTTTTGAGCATCGGTTTTACTATAGGAGTGACATAATCTCTGTTTGATTTAGGCCTTAAGATTGAGGGCCTTTGTGGGTGAATATTTTAATACATTAATTAACTGCCTTCCTCTCACAAACCACCGTCTTTCTTGAAAAAACACGAAGAGGTGTGAATGAAACTAATATTTTGCATGAATGTATATTTTTCTTGTTCAGGAATCACTCAAGATTCATATAAGTATGATCACTTTCTTCTATCTTCCACAATCCCACTACCATCATGTAATATTCTTGCACACAATAGAGTGATCCATGAAACTTAATATCTATATATGAATAAGTAGTTCACTTAATATTCATATCATATAACGAGTTTTGTGAAAATAAGTATTATAATCACATAACAAAAGATTTATCATTTAATTATTCATGACCAAGGAGGCTTCAGTAAGAATTTTCTTATTCATATATATAATAGAGAACAAAAAAATTCTCTTCATGAATCTATGGTATTGAAACATCTTTTTTTCCTAGAAAAATTGGAGCTATTAGAATGGGAACATAATTCTTGTTCAATGTCCTCAGTATTTATATAGAGGTCTCCGAAAAATCTATTCCATGATTCATTCCACATCAAGGCTCCCATAAAATATTTTTTTGTTTATATTTTAACTCACCCAAATAATTGAAAATTTCTAAAAAATATGCTAAAAATCATGGAATCTTCCCGATAAACTCCTCACAATACATGTAAAAAAGGTAACATGCTTTCACATTTTTAGAATATGAAACACATCCATGCATATCAGATGCATGAACTACATTATTTGTCATCATCTCATCTATGGTATAAGTAAATTCTTTAAACTGATCATATTAAATTAAGACATTTATTGAATTCATGACCTTATATTGATCATGAACGTATCACTCCATTAGAATGATAATGTAAGATATTTAGAATCATGATCATAAATACTAGTATGGAGATGTCAAAAATTTTGAGGATGTATGAATAATCTCAAAGGTTGGAGTTTGATGATAATGATTCACATTTGATCAGATGGTTGTGATTGATCGAATCAGATGATAAGTGAAATTTATATATCTTTTTGAGAATGGGTTATCAATTCTACAGAATCCATTCCCACATCAACCCTTTTTTGGGTCAAGTGATAATTTATAAATAATTTTGTACCGCTTAACTCTCGAGATGACACAAAGCTTAGGCACCCAGAACACTCAAATAAACCACCATGCATCCCCATACAGTGGATCTAGGATGTCCATATGCATTCACATAAACACTTTGTAGGATTTATACATTCCCACCATGCTTGAAAATGTAGGAACTCTCACTCATGATGCTATGGGAGCTTTGGTGGCTGGATCTTCCACATGGTAGAGGTCTCCCCCTATATACATGGGATTGATATTTCCATTTTTTTGTATAGTTACTTTGTTTTTTTGTTTAAGGACCAAAAAGTATCATAGTAAAAACTAATATAAGAACTTATAAAAAATATTTCATTCTAAAATCCCAATGAAAAAAATATTTTCCATGATATTATTTTAATTATTCACTTCATTAAATGTTGAAAACAATGTTTAATCTCTCTTAGTGCCATTGGAACAAGTCATTAGGCTTTAATAACAATTAAAAAATCATAAATATTACAAGGATAATTGTCCAATAGTTAAATTCAATGATAGTATTTGATTCTATAAAAATTCTCAAAGCATCAACACTTCATCTTCAACTCACTAAACACATATTGATACATCATTTAAAACAAATGAAATACGTAGGCTCAATAATACACCCCTTTATATTTTATTTTCAATATCTCTTTCCATTATAAAATTAAATATGAGTGCTCAAATATTCTCCCCATTATTAAAAATAAAAAATAAATGGTAAATGAGTTATTACCATCCCATTAATTTTTAGAAAATATGTTATACTTTCTTATATGATTAACTATTGAACAATTATAAGAGAGGGATGATATCACATGGTTTTCTTAAAAAAGATCATTTAGTTAATCATCTCTATGACCACATAGGATAACATGGGTAAAAGAAAATATAGATACAATAATTGTTTCCCATGATATCCATAAACTAAAATGAATTTGAAATCAGTCTCCAAAAATATAAATTATCATTTTATGGGCTATAAGTAATCATATTTACTTATAAAATGATAAATCCTACACACTTTTTTAACAAAACAAATAGAATGTTTAGGTGAAAAAGATATCGTTGAACCTTCTTAGTTTAATATCTTCCCCCTAATATATATTACCAATTCCATAAATGTTGGGATAAGTGATTTATTTTCAAACCTCTTTTTCCAATTTTATAAATTTGTTCATAAGTTCCCTATTCACTATGTAGTTAAGATTTAATAGCTTCATCACATCAGTTCACTCCTTCAGGGGATATATCCATCCTTTTCAATTTACTGCATGTTAGCAAAAAATCACACAAACATACAAACACACACACACAGATATATATATATATATATAGGGGAATATAGAGTAACTTTCTTGTTATCATGGAGTAACATTCAAGTTGAGAACTACATCTTAATTTGAGGCATTCTTTTATCCTTATCTCCATCAAAATCTTATCAAAATTGCGTGTAATTGTTTTCCAAATAAATTTCTATAAGAACTTTATTTCCTATTGATTTATAAAGTTTTTCAGCTTCCTCTAATTTCTTAGATAATTTTCAATAATTTGAAAAAAAAATTAGGCACTCTTTACTGATATTCTCTATCTTTTTATAATCTTCACATGACTTACCATAGTTTTTCTATTGAAGTATCTCCCCTTTGAAAACAAAAGTGATATCTCTTGGATGAATTGTTTGGAATTTTTAAACTATGTGACCCTTATAAATACTTATTACAAAAATATATTTCTAGAAATTCACATCTTTTCTAAATTTGAAGATTGGATTATTTTTTGATCGCAACATTTTTTCACTAAAAACTTTTTCTCAAATATTCAACATGACTCCCCCTTGAATCATTTTGGTTTCTTGAAAATGACTTTTTAAACTAAGATGTGTTAGATTTGTTCCCATACAATTTAAAATACAAAAAAACAATTGAACTTAGATCTTCCACCTGGATACATATTTTTTACAAACACTTGTTGCCTCTATACATCTTAAATTTTTTTATTTTTTCCCAATGGTGAATGATTTTATGACATATCGATTTCACCCTTTTATGTATGAGAGGTTTTATAACTTTTCATCTCAGTCCAAGTAGATTCATATTTTTTGCTACTAACAATATTTTACATTCGTTTTTTATTTTTCATTTGGTTATTAGTTTTTCTCCTTTCCACAGATTTTCCTCCTTGTAATAATGGACATTTGTTATTTTCATAAATTGTTATATTATTCCAAACTGTTATTAGATATGTATATTCTTCAAGAAACACGAACAATATCCTATAAATATTGTTCTATTATTTTCAATTATAGTCTTTTAGGATTTCATAGGGTGTGTACCTTAATTTTTTTGAGTGTAACTACCACTATTTTGGACACCTATTGAGGAAAACATATTCATAAATATCTGCCCTTCCAACCTTGATGTGGTGGGTTTATTAGTTTTTTCACCATATATATTTTCATTGAGTTTATTTTAAAACATATACTATTAGTTGAAACAAAAATATTACCTAAGATAATTTCTTTGTTATGAGATACCTTCTTCTAAGAGGATGTTACAATTTGGTTAGAGGATGACCTCACGCTCTTGTTCATTTCATGATAATAAAATAAAACTAGTGTGTAATCTTATATGTTTCTATAAATTATGTATGTTTCATCATATCATGAATCCCAATTCTTTAATCTCACCACCAGATCTAAACACATCATGTTGAGGGACTTCTTCTTATCTGAAACTATTCTTATATTGTCTTCTCAGTCCTCCTATATCTTTATTATTTTTTCTTAATTAAATTTTCTTATTTTTTGTACATAATTTTCATGATCCTTTACCTTTTTTCTTTTTCATACAATTGATCATATTTGACAACCATAATAACATTGCATAGTTTTTAATGTTCATAGAATGATTATATAAACACTATCTCAAATAAATATTACTCATAATCATTTTTTATAACTCTTCAATATCATAAAAATGTATTTTTGTTCAAGTAGAAATGTTTTTTCAAATTTTTTTCATAATTTTTGTGCATGAGTTGGATATTCAAAAAAATTTATCCAATTATACTTATATATAATTCGAATCTTCTAAAAATTATAATTTTTTATTTTAAAGAGTCTTGAAACATCCCCTAATGAAAATTACAAATTCTTTTATAACCTTCTATAAATTATATTATAATTCAAAAATATCACCAATTGAAAAAAATCATCACATATTGAGAAATATTTTTCTGAAGAATCATAGTTAAGATAATTATTATAACAAATACCAATTTTATAACCTTTATTTAGTGGTGTCTCCGCATTTACTGTAACATTATTTTTTAGTTTCGTGTCCTATTTTTTACCTATATTCTTCTACGTCCTTACAAAATATCGGTATTATAATTTTCAAGGATAAATTACTTTTTCTCCATCTTAGTAAACTCACTTATTTCCTTAAATTTGTACTTTATAAGAACTCAAATGAATATTTAGAGGAAACTCCCACTTATACCACCTGTAGAGCCCCATAATAGATTGACCACTACGGGGGGGGGGGGGGAATCAATGGTTTATTTTTAGGAATTATTTTACATTAATTCGAAATCCTGATATTTTTGTGGTTCTCGACCCACTCAATGATATATAATATTCTTTACAACATCCTTAATTGAACCATTGGGTCTGAACTAGAATGTCGCAAGACCTCATGTGTGCCTCCCCATACATAAGAGGCTAGTGAGTAGAAGCAAAGGTATAAGTCCAATTGAATGGATATTATACCCTCCAATCAATTCATAATACAAATAAAAATAATAATAATAAATATTCATATTAATCATAAAGAATAATAGACATGACATACATGTTAGATAATAAACATTATCCCAAGGTTGTAAACCAACCAATATAACCGGTGTAGGTAAATAAATAAATGACTATGGTTCCTAATGGTGTAATCCTAGTCCTCCACCAACTCCATTCTGCTCATCTCAACAGTCTTCTATAGGGCCCTTGACCCTATGTAGATCCCTCATGAGATCTATAGGCACTCTAAAATTTCTAAGTAAGGTGTGAGAATAAGACCCAGATGGACACTAATAAAGCATACTCAACCTAGTATGATCAAGTATAATAGTGTATTCTTAAAAATAATCACATCATAGCATGCATAAATACACATTCCAAAACCAAGAGGTCATGTGCAAACCAAGCTGCTACAAACCCCATATGTACCTTATTCAGCTCCATCCTAGAAAGTGCACTATGTTAGTAAGAGACCAAAACCAACCACAAGGTTGTTGGGGAGTCACTCAAAATTCATAGGGCACAAATTTATTAACCTACCTGAATGCATAAGGCATCAGGTAATACTTAGATTACACAAGGCATCAAGTGTCAGCCATCTAATTAGAAATCCGTATGGCATTGAGTAGAGGCAAGGTTAAAAGGATATAATGCTCTACCATCGTCATCACCAAACACCATTCATGGACAACCATACTATGAAAACATCCTATAATTTATATATAATATACTTATCCTCTAAAGGAAATCATGACAAGGATTAAGATGACAATAACCATTTTAAACATCATGTGAAATATAAAAACATCACATATCCAATATATGAATATAAAATCATCATGGAATATATCTATCACAACAATATCACAGAAGAAAATCATTTAGTATCATAGGATACCCACACACCCACATGTGATGAAATATCAAGAATGAATGTCAATATTCCAAAAAATCATCATACCATGGAAACATGTGTAAAAAGATCTCAATAATGTAATGAACTTCTTACCTCATGGTTTTGACTTCAACATCAACGGTCATTGGAGGGTTTGTCAATGTACCTTACCCACACAAAATCAGAACATTATTGTATACCAATGGATCTTTGAACCAGTTCCAAATAATCAAGTCAAGGGTTATAGATTAAGGTGAGGATAACACATCAAGGGGGTAGAATCAAATCTTACCCAGGATCAAATGGATGAAAACCAAAATGTTCTACTAAAAAGAGGGTGGAAGTAATCCATTTGTAGATTTGTGTGTCTCCATAGTGCAAGGTTGGAGTTGTGACATGGAGGGGCACTAGATACAACCAACAAAGTGTAATTGAGAGTAACACGGTGGGGTGGGGGGGGGGGGTTCACTACAAGAAGACCACCATGACAAAAAAAATCACATCAGAGTAGAGCTATTATAGAAGAAGGTAACCATAGTGAAATGAGATGGATTACAGTGTAAGAGGGGTGCACTGTGGCCTAGAGTTGACTATATCTATCAGGATTCCTAGGATGATGTCGAATTGGGAAGGAAAATAAGTATTTATAGGGGATGATAAGAGGTCCCACAAGTTTGAAACCCTCCAGAAATCCCGCTTAAATTACGACATTTCTCTTTAAAATGAATATCATAATAGCTATTCGAAGTAATTTACACCCTAAAACAAAAGGACCCAACTAGATTATATGTAATTGACATGTAGAAGAATTCTATGGAATGGTCTAAGCTGCTATAACATAGCCTCTTCAGGACCACCCTCCATAGTGATGAATATGACATAAACACCATGTCACCATATACACCACAATGTATCCTATTTATCCTAAAGTATATCATATACTCCCTAACCTTAATATAGAGTAGTTGCCTCTATTTTGGTGTGGTCATACAAGCTACGACACAAACACCATAGTTTTGGAAGAAATCATTAAAAAATACTCTATAAAACATATTTAGCTTATAAAATCTACCAAGTTCCACCAATAAATGCTACCACGTAATTTAAGAATAAAATGAGGATTTTATTAGAGAACATGAATTTCAGGGTATTACAATTCCACCCTCAAAATACCTGTCATCCATGATAAACCTTTCTAGGGTTCCAAATAAAAAACTCAGTCTAAAAAGATCAAACATCACTATAATACTAGTAAGTCTCCCAATGGATCGAACTATGCTTCCACCAAATCTATACAAGATTTACTTTCTTTCATCAAAGTAAATCCTCACTCTGGTCCATAATCTAAATTTGTTTCTCATTGAAAGATGCATCATGCTGTAATAGAATTTCCTCACAATCGATAATATGCATAGGATTAACTATGTATCGTTGTATTTGTGAAACAAGAATCATGTTGTACATACATTGATAGTTAGTACAATGATATAGATGTTAATTAACATATATATCTACATGATGATATCAAATGGTCCTATAAAATGTTGTTTTAGCTTACCCTTAGTCCTCAAATGCCAATTCACTAAACAATTAGTTACTATCAAGAAACCCTAATCATCCACAGTGAACTCCAGGGGTCTCATCCTATGATCAGTATAAGATTTATATCTAATCATAGTGGTGATCAACATATTTTGAATTATCTACAATATCTTTGAGGTATCGTAAACCATTATGGAGCTAACACCAGCTATCTCTCCCTCATAATGCTAGGAGATAGGTGAACACCACTTCCACCTATAAATTGATTTATAAGGTTCCATCTAAATCAAAGCCTAGTATATTTTATTTGATACACGATTAACCATGTATAGGTGATTATAGAATGATATTATTAGGTCTAGGACTCATGTCCAAATCATATCCTTCAATATGCGTATAGTTCACTCGAGCTGTCTAATAGTCTGATGATGGTACAATATACTCAATCTGAAATGTGTCCATAGGGATTTTGACATGACCTACCAAAAGTAAAATGTAAAAAATTAGTCTATGTATAATATAATTCTCAATGGAACTCTATAAAATCATGCAGTCTTGTAGATATAGAGTTTTCCTAGCGTCACTATTAGGTGAGTCTCTCTAACCGGTAATATATGAGCAGTATTCATTAGCCGATGAACAATCTTCCACACTATGTCACAGATCCTCAGGGTTCTGGGTAAACCCATCACAAATTCCATCATTAATTATTCCCATTACCACATGGGTATGAGAATTGGTTAGAGAAAACCAGTAGGATGGAAATTTTGTTTCTTTACCCTCTAGAAGGTAAGACACTCGGAGATGAAACCAGTAATGTCCCATTTCATTCATGGCCACCAGAAATGGCATATGAAGTTGTGATACATATTGGTAACACTATAACATATTTTCCATATAGTGTCATGTTAATATCTCAAAATCTACTCTCTAATGTAAACATGTTACACTACTCTACCATGTACAGAGATCACATTATCACTATCCATAAAAAATATGAGAATTGAATAACCACCATCCAGTTTTTCTCTCATCACAACACATTCTAGGTCTGAATATTTTCCAATATTCACTGAGTCCACAAGTGTGGATGTAATCAAAAAAGGTTTACAAGTCAAATATCCTTGATCCATTTAAGAATACATCATCAAATACTTTAAAAGGATTATCACGTTCCACTCCTCATCTAAGAGTTACTCACTATGCTCATGATCAACCTGTATTTTACAGTGAAGAGAATATGAAATTATGTTACAATTTCTACGTGAATATGTCATCTAGAAGTATGATTTCTTTATATTTTAAACCAATCACCTTTGTATCAGGTTTAGGTATCTCTTTGTAAGGATGTAGTGAATGAACTTGTGGTCTATATTGATAACAAAACTCTCACTGAAGAGAAAGTGTCACTAAAACATCAAAGAATTGACTCCAATTGTAATCTCCATGTCAGGTGTAGGGTATTTCTTCTAATGGGGTTTCATTGAAAAATAGTCATAGGCTTCTACCACACAACAAAAAATAGGGTAATATTAGTGGTTTATTAGAAGTGGGTTCAGAAACTGCCATTAATTTGTTTTCAAATATTTAGCGGTAGTTTTTTAAGAGACAAGACAATTTTTTTTTGATTTTTTAAGAAAACAACTTCCTACCATATCCTAGAAACTCCCTATACTCTTATTTATATACCACGTTCCCCCACTATCCCTGATCCGAAACCCTATCCCCTCACTTCTTCTTTTTGTACCTCACTGCCGCCCATTGTACCTTGCCACCATCACCATATTTTTCACCTCTCTACCACCTGTTTCAACTTAGATCCACCTCATTTTGCACCTAAAAACCACACTTATCTCCCTATTCCACACCTCCACTCCTCCCTCTCTCCCCTATACCCCCTATACCCATGCCCAATCCTCTCCCCGGCCTCCATTTCACCTCACCATCACCCCAATTATACCTCACTGCCACCCCCATTTGGTGACTCTTGATTCTTAGATTCATTATTTTATTAGTGTCTCAACTTTGAGGGTTCAATGAGTTATGAGATTCGAGAGTTAATATTATTTAATTATGTGTTAATGTTGATTTAACATGTTTTTTATATCATTTGGTGGATAGTTTAATTGATCTAATGAAAGATAATATACCATTAAAATAAATTAAAGGGAAAAGGGGTGGTTTTCATTTGATTTACTAGATTCCATATCATTATTTGTATATTTATGCTTCTTGGTTGATATTGTTTCTTTGAAAAAAATTTCTTGTTTCCATTATGATGCCATGATCACCTATCATAATTGGTTAATCACATAAATAAAATAAAAAATTGGTTATCTAGAAACCTTGGATTGTGTTTACATTATTTATTCCCTCGATGAAATAATATTATGTAAATATTTATTTTAAGAGATTGTTTAATGTGTTTTTGAATGGATTTATAAGTTTTATTACCTTTTATAATTAGATAACTACATAAATTTAGAAACTAATTTGGTTGTATGAAAATCAAAACATTTACAATAATTTATGGTCACTATCAAATAGTTCCATAAGCTCAAAAATTATCAAGTTATTGTCTTCATTTCATTCTTTTGTTAATAGTGTTAAATATTTTAACATATTTCCCAATGGGGTTCCAAATCGAAATGTGATTTTTCATAAGATTTTTTTTAATAATTAAAATGATATTTATTGTTTAATTTTAATATCATTATTACAAAGAATTTATTTCCATCCAATAATTATAAATATGATATTAATTAAATATAAATATTACATTAAATAATAAAATAAACTTTTGAAGAAAATCCCAAAATGTTTTATGTGCAAATAAATTTCATCACTCACCTAGGTGTTGTAGAAACACCATAGTAAATGATGTTTTTAAGTGTTTTTATATGGGGAAACTAATATGCATTTGATTTAATAAAATTATTATAAAATAATTCAAATATTTTCTCAGAGTTACTTTTAATGATCACAAATATTAATAACGGGAAAGAGGATAATCAAAATGAAAATACATTGGTATTGAATAATTTTATTTGAAAAAGTAATATGCTTATGAAAAGGTATTGATTAGAGGGAATTCATAATATATATATAATAATAGAACCAATTTATGAGAATAAAATATAAATAAATAATTAAAATATATAAATATAATTTTGATATGATATTATAACTAAATAGTTCTAAAATAAAGGTTTCAGATATGGAACCTTTACTATGATCTTCAAGACACCTCCATTAATAATCACATTGAGTTCTATTTTTTAAACATTTTTGGTAATTTGGACATAAAATTTTGAATTTTTTTCACATTTAATTAGTTATTGTGATATTATTAGTGTAGCTTTTTGAAGGCTATTATTTTAATACTATTTTAATATGTTTAACTAGTTATGTAATTTTTGTTAAAAAATTTATTCTTCTAAAAAGAATAATGTTTACTTTATTAAGAATTAAAAATTTAGTATTTTTAAAATAATTTTGTTCAATATATAATTTTAATATATTCTATAGGAATTATTCTTTCATTTGAATGATTAATTTCATCTTGTTTGGATGGATTAAATGATGACTCATGATACATGTGATAATGTAAAATATTGACATGAAAAATAGAGAAATAAAAGAATATTATGTCTTGTGTTTAAATTTTAACATTCATGGTAAAATATTTAATTATTTTTTTGAGAATAGATATAAAAAGGTTCTTAATTTAATTATTATAAAAAAATTAAAGTAAAATTATACATGTTAATTTTTAGATGATATGTGAGTATTATAATTTTATAATTTTTAGCACAACATTTTCATTTTTTGATATTTTATGTTATAACGGTTTTGATTAACATTCTATTAATTTTTGTAAAATAGAATGTTAATATGAAATGTTAAGTGGTATTTTAGAATGTTATTGAAATATATTAATTCAATGATGGTAATTATGGAATAATTATAATTCGTGTTTTGATAAAAATGTTAATTTATATTATAGGCGAAAATAAACATGTTGTATTGTTTGAAAATTTTGATAGGTGTGTATTGAATTATTTAAATAATGAAATAATCAAAGAGTGTGTGAGAAAAAAAAGATATTTTATCGTAAATAATATTGAAATGTGTAGTTTTTTTATTTTAGATAATTGTTTTATCCAATTTATAAAACATAAAATTAATATGGGTGGTATATGTTCAAAAAACAAATTGTATTATTTATATAATTTAGTTGTTTATATTGTACAAATTTTTTTTTATATTTTTATAAAATATTATAATAAAAATTACATTATTTATAATCATGAAATAATATTTTGTATGTGTTTTAATTTTTTTCATAATTTTTATGTACAATGTGATATATATGGATAAAAGATGTATCACATTACCGAGGAACAGACCTCAGTTGGCTAAGGGTTTGGAGGAGTTTTTAGATGTTTCAATTTCTAATCAATCCTTCGATGGGAGAATAATATTTCAATGTACTAATTTTAAATTTCAAATATGTTTGAAAAGATATGAAGTTTCTTAAAACACGATATTGATGATATCCCCTTCCCAATATTTTTATTCGATTTGGAACGGATAATCGAATATTACAAAAAATCAAAGCACAAATTTTAATCGATAGAATGATATCCCAACTTCAATGAAAATATAAAATGGAATAATAAATCTTATAAATGATGCATTAAAAATTTCAATAAAAGAACATGAAAATTAAAACATATCAAAATAACTAGTTGGGGGTGCTATAAACAGTTACTTGACAAGTAATGTTTTTAGGACTATAGGACAACTAGATTATGAATGTAACATATTATTGGATCCACATATAGATTATGAGCAGAATAATATAAGATAGGACTTCACCAATAAAATAATTTGTTTTATGGTTTAGTTGATGATTGAAATGAAGAGATTTATGATGGATGTTTGAAATAATAAAAAATTCCTTTTCTGCTAAAGTTGTACCATATCAAATGCCTCTATGGAATTTTAAATAATGCGATGGACATAATATTGGAATTATTGCATGATTCATTTATTAAATCTATGATCCTTGATTATTTTTATGATATAATAAAGTTATTAACAATATTGGTATAAACAATATAAAAATATATTTTTGTCCCAATGATTGAATGATTTATAAGGGAGAGGATCCATGAAGAAAATATTGAAAAAATTGTTATTCTTTTAGATGGAAGTAAATGGTTGATGTTGAAAATCAGAATCAACACACTATTTTGAAAAATAATAAAAGGAACACACCTACTACGGTTTTTCATTACTTTCCTTTAAATCCTCTATTGTAATGATTATTCAGGTCATCAAAAACTGCAGAGCACATGAAGTGGAATTCTATAGATAATAAAAATGAGGGGTTAATGAGACATCAAAGAGATTCATAAAAATGGAGGAATTTTGATTCATTACATCTATATTTCTCATCTAATCCTAGGAATGTGTGATTGGGATTGGCTGTCGATGGATTCAATGGATTTGGGACTTTGAGCACCAGTTATAGCATTTGGAAGGTTGTTTTGATCCCTTACAATCTACCTCCATGGACGTGTATGAAAAAGATTTATTTTACCATTTCAATTATTATTCAAAATAAAAATTATTTGAAATGAAATTTTTGTGTACCTAAAACCTAAAATTGATTTATTATAGGAGTTATGGAGGAACATTGTTGAGACATATGATACTTCTTCTAGAATAATGTTCAAAATGCAAGATACTCTAATGTGGACCATTAGTTTCTTTTATAGTATTAGGAATTTAGATGGTTTGAATTACTACACAGGTTTGGATTTTTCTATTTGTAATTTTGATTTTGATCCCCAATGACTACCTCATAGTAAAAAATGGTGCTTATTGTGTCATAAAATATTTCTTGATCTATCTCTTAGATTTCAGTTGAACAATTCAAAAATCAAGGGTTATTTTGATTGTAGACCACCTCTAAAGTATTAAATATTGTCACAACATGGAAATATTGAAATATAATTTTGGAAGGTGCATCATTTTAATGATATTGGGAAACTATTTTGAATTGCATTGTCCAGTTAAATTAGAATGCAACAATGGAAAGAAAAAGTATATTCTTCAAACATCCATATTGGGAATTTAATTTTTTGTGAAATAATATTGATGTTATGCATATTGAGAAGAATGTTTGTGATAAATTTATCTTCACATTACTAAATAAGCATAGAAAATTGAAGGTCCATATGTATTGTCTAATGGAATTACCAACAATCAACATAAAGCGTGATATCTGGCCCGATGACAATTGAATGTATGATATTGAATTTTTTTTATTGAAAAATAGGGATAATGATATATTGCTTATAATTTGAAAATATGTGAAGGTATATTACCAGTATTCAAGTTACATGTTGAGGTGTTTTGACTTAAGTAATAGTAGGTTACATGGATTGAAAAGTCACTATTCATGTATTTTGTTACAATAATTACAACTAATGGAATTATGTACATTATAACTTGAAAATATTATTACTATTGTACTCAAATGTTTCACATTGTTCAGACAACTATGTGATAGAAATCTAAAACCATTTGAGGTTGATAATATTTTGGATAGATTTTTATTGACACTTTTTTCAATGGAGATGATATTTCCACTACTTTTTTACATTGATGATGAATTTAACTATGCCTTTGTTTGTGCCACTTTGGTGGTGGTGTGGTGGTGAAGGTGAGTTTCCTAAACACCTTCGTTCTTTGGGAGGTGCAGGGTTTGAAACCTAGGAAGTCTGCTTTCGGGGGCCGAGCCTCTCCCCCGGGATCCACCCGCCTTGCCAGGTCTCCCGAATGCTTCTTGGCAGGAAAAATGAGGCCCGACCCAATTGCTGACAGATTATTGTGTCGGTCCATCGCTGCCGGATTGTTACCCTCGGGACGCTCTGCCATCTCGGCTGGTAACGACTCCTTCCCTGGCTAGGGAGATACTTTTCGGTACTACCCCTTCGTGGGGGAGGGGGGTTCCTTTGTGTGGAGTGTTCAAAAAGGCCACACTAGGGAATTCCCTTTTAGAAAAAAAACTATTCCTTTGTTTGAGGAAGCTAAATTAGGATGCCTAGTACATTATTGGTGGATGTATCTATTTGAGAGGTACTTTATTTATATATGTTTTTAATATTAAATAACAAATTATTTGGACTTCATTAAATACACAATAATGGTTTATTTATTTTATTTCATAGATATCTTGGAGATTTGAAATCATCAGTGAAAAATAAATCTCAACCTAAAGGCTCAATTTTTGAA
The DNA here is from genome assembly GCA_963277665.1 of Viscum album. NCBI lineage: Eukaryota > Viridiplantae > Streptophyta > Magnoliopsida > Santalales > Viscaceae > Viscum > Viscum album. The sequence goes on along the minus strand of OY728161.1, from coordinate 1,573,810,925 downwards.
GGCTATTTGGAAAAGGAGTGTCTTTCCTTTTCATCTAGAAAAATAGAGGATATTAAAATAATATTAAATTGAATTTAACATATTTATGGAAAATCACATCAACCTAAAATACATGGGAAATAAAAATTTATTCATTCTATTGGACGATCAGTTGAAAGTAGCTCAAATATTACACTAATAAAAGTGGAATTATTACATGCACATTGATATGTGCTGCAGAATAGTAAAATTAAATATTCATTTATTGAAGAGTTGAGGATAAAAAAATAGATGAATGATAAGATGAATATGAAATGAGAAAGATATAACCCAAGAATTTAATAATGATCTTGTAGAATGTTTTAAACAATGTGTAGATTTCTAAATATTTCAATCAATATTGATATTAGGTTTGCACTTATATTTTTTATGTATAATATTATATATTTATTTATATAGACCCTGAGTATTGATACTAATGATGAGTTTATAGATGATATGATTTTTCTCTCTTGAGGTACTCTAAATCAGGCTAGAAAGTTCAACGCTCATAGTATGAATGTATTTAAATTTCATACAATTGATCAGGAATAGGGTTTTCAAAACAAAGAATATTGGTATATTTAAATTTTTTTAAAGTGGGATACTATGGAAAGGTGACTGATATTATTGAAATAAACTTCCATGGGAATTTTTAATTTTTCTTATTCAAATTCAATTGGGTCGATATTATCAGTGGTGTTAAAAGATATTCCTTTAAATTTACTTCTGTGAACATCTATCACATGGTTTATATCAGTTATAGTAAATTACAAGATCCTTATATCATATCATCATAAGAAAAAATTGTATATTATGTGCAATATTTTACAAATAAAGGATAGAGTATATTTGTTCATGTAAAATAAAGAGACTTTTATGATATAGTTGATGAAGTGAAATATTTTAACTCTAACATTGAATCTCATCAACAAAGAAGTGAACTTATTTTTCCATAATGATATTGAAAATATTTGTCTTGAAAAGGTGGATAAAGTAGATGAAGTAATGATGAAGCAGGAAAATGACATGACTGAAGGAGAAAATGACTATATGTGTTGTCATCCATTCATTTATCAACCAGTTATGTTATATGTGAAATCATTCCTTATCATAATTATGAATACTTTGTTTGTCAGTACTGTTAATTTTTATCATTTCTATTTTTTTTTCTGCATGAATTTTTTAATGTTACGGGATACTGATAGATGATCCTTCAGGATTATCTTCCAAGAGTAATTCTGTTTCCATGAAAATAACAATTTAGAAAAGGGGGATTTTAAATATATGAATGATGTATAGGTTTTCGATCTTTAGAAAGAATTGGATGAATTATATCATAAGACGACTATATTTTTCCCTGGGTGATGTTGAATCGATGGATGATAGTGAGAAGGTAAATTAAAAACTTCAAAATCATTTAGTATACAAACTTTTATTGGATCTAAGGTTACATTTAAATATAAAATACTATTTAATTTTCAATATAATTTTCTTTCATGTGCTTGTAGAAGTAAGTGGAGACAGAGAGGGAGAGGGTGTCAAGCAATGTTCATTGGGTAGTGATTAGAGTTCACTTTGGATTGAGAGATGATGTCAAACTAAACTTATAGAACAATATATATAATTATTTTAATGGTTAGGGTTAAAAAAATATTTATCCCCTTGATTATCTTATATTCGGGATCATGTTTATTATGATATTATTTGATAATAGATTTATTTTTATGAACATGAAATGGGATCTTTTTTAATGGATGTTTGAGGTGATATGGATAAATTTTGTTATAATATATTTGTTTATATTTTTCTTTAGTTATTCTAGGGTAGTAGATATTACAAATGTATTTTTTTGAAAAGTGGTATTTAGTAGGAATTTAAACCCACCACTAAGGATGTAGTTTTTTAGAAGTGGTTTTCTCATTTTAGAGGTGTTTTCCTACTTAATGTTTTTGTGATATAACAGCGGTTTAAAAAATTCTATAACTATGAATTTTTTTAGTAGAGAAAATCACCAATAAATAAACATTCTAAAGTGATTCCTAAAAATCACTACTAAATGGAAGGAATTGATGTGAGTTGGATACTGACATGAACTTTTACAATGGTTTATGGAAAATATCACTGAAACATTCGGTGGTAGTTTAAACTGCCTCCTAACCAAAAAAACCTACCACTAGTATGTGATTTTTTAGTTCTAGTTATCTATGAATTAGTACAGCTCCTAGTACAATGACTAATGCATCAAATTACACTATATAACAAATCCCAAAATTAGGGATTATAATGATCCAGCATTCCTATACATAGATATTACATTTCTTAATGAATATTGATTACATTATACTAACACATGCATGATTAATGTAATAGTTTAGTGCCTTTGGAAATATAGAACAAAATATTATAATCTAGTGAAGTTTCTTCCATATTTCCCACAAAGATATTCTCATTTAGTACTCCATATTCAAACAACTTATATAAAAACTTTCTTTATGACATGGGAAAAAGAAAGATAAGAAAGGGTGAGACCAAATGATTAGTAATAATGAATATTAGATATATCAATCAATGATAATTTGAAATCATAATATTAGGATAAGCGTATGTGATCACTTACTAAGTTCGTACCCAACCTGTCAAAAATTATAAACATGATTCATCGCATAAAACATTATCATTTCTAAAAAAATCACCCACAAGGGTGATAAATCATTATAAATCAATCATGAACAAGAAACTCATATCATAAAAGTGTGGAAAAATAATAATTATAGAAATACATTACATAATAAAGGGTAACTAAAAAGACTCTCAATGCAATTTATTAGGATTTATCACCTTTTTTCCATTGTGGATCAGGACACACCTATTTACCGTTGTGGATCAGAACACAACTATTTCCCATTGTGGACCAGGACACAAATATTTCCCATAGTGGATCCAGACACACCAACTTTCCAAAGTGAATTAGGGGGAACCTAGTTCCCATAGTAGATCAGGACCATATTCTTGTTCACCATTTTTTCTCATGTGATATAAATATTTTTTCAATGCATTGAAGGGAGATAGAGGTCTCACCCATATCATAATTAAAAGCATAATTATGTGTTCCCAAATATCATAAGGCATTCAACATATTGGCATATCATAACCTATATAAATAAAATGGGTTGCATAATTATTTCATCATATCATAACCTTTGAAAAGACATTTGTTTCATAATCATTTCATAATTTCATCATAAGATGACCCATGAAAAGAAGCAGGTTTCATAAGAGTTATATTATTGTATGCACCATGGAAGAAATAAGTGGCTTTCATAAACATCATGTCATCAAAAACCGAAACAACTAAAATAAATAATATTGATGGTATACTTTTATAATATCCCTAGTAATACATGATTAAGATTATTGGGTTTCATATTATATGGAAAACGATTCTGATTAATCATTTAAAAGATTTATTGAGGAAAATATCCTTTTTTATTTGAAAAGAACGTTTTAAAATATTAAATATTTTGAAAAACAATTTCATTAAAAATAAAATTGAAAAAATATAGATTAATTTTCCAAAAAAATGATCATGGAGAAGAGAAGATTCTTTGAAGACATACATGTTAAAATAAAGATTCTATTCACATTTTTTTGATAAAATCCAAATGGGAATGTTTTTGGAAAGAAACACGAAAATTACTTAGATTTTTTAAAAAAGTAAAGTATGTGTAAAAATTTAATTGGAAATAATATAATAATGACAATAAAATTGAAAATATTTCTAATAAGATTTTTTTTTGGAAAAAAATGGATTTCTGATCGAAGAGAGATAAAGTCTGATTTTTTATAAAAATTTTCAATTATCATAAGTAAAAAAGTGTTAAAAATTGGTAATATTACATGAAAATATCATAAAATGAATATAAGAGAATAAAATTCGTGATTTTCTTGATATATATATCATAATATTTTATCATCGGAAACATAATCATAAATAATCCTAAAAACGATGATATTGTAACATAAAATGATTAGCACTTTAGTAAAATTGAATCATAATACCTGTGAAAGAATAATGTAAAATTAATATTTAGAAATAATGAGGATAAATAAATTAATTATAATAAATTTACAAGGGTATATATATACATATCGTGAAAGAATATATGTGCATAATAAAACATTTATCTCAAATAAAGAAAATTGAGACAAAAATCCCTTGCTATTCTGGAAACATTGGAACTATAAACGACAAGAAATAAAGATTATAAAATTGATATGTAAATACCAATAATAATCATAAAATACATTAATGTTTATTATATATACCACATAAAAAAACATGTGGTGAACATGGCATGTGTATCACATAAAAAAAGTGAGATGAAAATAAATGTGTTTTATATGAGTTTTATCATGATATAACCCATGAAAAAAGAAGAGGGTTTCATAAACAACATTTCATTATAAAAATAAACTATTCAAAAGAAGAATAATAATTATACATTGGGTAATATCCCTAGAAAGTAATAGAAAACATTAAGAAATTTTTTCATAGATGGAAAATTATTTTGATCGATCATTTAAATCATTTCTTGAGGAAAATACCATTTCCACTATGAAAAACAATTTTTAAATAATAAAAAATTTTCAACATAATTTTAATTTAAAATAAAATTGAAATCATAAAAATTAATATCCAGAGAAAACATTTTTTATGATGACTTTATGTTTCATCCATGATATATGTGTTAAAATAAATATTCCTTTCACATTTTTGATAAAATTAAAATAATAATGTTGTTGGAAAGTGACATAATGATTCATTTTAAAAAATTAAATTTAAAAATATGTAGAAATTTATTTTAGTTATAATATTATAATTAGAAAACATGTTTTAAATTATTTTTAGAAAACACAGTTTTAGAAGAAAATATATTTCCAACCGAATAGAGAGATAAAGTCATTTTTTATTGAAAATATTTTCTCAATTTTTTAAATTATAAATGTGTGGGAACATTTTACTATTAATTTAAAATATCATGAATTACCCAATTATAAGTAAATTTATGAGTTTATTGCAAGATGAATCATAATATTTTATCATTAGAAACATAATCATAAACTATCTCAATAAATGATGAGATTGTTATATAATATAATAATTTCTTTGGTAACTTGAAATAGTAATCAACATGATGAAATGATTTAAAATGGAAATTAAAATATCAGGAGGATAAAAAAATTCATGATATTACATGACAAAGGTGATTTATATAAACCTCATGAAATAATATATATGTATAACATATCATTCATCTCAATGAAAAAAATTGAGATCAAAATCCCTTACCGATTTGGTAACATTTGTGCCATAAAAACCATGAAAAAGAGATAATGAAATAAATATTTAAATAAAAATAATAATAATAAAATAAATTCATGATCATTATATACACCACAAAATAGAAACATGTGGTTAACATGGAACATGTCTCACAAAAAATAAAATAAAAGTGAGATCGAAATCTATTACTTTAAGTCTTAATATCCATCGTACGCACTAAAAACTTTTTTATAATATGTATAAGTTTATTATAAGAATATTAGTTAACCATAATAATATATATTTTACCATATATTATTTACTTATTACCTTATATTACCTATTTTTTTTAACAATTTCATGTTAATGTCACGTTTAGGATAATAGCAACCTTGTTTTTCATATATGTATTTATTTTTTATTTTATGTCACATTACCTTGATCAGGGTTGAATTATATAAATAATAATAATCCTGAAATAATTATCATAATTTTACATCAATTATACTTTTAATACCAATCATGATTTTTTTGAGAAATAAAGTAGTTATGATCATGGAGACGGTAGCATGCACATATGCATTTGTAACATATCCATTATTCAATGATCATTATGGAAATGTGACAAGTAATATCATATATTTTAAAAATTATAATAATATCATAAATAACATATTATTTTATTTAATATACTTATACATTTAATCAATTAGGTGTAGGGATGAAATTTTAGATGCATTGCTACATGAAGCCTTTAGTCCACACGTACACGAACATTATTATCATCTTTCATTGAGTGCAAAGGTAGGAAATAAAATAATTTATTATTCATCCAAAATGATAAATATTTCATTATTATCATAATAACTTCATTTATATTACTTATATTCATTAACTTTATCCTCATTGTCTTCCAAGTAAAATTTTATTGAGAAAGAATAATATCTTTTTGCGAGGCGGTAGTCCTCCGTACACACGAGTGACGTTATTGTGTTCCCTATGAAATGAAAATTAAAAAATTTATATATTATATAAAAAATAAAATGGAATAATTATTATATAAATATTATTTATATACTTTATATCCATCATCATATCCAACCTAGATAGGTGGTAATAGAAAAAATGAATGGCATCAGTTCACGAGGCAATAGTCAGCTGTACACAAGAATGATGATTTCATGAATTATTTGATGGAAATGGAGATGGTTATAGTTCATGAACTTAACATAACAATATGTTAGTATATGTAAAATATTTAGTTTATTATATCATCATGGTATAATAATAATTATAGGAGGAGGAAGAAGAAATAATAAGAAGCGCTCATTGATGAATGTTACATCTTCTCCGGGTATCCTCCTTAGGTATGAACCAAAAGCCTTCCAGGTTGTACTTATTTACATAATAAGGATTATAAGATTATATAATAAAATTTTGGAAGTGATTGGGGTAGGGTTCAGTTGATAAAAATGGATTGATAGGTGTGAATAAGGGAGGGGAGTGAGTTTCATTTTATTATTGAAGAGGAGTGGAATTTTTTGTAAATACCCAAAAGTATTCTATATTGGGAGATCTCCCTTACTAAAATTTCCTCCAAATTTTACAATTAAATTCATTTATATATTATATTCTTGATAAAGACCTCCAATAAATAATAAAAAATATTTTCCAAACATGTTGTTCCTTATCTTCTATGTTTTCTCATTTTTACCATTTTGATTTTTATCAATGTGGTAACTAGTATTTTTAACCTAGGTAATTACCCTTTAAGAATAAAATTAACTGATCCCTAATAGATAATATTAACACAATGATTCAAAATATAAAATCAAAATTTTAAAATATAAATCTTATGTGTATTGAAAAATAATTTTAACACAAGCGCATGTAATGTGGAAATAAGCCATTTAAACCATAACTGCAATAATAGATTTTTTACTATTTAAAACTCAATATAGTAATTATAAAATAAAAATTGGTCCATGAATGTAACATTTTTTATATATATCAATATTTATATATCATTTGGAATAAGATTTGATTTTCAAAAAATTTAAATAATTTAATCAAATATAATTTATTATAAAATAACATTAATATCAATTTTGACATTATTCATTTAATTTGAATTTATAAATTCTAAGAAAATGATGTAATTTCAATATACTATTCTCACACCTATGTAAAATTATATATAAATATAAATAATTAATTCAAGAAAAGTATTCATTAAATGTATTTCTCTTTTAATATATTTATTATCATTTATTTTATTTTATTATTGACTAAATAATTACTATATTGGAATTTATTAATAATTTAATGTAATTAAATCATATCAAGAAAATTAAAATGAAATATCATGATAAAAAAACCATTTATATTTAAAAATAATATTTTTGACCGAACATATGCTGTTTTCCCCAAATATGAATGCTTTATATATATTGAAATCAAGGAAGGTGATTTTTTAATCTTTTTTATTACTTAAATTATAATGTAGGTCAATTTCATGGAAAACAATAAAAAAATTATTAAATATATAATAATATTATAATGGTGTAAATATGTTCTGAAAATGTTTGCTAGATATGTTTTATGTCATTTAAACCCACATATTATTACTTTAACACACGAGAAATCCAATTTTACCTTAGTCACGGTAAACAATTTTTATAATTTTTACAAATTATTTTTGTTAAAAGTTATGTTGACCTTATTAGATAACATAAATAATTATTTTTAGAAATATGTAATAATTTTTTTTTAAATCCCATTGCCATAATTTGAAAGTTTTATTTTTAAACTAACCCCAGAAACACGATGAGAAAATAGTTTTTAAAAGAGAAAATTTTCAAAAGTTTACAATGTTTTTATATCAAAAGTCAATATGAAAAATATTAAAATTACTTAAATTTAAGTAATAGATATATTATTGATTTAATTTTACTTTAAAACTAATTTAAAATATAATTTAACTTTATAAATAATTTAAATCACACGACTGTTTTCAATTAAAATTCAGTATTCTCAACTATTCATAAAAAATCAAAACTTTCAGAAAAATACCATAAATTAACCATATAATAAGTTGGACATGATGATTTAAAAAATTAAGTTTTTTATTAAATTAATTTTCTTAAAGTATCAAAAATAAAACTTATTGTTCACAAAAATAAATACAAATCCTTTTTTGGAGTCAAACCATTATACATAAAACCACTATACCTAATATTTAATGAGTAGTTATTAAAATTAATACCTCCATATTTATTGGCTAGGTTAAAATTGTTATATTTGAAGTAATATTATTTCATGGTTCTCTAAAGTACAATGTTACATATAATGAAATCCAAATTTGGAATTATGTGTAACTAAAGCCAAATATAGTGTTTCATGTAAGGCAAGATAATCATAGTTCTATATAAAATATTTATTAGATTAAATATATTTTAATTTTTTAAAAATCTTATGGAATTATAGTGTGTGTTAACATTAGAGCTATTTTCAACATTCACTTGAGCCAAATGAATGGCCCTTTACTATAGCCTGACTGCTAAAACATTAATCCCTGCTTAATCAACTCTGTCACTCTTTTTGGTAGTTGGGAGAAGTCCTAAAAAATCATTTTTAATATATTTTTATTTATATAAATAAGCTTATCGCAAACATGTTCCAGGGGCATTCCCATGAAATTACATTCTCAACTTTATCTAGGTCTACTGATATACCCGTTTCAAACACAACATGTACTGGGAATTACAACTCATGAATATATAAGTCACACTTTGAAAATTGGGTGTAAATTCTACATGCTCAAAGAATTCTACAGGCTATCTATAGGCACATAAAATGTTCCTCCTGTATAGGTGAGAAGATCAGGATTTCTTCAATTAACACTATGATGAAAGAGTCCATGTATGGGAGGAAGATCTTCTTCACATGGGATAAGAACATCGTCAATATCTTCATCATCCTGAATGACATCATTACGTACTCATACAACACTTAAATTCTTTGAAATGTAATAATCAAAATGTGATCCTCTATTACTTACAACTAGTGATAGCCTGAACCAAGATGAATATATGAGAACCACTACGCCCCCCATAACTGATAGAATACATCATTGATCCTCAGTAAAGGATATTTGTAACATCCCAGGTAAATAACTAATATTACATTCTAATGTTTATCAATATTTGTGAATAAAATGGAATGCTATGATCGATGGTGTACCCAATACGCGACAAAGAGTTCTTTTGAAATCTTACGTTGAACTCTAATAATAAAATAATATTATTTTAAATGGTAGTTAATGCCTAGCCATTGTAATGGCAGGAAAGAATGTAACTAACTACAAAATGATTATATATGTTTGTCAATTATTTTTAATTTTATCTAATAAATGTTAGAGCCGTAAAATGAAAATCAATCCAAATTTAAGCATAAATCTTCTAATAATCATTAAAAGGATGATTAACCGCCTTTTGATGGGGAACCCTTTTTAAATATACTTTTAACAATTTTATATGTTGTATTTGACAAAATAAAATCCTTCTTTAGAATCTGGACATTAAAATTTACTTTGTGTAAATTTTTGTTATTTTTCCGATAAAGATCATTTTTAGTTAAAAAGTTGCACTTTAATTCAAAACCTCCTTTTAATATTATTTATTTATATAGATAGATTATATTTTTAATTTAGATTAAAGTGTATTTAGAATATATTTTTACCATTTAATCCAATGTTGTTCATTAGAATTAATTTCACTTTGAAATTGGACTTAGACTAGTGTTAATCTTTTAATAGATATTGTTTCTTAAAAACACGCTCTTTGTTTTGACAGCGGGAATTAATTATTAAATTAATTAATGAAACTTATATGTTTGGAATTTTTTAAAATAGACATCATTTTTGAATTCGGAGTATCAAATATATCTTAGGTTGAATTTTTGGTATTTTTCTGAAAAACTTCAATTTTTTATGAATAGTGAAACCACTAAGTGGTAGTTAAAGAAACCGATTTTTTCGTTTAAATGAAACTTTACCACTTCTTTGATTTGATTTTGAAAAATATGACATACATGGTTTTAATTAGGATGTAAAATGTGGTTCAATGGGATTAAAATAATTTTGGTGAATAGTACTTTTAAGTTTTATTAATCGTGATTAAAGGTAATTAGTTTTATTTAAGGAAAAAAATGATATTATAATAAAATGAAAATATCATTACACTTGTAATAACCCTATTGGATGAGTCATGGCTGACCAAGACAACCCATGGGTCAATTTGTGGGACCCCATGAAGCCAATTGGGTATGATAATGATATTAATGTCTTTTATTTAAAGTAAAAGTAAAAATGACACAAACATGTATTGGTTTACTAAAACATTTTTTACATGGGGTTATAAAAGTCATATATTTGACTATAAATATTCATTGGAAAGATAAAAATATTTCCTACATCATAGTACTTTTTTTTATAATTTTTAGACATTAAATAAATTAAATTATTTATGACATCATGATGATGCAGCGATTACCTCATTATTTAACGATTTAAATAAAATGAAAAGATAATGTAACATATAAGACCTAAACATGTCAAAAACCTATTGGATGGGTGGATTTAGAACCCTTATCACCTTATCCTAGAAATATATCAATGTGGGACCTTTAAAATTCGAAACTCATTTGAAAATAATGTAACCTTTTTTGACTTTCCAAGAGTGCCCCTCCTCTCCTCTTATAAAAGGCCCCCACCTCTACCTCCTTACCCACACATCTCAAGCCTTTTGTTCAGCCAGCAACTAACCATTAAGTCTCTCCACATCCCTCTCTTCATCATTGAATCCTCACCATTGGGAAAAATATTTTCCAAGGAAGACTTTGAGCTCAAATCAAAAAAGAGTTACCCGATTTAAAGGTAATGTATTCCCTTGTGTTATTATGGTTTATTTTGCTTCTCCAACCCTCTAAAATCTTTTTATTCCTTTATTTTGTAACAAAAACAGTATCTATAATATACTAGTATGTTTTTATGTGAATTATTAGAGCTACACTTACACACACCTTCGTCTAATGGTTAAAGAACATACTGTTTCTGTGGATGGAAAATTTCTGCCTCACAAAACGTTGATAGTTCAATATTCTCTTAACACCTTTCATGGTGGACATTATGACGTCGCTATATTTTATATATGATATATATGGTATTTATGTTTTCTATATGCTTCTGAATTTTATATTTAAAACATTCATTTATGCTTTTCATGTTGTGAAAATGTGATAATTTCATACGAGGAAGTGTGGGTTACCGCCCCCTCATGTGCTGTGACTCGTTCATGCAATACATGGAATGTATAAAAGATGAAATTAATGAACATATGTGACCTATATAACATATATTTTATACTGGAATAATAATATATATACCTATCAATTATTTTTAATTCCATTAATATGACAATGAAATGAAAGTAGCGTTCATGCGTACGTACGGCTTACCGTCTCCATGAACGGTACATTTCATTTCTTATCTCCAAATGTTATGTACTATTATAAGTTCATATATATAATGGATATATATGTTATATATTACATATAAATTATGGATATAATTATGGAATTATAATATATATATATCTCTTTTAACTTTAATTCCATTAATTTGACAAAAAAATGAAAGTAGTGTTCATGTGTACGTACGGACTACCGTCTCCATGAACGGTGCTTTTAAATTTTTATATCCAAATGATATGGAATAGTAAAAAATGAATATATACTGGATATATATGATTTTTAAAAAATTAATACTATTTTGTAGGTGATGTACCTATAACTACATGGAAAAATCTTTTCCAACAAGTTCAATTTTTACTCATGTACCGAACATCGACAAAAACGTCTGATATGAACTCACTTTATTAACCAATTATTATAACATTATAATATGTGATATGAACTGAATAATAATATTTAAAGGAGTTCCTTAAGCCATTATTAATTCAAAAAATTTTATTATTCAGGAGATTAATGAATGATCGAGTCATGTCGGACACGAGGTAGGGGATCCAACCTCTCTCTTTCATTTTAAGTACTCTCTTTTATGTCATTTCTTTTAAGATCATCATTATTATTTTTGGGGATGTTATTTTATATTACTAATACTTTAGTTTTTATGTTCATATTATGAGAGACCCTATTTGATCTCATAAATCCATTTTTGGATGTTTTAAGTGGCGCCATTAGGCTGCCGAGTTTTTGTAATGGATTTTTCATCTCACTTTTATTCCCGTGACATTTATGCTACATTTTCCACTATTTCCTTTGAGTGGGGTATGTAATGCCCATTATAGTACACTTTTTGTTGTATAATTTCATTTATTGGTATTTACATCTTTATTTTATGACCCTTCTTCCATGGGGTGTACGTTTCGAAAGTTACCCAACTCGGTAAGGGACCTTTCACCCTCCTCTTTTTAAAACACTTCTTTTGTTATGTATTTTAATTCACATACTATTATGTGTGGATATGTTCTTATATATCCTTATTTATGTAAATTTTATGTCCAAGTGATGAGATACCATTTTCTCTCTCATCAACTCATTTTCTGAATTTTAAATTGACGTCGTTAGGCTGTCGGATTTCTGTAAGGGAACTTCTTAACCCACTTTCAATTCTTTGGGTTAAACCGTTACTTCTTGATTTTATTATGCCAGGATTATGTGTGGAATCTCTTTGCTGTAATTTCCACAAACCTTTGTGTGGATATACTATTTATTCACATAATCATGTCATTGATAAATTCTTACAAACTTGTATGGGAAATCATAACTCAATCTCATTACATTGAGTTAAATATCTATGTCATTGTTTTTGTTTTTACAAGATTATGTGTGAATGAACTCTGATTGTTTCACACTTAATATACAATTATATTGGGTTTATTTATATTTATCACACATAATTATGTTATAGATTCATCCTTAATTTAAGGATACCATCTTTATAATGGATTTTATCTCAATTTACATTTCCATTGAGACCTCATGGTTGTTATGCACCAATTCATTCTAATATGGTGTGTATACTATCCTTTGGAATATTATATCATGAATCCCTTTATTCTCATAATATTATAAAGTTCAGATTAAATGTTATTCCACAATTATTTGTATTTAAGAGTCTCTCATTTTGTTAAAAACTCTATACCAAAAATATCGTCTTAAATGATTTAATGATTAATTATTCTAAATCTTTATCTTTAATGTCTATGTTTTCAAAATGGTTTTCAGTATTTATTTATATGGACATTAATGTTTTAAAATTATAATTCCATTAAAATCTTCAAAGTGGTATGTGAAACTTTTATTCAAAAATCTCTTTTAAATGATTTTTGAAAATGGATTGATTAATTTAATATCTTGGAATTACTTATTGTGATTGAAAATGAAATTTTGTTGTTGAAATGTTTATATTTCCAATATTTTATGTGTAATGATGGTACTTAGACATTTTACGGGTGGTTATGTGATAAATCATATGACGGGTGGTGCCGTGAATACCAGGACGGGTGGTTACGTTATAACCTCCAATGCATTGGGTATGGAAGTCGGCCATATGGCTGTTCCATTAAGTGATATGTGTGGAAGTCAACCGTATGGTTATTCCATTTAAGTATGTTTATGTCCCAAGTTACCTTTACATGTTATTTGTTCTTTATATGGGTTTTATGGTAATCATTTGGTTACAAAAGGGTAAGTAATGGTCTTTTATTTAGTGAGGAGTTTTCACTACTTCATAAAGGTGAAAAGTATTACTTTGGTAAAGTACTAATGGTTTACTTGTTGTTTTGAAAAACTAACAGTTTCCCTTCATTGTTATCCTTTACTAGGATTTTTATGCTCATCCCAAGTTTTTGAAATGTTTTCCACAGGACTTAAAGATGAATAGGGTGAAGGATGGGATCCAGGAAAGACATTCTTTCTAAAACATGGAAATATAATGTTTCTTTTTAAGTGTTTTTTGATTTTAGGGAAACTTAGTTGAAGTGTCTACTATGTAATCTTTTCAGATGTAATAGTTATGACCTAATTATCTAAAACTCTAAACCTGAAAAGATCCTCTATGTGAATTATTCATTTAATTCATGATTAAGAAATGTTTAAGGATGGGGCCTTATAGTTGGTATCAGAGGCCGGTTTAGATAACTTTAGAGGTTAGGGTATTCTCTAAGCATAAGTGACATTACCATAATGGTTAGGATTTCAGAATGAGTACTAGTTTTAGATAAAGTGAATGAGTAAGTATATCTTAGTGTTTATCTTCCTCATTAATACATGATGGTTTTTTTGATATAATCACACTTCCATTTCTATTTTTAGTAAATGGGTGGATCTAGCAGGCACCAAAGTGACAATGGGTTTGAAGGAAACTGTGTTGGTTCTCTGATTACAAGACTGCATGAAATGGGGGATTCAATGAGGAATATCATGGTTTTTCTAAACCAACAATCAAGGATTCATGATCAACCACTTGAACCTTGGTGAGTTCTCTAATTCATCAAGTACGAGATGACCAACTCGATGTGGAAGTTCAGGTAATAATTATAAAGGTAACCATTAGGGTTTATATGATCCTTACTTTTGAGATAATTATGTGTTACTATATGTTATTATGGAATATGAATGACATGAGATAAACATGAGGTTAAATTATGTTATGGTTATTTTTAAATATTTTATCGTTTTTGGGGGAATGTTATAATAATTATATAGTTTTGGAAGAAGGACAACACGTAGACCGTGTGACAACCCGTCGCGTCAGACAAAGGTGTGGGAATCGAACCCACAACCAAGGTGCGACTGGTATTTATTGCATAACACTGGACTATGTGAAGTCCCTAGTTAGTTTGACTAATTCTTTTTAGTTAGATGATTTTAGGAATCAAGAGTAAGTTTATTTTGGGTTATCCATGAAAATGAATAACCTATTATGGGGGATATGTGATTAGGTTAATTACTTTTCAATATGAGACTTTAAGAGAAACTAATGTTATTTGGAGATAAATGTTAATTATTACCTTGGAAGACTATGTGAATAAATCCTTCTAATATTTGGGTTTCAATCTTAGTTTGGTTTACATTGAATAATTTTATGGACAAATTGTATATTGAATTCTCTTTGTTGAACTTTGGGTATTGTTTGAAAAATTTTGGAGATTAAGAATATTTTTTTTTATAAAGGATTATCCTTTTCGGGTATTATATGACCTCATAATAACATTTTTGGATTTAGTTTTGGTTAAGGTCTAAATACATGGGAAGTATATAGTTCTCTTTTGTGGATTAGGTGATTTCTCTAGAAGTTGACTATAGCTCTCTTAATGTAAACAAGTCATCCTAAATACTCATCTTTTGGAGAAAATATGAGTTTTTGTAAGAAATCTAGTAAAAGTTGAAAGTAAACATGGTAAGTAAGTATGTTTCCTTATGTTTTAGTTAAGCTAAAAAAATAAATTCCTCAATGAAAATAAACTTAAAAAAATGCTTTCCGTTAACTTTTATTACTGGGGAATCCAATACCATTTAACCCATCACATGTTTGTGATTTTCTTATGGTTAACATTCTCCTAGACATGTTTACTATCACTATCCATCAGAACATGAACCTTTGTTTATTCCTCCATATCCATATTTTAATACTTGGAATACTATTATGGGTTAACTCAGGTGACCTTTGTACATCTCTGCAATTCTTTTTAAGTGATAGTTTTACTGACTCTTGTTCCGATGTGGGACATTCAATGGAGTTTCCAAGCCCAATTTTGAAATTGTGAGGACGCAATTTCTAAAAGGGGGGAAGGATATAACATCCCAGGTAAATAAATAATATTACATTCTAGTTTTTATCAATATTTTTGAATAAAATGGAATGCTATTCTTGATGGCGTACCCAATATTTGAAAACGAGTTCTTTTGAAATATGACGTTGCACTCCAATAATAAAATAATATTATTTTAAATGGTATTTAACGCCTAGCCATTGTAATGGATTGAAATAATGGAACTAACTACAAAATTATTATATATGTTTGTCAGATATTTTTACTTTTATCCAATAAATGTTAGAGGCGTAAAATGCAAATGAATCCAATTTTAAGCATAAATCTTCTAATATTCTTTAAAAGGTCGATTAACCGCATTCTGATGGAGAACCCTTTTTAAATATACTTTTGACAATTTTATATGTTTTATTTGACAAAATAAAATCCTTCTTTATAATCTGGACACCAAAATTTACTTTGTGTAAATTTTTGTTATTTTTCCGATAAAGATCATTTCTAGTGAAAATGTTGCATTTTAATTCAAAACCTCATTTTAATCTGATTTATTTATAAGGATAGATTATATTTTTAATTGAGATTAAAGTGTATGTAGAATATATTTTTACCATTTAATCAATTGGTGGTCATTGGAATTAATTTCTCTTTGAAATTGGACTTAAACTAGTGTTAATCTTTTAATAGACATTGTTTCTTAAAAACACACTCTTTGTTTTGACAGCAGAAATTAATTTTTAAATTAATTAATGAAACTTATATGTTTTTAATTTTTTAAAATAGATATCATTTTTGAATTCGGAGTATCAAATATAGCTTAGGGTGAATTTTTGGTATTTTTCTGAAAAACTTCAATTTTTGATGAATAGTGAAACAACAAAGTGGTAGTTAAAGAAACTGATTTTTTCATTTAAATGAATCATTAACACTTCTGTGATTTTATTTTTAAAAATAAGACATACATGGTTTTCATTAGGAAGTAAAATGTGGTTCAATGGGATTAAAACAATTTTAGGTGAATAATAACTTTTAATTTTTATTAATCGCGATTAAAGGTAATTAGTGTGATTTAAGGTAAAAATGATATTATAATAATATGAAAATATCTTGACACTTGTTATAAACCTATTGGATGAGTTATGTCCGACCAATACAACCCATTGGTCAATTTTTGGGACCCCATGAAGCCACTAGGGTATGATAATGACATTAATGCCTTTTATTTAAAGTAAAAGTAAAAATGACACAAACAAGTATTGGTTTACTAAAAAAAATTTACCGGGGGTTATACAAGTTATATTTTTGAATATAAATAGTCATTGGAAAGATAAAAATATTTCCTACATCATATTAATTTTTTTTTATAATTTTTAGACTTTAAATAAATTAAATTATTTATGACATCATGATGATGCAGCGATTACCTCATTATTTAACGATTTAAATAAAATGAAAATATAATGTAAAATATAAGACCTATACATGTCAAACACTTATTGAATGAGTGGATTTAGAACCCTTATCACCTTATCCTCGATATATATCAATTTGGGACCTTTAAAATCTGATACTCATTTGAAAATTATGTAACCTTTTTTGACTATCCAAGAGTGCCCCTCCTCTCCTCTTATAAAAGGCCCCCACCTCTACCTCCTTACCCACACATCTCAAGCCTTTGGATCGGCCAAACCCTTCCAATTTCATCTCTCCACATCCCTATATTAATCATTGAAGCCTAACCTTTGGGCAGAATCCATTCCAAGGAAGCCTTTGAGCTCAAATCAAAAAGAGTTACCTGATTTAAAGGTAATGTCTTCCCTTGTGTTCATTTGTTTTATTTTGTTTCTCCAACCCTCTAAACTCTTTTTATTACTTTATTTTGTAAAAACACCAGTATATTCAATATACTAGGATATTTTTATGTGAAGGATTAGAGCTACACTTACACACACCTTCATCTAATGGTTAAAGAACATACTGTTTCTGTGGATGGCGAATTTCTGCCTCACGAAATTATGATTGTTCAATATTCTCTTAACACCTTTCATGGTGGCCATTATGATGTAACTATATTTTATATATGATATATATGGTATTTATTTTTTCTATATGCTTCTGAATTTTATTTTTAAAACATTCCTCTATTCATTTCATGTTGTGCAAATGCAATAATTTCATACGAGGACTACTGCCCCCTCAAGTGATATGACTCGTTCATGCAATACATGGAATGTATAAACAATGAAATTAATGAAAATATGTGACCTATATAACATATATATTATACTAGAATTATAATATATATACCTCTCAATTATTTATAATTCCATTAATATGACAATTAAATGAAAGTAGCGTTCATGCGTACGTACAGCTTACCGTCTCAATGAACGGTACATTTCATTTCTTATCTCCAAATGTTATATACTATTATAAGTACATATATATAATGGATATATATGTCATATATTACATATAAATGATGGATATAATTATGGAATTATAATATATATATATATCTCTTTTAACTTTAATTCCATTAATATGACAAAAAAAATTGAAAGTAGAGTTCATGCGTACGTACGGCCTACCGTCTCCATGAACGGTGCTTTCAATTTTATATCTAAAAATGTTATGGAATAGTAAAAAGTGAATATATACTGGATATATATGATATTTAAAATATTAATACTATTTTGGAGGTGATGTACCTATAACAACATGGAAAATTATTTTCCAACAAGTTCAAGTTTTACTCATGTACCGAACATTGACAAAAACGTCAGATATGAACTCAATTTATTAACAAATTATTATAAAATTATAATATGTGATATGAACTGAATAATAATATTTAAAGGAGGTCCTTATGAAATTATATATTGACCAAATTTTATTATTCAAAAGATTAAAGAACGATCGAGTAATGTCAGACATGAGGTAAGGGATCCAACCTCCCTCATCCTTTTTAAGTACTCTCTTTTATGTCATTTCTTCTAAGATCACCTTTATTTTGTTTGGGGATGTTCTTTTATATTCCTCATACTGTAATTTTTATGTTCATATTATGAGAGACCCTATTTGATCTCATTAATCTATTTTTGGAAGTTTTAAGTGGCGCTGTTAGGCTACCGAGTTTTCATATGGGATTTTTCATCTCACTTTTATTCCCATGACATTTATGCTACGTTTGCCACTATTTACTTTGATTGGTGTATGTAATTCCCATTATTATACACTTTGTGTAGTATTATTTCATTTATTGGTATTTACATATTCATTGTATTACCCTTCTTCCATGGGGTGTACGTTTCGAAAGTTACCCAACTCGGTAAGGGGACCTTTCGCCCTCCTCTTTTTAGAAGACTTATATTGTTATGTATTTTAATTCACATACTATTATGTTGGGATATGTTCTTATATATCCTTATTTATGTAAATTTTATTTCCCAGTGATTAGATACCATTTTCTCTCTCATCAACTCATTTACTAAATTTTAAAGTGACGTCGTTAGGCTGTCAGATTTCTATAGTGGAACTTCTTAACCCACTTTCAATTCTTTGGGTTAAACCTCTTCTTATTGATTTTATTATGCCATGATTATGTGTGGAATATCTATGTTGTAATTTCCACATACCTTTGTGTGGATATACTATTTCTACACAAAATAATCTCATTGATAAATTCTTTCAAACTTGAATGGAAAATCATAACTCAATCTCATTTCATTGAGTTAAATATCTATGTCATTGGTTTTGTTTTTACAAGA
Source organism: Viscum album (assembly GCA_963277665.1). NCBI lineage: Eukaryota > Viridiplantae > Streptophyta > Magnoliopsida > Santalales > Viscaceae > Viscum > Viscum album. The sequence continues at coordinate 1,573,790,958 of OY728161.1, read as the reverse complement.
TTATGTGTGAATGACCTCTGATTTTTTCACACTTAATATACACTTATATTGTTTGTATTTATATTTCTCACACATAATTATGTGATATAATTATCCTTAATTTAAGGATACCATCTTTATAATAGATTTTATCTCAATTTACATTTCCATTGAGACTTCATTGTTGTTAAGCACCAATTGACTCTTATATGGTGTGTATACTGTCCTTTGGCATATTATATCACGAATCCCATTATTCTCATGATATTATAAAGTTTAGATTAAATGTTATTCCATAATTATTTGTATTCAATAGTCACTCATTTTGTTAAAAACTCTAACAAAAATATCGTTTTAAATGTTTTAAAGATTCATTATTATAAATCATTATCTTTAATGTCCATGTTTTCAAAATGGTTTTCAGTATTTATTTATATGTACATTAAGGTTCTAAAATTGTAATTCCATTAAATGCTTCAAAGTGGTATGGGAAACTTTGATTCAAAAATCTCTTTTAAATGATTTTTGAAAATGGATTGATTAATTCAATATCTATGAATTACTTATTGTGATTAAAAATGAAATGTTTTTGTTGAAATGTTTATATTTTCAATATTTTATGTGTAATGATGGTACTTGGACATTTTACGGATGGTTACGTGATAAACCATATGACAGGTGGTTCCATGAATACCAGGACATGTGGTTACGTTAGAACCTCCAATGCATTGGGTAGGGAGTCGGCCGTATGGCTATTCCATTATGTGATATGTGTCGATGTCAATCGTATGGTTATTCCATTTAAGTATGTTTATGTCCCAAGTTTCCTTTATATGTTATGTGTTCTTTATATTGTTTTTATGGTAATATTTTGGTTACAAAAGGGTAAGTAATGGTATTTTATTTAGTGAATAGTTTTTACTACTTCATAAAGGTGAAAAGTATTACTTTGGTAAAGTACTCATGGTTTACTTTTTGTTTTGAAAAACTAACAGTTTTCCTTCTTTGTGTATCCTTTACTTGGATTTTTATGCTCATCCCATGTTTTTGAACTGTTTTCCACAAGACTTAAAGATGAACATGGTCAAGTATGGGATCAAGGAAATACATTATATCTAAAACATGGAACTAGACATGTTTCTTTTTAAGTGTTTTTTATTTTTTGGAAACTTAGTAGAAGTTACTACTATTTAATCTTTTGAGATGTAATAGTTATGACCTAATTCTCTAAAACTCTAAACCTGAAAAGATCCTCTATGTGAATTATTCATTTAATTCATTATTAAGTAATGTTTAAGGACAGGGCCTTATAATATTTGTTCCTTACCACCACCTCATTTAGCATCAGGTAATCAATATAGAATTCAAGACTATAGTCTACCTTATTTATGAATAGTACATGAGAACCTAATGATAATGTAATCATCTTGATAAAGACTTACCTCTCTAAGACATCAAGTTTTATCCAAAGGTATTTCAGCTTAGTCAGTGTTGTATGATATTGAGGTATAAAGATGAGTTGTTAACCTGGAATTAGATCTAAATCAAACTCAACTCCTCTATTAGGATGGATTCCAATGAAGTAATATAAAAAGAAATCCCGATAGAGATCTGTGACTATAGAATGTTATAAGCGTGCTACCATTAATTCCATTGAAATAGAGAAGTCATCCATTTTTTCTATGAATAACTCGTGCTACTTCAAGTTCAGTCGAACTCTAGCTACTCCTAATTCCTACTCTCTATTTATCACTAACATCTCCTGATAAAGATAAGTGAATGAAACACACCTCAAAAAATAGTTCGTATGATTTTAAAAGCTTTTCTACCATCCCATACTAAGATTGGCATAAATGGTCATCATATATAGTATTATAAACTCCCTTATATTCTTATAAGTAATGATAACTATAGGACAACAAGGGTATATAGGAAGACTATCCACTTTCATGACCAATGGAATATCAAGTCAAATTAATTTAGATGATAAATTTTGTATTAGGTCATTTCTAGCATCTACTTGTGAAGCCACAATGGAATGGGATACACTAGTATCAAAAAAAGTTGTAGGCAAAGTTTACGTGATCAAGATGATACCATGAACTATAGATGGCTGCTCAACACTATCTGCTAGAACCTAGTTTACTAAATAGATACATCCTACCTCAACTCTATGGCTCATTCCCTAAGGTAGATGATTGGTTTGTGTTTTCTGGTGAGAACCCCAACATGATCCCTATGCCAAATATATAGTTCTTCCTCCAAATTTGAGGGTCCCAAAACAATAATTCGTGAAGAAAATATTTTAAATATTATATGGATTTTTGCACTACCCCCATGAATTTTTATGTCATGTGAATAACTTATTATAATTTTCCACATTACCATAGTTGAATCATTGTTGAACTATTCTTGATGAAATTGATGATTCCAAAATCTAATTGGACAATAAGCCAGTTACCTATTGATGCATCTCACCTTCCTCTTCCTTCCTCCAGAAAATGTACTCATGATGATTCTAGGGGTTCAAATACTCTACATAGGTGAGGGAAAACCTTTTTCTTAGTCCTCTTGAATACCCTTCAGTATCATCTTTCCCTTATAGAGAACCTAATATTAAGTCATCATATTGAAGTTTCAGACCTGATGTTTCAACTTTGGTTGAAGCATAATGTTATGATTTATAGCTTTCTAGACATCATCTCTATCCAAGAGAGGTGAAAAAATAGATAAGTCATGTGAAACATGTTGAGTAAGCAAACACCATCATTAGTCCCTATCGAAGATCCATGAACTCCTTGTTCTTGATCTGGCTTCATTATACTCAGAAAAAACTCCTCAAAGAAACAATCCCTTAATATCACCCATGTGAGACACTTTCACCTTAAATTATAGATAATAACATCCCACTAACATCCCAAAACTACATGAAATATATTGGTCACAAGCTTTACCTTATAATCCTCAATAGTATATACTAAGTCAATGAATTATTTGATAACCTGAATCCAGTCATCAACATCATGCGGACCTCCAATTCCTTAGAAATATTGAGCATTCTTAGGCTAAAATTCCCAGGAATAGATAACCACAGTTCTTGAGACTCCTCCACCTTGAACAACACGATCTGAAAGAGTCCCATCTAAATGAAATACATGGCCTAAATGACTTGTTCCATTATAGGTTGGGAAACAAGAGTATCTGAGGAAAACATTGATGGAGGTCCCTGGAAACTTAAAAATGGTGGAATCTTTAAATCATAAGGAACAATGGGAACATATAAAACCCTATCCAGTCTAAGGGATCATGAAAGTTTCTCCAAGAAGTCTACCCTCAAGCCCATGTATACCCTTCTTAGCAATAACCTTGGTCTATTTCCATACATGTTAGTCAAAATAATCATATATATACTTACATATAAATATGATCACTTAAACTAAATAATCCTATTAATGATATACTAAAATAGAATGGAAACTGAGTTGTATCATAAAAATAGAAACTATTCTGAATCGATATCACAATCAAGGCATTCAATTGAAGAGATAATATTTAACAAAAAAACAAGTATATATACAATGTGTGAACCTACGTTCCTAGTCATGATGAATTAATATATGAAAAATTGCATAAATGAAATAGTGACATCATGTGCATCAACCATGGTAAATTTGATCAACAGTAACAACAAGAACATTTTTCCCACTTTATTGAAACTTGGAGGTCCACTATCAAGTGCTTGCCAAACAATATCATATTTCCCCATCCCATGTCCTAACCATTAAAACTCAAATCTATCATGTCCCAACTAAAGTAAAGGTAAAATATAGGTTAGTAAACATAGTTATTTTTTGATACCATTTTCTTGTAATGCATTAACTTGAACCACCGATTCTAATCTAGAAGGCCACATTACCTCTTGTGTGACTCTATATATGTAAGAGGTTACTGACTAGCAGTGAGGGTCTACGTTTGATAGTGGGGAGAAAAAAACCTTCATATCAAGACATAAGAAAATAGTAAATAAAAAATAATAATACTAAACAACCAGATTAATTATATGGAATAATAAATATGACATACTTGTCAAATAAAAAATAGGCTCCCAAGGTGGTAAACCAACAAGAGTAACAAGTGCAAGTAAATAAATAAATACTTGTGAGTCCTACCATAGTTCATAATAGTATACCACCGTCTCTATGCTACTTATTTCAGTGGTCTTCCACATGACCCTTTCACTTCACCTGACCCCAAAATATATCTATAAGTGTATCATAATGCTTCAGCTGGGTGTGGGTACAAGGATTAGTAGGATAGTATTAATGTGTCATCTAACTCCTGTGATCAATTTTAATTTTCAATTATATAATAATTATAACTTCATAACACACAGAATCATGAAATCCAAAACTAAGTGGTCATTCACTAACCAAACTACCACAAACCCCTAATCATTCCTAATTTTTATCCATACTGGAAAGTGTAGTATGTCAGCAAGAGACCAAAAATAGCCACATGTATATTAGGGAGTCATTCAGAATCCACACGGGATAGAGTGAGTATCCTACACAAAATCTAAAACAATTAGGTAATTATATGAATCCACAAGGCATCGAGCATCTTTAACATACCCAAAATCCACAAGGCATTAAGTAATACACAAAATCCACAAGGCATCGAGTATAGAACAATTACTCATAAATCATAAATGAATCTAGTAGAGTAAAGGTTACGATACTATCATTATCTACTAGAATCATCATAGAACACCATGCACACACCCCTCAAGGAGTAATAATACTATATAAAAAACAACTCTAGTATATTACATATATATCCTCCAAAGGAAAACATGGCTATGTATAAAATGTTAATAACCATAAGTCAAATCCTGATAAATATAATAATATTTTATATCTAATGTGTAAATCAAAAATCATCATGGAGTATTGATATCTCACCAAACTCATAGAAGCAAGACATAAGGTATAACAAGCTCCCCACACACCCACATGCGATTACAAGTCAAGTATGAATATCAACATGAAAAAATAATAATAATACCATGGAAAATTATGTAAAAAGAGCCCAATAAGGTTGGGAAATTCCTATTTCATAGTTTTTAACATCAATTTCATGTCTCTTCGAAGGTGTAATCCCTTTACCACATCCACACATAATCAAAACATGCTAGTACAACAATGGCTCCTATGAACCAGTTCTAGATCAACATGTAAAGGGTTTTAGAGTAAGTTTAGGATAACATGTCAAAGTTATAGAATCAATTATTACCTAGGATAAAATGGAATAAGGTTAAAAAATGTTTTTTTTCATAAGATGTGAGTAAGGAAGGCTTATTGAGATTTTGGTGTCTCTATGATGCAAGGAGGGAGCTACGACATGGAGGTACACTGGATATGACCACTATGGTGAAACATAGCACACAAAGGTACATGGGATGTACTAGAATCATAACACTATGATGTATAACTTCCAAATACTATGTAATACTATAATGGAAGAAGCCACCATGGTGAAAAAAGAGGTCTTGTGGCATTAGTGGTTCTTAATATGGTGTGAAGTTTCCTATATCATTAAGGTTTCCAGGGATAAAGTGGAATTTAGAGGGGAAAATAGAATATATAGTTGATATTAATATGTATCATCCTCATTAATACCCTTTATAAATACTCACTTTAATTCCCATTTAATTTCAAAATCAATTATTTAGAATATAAAAAATTCAAAAATATTATGGAAAATATTTTATTTGAATAGAAACATGGTAACATGTCACGGAAATTTCAATGAATTACTGGTATTGAATGTTGGAAATTCCCTTAATGTTGTTCATGTTAAAAAAAATTCGTTAAAAATGATTTGTAAATTTTTTAAGTAATTTGTTCATAAAATGATAAAAATATTTATTTTAAATGATTCTGTATAAAGTCAATCATTCGTAAAAATGACTTTAAAAATTCATATGAAAATATTACAATAATTCATTAAATTATCATTAGAGAACATGCATATATAAGGAAAATCATTTTTGAAAAAAGATCGGGCTACATATAATTGTTTTTAATTTAAAATATAGTCATAAAAATCCCATTAAACAATTATATTTCAACATAAAACCATTTCTGCTTAGGTAATCTCTATATCAAAACATCATCATAGAGATAAAATTAGATTGATTTTTAAATCCCCATAATTTTCAAGAAAAAATAAAAAAAACATTCATGTCCATTATATACAACACAAAAAGGAAACAAGTGGTGAATATGACATAAGTCTCGCAAAAAAAAGTGAGATAAGAAACTGTTACCTCAAGTTTGAATTACTCTAAAAGTGATCTAAAATCATGTATAATATTTTTAAAGTTATTATTACTGTATAAAAGAATCATTTAAACACTTAAAATTTGATATATGATCCACATTTAACATTTTGAATCCCATTTTTTAACAATTTTTTATTAAATCATCCATTTCGTGGTGTTGACTATTTCATTCTTCATTAGAGTTTTTGTTCAATAGTTTTGATACTTATAAATTGATCATAGTTCCATAATATCCAAAATGTGTACCGTGATATAAATATCATATATATTCATTAAATATATAGATTCATCTATAAAATATATAGATAGAAAAATGAATTACACTATCTATGTTGATGACATGCCACACGTATGCATGAATGTCTATTGTCATTTTTTATGGATAGAATGAAATAAGATTAAATAACAATTCATATTAATAGGATAACTATTATATCATATGTATATATATATTATATATTTATTAAATATATTCTTGTTACAATCCATGTAAAATAGAAATGAAAAAAATAATCACATTGCTTTGTGGAGGTGGTAGTACACATGTACACACGAGGGATATAATTTTCTAACCTATATGAAGATGGTGTATATTAGTTATTACATTATAATAATAATAAATAAGTATATTTTAGATGCCAAATTTATTATTTCTTAATTTACATCATATATTTATAGGTGTTATAATAGGAAATATAGTTGAAAATTATCAGCAAGTGTTTTACCACTTCATTGAGAAATCAATTTTGGATTACACCATACAACTTGAAAGGGTTGTATTTTGGAATTGAAAAAAGGAACTAAGAAATAGTGGAGGAATATATGAAGGTATTATTATAGGATTTTCAAGAGCTATAAATTTCAAAATGTATGAGGAATAGAGGAGAATATGTGTCCTTTTATATGTGATGGGTGGTGTAATCTTTGAAATACTTAAATTATAAAATTAATTTAAATTAATTTTCCATAAAAATTGTATCCAAATTGATATTATTATAATTTATTATTAGGATGAATATAAATCTTTTTATAAAAAAATTTGGATAAGTATAGGCGATTTTTTCACCCTTATCTTTTTGCTTAAACCTCAGTTAACCCTATTGACAATTACCATGATAGCAATGTTTTTTAAACATTAGGGGACATTAAAATTATAATAAAAGAAAAAAAATTACCCAAAATGGAATATAGATGATATTTTAAACAATATCTAATTAAACTGGAAGAATATTGTGGTTTTATAAATTTTTAATCATTTAAGAAAATATTATTTATTATCAAATATAATTAACATAATTTTTAGAAATACCTAAAATATTATAATATAATACGTGTTTATTTATGGTATAATGGTTCTGAAATGACATGTATTAATAAAAAATTATGATATGGTTTTAACATAGTCATTAAATAAATTTTTTACATCATTAGATATCATTTTAAGTCTTATTATTTATTTTAACCCCTTCATTCACCAATTTTAACCATTAATTCTTTAATAACATTTTCAATATTAAAGGGTCATAATTTTAATAACAATGTAAAAATAGGTTAACAATTGCCAATGGATGATATTTTAGAGAGTTTAAAATGATAATATACCTATTTTAATATGTTTAATACTTTTAAATGATTTAATAAAATGTATTAAACCTAAAATAAAAATAAATTAATTTTAAAAACAATTAAAATATTTTGATTTAAAAACTATGTGGAAAACATTTAACTAAAATATAAAACCATTAATCATCTATAATAAGTTATATTTATATTTCATATTTCAGGTAATCTATATCTCACCCAAAAAAAATTACTTATATTGTTTTTAAATTCATTTACTTGATTTTTTATTGCTTTCAAAAACACTTTGTCGACATTATATAAGTATTTACGTTAATTATTCCATCAATAAAGAAATAAAAATATACATCCATGATAAAAAACATTCTTATTACAACAATAAATTTAACTCTGAACATAATTTGTTTTTATCCCTATTAAAAACTACATTGTTATTAAATACAATAATGTTACATTTATTACATTAACTTTTACAAAAATACTCTAAGGAAAAAATTAATGTTAAATTGAAAAAGGGGAAAATTTTACAATTTTGGGGGATAATTTATGAAATAAATGTATCTAATAAATTAGGATAAATTTTTTAAATGAATTTTAATCTTTATCAAAATAGATTTAACCTTAATTAACTGATTTTACGTTTTTTGTGGTAGCACAATCATACTATGGTGACTATTATATTGACCAAAAATAAAAGGGAGATATTTACCAAATTTGGACCCCATGATTCCAAATATGGAATAAAATTTTCATGGATAAATCTCTAGAAGAGTTAAAAAATTATTTTAGATAAAAATGTAAAAATCGAAGAAAAATAGTTTTCTTGAAAAATGAATTTTTAAGTGTAATTTTTTATAATATATTCATCTATAAAATCGATTACAATGAATTAAATTGGATTATTAATAATATCATATAACTAATTTTACTTTTAAACTATTAAAATAATAAATTTTTAAATCATTTAATAAAATCTGTTTTCAATAAAAAAATATATTTTTCATTATTCCCTATAAAATAAATCTTTTTAGAAATACTCCAAATAATTCACAAAAATATAAAATTTTCAATATTATTTCACAAACTATATCCTTTTTATCAAATAAAATGTAATACTCTTCCAATAATTAATAATATTATTTACTCAAAAAAGCAATAAAATCCATTTATGAAGAAAATATATTTATTAAGAATAAAATGACTCTAGAAAAAATTCTGTTCTTATTTCCTAATAATTTGTCAACACATATTTATAGATCTGGATATTAATATATATATAATACTTTAGTTAATTTTATTCAACCTTCCAATTCAATGTATATTTTATAACAATGATAAAAGAATGATAATTTATGTTCTTTTAATGGAAATTATTTTGTAATATATATTCTATCATGAAAAGGGTTATTTTAAAATTCCAGGGTGTTACAGACTAATAATTTCATTAGAGCCGAGTATCTATTTTGATCTATTTTTTTATTTCATAAATATGGGATAAGATTTAACGATAAATGTGTGTCATATTTTGGGGATTTTGTCTATATTAGGCCCATAGGTTTGTAAAAAGTTATTTTCCACATTTTTCTTGAGGTTTGGCCATAAAAGGCCAAATGGTGAGTTTTATGTAATTTATTCCTAAATGGAAATTATTTTAAAAATTATTTAAATTATTTATATGTTGGATATGATTAAATATGTGGCCTCTTGAATGTGGTAGGGGCTCTTGGATGATGATGATGTTTCACGATTTCTTGGACAAAGATGGAGTGAGATTTATTAAGGGGATACCTATATAATTATGGAAGGTGCTCTCTAATATTACCATCTCATATTGTTCTGAATATATTATATGTAATGTAAGAGTGTGTAAAAAGGTGTGAGAAACCTAATATGGACTATGGATGATAAACCATATGTGAGATCGATCTAGTGAGTTATTTAGACTCCTTTCGAATGCTTCTGCATTATAAATTTATTACATATTAATCAATGTATTTTTCCCCAACATGAGAGGCATGGTTATAGTGAGTTTTATCTTTATGAATGTGTATATATTTGGGTTGTGGCTCTAGATACCTAGGTAGATCTCATGTAGGCAATTGATTCTCATATAGAGTGATGGATAAGTGAGAACATTATAGGATGGTTGATTATCCGTATGCAACATATGCATTAGTGGGATTGTAAGGATGATCAAAAATGGAACCCAGGGAGAGTTCCTTGCTTATTAATCACATTTATGAACTATTAGGATCATAATAGCCCTATTTAACCATATATACTAAATATGGATGCCGAAGGCCATGTTGTCTTGGGAAGTTCCTTAATACTTAAGGGATAAAACCTTGAAGGGTGTCATTATCCCAAACATATATTATGATGCTAGTATATATTCCTCAAGTGTTTTTTAATAATGGGAACTCATGGTTTGGTTAAGACAAGGGGTGATCTGGCCTTCGTATTGGGACTCAACATTGTGAGTGATACCATGGACTAACCTTTGCGCGATGGGTAAGGGTATGGGAACCTAATCCATGATGAGGGAGGCCAATGTTATCATTTTTATACTATATTTACAACACATTATACCTGAGTATTTTAGTATGTGGAATGGGTTAGGATGAATCAATTCCAAGGATGGTTAGTTATTTACTATTGGTACAATTATTTGTAGCGAGGTAGTGGGTAGGGTGTGTTGTTAACCAATCTAGTGTAAGTACATCATGGAGTTAGATGTAATTTCAACCATGTTAGTAGCCTCGTGTGAATTTAATATGTATAATATTAATTCCCATGATCAATGAAGAGTTATTGATATGATATGGACAAATTGAGATTGGGATTATGTTATAATATCTTGAATTGAAACTCCCAGATCTGATACTAAACACACAATATTTAAATTTATGACTTTAATACCAATAAAAATAAACTTCGTTTATCCATTCAAAATATATAACATCAAACTAAAATAATATATAACTTACATACCAAAGGACCATTTATGTTTATATTTTTAGGGAATTTGGGAATCTTATTTCTAAGTTTCCACTTCAATACAATATCCATTTTCCCCACCAAATAAGTTCTTTATATAGACATGCTTACATTGTTCAGGGTAACTTACATATCTAGAACTATAACTATATTAACTTTCATACTCATCCATAATCATAGTGAAAAATCTTTTGAAAATGTGGGATGAGAAAAGAAAATATTAGTAAGGGATATAAAGGTAATAAATCAATTAGTCCAATTAAAAATATGAAAACCCATTAAATTAATACCCTTTACATGTTATTATTTTATCATATAAAATAAATCATATAAATATAAAAAATACACGTTTTTTCAAATAAAAACTTTAAAATACATATAAATAAAATAAATTAATTTTTTGAAACATAGAGAATCATATTTATAACCCATGTTCACTCATGTCATAAATGAAAAGAGCCCGATTTAATTTATTATAGAAACTAGCATGGTAAACTCCCAACATATTTACTTTTGATAAGTAAAATTACCCAATGCATTATAGATATATATTGGGATCACCAACCATATAAGCTGTAATGGGATCACTCATTCATATATGTTGTATTTATTTAAGCCATTTGAATATGTTTTATATGGATCACCTATCATCATCTACAATGATGAAGTATCATATCATGAATGAAAAATTTTATTCTTTCACCTTTTCATTATAAAAACATTAAAAATATCTTTTGAACTGATATAGAAAACATATTACATTGTTTTATAAGGCAGTAGCTTGTTTTACACAATAATGATGATTTCATTTCAAATTTTATGGATGGAGGAGATGTAATAAATTTAAAACATTGTAATAATAAAATATAAATATATTTTACATACTAGTTTTTATATCACAATGGTTATAAGATATTTTAGCTGGTAGAATAAGAAATTAAACTAAAACATTTGGTTAAATCTATACCTCTTATTTAGATAATCTCCTTCACTTTAAAAATTAATCCCTTAAGGAATATTATTATGAAAAAATAAGCCATTTATATATTTTAGAGTGATTCTAGGACGGTATTTTGGTAGTTATTATCCAAAATAGAGTTCTCAAATGGTAGATAAAAATAGGAGATGAGGTTCCCTTTTATAAGAGTGGGGTGGGGGGTCTTGGATTTATGTAATGTATTAAATTAATATAAATTAATTTTTAGCTTCATGATTCTAAAATTTATATAATTAAAATATAATGTATGATAAGGATTCTAAATCATCTCATAAAATAAAAGTTTTACTAGATTAGATGTTTTTTCAAGATTATATCCTTGTTTTATCCCCTCCCCATTACCTATTTTAACGAATGCCATAATATCAATGTTTTTAATACTATAAGAGTCATGGAAGATAATATAAAAGGAATAGTTACTCCTAAAAAATACATGGTTAATATTTTGAACCATATCCCATTCAATTTTTTTAATATATGATTTTAATGAATTTTAAATCATTTAATATAATGTTAATTTTTTTCAAATATCATTAACTACTCACATATTTTGACATTATGAACATAAATATTAGTATAGAATTTGAATAATAACCATATATCCATTAATGATACATTATTATTAACGATAAATTAATTTGAAACCATTACACAACAAAAAAATGATACTTTTTATGTTTTTAAAATAATTTACTTTAATTATATACTACATGCACAAGCACTTTGCTTGTGTTGTATAAGAGTTCAAGGAAATTATAAAATAACTAAAAATAATAAATAAATTACTAACACAAAAGTAATTTAATTTTCTTCAAAATAAACATTAATATTAATTTTGAAATTATTATTATCCATATACGAATATTTAAGAGAAATTTATGAAAAAGAGAGTGACATTTTGTATATTTCTTTAAGTAAAATAATACATGTCATTTTCATATAAATATAGAAAAACATTTCCATAAAAATAAAATATTGTATTAGGGTAGTCAAAACTCACTCATACAATTGAATAAAGACAAGATTTAGGGTTATTTTTAGACCTTATCATATTAATTATACACTTAATTAACTGATTTACCCATTACTATTATTATAACTATTCATTATAGTTACTATTCATAATGAAAAATAGAAGTGATATATTTACTGAATTTTTTACTGTCAATTTAAAATATGGAACCTATTTTTTAAATTTAAATACATAAAAAGGAGAAAATAAATATAATACAAAAATTATAAATGAAATGAAAAATTATTTTTATAAAAATGAATTTTTGAAACCAAAGATGAACTCATACCATAACCAAGTATAATTATGATTCAAATTTAATTAATTAAATGATATCTCCCTAAATAATACTTATGTTACATTTATATCAAATTAAAATCAATATGTTTCTTTTTAATGAAAATAAATGGAAATTTTACAAAAATCATTATTTTTTAGTATTCACTAAAAAATCATTCCTGTTATAAATATTCAAAAAATCCTCTATAAGCTAGTTTTTTGTTTATTACAAAATTCCTTGTTCAGTGGGTATCAGATGGTTGAACATCTATGAAATCTAGTTCTAGGGGGTTTGGATGGTTTCTTTGGTTCGTTTCATTCAGGGTTTTTTGGGTGCTTTCTTCAGGATGATTCTGTATGATTCTAGTCTCTTGTTTCATGTTCATATTGATGTTGGAGTTTGAAAGTGTTTCAAGATTTGTTGAAATTTGAATTCTGTGGATTTTGGCTTCAAACATGCAGTTGTCATTCATTTTTGGTTTTCCATTGGAGTAATTTCAATGTTTAAATTCTTCTTTGGTCTGTTTTGTATCAAGGTTAGTTGTTCGTTCATCAAAAACATCCAAAGGCAGTGAGAGCAGTGATCCTGTGGTAGTTTGTAGAAACTTGTTTGATTTCGAGGTACTGATTTATTAACATCAGAATCAATATTCTTTCCTCTAACAGGCCTAATGGTGTTTCTAAGGTTATGATTATGTAGGGGTTTTCTACTGTGATATTTAGTGATGGTTTTTTCAATAATGAAGATGGTGATGAAGTAAATAGTTTTGTGTTTCAGTGATAACAACAATCAGTGATGAGTTTTCTTTTGATGGGGTTTAACCTCATGAATAGAAGTCATAAGACTTGATTCTTGGTAGAGTCCTGCGTCCATCTTTGGTTGTACTCATTCCATCATTAGGAATTTTTAATTTTTAACCTTTTTTAATGTGTATATGATTTGATTGGGGCTTCCTGGAATATTTTTTTAGTTTGAAATTAAAATTTAGAATTTCAATTTTGTGCGGGTTCACACAAAACATTGAAAAGTGTTATTTTAAAATATATAAAAAAAGGTTTGGTGTTTGTGAAAATTGAGTTATTATCTATTTAGAATTAATGAATTTTTTTTATATAGTACACACACATATATTTTTCATAATTTGTTTAATCCTATTAATACCCTCCAATTTAATTTCTTGGTTATAATAGTCATCTAATAATTTTTGTTTTTATAAGGTAATTTTTATGTGTCTTGTACACTATAAAACATTACCTTTATTTAAAATCTTAATATATTATATATGATATAACTTGGGTTGATATGGTTTGAGGTGTAATGATAACTTGGGGAATTTTTTATCATGAAGTTGGTTCTAATCCATCATGGGTGGATTTTTTATAATTTAGTTGGGTGTAATGCCATATCGGGGGATCATTTATCATGTGATTTAGTATAATTACATCCTTGGGAATTTTTTATCATGTCATTGTGTGTAATTTCAACCTATAAGGATTTTTATCATGTGGTTGGGTTTGATAATGACTTTGGGGATTTTTTCTCAATAGTTTGGGTTTAATGGAAACTAAGGGGATTGATTATTTTGTGGTTGGGTATAATGAAAACCTAGGGGATTGTTTATCATGTAGTTGCGTGTAATGAAAACCAATTGAATTATTTTTCATGTTGTTGAGTGTAATGATATCATGGAGGTGTTATTGTAATGTTTTTGGGTGTAATTCCCAAATGGGGGACATTTATCTCATGATTGGATGAAATGAAAATCGATGTGATTTAATATCATGTGGTTTAGTGTAATTCTATCTTATAGGGATTATTTATCATGTAGTTGGGAGTAATACCAACCTAAAAAATCATTTATTAAATGATTGGGTGTAGTTTCAGCCTTGGTAGATTTTTTTGTGATATTGTTTGGATGTTAATCCTCCAAATATTTTTATTATACTTGTTGGATATGTTTCCTCGTGAGGTAAGATGGTACTGTTGCAGTTTTTATTTGGTACCACCTAATATGGTTATTAGACAGGTCAAATGCGATTCCTCCTGAGATGATGGTTATAAATTTTTTATTTAATTTGAGTTTCTCAATTTAATTAAATTAAATTTATTAGTATATATTTAATTGAAATATATTAAATATGAATTGCTTATGATGCATTGGTGAGTTCTAAGAAAACATGATGGGATCAGCCTGAGGGTTTAGATAGATATGGATAACTGTTTTGAGTCGATATGATCATCGTGATGGGTGTGGACTGTTGTATATGTTTTTATAAGTGATGTTGGTCATAGGTTAGGAAAAATGGTTGTTGGTTCATAAAGAAAGACAATGTGATTATGGGTAATTCCTATGTGATATTGGATAGTGTGGATATCTGTTTCAGTGATGTGGTCGCAGGGGCACGAGGTGCTGGAATTGATGTGTCTTTGGTTCTATTTTGTGATTTACACACACATGTGCGAGAAATACATCATTTGAAGTCATGTGAACATAGGTTGAATCAAATGATGAAGTGGTATTGACCACTCATGTGGGTAGATTCACCCGATAGTTATGTATTAAGTGAATTAATGGGGGTTCCATTCATAGAAATCCATGAGTGTGGTGAGGAGCCATCAAAGGAGAAAGTCCAGGCTTTTGGTTGTGGGATGAGGCTCACAATTCTTAAGGCCACTAGGATAAGATCATTTTGGTGGATGTGAATCATTGTTCTTTGGGATGTCAGTTGTTTATCCGATCACATTTTTTATTTGAGGATAAGTATCATTTTACCTCCAAGTGTCAGGATTTCTGATGAACGGTACATTCGAGTACGGGTCTGAGGGACCAGATTATTTTGATTGGGTGTACGTTTTGAATGATTGTTAATTGGATGACTGAATGAGGTACCATGAGTCTTTTTTTTAATAACCTAAGGTTTCACCTGAGGCTATTGACATCAGGGGATGCCTTTGGCCATGGGATAAGGATCATATCCTCCTCTATTATTCTAGCATTGGCCCAAGTAGGTGACAAATTCATAGTGGATGATTGTCACCAGGGATGTTTGTGATTATTAAATGAATATAATTACATTTTTTTTTCTTATTATACACATGTTAAGTCACAAATGTATGGTATGCACACATTGGTGGTGCCCTGTTGAGACTAGTTCTCACTCCACACATGTTCCCTTTGGGATGCATGTAGACCTTATTCGTTTGTGTTCAGGTAAAGGCATGAGTTCAAAAGCTAGATCATAGTTGTTTTTATCATGGTGTAGAAGTAAAGGAACCATTGGTTCTTACTTATGCTCTATTTCTTTTTCTATTTTTCTTATGTATCAGCATGCTACCTTATATGTATATAATGATGGTCAACCATGAGTGACCCCTTTTCTTATTGTTGTGTATGACATGAATTGGACAAAAGTTACGTTTTAGATTCTAAAAATGGAATGTATTAATTGTTTTCTTATTTCCATTTTTGTTGCTAATTATTGATTCAATTATTTCTTATTATTGTTGTGTTTCCACCAAGGGTGAGTTATTAGTTTGAGTTTGTGTGGTCAATCAATTTTATGCCTTATATTTAAATATATCATACAACTATTATTTCATCACCATAGGGTTGATTCTCTTCACTACCTATCTATTACACTATCATTATGAGTTGGTAGCCTTTGGTATATGGGGAGGTGTTCTTAAGGCCAATGGTACTCATCCTAAAAGCACTGTTTGGGTTGCTTATCGGGTTGGGGTGCAACAATTGTTATTATAGAAGTTCATGACTAGGAATTAGTAGTGATGTTTGGTTTTCTTCTAATAGTATCTAATGGATTTATTTTCTATTTGTCTAACACTTTGGGATGTAGTATACTAAATATTAGGTTGTGTTGGGACTATTTTTGGAACTCATTCTTATAATCCTACAACCGGATTCATAGGGGATATACCCAGTTTCTAGGGGTGGAAACTTCTATTTTGTTATTACTCATTTTATAATTTATGTTGTTTCCCCCTGAAGTGGTATAATTAGAATGTGATTATAATTGGTTATTACATGTGATCCTTTGACTGGGACAACAAGGAATGATATATCGGACCCTTTTCCTAGTATGGAAAGGGGTTTAGTTATGAATTTGATGCTTTTCGTTAGGCACATAGGGTATCTAATTTTATATATGATTGTGTCATAATGAAATTGATTTTTGAAATGTGATATCCATATATGTTCTAATGGGTTAGGATCTTATAGGAGAAGGTGGGTACGATGGTATGGGGTGATGGTGATCACTAGGATGGGAGATGTTGTCCTCGGTTTGAGTTGACATGGTTCATCAGGATGCGTAGGGCCTAAGGAAAAAGTTATTATTTTCTTTTTTACCAGTGGGTAAGGAGGCTATTTGGTCGGGATTTCATGTGGCATGGTTGTGTTGTGGAAGGGTAACATTAGTGAGTTTATGATTTTTATACTTCTTTTCCAATATATGATATTATATATATGTTATCTTGTATTTCTGACAATGTAATCGTATTTAGAGGGTTTCCACCTAGATATATTAAGATGGAGCATCATCCGGGAAGTAATGTGGTGCCTCTAGAGAAAGTGCATATTAAGAACCCTGAGGGTTAGGTAGATTATGATCTGTTGGTATAGGCTCACGTACATTCTCCAGTGTAGTTTGGGGAGCCACAATATTTCACAAATTTTGGGTTATGGCTTAATGAGAATCTTAGAGTGAACATGGTACATGTTTTTCAAGGGATTGATAGGGGAGATCAAGGAGTAGAGCCTTTAATTGTGTATTTTACTTGGGAGTTCCAGTCGCAACATCGATCCCTTTTTAGGGGTGATGATGGTTCAAAGGTGACTGAGAACTGGATCTATGAAATGAAAATGATATTTTACTATCAAGATACATGTACATGGTAGAGGGTGAAACTAAAGACTTATATTTTTAAATGACTAAAAAGCATTGGCGGGACATGCATGTTTAGGCAATGAGATATGAGGGACTGGCCTAAATGTACTTTGAGGCTAGGTTCTTCGAGCACTTCTTCCTGAAGACACTAGATATAAAGAAAGATCATGAGTTCTTGATCCTATAGTAGGGTGACATATCCATCATGGACTGTCAGGTGACATTCACTAAGTTTTCTATCTTTTCACATGATAATGTGGGTGAATACACCATGAGGGTGATACATTTTTAGGATTTTTTATAACACACCATTAGGGTGTAGGTGAACATCTTTAGGTTAGCCTCATTCTCAGAGGTGGTGAATCGAGTGCTCATATATGGAGGAAACTCGATGAATAGGTAATACTTGATCTGTGCGATACATGAGGTGATTTTGATAGTGACACTTCAGAGAGTAGGAAGTGTGGTCAAGATTATTTCTAGTAGGGAATTAAGGCTATGGACTTAGGAAGACAACCTCACAGTGGATTGTCTACAATGTACTTCTAGTGTGGACTACTAAGAAACGTCCATAATCAGTGTGATTGACCTCCAAAGAAGTGTATGGAATCTTGATAGGTCATTAATCTCGATAGGTTCTGCCGGAATCCTTTTTAGATAGTTGGAATTCTAGGACTGGGGTAGACTCAAGGTTCTCATATTGGACTAGGAGTGGTACCAGGTGATGGTAGCTGAGTTTCACCTACACACACAGGTCGTGGAAGATAAAGTGTAACCCAACAGTGGGATCAGTGGTTGGTATCTTGTGATGCTCCACATATAGGACACTCTTCCAGAAGTCATGATTTATGGTAGGTTAATGTCATTTAGATTCCAAGGTTAGGGAAGGATGGTGAACCAATGATGTTTAGAGTTACATCCAGGGCATGAATGGGGTACCCTTTTTGTTTATTCGGACGTGGCATTTTGAGGGATGATCAATTTCGTTACACATGGAGAACGATATTTAATTATGTACTAATAAGAAATTGTTTAGTAGGGTGACACAAGATCAGGTGCGTTGTGTGTACACACACACACACACACATGTGGTTCATGGAATATGGATTATTGAGGTATGTTCACATCGGGACATCGAGGAGTTGTTAGATTACATGAATTTCATAGGAATTTTGGTATAACTACGACGTGGGACATTATTTAGGTGTGAGGGACAAGGGATGATTTGATCATATTATGAGATACATGGATCTCATGGGTTCCATGTGCGACATGGGCATGAGGTGATCATCGATGAAGTGTGGGATTTTGATGTGTGTTTAGTATGCCATAGGAGATCCCAATGTGGTTCAAGAGTGTTGGATCATCACAAGATGAATTTTAAGTCTTTAATGGTTGATTGGCAATTAGTTTTTTTGTTTTTCTGGTTAAGATGTTATTGGGGTAGGTAACTCTTAAGGCGGGAAGCCCCTATTGAGGTAGTTGACTTGTTCCCTTCAGATAAGGGTAGTCTGGGTAAATTTTATGGATATGGGTATTTTAGGTACCATATCATAGTTTATGTTATATCTTGGGGATGCACTATGTTATGTTGGGGAGGTTGTAATATCCTGGGTTCTAAGAGAGAGTTGAATTCCATGCCCATTTTGAAATTTTTTGAGTTTGGTCAGTATGAAAACTCATTTCTCATTTATTGGAACACAATTTTTAGAGTTTCCTTGAACCACAACCTTTTATATAGTCATGTTCAAATTTTTGGCCAATGCTTTGAGTGTTCGAATGAGTTTTTGGTGCATTGGAGGCCCAAAATCCCAATTTTTGAAAAGTGCAGGCTGAGGCACACTGTTTATTTATCTCTGACGACCCTTAGTGAAAACCATGAACCCACTTTTTTACACTGAGCAGGATTTGTAAAACCTTGCGAGATGAGACACATAACTATGCGAGAACTATGTAGTTTTTAAAAGATGGAATTATCTTGTTTTGTGCAAGGTTATGGAAAACTGTGTGCAAGCCACATGTTTAGTTCCATTTGGGTTGTACACTTTCATTGTACCATGCAAGATTATTGCATGGTTAGGCCTAAACATGTGGGATAATTGTACGAGTCTTGATCCTATGAAGTAGGAGTTTCATGATTTCACCTTGATTTGTAAAACTGTGCAAGCTGACCGTGCAGCTCATTAATGGTGTGAATTTACCTTTTTACCCATAACCCATTTTATTCTTTTTTCCTCACCTATTTCTTCTCCTCTTCATATTCACAACAAGGAGAGATCTTCATTTGTTTCTCCTCAAGGTTTTGATCCATCTCCTTCATCTGACCTCTATTCTTCATGTCATTTGCTTGATGGATCCATCTCTGTAAGGCTCTCCATCCCCTAGCTTCTATTATTATTTTCTTTCACCATATAGGCCACTAAATCTATGTGAGTAATTTTTTTTCCAATTTTCAAGGAGTTCATCAATAATAAAGATTTCATCCAAATCATTTAGAGTTAAGGGATAAGATCAGATGTGCCTATGTCTATGAGTACAAGGTAGGTAGTGAAAAAATTTCATTGTAGTTTTGCGAGCATTTTGGGAGAGGGACTTTTAGTGCACCATTGTGTTGATCGAGTGAGACCCTGTAATTTGTACGGTCACCTTTAATTAATTAAATATATCATCTTGGATTCCTTGTGAATTAAATCACCTTGTTTTTACATGTGAGGCTGGGTTAGAGTCCATCAGCCACTTGGGTATTCAGGGAAGGTGTGTTTCGTTTGTTAATTGAATTATTTTATTTAATTTCAGTTTCTTATTTTAATAACAATGAATTGTTTAGTCTATTTTGAGTTGAAATATTTTTAATATTAATTTGTTGTGATGAACTTCTGAGTTCCAAGGGAACATGATGGGATCAGGCTGAGGATTGATATAGTGATGGCTATCTATTTTGAGGAAATATGATCTTAATGCTTGGAGTGGCCCATTGTATAAGTTTTTTGGGTGATGTGGATAATGGGATGGAAGAATTGGTCATCAATTGAGGTAGGAAGGCTACCAGGTTATGGGAAAGGACCATGACATATTGTATGAAGAGGCCATTTGTTTGACTTACATGGTCATAAGGGAGAAGGTTCCAGAATTTCTAGGGAATATAATATATTTGATGATTGTTGCTCACCCATGATTTCCAAAGCGCCATTTGGAGTCGTGTGAAAAAATATTTACGTAGATGATGAGGTTTTGTTGACTAATTTTATTGGTAGAGGAGAAATATTTTTGTGTCTTAGCAAAATATATAGGGGTTCATTCTGTATAAATCCATGGGGTGGCGAGGAACCATCAAAAGATAGCATTGAGGGGGTCGGTTGTGGGATGAGGCTCACTGTGCATGACGCCATTGGTTCAAGATCATTTTGGAGGGAAGGGATCACTGTTCCTTAGGATATTGGTTGTCAAGTAAACTATGATTACTATTTGAGGACAAGTATCGATTTACCTCTAGGCATCGGGCTTCGAGTTGACATGGGATTTCAATATGGGGTCCATTGGACTAGATTATTTTGATTGGGCATGCCTTTGGGACATCAGTTACTTGGATTATATCATGAGGTGATAGGGGGAATTTCTGTGTTGTAAACTGAGGGTACACCTAACGTATTGAAATCAAATGGATTCCCTGGGCCATGGGCTAAGGATCCTCTTATCCTTCTTTATGAAAGTGTTGGATGAAGATGTTGTTTTCTTCCTGATTTATGTTGAGGAGTAGGGAATCTTGTGTTTATTAATGAATGTAATAAATTCTTTATTTAATTAGAGTATACACTTGCTATGTCACAAATGTTTTGTATGGACACATTGTTGGTTCCCCAATGAGACTCATTGTCACACCCTACATGGGACATTCAGGATGTGTGTAGACTTTATTCTTTTACATTCTAATACAGGCTTTAGTTTTGGAGCTAGAACTTAGTGGCAGTTAGAATGGGATGGAAGAAAATGCACCATTGATTCTTTCTTCAACTACAGCTCCATTAATGTTTTTCTTTTGTATCAGTACGCTACCTTGTACATATATACTAATAGTAGGCCACAAAAAACTCCTATTCTTATTGTTTTGTATTCCCCATACTGGATGAATGTTCAATTTTAGACAGTAAAAATAGAATTATTTATTTGTTTATTTATTTTTATTGTAGTTAGTGATGACTAATTATACCATTTATTATTGTAGTTGTGTTTCCAGCAAGGGTGGGTTACTAGTTTGAGTCTTTATGGTCAATATTTTTTTCAATATATTTATATATATCATACCACTATTCAATCAGAAAAATATGGTATATTCATTCCACTATCTCTTCTTTACACCCTCATCGAAAGCTAGTATCCTTCGGCGTATGGGGAGGCATGCCTACGGAAAATGTCACTCACCCTAAAAGCATTGTTCGTGTGGATAATCAAGTCGGGGGGGGGGGGGGGGCTATAAAAATGTAACTAATAGTAGTGGATGAGCTAGTGGGACTATTCTAGTTTTGAGAAATTTTTGAATGAATGACGAGGATAGTGTTTCTGTTTCCATGTCAGTTATTTCCAGTCAGTTCTATATTGTATATGATCAACCCATTGGGCAATATTGATTAGATGTATAACTATATGTTCTATGTGTAATGATTTTTATATAATATCTATGTTATTGATGTGGTTTCTTTTCACTTTAATTAAAAATTATTTAGATGGATTTGATTTTTTTACTTTTTTCTATCAATATTTTTTATTGTTTGTCGGGATAATAGAGGGTATATTCTCACTACATGGGCTGTCAGGTCCTCCTCCCAAGTAATTAACCTCTGGTGTATATAGGGGGACTTCTATTGATTTTATTACTCTGGTTTAGTCCATGAACGTTGGCATTGGGAAAGTGAAGTTACATTTGACAAGGTTTAATCAAGGTTGTCTTGAAGCATTCGATTATCTCCTTTAAAGAAACAACCCATGCACTGAGTTCTTAAATATTCAGATATTCTTTTTTTAAACATTAATTTTTTCCAAAAATGTATTATTTGTACAATTAAAACCCATATTTTTCTTATAAAATTAGTTTTCATCATCTATATTATGTTTCTCATTGACTATAAGCCTCTTTATGAGAAATTTATACATATCAACTTTCCTAGAAACAACCAAGATTTTATCTTTAATATGCATTAGTAGTTTTTACCCTTTAATCTAAAATTTAAATAAATGGTTATTTTTCAAATAAAATTAATATTACTTTAATTTTATAATTTAAACTATCATTGTATTGTTTTATTCAATGAAATTATTTAGTCCATCATTCAATTTCTTTATGTCATCATGATCTGGATTAATTATGTGCGGTTATTTCATTTTTTTCCTTATTATTCTAATTATTCATCTTATTTGTGGAACTATTTTCCAAATTTTCAATATGATTTTTTAGAATAAAGTTTCAATATATATTTAAAATCGATCATAATTTTGTGTGATTTTTTTAAAAAATATACAAATTGATCTATATATAATAATCCATAAAATAAAAAAAATAGATTCTACTAACACCAAAATAAATTAAATAATATATATATAATCCTTAATAATATTAAATAAGCTGGAGGAAAATTTATATACCACTAAAAGAACATAAATTTAATAATTTTTTTGTGAATATCAACTCATAAGAGACAAAACATTTGAAATAATCAATTGAGGAAATATCAAACACACCATTAACTCTAATAAAAATTAAACCATATCACAGTAAGAGATAATAAACATAGAAATCATAGGGTATAAATAACATTTTATGTTTTATTAGATTTGGAAATAAAGAGGGATCATGGATCTGCCAGTAATTTAATAGGATAAGATCAATGTGATTTACAAAGATATGGGGGGACTATATAATATATAAATTGTTTCGTTTTAAAATATTTTTTAAATTTTTATTAGATATTAATTATTTGAATATTTTTGTTACGATATTATATTATTTTTTCACGTTTTCTATTTATTTCATATTATACACATACATCAATTTAATTAAAGATAAAAAACATGCATTATTTTTTACAAGGATATCTCTTAATGTGGGAGACAATGTACATGCTATTACTGGTATCATACATGACACAAATAAGCAAATTATATCATAAATAAAATTATAAAAGGTAATGTATCATTATTAATACCATAAAATATTCTTGTTTATTAACAAGCATCATACTCAATCCATCAATAACCTACCTATACTCTAAAGTGTGTAATCGTGCACTGGTTGGTGAAGAAGGTCCTTGTATATGAATTTTTTTCTAGCATAATATGATGGATATTATCCCTAAATGTGTGATATAGTGAATCTCACATATAATGATAACTAACCCATTTCCATTATAAATCCATGCATGAAACCATACATGAAATATTAGACTAGGGAGATAAAATTATTTTTGATATCCTTATGAATCCTTTCTAGACTTTGGTAGTTTTTCTTATTCAATGAATTTGTCTTTATATAAACTCCTGCTCCTCCAAAATATTAATATCTATTTTAGATTCTCAGGTTCACCACAACTCATAAAACTCTCGCTATCTTGACTATCAAATATTCCTTATAATTTATATCACTCTTACCCTCAAAATTCTAGATAAGATTGACTTTTTATATCATAAATAAACCAGGTTAAAACAATATCCAATTATTAAATATAATTCTATTATGGGATATATTGTCATGTTAATTCTTATAATATATTCTATCTTTTATTTTTTATTTACCTTCACATCTCCAAATGATATTAAAAAGATCCCAAAAGCATGGAGTTGGTTAATCCATTTCATTTTTCAATATTAAATTGATATTTAATAATATTATAAATATACTAATAGATATAAACCATTAAATATTCATATAGTTTTCCTTATTTAAAGATGTAATGAGTATAAATCCTGATTCTATTGATAACATACATTTCCTTACACCGTGTCAAGTAGATCACTTTTACCTCAAATTTACATTCACACTATGTTTCCAATAAATATGTGAACAATATTTTCTGTAAATGAATTTTTTTTAGTATGATTCTCATTTCTCTTTAGAAAAAATCAATGAGTTCTGTAAATATTTAGAGTTATACAAGGAAACTAATCAATAGAAAATATTTATTTAGTTGCATATAGTATAATTATTATTGTATTCAACGTATCTCATTTTATCATACTGAAATTCAATTATCATTTATATAAAAATTACATTATGAATTTTCGTTTACATTATTATTCACTAAATCAAATAAATTTCAATTTATTCCAAAATTAATTCACCCTAATTAAGAAAAAAAATCCAAACATATTAAAAAGAGTAAATGTGAATCAATATAACTTAAAATAGGTTACAAATCCTTATTCCACAAAATTTTATATCCCTATAAATTATTATACGAAATATGTTTTATCCTTAGAGTGAGGATAAAATTTCATATGTGTCATTACCACTGAGAGAAACAAATTCACTGGATGATTAGTTAGGTTTCATGAGAGTGTTTAATATGGATATATAGTTAAAGGATAATAAATTTTATTGAATATTAAGGAATCTGAGGAGGACAGTGAAACTATTTGGGTTTTATTCCATGAGATTTGTTCACTCTATTAACATGAGTGTATGAAAATGTGGGTAACACTAAGGGTGACATGAATTTCCATGAACAAAGAGAGGTGGATGTGAGATAAATATTTTTCTATAGGGTATAAATAATAATGGAAAGTGAAAAACAGATTGATGATGACTTTCAGAAATGTCTAAAGAGTGTGTTCCACTACATTACTATCAATAATGGGTGAAAGAAGATTATGATCAACCACCAAAAAATTCCAAAGATTGGGGTTCATTATGTTTCCACTGAGATAGTTTCTTTCAATATGTTTACCCTAGATGGGAGGCTTCCAAAACTTTGGTGGTGTTTTATCACTGTAGGGGAGTCTATTTAGAAATGGGGGATTAATGAGGATTCAAACTCTTGAATCCCAAAGAGTTATAGTTAATGGAAGCTAAATGGTTAGGTAGATTTCAATAACTATGGTGGGTACACATTCATGTATACATACATGGATGACATGTACCAACTTAGTTTTAATGTAATTTGTGATGATTCCTAATCGAACATGAGTACGAAAATAATGAAATGATCATTATAGTGGAATAGATATTTTTAAATAATGAAATAACATATCATGATAATACTATATTTCAAGATTTATTGCATAAATATACACTTAAAACAACCCCAAATGACAATGAGTCATAATCTCTTTAAGTAATTAGGTATATAACATAACAAATTGAAACAGGAATACAATAAAATAAACTAAAAGTCCATAACATTTCCTTAAATATCAATTATATTCTAAAACATTATGGGACAACCTAGGTACATATATAAGAAAGGGGTGAGTTATAAAACCCGATAAGTGAATAATAAAATCATTACATGATGATTGTTATACATGTGATTTAATAGGAATATCAATGAGACCTAAAATGGGTGAGAATCGTAAACATGAACATCGAAGAATGATATATGATAATGACATGAAGGAAGCATATTAATGTGGAAAAGACATAAAACATGATATCATAAGAATAATTCAAGGATAATCACCAATTCATCACAATATAGTGTGCTCAGGATAACCTCCAATGCACCATACATGGAATATCATGTGATAAAAACATTACTGAATGCATTTGAGGTAAATATAATTTCAGAAAAACCTAGAACATTAATATATTCTAAATTTTTATGTTCACCACATAAATCATACAACATAAAGGTATATTTCCTCACTTTCAATCCCATGATTAAAGGGTGTTGATAACATACATGGAAGTCCCTAGTCAATTAAGGATAGGTACATCAAATTGATTACTTTTTAGTTGAATTCAGGATGGTTATTCTGTAACATCCCAGATAAATGAAGAATAACACATATTTCATATTTATTAAAATTTGTGAATTAAATATAAATTTCACTTTAAAGGGGTTTCTATGTTCAATAGAATACCCGATACACAACAACGGGTTTCTTTGGAATCTTACGTAGCACACTAATAATATAATATTATTATTTTAAATGGTAGTTAACTCCTAGCCATTGTATTTGTGGGAATGAACAAAACTAAATACAATATGATTATACATGTTTTTTAAATGTATTTACATTTATCCAATAAAGGTTAGAGGCTTAAAATGTGAATGAGTCTAATTTTAAGCATAATTTACTTTAAAAGGTTGATTTAGCACCTTTTAATAGAGAACCATTTTAAAATCTAGTTTTTGTCACTTTAATACATTATATATGACCAAATAAAATCCTTCTTTAGAATGTGGACATGAAAATTTACTTTGTGTAAATTTTTGGAATTTTTCCGATAAAGGTCATTTTTTAATGAATAGTGAAAAATATTGTATTTTAATTCAAAAATGCCTTTTAATATAATTTATTTTTATGGTTAGATTATCCTTTTAATTGGTTTTAAAGTGAAATTAAAATATATTTTTACAATTTAATACAATGTTGGTCAATGGAAGTAATTTCACTTTGAAATTGGACAAAATCAATATCAATCATTTGATAGTTATTGTTTCTTAAAAACATGCTATTTGTTTTGATAGCCGGAATTAATTTTAAAATTAATTACTGCCACATATATGTTTTGAATTTTGAAAAATAGAAATCATTTTTGAATTCAGAATATCAAATAATTCTAAAGCTGGACTTTTGGTATTTTTCTAAAAAACATCAATTTTTGATGAATAGTGAAACCACTTAGTGGTAGTTAAAAAAATGTGACTTTTTCATTTAAATAAAATTTTACAACTTCTGTGAATAGAATTTCAAATATCTGAAATAAATGGTTGTTATCAAGAAGTAAAATTTGGTTAATTAAGATGAAAATAATTTTTGGCGAATAGTAACTTTTGACTTTTGTTTACCACAGTTAAAGGTAAATAGGGTAATTCAAGGTTAAAAGAATATTATAATAATTCAAAATTACCTTAAAACTTGTCCTAACCTTATTGGTTGAGTAGTGGCCGACAATGGGCATCCTTGGGTTGATTTTGGGACCCCATGGAACCTTTTGTGAATGATAATGACACTTTAGATTAATTAGTTTAATGTAAAGACAAAATTGACATTAATAAAAAATATTTTAGTAATTAATTTTTACATGGTGTTATATAAGTCCTATTTTTGACTATAAATATTCATTAGAAATATAAAACGATTTCCTACAATATAGTATTTTTTTATAATTTTTAGACACCGAATAAAGTAGTTTCTTTTTGACACAATAATGATACAGTTTTTACCTCATTAATAAATGATTAAAATAATTATGATTATAATGATTAAATATTATCCAAAACATGTCCAATTCTGATTGGATGATTTTATTTCGATTATGAGTCATCATATCTTTGACCTTAATGATTGTTTACCATTAGAAACCGAATATCATTATATAATAAAATAATGTTTTCACACATTCCTAAAGAGCCACTCATCTCCTTTATTAAAGGAGACAATTTCCATCCAATTCCTCACACCTCTCAAGCCATTTGGCTCATCCAAACACGGACCAATTAAGGTCCCTACATCCCTCTCCTACTCCTAAAAGCCTTAACTTAGGAAGAAGGCATTTCAAGAAGTCCTTTGGTTCAAACCAAAGAGAGTTACCCAAATTATATGTAACTATTTCTCTTATATTGTTTACATTTATTTTACTTATAAGACCCCTAAAATCTTATTATTTCCTTTCTTTTGTAACAAAACCAGTATCCTCAATATTCTAAGATGTTGTTATGAAACTTATTCTAACTACACATACACACACCTCCATCTAATGGATGAAGAACATAATGTCTCTATGGATGGAAAACTAAGGCCTCATGAAACGATGATTGTTCAATTAAATCATAGCGCCTCTCATGGTGGCCATTGTGGTGGCACTATATTTATATATGATATATATTATTTTTATGATTTCATTATTCTTCTTTACTTCCCATTTATAGCATTCCTTTATGGTTTCCATAGTGGGTAAATACGATAATCTCATTTGAGGAAGTGCATACTACCACCCCCGCAAAGTGATTTGATTCGTTAATGCCTTATGTGGGATGTATAAAGGATATAGATAAAGATATTATATATGATATTATACTGTAATTATAATATAACTATGTATCATTATGTTTTATTTACATTTAAATAATAAATAGAAATGAAAGTAGCGTTAATGCGTACGTACAACTTACCCTCTCCATGAACGGTGCATTTAATTTCTTACCTCTAAATGTTATGTACTACTATAAAAACTTGTATATACAAGATATATATGATATATGTGATATCAAAATCATGAATATAATTCTGTATATAATGAACTATTGATGACATGGACAAATTGTATATATAAGGTGTTTATTTTGACTCAAGTACCAAATATCGACAATATGAACGTTATTAACTTAAATGATTACATAATATTTATAACATGGTAATAAGTAATATAAAAGGAATAATAAACTTGAGAAAAGGTTATTATGAAATTATAAATTAAATTTAGTTTATTATTCAAGATATTAAAGAACAATCAAGTCAAGTCGGACACGAGGTAAGGGATCTGACCTTTCTCTTTCTTTTCAAGTACTCTCTTTTATGTCATTTAATTTATTCTCCATGTTCTTATACTGGAGGATGTACATTTATATTAACCATACTGTAATTTTTATTTTCATATGATGATAGACCATATCTTACTTTCATCAATTAATTTTATGAATTTTTAAGTGGCACCGCTAGGCTGCCAAATTTTTGTGAGGGGTTTTCTTATCTCACTTTTAATTCCGTGAGATTTCCATTGTTCTCCAATTATTCATTGCATGTGGTGTATTGTGTAATTACATTTAATATATATTATCATGATTATAATTATATTCATGGTATTTTGTGAATCATTTGGTGGTTATTAACTTTTGGTCATACGACTCAGTTGATTACAACGTGGTAAAGGGTTTTGTCTCACTTTTTTGTTACAATGAGATTCATGATATATTTGCCATGATTTCCTTTTGTGCGGTGTATGTACTGCACATGATTTTACTCTTTGTGTAATATAATTTTCTTTAGTAGTACTTACATCTTCGTTGAATGATCCTTCTTTCATGTGGCGTATTTTTTGTCAATTACCAAATATGTAAGGGAACCTTTCACCCTCCTCTTTTTAAATGAATTCTTTTGTTAGGTCTTTTAATTTACATATTATTATGTTGGAATATGTTATTAAATATCCTTATTAATGTAAAATATATTTCCAAGTGATTATATTCCATTTTTATCACATCAACTCATTTTATTAATTTTAATGTAATACTGTTATGCTGTCGAATTTATATAAGGGAACTTCTTAACCCAATTTCAATTCATTGGGTTCAACTTGTACTTCTTGAACATGTCGTCCTATTAATATGTGTGAATGACCAAAGATTGTTTGACACTTAATATCCACTTATATTTGGTTTAGTTATGTTTTTCACACATAATTTTGTGATTGATTTATCCTTAATTTAAGGATACCATCTTTATATGGGATTTCATCTCAATTTTCATTTCCATTGAGAATTCATTATTTTTATGCACCCATTTACTCTTATGTGTTGTATATACTGTCCTTTGGAATAATATACCATGAATACAATTATTATCATGATATTATAAAGTTTTGATTAAATTTTATTCCTCAATTATTTTTGTTCAAGCGTCTCTCCTTTTTGTTAAAAAAATCTTTAACTAAAAGATCGTTTTATATATTTTAATGATTTATTATTCTAATATTTATCATTAATTTCCTTGTTTTAAAAATGGGTTTTATGATTTATTTATATGGAAAATTAATGTTTTCAAATTATAATTCTTTCAAAATCTTCAAAGTGGTATGGGACACTTTGATTCAAAAATCAATTTTTAAATGGTTTTGAAAATGATTTGATAAAACATTGTTTATTTCAATATCTTGATTTGATATATTGGAATGTGTAAATGTTATATTTCATTTATACATGTGTTATATGTTATGATTATGTTATGGTTATTCGGCATTGTTTTCGTATATGGGTGGTTCCATGATAAACCTAGGGCGGGTGAGCCCGAGATAGCTCTCCAATGCATTGGGTAACTTGACAGAGGTAAACGTGAATGTTTCTCCAAAGAGATTTAGGGAATATATTGTGATGGGTATTCCAATAAAACTCTCTATGTAACTGTGATATCTACAATGTAAGTTTGATATGGATTCCACAAGTTACCTTTAGGATTTATTATTTCTATGTGTCTTTCATAAATCATATTATTTCAAGAGGTAAGTAAAAGATTTCATGTTTTGTATGTATTTATGAAAAAATTATTTCATTATTTGTTTTATAACCCTTAATAAGCCTTTTATGCTCATTACAAGTTTTGAAATGTTTTCACATGACTTAAAGAGGAATAGGGTCAAGGATGGGATCAAGGAAAAGTCATGTTGTCTAAAACATGGAACGAAACATGACTCTTTTTTCAAGAGTTTTTATTTTATGAAAAAAATGGAAATCTATGTAGAAATGTCTACCTTTTAATCTTTTGAGATGTAATAGTTATGTCCTAATTCTCTAAAACCCTAAACCTGAAAATATCCTCAATGTAAATTATTCATTTAATTCAATATTATGTAATATTTTAGGCCGGGTCCTTATAGATGGTATCCGAGGGTCGGTTTAGACATCTTTAGGGATTAGGAATTTTTGTTAGACAAATGGTTAGTACATATCTATTATTTCAGTTAAATCATTGTTTTCTAATTTTTCAGATCAAGGAAGGTCAGTTAAAAACTGAAGGAGGATGATCTAAAACGACATTCCTATCTCTTCCTGATGACATTCTTGCAATAATTATTGCAAAGTCATTTTTAGATGATTTTGAAACTTTTTCTAGCATTCAAATAACTTTCAAGAAGTTGTTTGAGATATCAAACACCTCCACTATATCTCATTATCATCGTGGGTGAAGGGTTGTATTTAGAAAAATCCTATTTTCACAATATTCTCATATTTTCTAAGAAAGGAAAATATTATGAAGGTATTTTCAAATATTTTACCTTATCACAATATTTTGAGGCCTATTATGATTTTAAAAATGGTGCTGAAGAAGGAGACCCTTGCACAACCTATTTATATTTTATTTTAAAATATAGTCTCTCATCACATACTTATGGTATTTTAAAATGATCGTTAATTGAAAGTTTCATCTCAAATTCTGTTTGACAGTTTTATAGAAATCATGTTTTATCAGATGTTTTGAAATTATATGTCATACACGATTATTTTCCAAAACTATTTTTATTTGAACACCATTTTGAACCATGTTGTACATGGTGTATTTGTATGGAGGAAGAAAATGATTTTCAAGGACATCTAAATCATTGTTACAATGCATGGACATTCTACCTAAGTGAACAAGATGATGATGAAACCAAATGGACACCATGATCAAGGTATGATATTCCTCATTTTTCGGATTGTTTTATTTTATCATATGGTTGTGACATAAAACTTCAAGAATTAACATGTTGAGGTAATAATGAATTTGGATGAATATTAGAGGAATAAGGAATCCTTTGAGGTTAAAACATGTTTGGGTTATTTTTGAGTTTTATAAAAAGGACAAGCCGTCGTATCCGGCAACGCTGCAGGAATCGAACCCAAAACCAAAGGGCGATAAGGGCGCATCACCTACCACTAGCCTACGTGAAGTCCCTGGTTAGTATGACTTATTATTTTAGTAAAATGTTTTTATGTAACAAGAATAAGTTGATTTTTGGAACTTATGTTTTATCAAATAGATATAATTAGTATTGAAAAATGATTTAGTGATTAAGTGATTAAAGGTTGTTGAGGAATGTGTTATCTCTTTTGAGGAAACACTATATGCCTAAGGAAGATAGAATAATATGTAATTTCAATTGTGTAAGAATGGATGAAATTTTAGTTTGGAAGAATCTATGTTTTTATTATGGACATAAGATGATTTGATTTATTTATGAAAATGATTATCCTACCATGGAGAATTTGTGATTAGCTTAATTACTTCTCAATATGAGATTTTATAAGAAACTGGTGTTACATGGAGATAAATGTTAAGATGTTTCTTGGAAGTCTATGCAATTAAATCCTTATGAGATTTGGGTAACAATCAAAGTTTGGATTTCATTTGAATAATTTTTGGGACAATTGTTTATTGACTGGTCTTTGTTGAACTTTGGGTTTCTTTAAGAAAAATTTTGGAGATTAAGAGTAGTTTATCATTATGTAAAAGTTTATCCTTTTTGGGGATTATATGATCTTGTAATAAATGTTTTGGTTTTAGTTAATATCTAAAGACAAGGTAAATATATAGATCATATTTATTGGATTATTTAATTATCTTGAAGTTGATTATAGCACTTTTAATGTTTACAAGTCATCTTGAATACTCATCATATGGAGGAAATATGAGTTTGTGTTAGAATTCTATTGAAGGATAAAAGTATAAATGAAAAATAATTGTGTTTCCACATGTTTTTAGTTAAGATCAAAAATATATTCCTCAAAGAAAAGTAACTCAAAACAAAAACCTTTTGTGTTAACTTTTCCTACTGGGAAATCAATGACTATTTAACCCATCACATGTTTGTGATTTTCTGGTGGTTAACATTCTCTTAATCAAGTTTTCTATCACTCTCCATCAAAACATGATGGTTTTGTTTCTCCTCCATATACATGTTTTCATGGAATCCTAGTATCTGTTGTCTCGGGTAACCTTTGTACTTCTCTTCCTTTATTTTAAATTTATAGTTTTATTGACTCTTTTTACGATGTGGGGCTTTTAATGAAGCTTTCAAGCCTAGTTTTAAAATTGTGAGGACACAATTCCCAAAAGGGGAGAAGGATGTAACATCCCAGATAAATTAAGAATAAGACATATTTCATATTTATTAATATTTGTGAATTAAATATTAATTTTACTTTAAAGGGGTTGCTATGTTCGATAGCATACCTGATACGCAACAACGAGTTTCTTTGGAATCATACGTTTGACACTAATAATATAATATTATTATTTTAAATGGTAGTTAACTCCTTGTCGTTTTACTAGCGGGAATGAACAAAACTAACTACAATATGATTATACATGTTTGTTAAATGTATTTACATTTATCCAATAAAAGTTAGGGGCATAAAATGTGAATGAATCTAATTTTAAGCATAATAGACATTAAAAGGCCGATTAACCGCCTTTTAATGGAGAACCCTTTTTAAATCTAGTTTTGGTCACTTTAATACATTTTATATGACCAAATAAAATCCTTCTTTAGAATGGGTACATCAAAATTTACTTTGTGTAAATTTTTAGAATTTTTCCGATAAAGATAATTTTTTTTAATGAATAGTGAAAAATATTGTATTTTAAT
The DNA here is from genome assembly GCA_963277665.1 of Viscum album. NCBI lineage: Eukaryota > Viridiplantae > Streptophyta > Magnoliopsida > Santalales > Viscaceae > Viscum > Viscum album. The sequence continues at coordinate 1,573,756,310 of OY728161.1, read as the reverse complement.
TCAAAAGTTCCTTTTAATATAATTTACTTATATGGTTAGATTATACTTTTAATTGGGTTTAAAGTGAAATTAAAATATATTTTTACCATTTAATCCAATTTTGGTCATTGGATGTAATTTCACTTTGAAATTGGACATAAACAAGTATCAATCATTTGATAGTTATTGTTACCTAAAAACACGCTATTTGTTTTCATAGCGGGAATTAATTTTAAAATTAATTAATTCCACTTCTACGTTTTTGAATTTTGAAAAATAGACAGCATTTTTGAATTCTGAATATCAAATAATTCTTAGGCTGAATTTTTGGTATATTTCTAAAAAACATCAATTTTTTATGAATAGTGAAACCACTTAGTGGTAGTTAAAAAAACTGACTTTTTCATTTAAATGAAATTTTTGTGAATTTAATTACAAAAATCTGACATAAATGGTTGTTATCAAGAAGTAAAATGTGTTTCATTAAGGTGAAAATAATTTTTGGTGAATAGTAACTTTTGACTTTTATTTACCGCGATTAAAGGTAAATAGGGTAATTCAAGGTTAAAAGAATATTATAATAATTCAAAATTACCTTAAAACTTGTCCTAACCTTATTTGTTGAGTATTGGCCAACCATGGCCATCCTTGGGTCGATTTTGGGACCCCATGGAGCCAATTGTGAAATATAATGACACTTTAGATGAATTAATTTAATGTAAAGACAAAATTGACATTAACAAAAATCTTTTAGTAATTAATTTTTATATGGTGTTATATAAGACATATTTTAAACACTAAATATTAATTGGAATGATAAAACGATTTCATACTATATAGTAGTTTTTTTATAATTTTTATACATCGAATAAATTAAATTATTTATGACCCAATAATGATGTAGTATTTACCGTAGTAATAAATGATTATAATAATTAAGATTATAATGATTAAATATTATCCAAAACATGTCAAATTATAATTGGATTATTTAATTTTGATTATGAGTCATCTTATCTTTTACCATAATGATTTTTGACCCTTAGAAGCCGAATATCATTATATAATAAAATAATGTTTTCACACATTACTAAAGAGCCGCTCCCCTCCCTTATAGAAGGAGACCATTTCCATCCAATTACTCACACCTCTCAAGCCATTTAGATCATCCAAAATCGGCCCAATTAAGCTCCCTACATCCATATTATCCTCTTAAAAGCCTTAACTTAGGAAGAAGGCATTTCAAGAAGTCATTTGGTTTAAACCAAAGTGAGTTACCCAAATTAAAGGAAACTGTTTCTCTTATATTGTTTACTTTTATTTTACTTCTACGACCCCTAAAATATTTTTATTTCCTTTATCTTGTAACAACACCAGTATCCTAAATATACTATGATGTTTTTATGATAAGAATTATATCTACACTTACACACACCTCCATCTAATGGATGAAGAACATAATGTTTCTGTGTGTGGGAAACTAAGGCCCCACGAAATGATGATTGTTCAATTACATATTACAACCTCTCATGGTGGCCATTAGGATGGAATTGTATTTATATATGATATATATTATTTTTATGATTTCTTATGCTTCTGTACTTCACATTTATAGCATGCCTTTATGGTTTCCATAGTGGTTAAATACGATAATCGCATTTGAGGAAGTGCGGACTACCCCCCCCCCGCAAAGTGATTTGATTCGTTAATGGCTTATGTGGGATGTATAAAGAATGGAGATAATGATATTGTATATGATATTATACTGGAATTATAATATACCTATGTATAATTATGTTTTATTTACATTAAAATAAGAAATATAAATGAAAGTATCGTTCATACGTACGTACAACTTACTGTATCCATGACCGGTGTATTTCATTTCTTACCTATAAATGTTATATACTGTTATAAAAACATGTATATACCGGATATATATTATATATGTGAAATCCAAATCATGAATATCATTCTGTATATAATGAACTATTGACAACATGGACAACTTGTAAATATAAGGTGTTCATTTTGACTGAAATACCAAATATCGACAAAATGAACGTTATTAACTTAAATGATTACATAATGTTTATAACATGGTAATAAGTGATATAAAAGGAATAATAAACTTGAGAAAGGTTCTTATGAAATTATAAATTAACTTTAGTTTATTATTCAGGATATTAATGAATGATCGAGTCAAGTCGGACATGAGGTAAGGGATCCGACCTCTCTCTTTCTTTTCAAGTACACTCTTTTATGTCATTTCATTTATGCTCCATGTTCTTATTCTGGAGGAAGTTATTTTATATTCACCATACATTAATTTGTATTTTCATATAATTATAGACCATCTCTTACTCTCATCAATTAATTTTAAGAATTTTTACGTGGCACCGTTAGGCTGCCAAATTTTTGTAAGGGATTTTCTTATCCCACTTTTAATTCCATGAGATTTCCATTGTTCGACACTTATTCATTGAATGTGGTGTATTGTGTAATTACATTTAATATATATTATCATGATTATCATTATATTCATGGTTTTTTGTGATTTATTTTGTGTGTATAAACTTTTGGTCATACGACTCAGTTGATTACAACGTTGTAAAGGGTTTCGTCTCACTTTTTTTTCCTGTGAGATTCATGCTATATTTTCCACCATTTCCTTTTTTGCGGTGTATTTACTGCCCATGATTTTACTCTTTGTGTAATATAATTTTCTTTAGGAGTATTTACATCTTCATTTAATGATCCTTCTTTCATGTGGTGAATTTTTTGTAAGTTACCAAATTGGTAAGGGAACCTTTCACCCTCCTCTTTTTAAATGAATTCTTTTGTTATGTCTTTTAATTTACATCTTATTATGTTGGGATATGTTATTAAATATCATTATTGATGTAAACTATATGTCCAAGTGATGAGATACCATTTTTATCACATCAAATCATTTTCTTAATTTTAAAGTGATGTCGTTAGGCTGCCAAATTTATACAAGGGAACTTCTTAACCCAATTTCAATTCATTGGGTTTAACTTGTACTTCTTGAACATGTCATCATATTAATATGTGTGAATGACCACTGATTGTTTTACACTTAATATCCACTTATATTTGTTGTATTTATATTTTTCACACATAATTATGTGATTGATTTATCCTTAATTTAAAGATACCATCTTTATAAGGGATTTCATCTCAATTTACTTTTCCATTGAGACTTCATTGTTGTTATACACCAATTCACTCTTATGTGGTGTATATACTATCCTTTGGAATAATATATCATGAATACCTTTATTCTCATGATATTATAATGTTTTGATTAAATTTTATTCCTCAATTATTTGTATTCAAGTGTCTCTCCTTTTTGATAAAAAAACTGCTTAACTATAAGTTATTTTTAAATATTTTAAAGATTTATTCTTCTAAATATTTCTCATTAATGTCCATGTTTTAAAAATGGGTTTTAGGATTTATTTATATGGAAATTTATGTTTTCAAATGATAATTCTTTTAAAAGATTCAAAGTGGTATGGGACACTTTGATTCAAAAATCAAATTTTAAATGGTTTTGAAAATGATTTGATAAAACAGTGTTTATTTCAATATCTTTATTTGATATATTGGAATGTGGAAATGTTATCTTTCCTTTATACATTTGTTATATGTTATGATTATGTTATGGTTATTGGGCATTGTTTTCGTATACGGGTGGTTCCATGATAAACCTAGGGCGGGTGAGCCAGAGATAGCTCTCCAATACATTGGGTAACGTGACTGAGGTAAACATGAATGTTTCTCCTAAGAGATTTAGGGAATATATTGTGATGGGTATTCCAATGTAACTCTCTATGTAGCTGTGATAGCTACAATGAAAGTTTGATATGGATGCCAGAAGTTACATTTATGATTTATGATTTCTATGTGTCTTCCATAAATCTTATTATTTCATGAGGTAAGTAAAAGATTTCATGTTTTGTATGTATTTATGAAAAAATTATTTCATTATTTGTTTTATAACCCTTAATAATCATTTTATGATCATTCCATGTTTTGAAATGCTTTCACAGGACTTAATGATGAATAGGGTCAGTGATGGGATCAAGGAAAAGTAATGTTGTCTAAAACATGGAACTAAACATGACTCTTTCTTTCAAGAGTATTTATTTTATGAAAAAAAATAGAAATTTGTGTAGAAATGTATATCTTGTAATCTTTTGAGATTTAATTGTTATGTCCTAATTCTCTAAAACTCTAAACCTGAAATGATCCTCAATGTGAATTATTCATTTAATTCAATATTATGTAATGTTTAAGTCCGAGTCCTTATAGTTGGTATCCATGGGTCGGTTTAGAAAACATTGGGGATTAAGAATATTCATTAGAAATATGGTTATTACCAATCTATTATTTTAGTTAAATACTTGTTTTATAATTTTTTAGATCAAGGAATGTCAGTTACAAATTGAAGGAGGAGGATCTAAAACGACATTCCTATCTCTTCTCGATGACATGCTTGAAATAATTATTTCAAAGTCATGTTCGGATGATTGTGAAATTTTTTTAGCATATAAATCACTTGCAAGAAGTTATTTGAGATATCAAACACCTCCACTATACCTCATTATCATCATGGGTCAAGGTTTGTATTTAGAAAAATCCTATTTTCACAATATTATCATGTTTTCAAGAAAGGTAAATATTATGAAGGTATTTTCAAATATTTTACCTTATCATAATATTTTGAAGCATATTATTATTTTAAAAATGGTGCTGAAGAAGGAGACCCTTGCAAAACCTATTTATATTTGATTTTAAAATATAATCTCTCAGCACATACTTATGGTATTTTAAAAGGACCATTAATTGTAAGTTTCATCTCAAATTTGGTTCGACTGTTTTATCGAAATCATGTTTTATCAGATGTTTTGAAATTATATGTCATACATGATTTTTTTCCAAAACTATTTTTTTGTGAACACCCTTATGACCCATGTTGTACATGGTTTATTTGTATGGAGGAAGAAAATGACATTGAAGGATCTCTAAATCATTGTTACAATTCATGGGCATTCTTCCTATGTGAACAAGATGACGATGAAACCAATTGGACACCATGATCAAGGTATGACGTTCTTCATTTTGGGGATTGTTTTATTTTATCATATGGTTGTGAAATAAGACTTCAAGAATTAATATGTTGAGATAATAATGAATTTGGATGAATATTAGAGGAATAATAAATCCTTTGAGGTTAAAACATGTTAGGGATATTTTTTGAGTTTTATAAAAAGGACAACCCGTAGGATGGGTGACCAACGGTAGCATCCGAAAAGGCTGCAGGAATCGAACCCACAATCGAAGGGCGACAAGGGCGCATCGCCTACCACTAGCCTACATGAATTCCCTGGTAATTATGACTTATTATTTTAGTAAAACTTTTTTATAGAACAATAATAATTTGATTTTTTGAATATAGGTTTTATCAAATGGATATAAGTAGTATTTAATAATGATTTAGTGATTATGTGATAAAAGGTTGTTGAGGAAGACGTTCTCTCTTTTGAGGAAACACTATATGCCTAAGGAAGATAGAATACTATGTAATTTCAATTGTGGAATAATGGTTGAAATTTTAGTTTGGAAGAATCTATGTTTTTATTATGGACACATGATGATTTGATTTATTTATGAAAATGATTAACCTATCATGGAGATTTTGTGATTAGGTTAATTACTTTTCAATATGAGATTTTATAAGAAACTGGTGTTACATAGAGATAAATTTTAAAATGTATCTTGGAAGTCTATGTAATTAAATCCTTATGATATTTGGGTAAAAATCGATATTTGTATTTCTTTTGAATAATTTTAGGGGCAATTGTTTATTGAATGGTCTTTGTTGAACTTTGGGTTTCTTTAAGAAATATTTTGGAGATTAAGAGTAGTTTATCATTATGTAAAAGTTTATCCTTTTTGGGGATTATATGATCTTGTACTAAATGTTTTTGTTTTAGTTAATATCTAAAGACAAGGGAAATATATAGTTAATCTTTATTGGATTATTTAATTATCTTGAAGATGATTATAGAACTTTTAATGTTTACAAGTCATCCTGAATACTCATCGTATGGAGGAAATATGAGTTTGTGTAAGAAATCTATTGAAGGATAAAAGTCTAAATGAAAAATAATTGTGTTTCCGTAAGTTTTTAGTTAAGCTAAAAAATACATTCCTCGATGAAAAGTAACTTTAAACACAAACTTTTTCTGTTAACTTTTCCTACTGGGAAATCAATGACTGTTTAACCCATCACATGTTTGTGATTTTCTGGCTGTTAACTTTCTCCTAAACATGTTTTTTATCACTCTCCATCAGAACATGATGGTTTGGTTTCTTCTCCATATACATGTTTTCATGGAATCCTAGTATCTATTGTCCCAGGTAACCTTTGTAATTATCTTCCTTTATCTTAAAGTGAAGGTTTATTGACTCTTTTTTCGATGTGGGGATTTTAATGAAGTTTCGAAGCCTAGTTTTAAAATTGCGAGGACGCAATTATAAAAAGGGGGGAAGGATGTAACATCCAAGATAAATGAATAATAAGAAATATTTTATATTTATTATTATTTTTGAATTAAATATTAATTTTCCTTTAAAGGGGTTGGTAGGTTCGATAGCCTACCCGATACGCAACAAGGAGTTTCTTTGGAATCTTACATTGCACAATAATAATGTAATATTATTATTTTAAATGGTAGTTAACTCCTAGCCATTTTATTCATTGGAATGAACAAAACTCACTACAATATGATTATACATGTTTGTTAAATGTATTTATATTTATCCAATAAAATATAGAGACTTAAAATGTGAATGAATCCAATTTTAAGCATAATTTATATTAAAAGGCCGATTTACCGCCTTTTATTGGCGAATCCTTTTTAAATCTAGTTTTGGTCACTTTTAAACATTATATATGACCGAATAGAATCCTTATTTAGAATGGGGACATCAATATTTACTTTGTGTAAATTTTTTAATTTTTCCGATAATGTTCATTTTTTAATGAATAGTGAAAAATATTTTATTTAAATTCAAAAGATCCTTTTAATATAATTTATTTATATGGTTAGTATAAAGACAAAAAGCATGAAGTACATGGACATTACATTACTTTTGTAGAATATCTAATACATAACAAAAACTAACACATAAGGACCATAATAGTTTAGTGTCTTTGGAAACTCGGAATATAATCTTCTAATCATGGTACAAGATCTTCAACATCTCCCAGAAAGATCCTCCCCTTTTTTTCTTACCTACAACCTTTCTTTACATCCCGGGGAAAAGAAAACATAAAATGGGTGAGCTCAAATGCCCAGTAATGGTAAACATAGAGAACATAAAACAATCCATAAGCATTTGAATGAAAAAACATGAACATAAAATCTAAACATCAAAATCTTTAGCAAAGACATGAATCTTGGAAGTATGTAATGCATATATCATAAGGGAACATCAATAATGATAAAATAGCATGGGAATAAAACCTATAATTGTGTCAACCATTCAGCACTTGTTATGATTTCCATAGTAGCCAAGGCATTTCTGCTAAGACCATCTTAGTGGACAAAGTTCCTTTTTGAATCGAGTTCACTCCTCGTTTCAGTCATGTAACACTGAACCAGATTAATTTACCATTCCAGCCATGTCTATATCATGAGATATAAACCTTTACCCAATGCATTGGAGGGAGATATAGGTCCCAACCATCTCATAATTAAATCATTCTTACTTTTGCCACAAAATAAACATACATCATTCATAAAAACCCAACGAATAAAATGGGTTTCGAAAACATCATCTCATCACATAATCCATATAAAAGTAATGGATATAATTTCATACTAATAAAAGTGAAACCATATAAATTATAGAGACATTATACATGAAACATACAAATATGAAATAATGTCATCATAGATGAAAAACAGTTTCGATAAAACACTTGAAATAAATTCTGGAGGAAAATATCCTTTCTTTTTCAAAATCATCTTCTTTTCATAAAATGGCAAGAAATTTTACAAGAAATGGATTTTGTTGAAAATAGTCATGAAATATTTTGGAGGAGGCTTCATGAAAATAAGGCTTTATAAAACCGTAAAAATCCTTTCATGCCGTATACGTTAAAAAAACATTCTTCTCGTTATTTTGTCGGAAAAACCAAAAAGTACCTTGTAGGGTAAATAAAAGAAAGATTTCATCCATACCATGGGGTAAAAGTCAAAATGGGTAAAAAGAACATTAAACATACATGAATACACTTTTATAAAAAAAAGGACATGGATGATATCAATAACCCCAGTAAATACTTATGAATAAACAATCTTGGATAAAAATAAGATTTGCAAAATTAGCCCTTACCTTACATCCGATATGTTTCGTATGTACCCAAACCTCCAGTATAATGATTTAAATAATGTCATTGACTTATTATAGAATCATATTCATTGTTATGATATCATAAATGGTTCACTTATGACTTTATATTACCCATTCTTTTGTAAATTAATGTTAAAGTATCATTTTGGGTAAAATCGTTTCATTTGTTGTTCGTGTTTTAACTTGTAATTATTCATATGATTACTTAGATCATGGTTACATACATCCAGAATGTAAAACATGATTTTTATATAATATATATTCAGAATATACATATATATAATAGATCTATAAACGGAAAGAAATACACCATTCAAGGAGACGGTAGGTCGTACGTACGCATGAACGCTGTTTTCATTTCCTTATTCAATTGAATGGAATTAAGTAGATGACATACATATATATATATATATATATATACATAAATCCAGTATCATTATTATGTCATATATTTCAGGATAACTTATTATATATACTTTATAATCATTCATGAATGGTTAATCATTGAGAATGAATCTCATCGCGTCGTGGAGACGGTAGTCCGTACGTACGCACGAGCAATGATACCATTCCCATGATCGTGGAATTATATTTAAGTGTATGTATAATATTTCAGAATCAATATCACTTTACAATAATCATATATAGTCATTATTTCCACCATTATACCCATCCAAGTAAGGTGGCGGTGGAAAATAGATTACACTAAGGCGTGGAGACGATATTCCGTACATACGCACGCGCGATGATTTCATTTTTTGTAGGATGGATAGATGATGAAATAGGGTTGTTTAATACTTATAATAACATATCAGTATATTAGTGATACTTATGTTTTTACTTCATAATTAAAAAACTAAAGAAGATGAAGTAAAAGAATAAATAAGGTCGAAAGAATCGGTAACGGACATTACCTCTTCTTTGAAGCACCTTTTTGAGACCTCCACGTAGGGCACTAAAATTGGTCTTTTAAGAAGACCAAGACCTCTAGGATGTTAATAGGGAAGTGGGGAAGCGAATTTGGCAGGGTTTTTCCTAGCTTGAAGGCTCAATGGTGTGTGAGTAAGAGAGGGAGGAGGTGCCCTTTTATAAGGGAGGAGAGGGGCACCTTTGGAAAAACTAAAAATATTATTTAATTATAAAGTCAGATTCGGTTTTAAATAGATAAAAATTGATTTATTTCAAAGATAAGGTGGGGATGTTTCTAAATCCTCTCCTAAAATAGAATTTGGACTCGTTTAGGTTACTATTATAACCTTATCATTTAGATTTAACTTTAAGTTAGATAATTTTACTTTTACCTTGTCTTTTTTGTGTTCTTACACTCTAAGGTTAATAAACTTACAATAATAAGCCAAACGGACCCCAAGATGTTTATTTCTAATATATATAACCTTATCTAAGTCATTTTGTTTAACCTCATATTTTTATGAATAAAATAACAATTAATAATATAAAATTTGTTTTAAAAACTATTTTATGTCAATTTTGACACTATTTGGTAATTGAATTTTTTGAAAATCATAACAGAAATATTAGTTCGAAAAAAGTCACATAAATCAATAATAACATGTTATAGTAACCTAAAAATTATTGGAATTCATAAAAAGTCTCAAATTACATTTATTTGGGTATTTATAACATCAATTATGTCAATATTTCATTAATAAGATAATTACTACATCATCATTGTGTCATAAATAAATTAAATTATTTAATGTCTAAAAATTACAAATAAAATACCATTATATTGGAAATATTTTTATCTTTCTAATTAATATTTATAGTCAAATTTATCTTATGTATATCCCTATATTAAAAATGATTTAATTATTAAACATTGATTTTACCTATTTTAACCCTTCTTTAAATAAATTAATATTAAATGTCCTAATCTATTCCATGTGGGCCTAAATGGTTATATTTTATTCCTAAGGTTGTTTTTGGACGAATTACACTTATCCAATAGAATTAGAACACGTTTTTGGGTAATAATAATATCATTTTTACCCTTAATTACCCTATTCACTTTTAACCAGGGTAAAAAAAAGTAAAAAGATACTATTCACCAAAAATTATTTTCATCTCATTGAACCAAATTTTACTCACTGACATCAACCGTGTCTCTCGTATTTTTGAAATTCCACTCACAGAAGCGGTAAAATTATGTTTTATGTGAATTTGGAAATTCTCCTATGAGGTGGGAAAAAGACGGTCAAAAGTTCAATAAAATTTTTATGTATCTAAAATTATTATAAAATGACTCTAATGAATTGCATTGAACTTATATAGGTATTATGTATCAATTTTTACCTAAAATAAATTTAAATAATTATTTAAATAAAAAGTCGGTTTTTAAATAGTAACCCAGTATTTTAACTATTCATTAAAAATTTAAGGTTTTTAGAAAAATACCAAAATTTCACCCTTGCTAATTTCGATATTCCGAATCCAAAAATGAAGTCCATTTTGAAAGATGAAATTTTCAAAATTTCAAAAAGTGGTCATTACTATTCATAACGACTAGTTTTAATAATATTTTAATAGCATATCTTTGTTTAGTGAAACTCGGTATTGCGTACAACACACACTATCGATGAAGGTTGCGATTGCGAGTAATGCAAGCCATGTTAGGGTTTCCAGTTGTGCAAGAATCCTTTGTTGTTTCGTTATAACAGAATCCAACAATTTTTCATTTATACATTGAATATATATATATTTATATATATACTCAATTTTGCGTAGAATGACTATTATCAAACAAACATGAAATTGTGTGTAACAAAATCTAAGAATTGTGTTGCATGTACTGCAAGCTAATACAGTGTTGCGTATTGCACACGATAATGTTTGTGTAGCATAAAACACATGACATCAAATAAATTAAAATGAATACTTATCATAAAATATCGGGTTGTTATAATCTACCCCCCTTAAAATGAATTTCTCCCTCGAAATTCGTCAGGGTTATAAATAATTTACTATTCATAGATACACACATCGTAAAAAGGAATACTAAAACTTAATTTTAAAAACTAAATTATGAAACATAATGATTACCCAAGGTAACTCATCACTAGGTTTCCATATAGGAGAACATAGGTGAATATATAGATATGGAAGAAAAATCTAACCATAAAGTTCTGATGGAGAGTGGTAGAGAACATGGCTATGAAATATCCAACAATCACAAAGCCATAGATTTTTGATGATCTAAGGTACCATCTGATTCATCAGATATAAGAGCACTAGGACAATATTTTTGGATTTCAATATCAATTCCCTAGAGTTGAAAATTTTGAATTAGAATAAATACTTACTTTATTTTGGTACAGTCTAAATATTGTTTGTGCTTTGAAAAATTTCCACTTCATCTCTTAAAGAATTGAAGTTGAATTTGTTATTCGTGAAGTGTTAACAGATCATGTGATAGAATGATGGGTCATTCTATATATTTCAAACAAAAGGTTAGAAAAAGTTATCAAATATAAATAAGTCCATCTATGGTGAGGTTAATCGTATACGATTCCAAAAATGAACATATACTTGATATATCATACCGCTTAATAAAATAAAACTAGTTTCTACTGACCAGGAACTTCTTGTAGGCCAGTGGTATGTGATAAAGGCAAGTCGCACTTTAGTTGTGGGTTCAATTCCCACAGCCTTGTCCGACACGATGGGTTGTCGCCGATCCTGCAGGTTGTCCTTTTTCTAAAACTACATTACTATAACATCCCATCAATGATATCGAAAAAATTTCTATCCTTAAACAATACTAACTTCTATCCAACATAATCCATTCAAATCTTTATTCTTATTCAAAATAATTCTTTCCAAACTCATAGTATAAAGAGAATGATTACTAAAAATGTCATATAACAAGCATGTGAGTACTATCATTTATCCCTCATATATCTTTTTGGTCACATTCCAATCATGTGAATACCTTAATAATTTATTCTCATGAAAAATGAATACCCATTGAACCTTATTGAAAACATCAATGCTGTTAAAAGTTAACTCTTTCCACATACCAAAATCCCAAAAATTCTATATACTCAAACCGTGATATCACTTAGTCCTTATATCAATCATGATCTCATCAATACAATGAAAAATCTCATTATCTTCTTATCCCTTCATTATGCGCATATCATCTACTTTACAAAAATATTTGAATAACCTTCCATGGTTACCGGTACCATTCAACATATACTTTTAAATAATTCAGGAAAAACAATAATGTAACAATCCTTAGATGTTTCTTTATTCCATAGTACCATACATTATTATTTATAAACATACAATCATTCCACTAACTTCTTAAACCACTGACTGAGCTTCATCATTTCTTTCATCTCATATTTCATTTATAGTCTCTTCATCATCATCCACATAAATACTACTCATATGACCATGCTGATTCTCTTCATGAGATTTTCCCTTAGGGCATTGGTTTGCATAATGCCCATACATTCCACATTTAAAACATCTAATCATTGTTGATGTCGTAGACAAACCATTATCCTTTTCCATGGTTTTAACTGAACCTTTTCCTTTGCGCTTATTGGCGTTGTGTCCTTCTTTTCCACACCCAAAGCATCTTCCAGATCCCCCCGATGCCTCTTCCCACATGATTTACATGAGGGAAATTGAACTTTCTTTCCTCTATGATCATCATGAAACTCCATCTTTCTCTTATTATCTAAGTCGGGAAACATAAAAAAGTTGAGATTATTGATCATATTATGAGATTTTTGATTAGGCATAACAACGATGTTTGGACTTCCAGATCTCATTTCATTTGGTTGATCATGAAGAATATCATTCCATTGTCCGCCATATCCTCCATTATCATGAATCTTCCAGTTTCTAGCCATTTTCTAAAACCCAAAAAGAATAGTGTGAGAGGTAAATACCATGCTAGGGAAAGAAACATAATAAAGGTGGAGTACCCTCAATATCTAATATCTTATGTTAAATTCTATGATCATTACCATAGTTCTAGGACTATATCCTATACGTATAATTATCCTTAGGGACATCCCTAAACATACCTTAGAAATATCTCTAGGGATCCCACTAACGTTTTCGCATCTTAGTTTCCAAAGGTTGACTAAACCTTTCCTCTTATACCAACTGTAATGAACCCAAGCTTGACATGCATGGACATTACATTACTTTTGCGGAATATCTAATACATAACAAAAATAGACACAAAAGGACCATAATAGTTTAGTGTCTTTGGAAACTCGGAATATAATCTTCTAATCGTGGTAAAGGATCTTCAACATCTCCGAAAGAGATCTTCCCCATTTTTTTCTTACCTACAACCTTTCTTTATATTCTGGGTAAAAGAAAAAATAAAAGGGGTGAGCTCAAATTCCCAGTAAGGGTAAACATAGAGAACATAAAACAATCCATAAAAATTTGAATGAAAAAACATGACCATAAAATCTAAAAATCAAAATCATTAGCAAAGACATGAATCCGTAAGGAATATATCATAAGAGAACACCAATCATGATAAAATAGCATGGGAATAAATCATGTAATTGTGGGAACCATTCAGCACTTGTTATGATTTCCATAGTAGCCAAGGCATTGCTGCCAAGACCATCTTAGTGGACAAAGTCCCTTTTTGAATCGAGTTCACTACTCATTTCAGTCCTATAACACTGAACCAGATTAACTTACTGTTCCATCCATGTCTATCTCATGAGATATAAATCTATACCAAATTCATTGGAGGGAGATATAGGTCCCACCCATCTCATAATGAAATCATTCTTACTTGTGCCACAAAATAAACATACATCATTCATAATAACCCAACGAATAAAATGGGTTTCATAAACATCATACCATCATCACATAATCCATATAAAAGTAATGGATATCATTTCATACTAGTAAAAGTGAAACCATGTAAATTATAGAGACATTATACTTGAAACATACACATATGAAATAATGTCATCTTAGATGAAAAACGGTTTTGATAAAAGACTTGAAATTAATTCTTGAGGAAAACATCGTTTCTTTTTCAAAATCATTTTCTTTTCACAAAATGTCATGAAATTCTAAAAGAAAAGGATTTTGTTGAAAATAGTCATTAAATCTTTTTGAGGAAGCTTCATGAAAACAAGGATTTATAAAACCGTAAAAATCCTTTCATGCCGTATACGTTAAAAAAACATTCTTCCTGTACTTTTGTCGGAAAACCCAAAAAGTACCTTTTAGGGTAAATAAAAGAATGATTCCATCCATACCATGGGGTAAAAGTCAAAATGGGTGACAGTTACTTTCAACATACATGAATACACTTTTATAAAACATGGACATGGATGATATCAATAACCCCAGAAAATACTTACAAATAAGCAATCTCAGATAAAAATGAGATTCGGAAAATTATCCATTACCTTAAGTCCGATATGCTTCGTATGTATCCAAAACTCCTGTATAATAATTTAAATAATGTCATTGACTTATTACATAATCATATTCATTGTTATGATATCATATGTGGTTCACTTATGACTTTATATTACCCATTCTTTTGTAAATTAATGTTAAAGTATAGTTTTGGGTAAAATCGTTTCATTTGTTGTTCGTGTTTTAACATGTAATTATTTATATGATTACTTAGATCATGGTTACATACATCCAGAATGTAAAACATGATTTTTATATAATATTTATTCAGAATATACATATATATAATAGATCGATAAACGGAAAGAAATACACTGTTCACGGAGACGGTTGGCCGTACGTACGCATGAACACTGTTTTCATTTCCTTATTGAATTGAATGGAATTAAGTAGATGACATACATATATATATACATAAATCCAGTATCATTATTATGTCATATATTTCATGATTACTTATTATATAAAATTTATAATCATTCATGAATGGTTAATCATTGAGAATGAATCTCATCGCGTCGTGGAGACGGTAGTCCGTACGTACGGACGAGTGATGATATCATTCCCATGATCATGGAATTGTATTGAAGTGTATGTATAATATTTCATAATCAGTATCACATTACAATAATCATATATAGTCATTATTTACACCATTATACCCATCTAATTAAGGTGGCGGTGGAAAATAGATTACACCACGGTGTGGAGACGGTATTCCGTATGTACGCCCGAGCGGTGATTTCATTTTCCGTAGGATGGATAGATGGTGAAATAGGGTTGTTTCATACTTATAATAACATATAAGTATATGAGTGATACTGATTTTATTACTTCACATTGAAAAAACTAAATAAGAAGAAGTAAAAGAAGAAATAAGTTTGAAAGAATCAGTAACAGACATTACCTCTTCTTAAAAGTGCCTCTTTGAGACCTCCTCTTAGGGCACTAAAATTGGTCTTTGAAGAGGACCAGGACCTCTTGGATGTTTCTATGGAATTGGAGAAGAGAATTTGGTAGTGGTTGTCCGAGCTTGAAGGCTCAATGTGGTTGAGTAAGAGAGGGAGGAGGTGCCCTTTTATAAGGGAGGAGAGGGGAACCTTTGAAAAAACTGAAAATATTATTTAATTATAAAGTCATATTCGGTTTTAAACAGATCCAAATTGATTTATTTCAAACCTAAGATGGGGATGGGTAGAAATCCTCTCATCAAATATAATTTGTACAAGTTTATGTTACTATTTTAACCTTATCATTTATATTTAACTTTAAGTTAGATAATTTTACTTTTACCTTGTCTTTTGGTGTTCTTATACTATAAGGTTAATAAACTTACTATAACAAGACAAAATAACCCCAAGTTGTTTATTATTAATAAATATAACCTTATCTATGTCATTTGGCCAAACCTTATATTTTTAGGTGTAAAATAAAAATTAATAATATAATATTTGTTTTAAAAACTATTTTATGTCAATTTTGACACTATTTGGTAATTGATTTTTTTAATCATAATAGAAATATTAGTTCGAAAAAAGTTACTTAAATCAATAATAACATGTCATATTAACCTAGAAAATTATTGGAATTCATAAAAAGTCTCAAATTGTATTTATTTGGGTATTTATAACATCAATTATGTCAATATGGCATTAATAAGATAATTACTGCATCATCCTTGTGTCATTAGTAAATTAAATTATTTTACATCTAAATATTAAAAATAAAATACCATTATGTATGAAATATATTTATCTTTATAATTAATATTTATAGTCTAATTTATCTTCTGTATAACCCTATATTAAAAATGATTTACTTATTAAACATTGATTTTACCGATTTTCACCCTTCTTTAAATAAATTAATATTAAATGTCCTAATCTAATCCAAGTGGGAATAAATGGTCATATTTTATTTATAAGGTTGTGTTTTGTCGAATTAAAGATATCCAATAGAATTAGGACACGTGTTAGGGTAATAATAATATCATTTTTACCCTTAATTACCCTATTTACTTTTAACTGTGGTAAAAAAGAAAAAAGTTACTATTCAACAAAAATTATTTTCATCTCATTGAACCACATTTATTTACTGACATCAACTGTGTCTCATGAATTTTTGAATTTCCACTCACAGAAGCGGTAAAATTATGTTTTATGTGAATTTGCAAATTCTCCTAGGAGGTGGGTAAAATACGGTTAAAAGTTCAATAAAATTTTTATATATCTTAAATTATTTTAAAATGACTCTAATGAATTGCAATGAACATATATTGGTATTATGTATCAATTTTACCAAAAATAAATTTAAAAAGTAATTTAAATAAAAAGTCGGTTTTTAAATAGTAACCCAGTATTTTCACTATTCATAAAAAATTGGAAGTTTTCAGAAAACTACAAAAATTTCACCCTAGGATAATTTCGATATTCCGAATCAAAAAATGAAGTCCATTTTTAAAGATAAAATTTAAAAAATTTCAAAACGTGGTTATTACTATTCATAATGACTAGTTTTAATAATATTTTAATAGCATATCGTTGTTTAGTGAAACACGGTATTGCATACAACACACGCTATCGAGGAAGGTCACGATTGTGTGTAAGGCAATCCATGTTAGGGTTGCGTGTTGTACAAGTCTCCTTTGTTGTTTCGTTATAACAGAATCCAACCATTTATGATTTATACATTGAATATAAATATAAATATATATATATATATATACTCAATGTTGCGTAGAATGAATATTATCAAACGAACTTGAAATAGTGTGTAACACAATCTAAGAATAGTGTTGCGTATACTGCAAGCTAATACGGTGTTGCGTATAGCACACGATAATCTTGTTGTAACATAAAACACATGACATCAAATAAATTAAAAATAATAATTATCATAAAATATCGGCTTGTTACAGTTATATTATCCTCTTAATTGGTTTTAAAGTGAAATTAAAATATATTTTTACCATTTAATCCAATTTTGTTCATTGGAAGTAATTCCACTTTGCAATTGGACACAAACAAGTATCAATATTTTGATAGTTATTGTTACTTAAAAACACGATCTTTGTTTTGATAGCAGGAAATAATTTTTAAATTAATTAATTCCACTTCTATGTTTAGAATTTTAAAAAATAGGAATCATTTTTCAATTCGGAATATCAAATAATTCTTAGGCTGAATTTTTGGTATTTTTCTGAAAAACATCAATTTTTGATGAATAGTGAAACCACCTAGTGGTAGTTAAAAAAACTGACTTTTTCATTTAAATGAAATTTTACCACTTCTATGAATTGAATTTTGAAAATCCGAAAAACATGGTTGTTATCAAGAAGTAAAATGTGGTTCATTAAGATGAAAATATTTTTTTTAATAGTACCTTTTGACTTTTATTTACCGCGCTTAAAGGTAAATAGGATAATTCAAGGTTAGAAGAATATTATAATAATTCAACATTACCTTAACACTTTCCCTAACCTTATCTGTTGAGTAGTGGCTGACCATGGGTATCCTTGGGTCGATTTTGGGACCCCATGGAGCCACTTGTGAAAGATAATGACACTTTAGATTAATTAATTTAATGTAAAGATAAGATTGACATTAAAAAATATCTTTTAGTAATTAATTTTTATATGGTGTTATATAAGTCCTATTTTTGACTATAAATATTCATTGGAATGATACAATGATTTCTTACAAGGTTGTATTTTTTTATAATTTTTAGACATCGAATAAATTAATTAATTTATGACACAATAATGATGCAGTATTTACCTCATTAATAAATGATTAAAATAATCAATATTATAATGATTAACATATTATCCAAAAAATGTCCAATTCTGATTGGATGATTTTATTTCGATTATGAGTCATCGTATCTTCGACCTTAAGGATTTTTGGACCATTAAAAATCTAATATCATTATATAATAAAATAATGTTTTGACACTTTCCTAAAGAGCCCATCCTCCCCTTTATAAAAGGAGACCATTTCCATCCAATTCCTCACACCTCTCAAGCAATTTGGCTCGTCCAAAAACTTCCCAATTAAGCTCCATGTATCTCTCTCCTCCTCATAGATGCCTTAACTTAGGCATAAGGCATTTCAAGAAGTCCTTTGGTTCAAACCAAAGAGAGTTACCCACATTAAAGGTACCGGTTTCTCTTAAATTGTTTACTTTTATTTTACTTCTCCAACCCCTCAATTCTTTTTATTTCCTTTCTTTTATAACAAAACCAGTATACTCAATATACTAGGATGTTGTTATGATAAGTATTAAAACTACACTTACACACACCTCCATTTAATGGATGAAAAACATAATGTTTCTGTGGATAGAAAACTAAGGCCTCACGAAAAGATGATTGTTCAATTACATCTTACCACCTCTCATGGTGGCCATTATGATGGAAGTATATTCATATATGATATATATTATTTTTATGATTTCCTTATAATTCTTTAATTCCCATTCATAGCATGCCTTTATGGTTTCCATAGTGGGTAAATACAATAATCTCATTTGAGGAAGTGCGGACTACCGCCCCCTCAAAGTGATTTGATTCGTTAATGACTTATGTGGGATGTATAAAGGATGGAGTTAACGATATTATATATGATATTATACTGGAATTATAGTATATCTATGTATCATTATGTTTTATTAACAATAAAATAATAAATATAAATTAAAGTAGCATTCACGCGTACGTACGACTAACCTTCTCTATGAACGGTGAATTTCATTTCTTACCTCTAAATGTTATGTACTATTATAAAAACATGTATATAATGGATATATACGATATATGTGATATCCAAATCATGAATATATTTTTGTATAAAATGAACTATTGACCACATGGAGAACTTGTAAATATAAGGTGATCATTTTGACTGAAGTACCAAATATCGACAAAATGAACATTATTAACTTACATGATTACATAATTTTTTTAACATGGTAATAAGTGATATAAAAGTAATAATAAACTATAAAAAGGTTACTAAGTAAGTATAAATTAACTTTAATATATTATTCAGGATATTAAAGAACGATCGAGTCATGTCGGACACGAGGTAAGGGATCAGACCTCTCTCTTTCTTTTCAACTACTCTCTTTTATGTCATTTCATTTATGCTGCATGTTCTTATATTAGAGGATGTTCTTTTATATTAACCATACTGTAATTTATATTTTCATATGATTAGAGACCCTCTCTTACTCTCATAAAAATTTTAATAATTTTTAAGTGGCATCGTTAGGTTGCCGAATTTTTGTAAGGGATTTTCTTATCTCACTTTTAACTCTGTGAGATTTTCATTGTTCACCACTTATTCATTTAATGTGGTTTATTTTGTACTAACATTAAATATATATTATCATGATTGTCATTATTTTCATGGTATTATTTGATTGATTTTGTGTTTATTAACTTTTGGTCATACGACTCAGTTGATTACAACGTGGTAAAGGGTTTCGTCTCACTATCTATTCCTGTGAGATTCATGCTGTATTTGCCACTATTTCCTTTTGTGTGGTGTATGAACTGCCCATGATTTTAATCTTTGTGTAATATAATTTTTTTATTAGTATTTACATATTCATTTAATGATACTTCTTTCATGTGGCATATATTTTGTTAGTTACCAAATTGGTAAGGGTACCATTCACCCACTTTTTAAAAGACTTCTTTTGTTATGTCTTTTAATTTACATATTATTATGTTGGGATATGTTATTCAATATACATATTGATGTAAACTATATGTCCATGTGACGAGATACCATTTTTATCTCATCATCTCATTTTATTAATTTTAAAGTGACGCTGTTATGCTTTCGAATTTTTTCAAGGGAACCTCTTAACCAAATTTCAATTCTTTGGGTTCAACTTGTACTTCTTGAACATGTCGCCCTACGAAAATGTGTGAATGACATATGATTGTTTTAAACTTAATATCCACTTATATTTGATGTATTTATATTTTTCAAACATAATTATGTGATTGATTTATCCTTAATTTATAGATACCATCTTTATAAAGGATTTCATCTCAATTTACATTTCCATTGAGACTTCATTGTTGTTATGCACCAATTCACTCTTATGTGGTGTATATACTGTCATTTGGAATAATAAATCATGAATAAATTTATTCTCATGATATTATAAATTTTATATTAAATTTTATTCCTCAATTATTTGTATTCAAGCGTCTCTCATTTTTGTTAAAAACCCTCTTGAACTAAAAGATAGTTTTAAATGTTTTAATGATTTATTCCTCTAAATATTTCTCATTAATGTCCATGTTTTCAAAATGAGTTTTAGGATTTATTTATATGGAATTTAATGTTTTAAATTGATAATTCTTTTAAAAACATCAATGTGGTATGGGACCCTTTGATTCAAAAATCAAATTTTAAATGGTTTTTAAAATGATTTGATAAAACATTGTTTATTTCAATATATTGATTTGATATATTTGAATGTGGAAATGTTATCTTTCCTTTATACATGTGTTATATGTTATGATTATGTTATGATTTTTGGGCATTGTTTTCGCATATGGCTGGTTCCGTGATAAACCTAGGGCGGGTGAGCCCGAGATAGCTCTCCAATGCATTGGGTAACGTGACGAAGGTAAATGTGAATGGTTCTCCTAAGAGATTTTGGGAATATACTATGATGGGTATTCCAAAGTAACTCCCTATGTAGCTGTGATAGCTACAATGTAAGTTTGATATGGATTACACAACTTACCTTTATGATTTATGATTTCTACGTGTCTTTCATAAATCTTATGATTTCACGAGGTATGTAAAAGATTTCATGTTTTGTATATATTTATGAAAAAAATATTTCATTCTATGTTTTATAACCCTTAGTGATCCTTTTATGATCATCCCATGTTTTGAAATGTTTTCACAGGACATAAAGATGAATAGGGTCAAGGATGGGATCAAGGAAAAGTCATGTTATCTAAAACATGGAACTAGACATGACTCTTTTTTTCAAGAGTTTTATTTTAGGAAAAAAATGAAAATATATGTAGAAATGTCGACCTTTTAATCTTTTGACTTGTAATTGTTATGTCCTAATTCTCTAAAACTCTAAACCTAAAAAGATACTCAATGTAAATTATTCATTTAATTCAATATTATGTAATGTTTAAGGCCGGGTCCTTATAGTTGGTATCAGAGGGTCGGTTTAGAAAACTGTAGGGATTTAGAATTTTCGTTAGACATATAGTTAGTCCCTATCTATTATTTCAGTTAAATCCTTGTTTTATAAATTTTCAGATCAAGGAAAGTCAATTACAAATGGAAGGAGGACGATCTCGAACGACATTCCTATCTATTCCTGATGACATGCTTGCAATATGTATTGCAAATTTATGATCGGATGATTGTGAAAATTTTTCTAGCATAAAAATTACTTGCAAGAAGTTGATTTAGATATCAAACACCTACACTATACCTTGTTATCATCGTGGGTCATGGGTTTTATTTAGAAAAATCCAATTTTCACAATATTCTCATATTTTCAAGAAAGGTAAATATTATCAAGGAATTTTCAAATATTTTACCTTATCACAAAATTTTGAAGCATATTATGATTTTCAAAAAGGTGCTGAAGAAGGAGACACTTGAGAAACCTATTAAAATTTGATTTTAAGATATAGTCTCTCAACACATACATATGTTATTTTAAAAGGATCGTTAATTGAAAGTTTTAACTCAAATTCGGGTTGACTATTTTATAGAAATCATGTTTTATCAGATGTTTTGAAATTATATGTCATACATTATTATTTTCCAAAACTGTTTTTCTGTGAACACCCATATAACCCATGTTGTACGAGGTGTATTCGGATGGAGGAAGCAAATGATTTTGAAGGATCTCTAA
This sequence comes from Viscum album, assembly GCA_963277665.1. Taxonomy (NCBI): domain Eukaryota; kingdom Viridiplantae; phylum Streptophyta; class Magnoliopsida; order Santalales; family Viscaceae; genus Viscum; species Viscum album. The sequence continues at coordinate 1,573,733,525 of OY728161.1, read as the reverse complement.
ATCATTTTTGCAATGCATGGCCCTTCTACCTACATGATTAAGATGACGATTAAACCAATTGGACACCATGATCAAGGAATGATGTTCATCATTTTGGGGATTGTTTTATTTTATCATATGGTGGTGAAATAAAACTTCAAGGATTAAGATGTAGAGATAATAACGAATTTGGATGAAGATGAGAGGAAAAAGGAAACCTTTGAGGTTAAAACATGTTAGGGTTATTTTTTAGTTTTATAAAAAGGACTACCCGTAGGATGGGTGACAACCCGTCGCATCCGGAAAGGCTACAGGAATCGAACCCACAATCTAAGGGCGACAAGGGCGCATCGCCTACCACTAGCCTACATGATGTCCCTGGTTAGTATGCCTTATTATTTTAGAAAAACGTATTTATGGAACAAGAATAAGTTTATTTTTGGAAATTATGTTTTATCAAATAGATATACATATTATTGAAAACTGATTTATTGATTAAGTGATAATGAGTTGTTGTGGAAGACATTCTCTCTTTTGAGGAAACACTATATGCCTAAGGAAGATAGAATACTATGTAATTTCAATTGTGGAATATTGGTTGAAATTTTATTTTGGAAGAATCTATGTTTTTATTATGGACACATGATGATTTGATTTATTTATGAAAATGATTAACCTATCATAGAGAATATTGGATTATGTTAATTACATTTCAATATGAGAAATTATGACAAACTGGTGTTACTTGGAGATAAATGTTAAGATGTATCTTGGAAGTCTATGTAATTAAATCCTTATGATATTTGGGTAACAATCAACATTTGGATTACTTTTGAAGAATATTAGGGACAATTTTTTATTGAATGGTCTTTGTTGAACTTTTGGTTTCGTTAAGAAAATTTTGGAGATTAAGAGTAGTTTCTCTTGATGTAAATGTTTATCCATTTTTGGGATTATCTGATCTTGTACTAAATGTTTTGGTTTTAGTTAATATTTGAAGATAAGGGAAATATATAGTTCATGTTTTCTGGATTATTTGATTCTCTCAAAGTTGATTATAGCACTTTTAATGTAAACAAGTCATCCTGAATATTCATCGTATAGAGGAAATATGAGTTTGTGTTAGAAATATAGTGAAGGATAAAACTCAAAATGAAAATTAATTGTGTTTATATATGTTTTTAGTTAAGCTCAAAAATAAATTCCTCAATGAAAACTAACATAAAACAAAAACCTTGTCTGTTAACTTTTCATACTTGGAAATCAAAGACTGTTTAACCCATCACATGTTTGTGATTTTTTGGTGGTTAACTGTCTCTTAATCATGTTTTCTATCACTCCCCATCAGAACTTGATGGTTTTTTTCTCCTTCATATACATGTTTTCATGGAATACTAGTATCTGTTGCCCTGGTTAACCTTTTCACTTATCTTCCGTTATTTTAAAGTGATAGTTTTATTGACTCTTTTTCCGATGTGGGGCTTTTAATGAAGTTTCCAAGCCCAGTTTCAAAATTGCGAGGACGCAATTCCCAAAAAGGGGGAAGGATGTAACATCCAATATAAATGAAGAATAAGAATTATTTCATATTTATTAATATTTGTGAGTTAAATCTTAATTTTACTTTAAAGGGCTTTCTATGTTCGATAGCGTACCAGATACACAACAACAGGTTTCTTTGGAATCTTACGTTGCACACTAATAATATAATATTATTATTTTAAATGGTAGTTAACTCCTAGACGTTGTATTGGCGGTAATGAACAAAACTAACTAAAATGTGATTATACATGTTTGTTAAATGAAGTTACATTTATCCAATAAAAGTTATAGGCTTAAAATGTGAATGAATCTAATTTTAAGCATAATTTACATTAAAAGGCCAATTTACCGCCTTTTAATGGAGAACCCTTTTTAAATCTACTTTTGGTTACTTTGATATATTATTTATAACCAAATAAAATCTTTCTTTAGAATGGGGACATCAAAATTTACTTTGTGTAAATTTTTGGAATTTTTCCTATAAAGATCATTTTTTATGAATAGTGAAAAATATTGTATTTTAATTAAAAAGTGCCTTTTAATCTAACTTATTTATATGGTTATATTATCCTATTAATTGGTTTTAAAGTGAAATTAAAATATATTTTTACCATTTAATCCAATTTTGGTCATTGGAAGTAATTTCACTTTGAAATTGGACATAAACAAGTGTCAATCTTTTGATAGGTATTGTTTCTTAAAAACACGGTATTTGATTTGATAGCGGCGATTAATTTTAAATTTAATTAATGCCACTTCTTTGTTATGAATTTTAAAAAATAGACATCATTTTTTAATTCTGAAAATCAAATAAATCTTAGGCTGAAGTTTTTGTTTTTTTCTGAAAAAACATCAATTTTTGATGCATAGTGAAACCATTTAGTAATAGTTAAAAAAAATCACATTTTCATTTAAATGAAATTTTACCACTTCTGTGAATTGAATTTCGAAAATCCGACACACATGGTTGTTATCAAGAAGTAAAATTTGGTTCATTAAGATGAAAATAATTTTTGGTGAATAGTATCTTTTGACTTTTGTTTGCCGTGGTTAAAGGTAAATAGGGTAATTCATGGTTAAAAGAATATTATAATATTTCTAAATTACCTTAACACTTGACATAAACTTATTTGATGAGTAGTGGCCGACCATGGGAATCATTGGGTTGATTTTCGAACCTCAAGAAGCCACTGGTGAAAGATAATGACACTTTAGATTAATTAATTTAATGTAAAGACAAAATTGACATTAACAAAAATATTTTAGTAATTAATATTTATATTGTGTTATACAAGTCACATTTTAGACTATAAATATTAATTGGAAAGCTAAAATGATTTCCTAAAAGGTGGTATTTTCTTATAATTTTTAGACATTGAATAAATTAATTTATTTATGACACAATAATGATGCAGTATTTATCTCATTAATATATGATTAATATAATTAAGATTATAATGATTAAAATATTATCCAAAACATGTCAAATTCTGATTGGATTATTTTATTTCGACTATGAGTCATCTTTTATTCTACCTTAATGATTTTTGGACTATTAAAAACTGAATGTCATTATATAATAACATAATGTTTTCACACTTTCCTACAGAGCCCCTCCTCTCCCTTATAAAAAGAGACCATTTCCATCCAATTCCTCACACCTCTCAAGCCATTTGGCTCGTCCAAAATCTTCCCAATTAAGATCCCTACATCCCTCTAATTTTCCTAGAAGCCTTAACAAAGGAATAAGTCATTTCAAGAATTTATTTAGTTCAATCCAAATAGTGTCCCCAAATTAAATGTAACAGTTTCTCTTAGATTGTATACTTTTATTTTACTTCACCAACCCCTTAAATATTTTTATTTCCTTTCTTTTATAACAAAAATAGTATCCTAAATATACTATTATGTTTTCATGATAAGGATTCATACTACACTTACACATACCTCCATCTAATGGATGAATAACATACTGTTTCTGTGGATGGAAAACTAAGGCCTCATGGAACGATGATTGTTCAATTACATCTTACCGCCTCTCATGGTGGAAATTATGATGGCACTGTATTTATATATGATATATATTATTTTTATGATTTCCTTATTCTTCTATACTTCCCATTTATAGCATGCCTTTATGGTTTCCATAGTGGGTAAATATGATAATCTCATTTGAGGAAGTGCGGACTACCGCACCCTTAAAGTGATTTTATTCGTTAATGCCTTATGTGGGATGTATAAAGGATGGAGTTAATGATATTATATAAGATATTATACTGTAATTATAACATACCTATGTATAATTATTTTTTATTTCCATTAAAATAATAAATATGAATGAAATTAGCATTCATGCGTACGTACGGCTTACCGTCTCCATGAACGGTGCATTTCATTTCTTACCTATAAATGTCATGTACTGTTATAAAAACATGTATATACTGGATATATATGATATATGTGATATCAAAATCAGGAATATAATTTGGTATATAATGAACTATTGACAACATGGACAACTTGTAAATATAAGCTGTTCATTTTGACTCAAGTACCAAATATCGACAAATGAACGTTATTAACATAAATGATTACATAATGTTTATAACATGGTAATAAGTGATATAAAAGGAATAATAAACTTGAAAATGGTTCTTCAGCAATTATAAATTATCGTTAGTTTATTATTTTAGATATTAAAGAACGATCGAGTCAAGTCGGACACGAGGTAAGGGATCCGACCTCTCTCTTTGTTTTCAAGTACTATCTTTTATGTCATATCATTTATGCACCATGTTCTTATGTTGGAGGATGTTATTTTATATTCACCATTCTATAATTTTTATTTTCATAAGATGAGAGACCCTCTCTTACTCTCATCAATAAATTTTAAGAATTTATAAGTGGCGCTGTTAGGCTGCCGAATTTTTGTAAGGGATTTTCTTATATCACTTTTAATTCTGTGAGATTTCCATTGTTCGCCACTTATTCATTTCATGTGGTGTATTGTGTACAGACATTTAATATATATTATCATGATTCCCATTATATTCATGGTATTCTGTGATTCATTTGGTGGTTCTTAACTTTTGGTCATACGACTCAGTTGATTACAACGTGGTAAAGGGCTTCATCTGACTTTTTATTCCTGTGAGATTCAAGCTATATTTTCCATTATTTCTTTTTGTATGGTGTATGAATTCCCCATTATTGTACTCTTTGTGTAATTTAATTTTCTTTATGAGTATTTAAATCTTCATTGAATGATCCTTCTTTTATGTGGCGTATTTTTTGTTAGCTACCAAATTGGTAAGAGAACCTTTCACCCTCTTCATTTTAAAAGACTTATTTTGTTATGTATTTTAATTTACATCTTTTTATATTGGGATATGTCATTAAATATACTTATTTAGGTAAAATATATGTCCAAGTGATGAGATACCATTTTTATCTCATCAACTCATTTTCTTAATTTTCATGTGACGCCGTTAGGCTGTAAAATTTTTACAAGGGAACTTCTAAACCCAATTTCAATTCTTTGGGTTCAACTTGTACTTCATGAACATGTCCTCCTATGAATATGTTTGAATTACCTCTGATTGTTTTACACTTAATATCAACTTATATTTGGTGAATTTAAATTTTTCACACATAATTATGTGATTGATTTATCCTAAATTTAAGGACACCATATTTATAAGGGATTTCATCTCAATTTACATTTCCATTGAGACTTCATTGTAGTTATGCACCTATTCACTCTTATGTGGTGTATATACTGTCCTCTGGAATAATATATCTTGAATACCTTTATTCTCATGATAATATAATGTTTTGATTAAATTTTATTCCTCAATTATTTGTATTCAAGCGTCTCTCATTTTCGTTAAAAAACTCTTGAACTAAAAGATTGTTTTAAATGTTTTAAAGATTTATTCCTCTAAATATTTCTCATTAATTTCCATGTTCTCAAAATGGGTTTTTGGATTTATTTATATGGAAATTAATGTTTTAAAATGATAATTCTTTTAAAATATTCAATGTGGTATGGGCCACTTTGATTCAAAAATCATTTTTTAAATGGTTTTTAAAATGATTTGATAAAAAATTGTTTATTTAAATATCTTGATTTGATATATTGAAATGTGTAAATTTTATCTTTCCTTTATACATGTGTTATATGTTATGATTATGTTAAGGTTATTGGGAATTGTTTTCGTATACGGGTGGTTCCATGATAAACCTAGGGCGGGTGAGCCCGAGATAGCCCTCCAATGCATTGGGTTACGTGACGGAGGTAAACATGAATGTTTCTCCTAATAGATTTAGATAATATAATGTGATGGGTATTCCAAAGTAACTCCCTATGTAGTTCTGATAGCTACAATTTAAATTTGATATGGATGACACAATTTACCTTTATTATTTATGATTTCTATGTGCCTTTCATAAATCTTATGATTTCATGAGGTAAGTAAAAGATTTCATGTTTCTTATATATTTATGAACAAATTATTTCATTCTATGTTTTATAACCCTTACTGAGCCTTTTATTCTCATCCCATGTTTTTAAATGTTTTCACAGGACTTAAAGATGAATAGGGTCAAGATTGGATCAAGGAAAAGTCATGTTGTCTAAAACATGGAACTAGACATGACTCTTTTTTTCAAGAAATTTTATTTTATGAAAAAATGGAAATCTATGTAGAAATTTCTACCTTGTAATATTCTGAGATGTAGTAGTTATTTCCTAATTCTCTAAAACTCAAAACCTAAAAAGATCCTCAATGTGAATTATTAATTTAATTCAATATTTTGTAATGTTTAAGGTCGGGTCCTTTTATATTCACTAAAAAAATGTTTGGCTTGAAGAATAATATGATAATTTTAGTATAATAATAGGTGTATATAAATATTAATAAAGTAGTTTAACAATAATGAAAGGGGTATCTTATAACTTGGAATACATAAGGAAAATAAGAGGTAATTTTAAAAACATACCACAACATGAAAAATTGGGAATAAATTGGAATAATTAAAATAAGGTGGTTGAATAAATAGAAGATGGATGGGACCCCCTACTTTGATAGGGAGCTTAAAAAATATTGTGAGGAGATTATTTAAGATATTTGGGGAACCTTGGGAGCTATCTAGAGAGGGATATTGTATCACCCCCATTTTCAATTAAGTATCTATTTCTGCATTCCTTTATATATTTAATTTTTATTGGTGAAGTTTTTAAGAGTTTCAAGAAATTTTAGCTTTTTGTGGATTTTTTAATGGTTCACAATTGGTTCAATATTAGTGAAAGCTGTGAAACTCTTATAAAAAACCATTCACATGAAGATAGTGGCTAAGGGGAAGGTGAATGATTTGGTGCATGGATTTTTAAAACTGTGTGGACACCAAGGAGAAACCTTGAAACTTGATAGAATGATCCTTTTCATAGATGACACACATTTTTTCTAACCATGTGAGATAACCATGTGAATTCCTCCATGAGGCAAAGCCTAAGACACAATTAGCTCACAATTTTCCTAAATGTGCGACTAACCATGCACAGTTTAAAAAAAGATAAAAAAATTATGGATCTTGGTCAGGATTAATAATTAACCCCTTCTTTTTCCTAAAAATATTTTTTAAATAATAATTACTCTTCCCAAATGATGTAGAGGCTACTCCCATCAATCTGGAGGTGATCCCAAGGATTGAATTGGTGTATTGAAGACAAATCCCTACATTGAGTCATCATTTATGGTAGTTTTCTTGGTTTTCCATAGATATCTGTCTCTCCCTCTATCTTATATTCTTATATCTATGTTCTATATGGATAAATAAAAGTTAATGATGCCAAATATGATTAGTTTTGGAATTCTTATTATTAAGGGGAGATATCTAAGGCGTGTTTTTGCATATTCAACCTAGTTTCATTAGCTTTTAGGTGTCATTTTTCGTTTTCATCTTAAAACCCGAGATATGTGGCTTTACACACGATTCATATTTATATAAATAGTAGTCTTGTTTAATGATTGGTTGTTTTGTTTGAAATTGATTGTTAAATTGTAGTGAAATGACTATTGGAAACCTTCTTTTGTGACTATTTATGGAATTGCTAAAATATGATTTTGTGGGAAAGAGTGAATTTGGTGGCATGATTTTAGAATGGTGGTTTTAAAATAGTTGTTTGATTATGATGCATGAAAACATGTTTTCAATTAAAAGTCCAATTTTATTGAAGTGGTTTTTTGATTTGGTTTTCATTAAAGGGTTGGTTTTATTGAAATGGTTCATTGGGTAGGTTTTTTTTAAAATTGTCTTTTATTAAATTTGTTGATTTTGTTTGGAAAATTGAATTTCATGTGGTTGTCTTAAATGGTTAGGCACATATATAATGGGGTGTATATGGGCATGAATGTCCCACCATCAAAGGCTTGGTATTGGAAGTGAAATTTCAACAATCACAAGTTTAGATGTGAATGTTCCACTTTCAATGGTAACACAAAGCTTGTGTGGTTGTGTGTATTGGTGTGTGTGGCTATGATAAGAGGAATGGGTTATTATAATTGATTTCAAGAAATTGCTAAATGATTTATTAGAGTGTTTTACTTGGTAATAGATTTGGTTGGGAAAATAGTTTTGGTACAAAAAATATTTTACTTAGAATTGGATTGTTTTGATATAATTTTTTTAAATGATTTATATAAACTATTTTATATACATGTAAAAACATGTTCTATCCTAGTGTAATGAGTGGAGAAGTCATTTGGGGAAGGATTACTATGTTTCATTACTCACCCCTTCTTTGGCACTGTGGTGCTGTTGAAGATGAAATCTATCGAGACATAAGAAAATGTAAAGTATAACACGTCTATAGTGGTACTTCATAATACTTGGTCTGTTTGGTGGAGTTGGATCATGGAGCATGTTTGGGAGTTTTAGAGTTATTTCTAATAGTCTTTAAGTTTTGTTGGTTCTATCTATCACTGAGAACTTTGATGTTTGTAGTCTTCCACTGTGGTACTTATATTGATTTGGTTTGATATCAGTAGTGGAACTTTGAGTGAGTTTACATTGTTATCATGAATCATGTGGTAGTTGGTTATGTTTTTTTTTGTTTTTTTTTGTTTTATTTATCAAATGGATAATAATGAACCAATTGTATTGAAACCCTTGATATTTATTTTCAGCCTTTGGCCTATTGGGGATTTTTCTTAAGGCCAAGTAATTTCCTTTCACCTTGTCAATTTAATGAGTAAGGATGGGATGTTACCAGTGGTATAAGATTGGTACATCTAATATATTTGGAACAAGTGGTTGTAGTCTTCATTGGCCTTTGACTTATTTTTTTTGTACTTAGAGTTGACAAATCATTCTTGTTATTTCCTTGAGTTGTGATTGTATAATGGAGTAGGATGTCCAGGACCTGAAGTGTAGAGAAACAAAAGATGTATCTAACCTTTCTATCATAATGTTCATGTTACTAGGGAGTAGGGTACATAACAGTTTTGGGCAAACTTATTGGATTTAGAATCTCATTATCATGGTTTTACCCAATTACACAATCATTAAATGCATTATAGAAATGAATTCCCACTAAGAGTGTATATTTAATTTTGATTAAGGATCTATGATTTTGTGAAAAAGTGTTAATTTTTTAAAATGGATAAAGTTGTTCTCAATTGAGAAATTCTGAAAAGGATTCTATTAGTTGACATGGTGACATTGATTAGTAACTTGAATGAAGCAGCCTCCCTAAGGTAACTGCACGTTACCTCTCCAATGGTTCAACCCACTACCTATATGATACTTTGAAAATGGGGGTAGTGGATCCCTCCAGCAAATGACATCAAGATTAATATGGATGGATCATGCATCTCATGTGACATATGTGGAGGAGGGGTCATTTGAGACTACATGGGTCGTTTAGTTTGTGCCTTTACAGTGTACTGCGATAGTGGAAATTCTATATAGACAGAGGCCGAAGTAGTTATAGCTGGAAAAAATCTATTAATCAAATAAAATATTCATTTATCCAAAGTGGAATCAGATTCCATGATCATACATGACTCCTTGCATGGTAGAGGCTTTAATCCTTGGTCAATATCTTACATCCCCATTGAAGAAGAATATCTTCTTAATTGTAATGTAATGATAACCCAAACTTAGCGTGAGGGGAACAAAGTAACAGATCACCTTGACTCTCTGGTGGATAAAGGTTCCTATGTCACTTTCTTATCCAGCATATCTTACTTTAAACCTTAGGGGGTGAATCTGATTCGAGGCGATGCCATTGGTCTCCACTACCTTAGGCATCCCTAGGCCTTGTCTGCCCTACTCCCTTTTTATATCTTTACATTGAAGAAAAATCATAATATTTCTGATGAAAATGTAGAAAATAGGTATTTAGAAAATGGTGATATTTTCAAAAGACTGGTGAAATTTTAAAAAATGGTTGAATATAGAAAATGTTTACTTTTGGAAATCATTTTTTATTGTATGATGTGGTAGAATTTGTAATTTTTTAATCCATCAGTTTCTAGAGAGTGATACTTTTGATAGTTGTTGTGTTTCTTGAAAATGTTACCCAATAGGCATCGTAAAAACCAACCGGAGGAAGATGTTGAGAACATGGTTTCACGTGAACCACAGGTGAACCCAAAATGATTCATAGTATAGACGATTCCTTCTAGGCTGTGGATAGAGGGAACTGAAGAGATGAACCAAGGAATATATATTACTTAGTTTATCTCTAGAAGAAAAATCAACCAATATTTCAGGGAGATTAAAATTTAGGGAAGGAAGAGGTGAGGCTGAAAAGGATGAATCTAATCGGCAATTTTCATAGAACACCATCACAGCTGAAATTCAAGATGGTGACGTATATGCTGAAGTCCTTACACATAGGTGGTGGGATTTAGTTGTTCAAGCTAAATTAGACCAAGGAATTGGTTGGTGGGATTTTTAAGAATATTCCAACAAACAATTATATCCTCATACATTCATAATATCAAGAACAATAGACCTTTTCACATTGAAATAGGAGAGCATCACAACGATAGATTACGTAGAAAAATTTATGAATTTAGTCGTATTTTCACTCAAAGTCGCTAATGCTACATCCATAAAGCCATGAATCATTTAATTTGAGATTAGGTAAGTTATTCTCTTATATATTATTATGCTATGTATTACAGATTTTATAGATATTTTGAATAGAGTAATATTAGTTGACAATGATTTCTCAATCGAAATTGATGGAGGAAGTATGTTGATACCTATGGGAAGTGTTGGCGACTTTAATTCTAGGAATAAGTGGAAAAGGGATCCCTATTTCCAAGGTGTAAGTATTGCTTAGAATCTTACAGATGGATCAATAAATAATCCTCCATATCCAAGGAGCAAAAAAAGTTGTTTCCAATGTGGTTATTTGACTCACATGAAGTGATAGTGTATGAAAAAACATAGATCATTCCAAAATTTCAATTAGATAGGGAAAATTTAGTGATATTGTCATAATTCATTGTGGATAGGTTCTCAGGACTATTTTCAGACATCACAGATGTCATATACATCCACAAGGTAAAGGCACCCGAATACCTCTCATCAATAGAATAGAGATAGATTTGGTGATTCAAGGAATTCCATGAATCCTCAACAAGGGTAATCACAATAGGTCAATAGGGAACAAAATGCAGTGCCAAAGAAATTATATGAATTTAATAAGGTTATTATGGATGATCAATATAGACCATTGATTATGTGAGGTTTGATTATTTTAAATTTTTTCCTCATGTAATATTTATTTGATATGGGTGATTCCCATTACATTATTTATTATCATGCTTTTAATTTTCATAATTTAAAATTTGAGACGATAACTTCTATTTAAAACATTAAAATTCATTTGGTCAAAGAGAATTTTGAGCAGTTGTGTGTAGAGCTTATTCTATAACTTTTTATGGAGCTAAGTTGATATGTGATTTCTATGCACTTGATATGAATACCTTCGATATAATCTTGGTAATGTTTTGGTTGTATATGTTAAATTCTCATATCAACTGCTATAGTTGAAGTGTCTATTTTGTTACTGAAGATAGCATCGAGAATCTCTTTAATGGATAGAGGAGTGTAAAGGTAAGTCCAATAGGATTGTTCGCACTATTAGTTGAAACGATCTCACAGTAGTTGACATTTTTAACTTTGGAATTTATGGAAGAGATTAGGAATGGTAGTTTTCTAGAAATTTTTGATCATTTTGATGATGATTTTCCAAATAATTTTTTAGGTTTTCCACCCATAAGAGAAGTGAATTTTGCGATTGATATCTTTCATGGGACCAATCCTATTTCACTTATGAATTAAAAAATATTCCCAATAGAATTAATGGAATTGAATATGTAGTTGTATGATATAGAAAAGAAAATATTTATTCGGCATAAAACATCTTTATGGGAAGCGCCAGTCCTATTTGTGAAAAAGGTTGATGAAACTCTAAATATATGTCTAGGTTATCATAAACATAACAAAGTTAAGATAAAGAATTGGAATCAAATTCCAAATATTGATGAGTTTTTTGATCAATTAATAGGATTTCAGTGGTTTTCTCATATTTAATTGAGGTCAAGATATCAAAAATTGTGAGTTTGGAAGGATTACATTCTGAAGACATCTTCTATAAGCAGACATGTCCATTGTGAATATGTAGTAATGCTTTTTGGTCTCACAATTTCACCAGTAGAATTTATAGAAATACTAAATTTGATATTTTCAGATATTAGTATTCTTTCATGGTGGTGTTTTTGGATGACATGTTGGTGTATTAAATGATAAGGAATAATGAGGAGAAAAACTTGGTGACAATGATACGAATCTTGAGGGATCATTGGTTGAATGAAAATTATCATAGTGTGATTGTTTCATATAAGAGGTATGAAATTTGTCCATGTAATCTTTGAAAGAGGTGTTTCTATGGATCTTGAAATGATAGAGGTTTTCATATCATGGAAACCACCAAATAACGTCTTTGATATATGTATTTTCCTTGTTTTAGACAATTATTATCGATGATTTGTTTGTGTTTTTTCATGACTAGCCTCACCAATGAAATATTTGGCAAGAATTTTTGGTTCCAATGGAATTAGGAATGAAAAAATTCCTTTCAAGATCTTAAATTTCACCTTACATCAATACCAATATTTATTTTGATGGAATTAGGAAAATGGTACATGGTGTATTATGATGATTTAAGAATTGGTTTTGGATGTTTTCTCATGAAGGGAGATGATGTTTTTATGGCTCCCGTAAGTTATAGTTTCATGATAAGAACTAGCAACACATGATTTGGAGTTATATACCTTAGTTAATTCTTTGAATACATGGTGTCATGACCTATTTTGTGATAATTCTATTGTTTTTATGTAATATAAGAGCATGAAACATATTTTCACACAATATGATTTTAATCTGATAAAAAAATAGACATATTATCTCCAATTTTTTGAATTTGATTTGATATATACATTGGGTAAAGGGAAAACCATGGAATATGCATTAAGGAAAATTTCATATGCTGAGTTGGAAAAGGAATCTTTATATGAGTAGTAGTTGATATCGGTCCTACCCTACATGCACTTAGAATATGAATAATGATGTTAAGTTTTAGTTTTATTACCTATATCCTTGATTCCCGATTTGGTTATGATATTTAAAGAGGCACAAATGTCAAATTTAGAAACCATATCAATATGTTCAAAACTCAATGGTGGGGAGACCTTTGAGGGATTGAAACTGGATGAGAGTTCAGTTATTTGGTTTTGAGATCAGATGGTTGTACCTTTGGCCTGTCATGAATAACTTCTTCATGATTACAACCATTCAAGATCGGTTTTTCATCCTAGAATAAAAAAGATATATAAGTAAAATAAAGCATAGTTTTTTTGGTTTAGTATGAAAAGAAAAGTGGTTGAGTTTGTTTCAATAATCTCAACTTACCATCTGGTTAAGGAAGAGAATCAATGACCACCATGTATTTTGTAGTCTTCATCTATTCCTATTAGGAAGTGGGATAAAATAGGTATGGATTTTGTAACAAGTCTCTCAATAATGGTTTGGAAAAACAATTTCATATGGTTGATAGAAGATCAACTCACAAAATCAGCTCATTTCATCCATATTCGTGAATATCATAAGGTTGATGACTTATCAAAAATACATATATGAGAAGTAAGAATGAGGTTTGAAGTATTAGATTCGATATTGTCATATAGATATTAGTGGTTTACATCCCATTTTTGGAAATACATACAAAAAACCCTTGGGAATCAGTTGACTATGAGTGTGACATATCATCATTAAAAGGATAGATAATCCAAATAGATGATAAAATCTTTGGCAGACATGTTTTAGGCTTGTGTAATGGATTTTGGTGGCTCATGGGAAGAGCAGACACTATTTGTAGAGTTCTTGAATAAAAAATGTTATTAGGACTTGATAAAAATTGCTCTGTTTGAATAATTTTATGGGCATCCTTTTCATTCTCCGCATTGTTGGGTGGAAATAGTAGAGACTTCACTGGTTGGTCTGAGCCTTTTCTTAGAGACAACGGAGAAAATACAGTTTATATGGAAATAGTTGGAGACAACTCAAAGTCATTATAAATCATATGGGAAAAATTTTCGATTGTTGTTTCATTCTCGGTGAGTGACCATGTGTTTTTTATGATCCTTACAAGGCTTGTGAATCATCATTTTGGGAAGTAGGAAAAAATACCTCCTTATTACAAAGGCCCCTTTTCAGATATTGGAATAGGTTGGAGAGGTGGCATATCAGTTGGCATTACTAACACAATTTAGGGTAGTTCATAATGTTTTTCATGTATCTCAGTTGAAAATGTATCATCCTAATCATGACCTTGTAATTCGATGTGATCACCTTGAACTAGAGCCAGATGCTTCGTTGGTACATATCCAAGTATGGATTGGGGACATGCAAGAGAAAGTGTTGCATGAAAAAATCATTGGTTTCGTGTGGGTTTTGGGAAAAAATAGTCAGAATTTGGAAGAGACTTGTAAATGAGTGAATGCAATGGTCAAGTAATGGCCCAAACTCTTCCAGGGAAATGACAATTTTCTAATTTTTTGGGATGGAAAGGTCAATTGATTGGATAATGTAGCACCCTCGGTTGCAAATTAGTAACCATTTATACTTTATTTTTATTTATGTAAACAATATGGGTGATGTTTGGGTGAGTTCAGAGAACCATTAAATTGTTTTGGGGTTTTTATAAAGATTCACGATTGGTTTATGGTTAGTGAAAACCATGAAAATCCTATATGAAATCACACACAAGGAATAAATGGCTAAGGGGAAGGTGCACAGGTTGGTGAATATTTTCTCCAAACTGTGCAACCACTAAGGACAAACCGTGAAACTTGAGATAATGAGATTTTTAAAGATTTATACTTGGTTTTCTAACTATATGAGCATTCCATTAGAGGTCCTCTATGAGGAAGATCCTGACACACGAAGGTATTTCCAAATGATTTTTCAAGATTTCAAGATGATTTTTTAGGATTTCCCTCCTAGAGAGACATGGTGTTCATGGTTGGTTTGGCATTGGAAAGAGAGTTGATATCTCTTCCCTCATACCATATGGACCCCACTTAGTTAAGGTAATTAAAGATATAGTTGGATGATTTAGAATCCAAAGGATTCATTTTCCCGAGCATCTCTCATTGGGATGCTCCTATTGTTTTTGTGAAGAAGGCCGATAAGTCCCTCTTATTAAGAATTGACTACCAGAAGCTAAATAAGGAAACTACCAAAAAAATATCCATTTCCCCAAATAGATGAATTATTTGATCAGTGAAAGGTGGAAAGGTGGATTTATGGGATGAAATTTCATTCAAGTTACCACCATGTTTGGGAGAGAGGTGAATATTCCAAAGATAGCATTCTGAAGCTGGTACGTCCACATTGAGTACTTGGTCGTGCCTTTTTGATTGAAAAATACTCCAACAGTCTATATAGAACTCATGAATTGGGTGTTTCACCAATATATTGACTCTATCATTGTGGTATTCATGGATGAAATCCTAGTTTACATTGGCTCCAAGGAATAATATTAGAATCATTTTTGGATCACGTTGGGCACTCTACGAGATCATCACATTTATGTAATGTTTTCCAAGTTCACTTTCTGGATCGGGGAGGTGATGTTTCTAGGACATGTAATCTCAAAACAGGGGGTTTTAGTGGACCCTAAAAAGATTAGTATGGTTATGTCATATGAGAAGTTGAAGAATTTGTTCAAGATCAAGAGTTTCCTCAGCCTGGCAGGTTATTATAGGTGGTTTTTTTGGGATTTCTCTCAGATGGCTTCACCCATGACCGTGCTCATCTGGAAAGGGGTGAAGTTTTAATGGGCCCCATAATGTCAAGCAACCTTTGAGGAGTTGAATATGTGGTTCACTACCTCCCCTATGTTGAT
Organism: Viscum album; assembly: GCA_963277665.1. Taxonomy (NCBI): domain Eukaryota; kingdom Viridiplantae; phylum Streptophyta; class Magnoliopsida; order Santalales; family Viscaceae; genus Viscum; species Viscum album. The sequence goes on along the minus strand of OY728161.1, from coordinate 1,573,717,516 downwards.
TTTCTGGAATTTGGAAAGGGTTATGTGGTGTATTGTGATGATTCAAGTATGGGTCTCAGGTGCATGCTTATACAGGATGATCAAATGGTGGTGTATGGCTCTCACCATATCTAACCAAATGAAAATTATTACCCAAACTAGGACTTGGAGTTATTAAAAGTGATACATGCTGTGAAGACTTAGAGTCACTACCTATTTGAGGATAATTTTATGGTCTACTATGATCATAAGAGCTTATACTACATCTTCTCACAGAAGGATCATAATTTGAGGCAGTTCCATTGGATCAAGTATTTTCAGGGGTTAAAATTTTATATCATGTATGCCCTGAGAAAGTGTAATGTGGTTGCTGACACCTTGAGCAGAAAAAATACAGTATTTGAGGAAGTCTAGTGATGGCTGGACTATAATGGGACACTTTTCTCATATGCACATAGAGACCAAGTAGCACAATGGAGGTGCGTAATTGGAGAGAGTTTAGTGACTCCTTCTCTTTTAGAGTAAATTAGACGAGATAATCCTTGTGATGAGATGTGTCAGTGGTCTATGAAATTTCATCCTAGTGGGGAGACTTATTCTGATTAGTCATTGTATCTCGAGGGTATCTTTTGCTTTAAGGGCCATTTAGTTGCACCACTATGTCCGAGGAAGATGGTGATTCAATATAGCCACAAAGATGAATGGGTTGTTCCTACTAGAGCTACCATAATGTATTATGATGTTCATCATCAGTTTTGGTGTCTAGGTATGAGACGATACATAAATGACTTTTTGTCGAGATTCTATACATTTCAACAGGTAAAAGTAGAGTATCAGAGGCCCTCTGGTTTTCTTCTGCAATTACTCATTCCTAACAGGAAGTGGGATGAGGAAACCATGGACTTCATTGTCAGTTTACCTTGTACACCTCGGGGTAAGAACACTATTTGTGTAGTGATTTACTATCTAACCAAATCATCCCAACTCATTTTGATCAATGATATATCTAAAGTGGATGTGTTTGGACGACTGTATATTCAGTAGGTGGTAAGTCTTCATGGGGTTCTATCATCTATTGTCTCGTATAGAGACCCCCCCCCCCTTTACCTCTGAATTTTGGGAAAACCTTCATAAAACCATAGGGTCACAGATTAAGATGAGCATGATGTACCATCCTCAAAAAATGGTTAAATAGAGTGGGAAAATCAGATTTTGAAGAACATGTAGATTTTGGAGGAGCATGGGAGAGCCATTAGGGATTTGTTGAATCTACTTATAATAATGGTTAGCAATCCACTATTATAATGTTATTTTTGAGGGAATCTATGGTCAGCCTTGTTGGTCGCCCCTATGTTTGGATGAGGTAGGGAAGACCTGACTATTAGGGCCGAGCCTTGTGTAAGAGACAACTATGAAGGCCACGTGGATCAGATAGTGGTTATCTACAGCTCAAAGTTGCCACAAATCTTACGTTGATCGGAGGAATCTATATATTGATTGATCTATGGGTGATTAGGTATTCTTGAAGGTGACCCCTACCATCATCATCTGGGAAAGAAGGGAAAGCTAACACTGAGCTATGTCATACCTTTTGAGATCATTGAGTGGATTGGTAGGGAGGCATATAGGTCATCGCTTCTTTCTTAGTTAACATCAATTCACAATGTATTATAATTTTTCCTATAGAATAAGTACAATCCAGATCCATCCCACATGTTGAATTTAGAAGAGTTGGAAATAGACCCGATTTATCAGTGTTTCAATGTCGAGTGAAAATAGTAGATTCCCAAGACTTGGAGATATAGGCAATGTCTATTTCATTGGTTATGAGTCATTTGGAAGAATGATAATGATATGCCTGATACATGGGAGAAGAAGTTATGGGTTGATCAAGTGTACCCATTCTTTTTTTTCTGATCAGGAATTTGGTTGAATTTTTGGGGTGGATGGTTTTTATGGTGGGAAGAAATATCACATCAATTCCATTTTCAGTTATCTTCCTCTTCTATTCCTGACCTATCATTCCCCTAGGTACCCCTAAGTTCCCCTTAAAATTTTGGATGAAAATGATGGTTTTTGGGTGTCTAGAACTAGAGGCATGGTTTGGCTATACAGTTTACTAAACAATGCAGACAAATAGTACACATTATTGAGGTTTTAAAAAGTGATTTTGACCATTTTTCACATTAATAAATAAGCCTAATGTGCCCATTTTCTTTCCCAATTCGACCATTTGATTCATAGAAGGTCTCCAAGATCCCTTAATATCTCTTGGAACCCATTTTTGAAGGGGTATTTGTGGGGGGAAAGTCAAGATTCTTCAAGTAAGCGAATTCCTTTCCCGTTCCTTCCTTCACCAAAGGGGTTCATCCCTCCATCATGAGGTTCTAAATTAAAAACAACTAGGGTTTCTTATATAGGTTTAAATATTGAATTTATTGGTTCCATATTCTTGGTTAGGGTTCATTTTCAATCACTTGTGGCGTGGTTGTGGTATTGTTGAAGTTTCACACAATTATTTGGGGTTTTTGATACTCAAGGTAGGTGGTTCCAAGTGTAAACATTAGTTAATGAATTTATCTGGATTTATTGACCTATTTATCATGTTTCCCATCCATTTTACATGGTGTCAAAACTATTTTTGGCAGCATTGATGGCGAGTTTAATTTTTAAGTTGCATTTGACACGAAGTTGGGTGTTTTTTCATTTGTATTCCATGTTGTATCATTTGGGGTTATTTTATGATTCATGAAATTATTTTATTAAATGGTCTTAGGCCTTCCAATTATTGTATGGTATTCCATGATTCATATTTTGTCTTTAAAAGTGGATTTTGGAATGGATTTTGTGTGAAAACCCTTGTGTTACCTGTTGAAATTGTTTTATAAAATATTTAAGGGGTTTTTTAAATTACTTTGGGGGTTGAGAACATGTTTGTGTACTATATCATGTGTGTATAATTTATAATTTTTTATTTTAAAATTATATTTTTGAACAAGTGGAACATGATTGAGCACAAATATGGAATCCCAGGTATCTTGGTGGGTGGACTAGGACTAGTATTCTAGTGATTCAAAAGTGGCCTTGACCCTGTTTCACTTAGAAAGTTTGATGATAAAAATACTAAATAAATAATGATGATTGTTTTGACACCACTAGGCCATTGGGGTGTCCACTACTAGTGGCTCATGGATGAGAATAAAAGTGGTCATGTTTTTTGGTTACTTTTAGACCAAGATACAATGTATCTAGGTCCCCTCTATTAGCTAGTACCTAGGGGTAATTCTCGTTACTAGTGCTAATTGACTATATTGTACATACCATTGGAATATGGTGTGTGTGGTTGTTAAATTCAGCATCAAGTGTGTTTTTTTAAAATATTTCATTATTTAAAGTTACCTTCTTGAAAACTTTTTTTATTTGAAGGTGTATCTCTTATAAATCGTCACTTAAATTTCCTGTTTATGAAAATGTGCAAGATTATTGTATTAAAATATTTATCACACAGATTATTTTTGGGTGGAATCCAATTGGGATCATACTCACACCCTACTTACACCTTTGGTTGTAAGTCTAGTTGGTAATATTTGATATAGGTAAGGGCAAGGTCTTTGGAGATGACAGTTCGGGTTGTTAGATTCCTTCCGTGGTGTGGTGTTGTGAAGATGGATAAAGGGAAATATTCCCTTAACATGTTTTAGATTTCAGTATCACTTGATGCTAATTTTTTAGTTGTGACCCTTGGGTTTTGTTTAAAACTATGTAATTCAATTCTGAATTTTTATTAATACTTATTTGATGCAAATTATCAGAATTGATTAATTTATTATGTTTGGTAGTATTATGTTTCAAAACTATGGTAAATAATTTCCAGGATTTTATTTATGATACCTAGGATCTTTTTACAGCTTACAGGGAAAGGTAACACCCTTTGGGTGTTTCGATGGACCAAGTCGGGTGTTGGTTTGGTTGGTAACCTAGTTTGGTTTGTAAAAAATATCCTTTATTGAAATTCTTGAAAACTACTAAAAATGTTTTATTTAAATAAAAACAAATTTTTCTTGATAAAAAATTTAAAATAACATCATTTAAAACTAAAATGGTCCTCAATAAAATATAACTTATAAAAGAAATATGTTTTCAAAAACATTACTTGAACATATATAAAAACATTGATGAATTATTTCTTAATAAATAATTGTAAAATTTTCATTTAAAATAAATATTTTACTTTTAAATATTATTAAAATTTATTTAGAGCATCATGAAGAGTTAAAATAATTTAAAAACCATTTTAAAATATGTAATAGTTGTTTTGTAAAGAAGAATATTCATACTACAAGATAAAATAGAAAATTATTTTTTGAATTCTTTTTACTATAATTAATACAAAAAAGTTTTGATTCACATCCAAAAGTCATTTTCCCTAGATAGTAAGATAAATTACAATGAAATTAATTATTAGGTTGGAAGAAACCAATATTGGAATAAACAATTTCAATAAGAATCATTATAACTCGATGATGGCTGCTAAGTTAACCAAAACACTTACGACTTTGGGATATTTTAAATCAAAGTTCATTTAATGAGATAATATGAAATAGATCTTAAACAATCATGAGATAAAATAACAAGTTTAATGAAATTCATTAGGATTCAATCAAACCATATTTAAGATATCACAATTCATAATAAGAAACAGGTCCCCATCAATTAAATTTGAGATAATGAACCCCTTAAGGTAAGGGTAAAATAAAAATAAAAAATGACATTGGAGGGATAAAATGGAATGGAAATTAAAATATCATAAAAATAAGGACATTAAATACACATTAAGGATATTATAAAGTGAATACATCATATAAAGTAAATTATGGTGTGCAGTATGAAACATGTGATATGGATTTTGAAACAAGATAAAGAAACTCTTACCTTATATTCCCACTTTCCTGAGCATGTTACAAACACTTATATAAAAAATTATAATATTAATAAATTAATCAAGAATATTTTTCAATTCTATAGCCTTTTTATAATTATTTTATAATTATTATCAACATGTATATTATTTCATTGTAATCTACTTTCCATATTGGTTGTGAGTAATCTTGTTTGTTCTAAACTAGTTTCATAATATCAATTTTTTATTAATTATTGCAACATCCCAATGAATTTTAGAATAAATACGTATAATTTATTATTAATTATATTTCATAGATTCATATTCATTATAGGAATATTAGGTGATTTTTATTGAAAATGAAAATGTTTTATTTCTAAACAAATTAGATTCTCAAGAATTTTATGGTTTTATTTAAAATAATTATTTTAAAATAAATGAATTTTAATCTAAAAAATTTTAATTTGTTTTGAATTTATAATATAAAAATTATATGTGGATTAATTTTTGACACTTTTCTAAAATGCTTGACTTTTAATAAATTGTAAAAAATACAGATTTTATTGAAAACTGTTTTGTTGTTTCAATAAATTACAATGTTCTATTTAGTATTAAAATTGTTTCAATGAAAACTTAGATCAATTATTTTTATTATAATACAATTATTTTATTTTATGGAATTTTATACATGAAATTTTCATAAAAATGTTTTTAAAATGAAAAAGTAAATTTTCTAAAAAATTATTTTTCATTATATTATTCTAGTATAAATATAATACATCTTTTTTCCAATTATGTGTATTTAATATGATAAAATATAATGAATATTATTTTATAACAAAAATTAATATTAGGTAATAAGTTGCACTTATTTTTAATAATAATTATTAAAATAGTAAAAACATGTTACCTATATTAATGTTAAAATCGGTTTATGGGGGGGGGGGGTAAACTAATGAGATAATGGTAAAAAGAACCTAAAAATTTATACAATTTCAATTGGATGGAAATATTTTGACCCTATATCATATAATATTCTAAAATTTCAATTTTGGATCCTTTTTTTGTAATACCCTAATATATTTAATAATTTTTCAAAATTCCAATTACAACAACTGCCCCACTGATAAAAGGGCACCCCTCCATAATCATCTCTACACATCACGAGCCTATTTTTATACCAATACCATCCCAAATACCTTACCTAAATTAATATCCCTGAACTAGAGGTTTATTTATAAAAATATCTTTGGAAGGATTTAGGTATAAACATACAATGATTTTCTGAAGAAGGTGTATGGTTCTTATCCATGCATTTTCACTTAATTATTCTTCTACTTCATTCAGATACCCATCAAACATGTGAAATAATAAAATTAGTATAAAAAATATATACATATATTTTTATAATGAAATACCATATATATATCCTCTTCTTTAAAATAGAAAGTGATGTTATCTCTCATGAGTATGTACGACTTATCATCTCCATATAGTGGTACGATTAGTTTTTCATCTCTATATGTTACGGTTTTTTATTATGATGGGTATAATGTATATATATATAATTTATTATATATATATTCTTCTATAATTTTATTATCACACTTAACTTCTTACCTTCCAATCAGATGGAATAATTTTACATCGCTCGTGAGTTCGTGTAGACTACCACCTCCACAAAGCGATGTGATTAATTTCACATTTAAACAATAAATATAAAGTAATAAGGATATATTTAATTAATATATAATATATATATTTTAAATAATATTTATCCTATAAATTAAAATTATTATTTAAAATTATGTACTTCTATCCATTTAAAAGTGAAAATAGTATTCATGTATATGTGGGCCTTACTGTCTCCATGAACAATAAAATTCATTTTTTTGCTTATACTATTTATGGATATATATATATATAATGAATATATATAATATTTATATCATCATTAAAATTATGTAGATTATGGAACTATGATCAATGTTCATGTAACGATGCTACTGAACTGAATGTTATTGGAAAAATAAAATAGTTAACACTCAAATAATGAAAAATTTATTAAATAATTAATGATAAATGGGTATTAGAATGTTATAATTGAATAATATATGATATTATAAATATTTATATGTTTCTAATATATAGTTATAATAAAATAATATTTAGTATATATTATTCTAAATGAACATACAATAAATGTTGGACTTGAGGTAATGGTTTATTTCAAAGTCTTATCATTATTTGAGATTGTTTGTGTTTAAGTCTATGTTGGGAGAATTATTTTGTTTATATTTCCTAAAAAAATATATTTAAGTATTATTGTGTTTTTCTGTAACTTAACTTTTTTTCATTTCATTTTTCGCTCTCTAAGTTCTAAATATACCAAAATAATGTTTCTAAGGAAGATTGTCCTTGTTTTTCTACTATCTTAAGAATATTTCCCTTCTATGTCCATATTTTCGATGAAATATATAAAATAGTCATTTTAATATTGCATAAAAATTTATTGAATACATTTTAATCATGTATTAATTTCTATAAAATGGATTAAAAGGAATATATTTTAAATTTTCTTAATGAGGTAATTTTTTGATGTTTTTACAAAAGTGCGAAAGGAAATTTCTTTAACTTATAAAACATGAATAAAATTTCCCAATATCAATAATTCTCATTTTTTTGATTACATGAAATTTTTTATCATATCCATTTCATGTAAAATAATTTATTTAAAATTGGAAATTTTTAAATTTTAAATAAGTGTTGCAAAATGAAAAGGGTATTTGCCTATTGAATTCTTCTAGTGGTATTCTTAATGTATATTTGTCTATGTGAAAATTCATTGGTTAATATTTTTATTTAAAAAGGAATTTATATTTTGAAAATATTCAAAATTTTATTCTTGATTTATTATGATTATGTTTATCAATTTGGTAAATTGTTAACATTTTCATGAATATTTTTGACAGGAATATTTCCATTGATTATGTTTCACCCCTTTCATATAAAGAATGAAATAGGCTCAGTATGTGAAGAGGGGGTCAAATATATCCCCTCAATGTCTTGATCAGTCTGATGTGAAAAAATGGTTTGGGTATTTGGCATATACCTTACATTTTTTACATATGTTTTCTTGGAACAAGGAATTGACATAAAGATTTCAATGTATGAAATTATGTTTTCAATCATTATATAAAATACTTATTCTTATCCTAGGGATTATTTATGTTGTTATGTTTTCCATAGATTTCCATCCATGTTATTTTATTAGTTATATGACATATGTTATTGTTTTCTTGGTCATAATAATCAAGTTTTATTGACTCTCTCATAACTTCTGTTGTACTATTTCTCATTTTGAGCATATTTAAACATCTTTTATTATGTTTTCATTTACCTAAGATAAAAATAAGAGATCTATGAATGAAATTATAGATTTACTAGAATAAATAATAAATCTATCATAGAAAGTTTTACGTGAAATTTCATGTTTTCATATTGAATATGAGTATTCATGTATGTATCTAATATCATATAAATATTAAAATAATCACTCCAATGGTATGAGATCCCTTATTCATGTTCCAATGTAGAAAAACAACCCCCATATTTAGGATACTATTTTTGAGGTTATATAATTTCTATTAGTTGTAGTTTAGTATAAATTTTTAGATTCATGTTAAAGAAGACATACATAAAGGGACATAAACCTATGAAAAAATTAGAGGCCATGTCTGATTGTCAAATAATTTCATATGGGTTTTATTGAGGTAGATACTATATGGTTTTCATATAAGTACATACATTCCTGGAATGTATAAGTGGCTATAAGTTTGAAAAATATGAATCTTGGGGTAAGAACCCCAAAAATATTTGGTGAAGTATTCCTTCACCATCATTTTGGTGCATGGTGTCTGTGTTATAACTGCATAATTTATTTTACACTACTAAGAGATATTTTCCGGTTAATTCACCTTTTCATTACAAACAATTATGAAATATAAGATAATATTGAAAATATCACATATGATACCTTGATTATTATTATAATATTAGATATGAATCACTTGTCATATTATGTAAACTATTTCACTTGTTTTAAAATTATACATAATCATTAATAATGTTGTGATCTATTCTATTATATTCCGTTATATGTAAATTGATCCTATAAGAAGGAATGCGAATTGTATCCATGCATGTAATTTTTGTAAGAATTTATTTTCTAGGAAAGATAATTAATTTAGAGATGGAGATGAAAAATTATAACTATATTGGGGATACTGAATCAGGTAATGACCAATAACCTTTCCCTATATAGAGAATCATACTAATTTACTATGTGGGTCATTAGTGCTGGTCTGTTTCATTCAATAGTATCCCCTTTTATCCAATGGGAGTACAAATCAATTTGTGGATGAGAAATGGATAAGTTCCTCAAAGAAGATATTTCTTACATTAGGAAATAATGAAAGAGAAATGATTAAAAAGGTACTTTATCCTATCATGGGGGATACAAATCAATGGTTGTAATTAATTCAAAACACTAAGGAATAAGAGGAAATACAAATCAGGGTGGGAAATAATTTTAAGGTTATTTTCTTGGAAAATTATAATTATCATAAAAAAAGATAAAATATAAAGAGACAATTCCAGATTTTAAGACAAAATTAAGAAGAAAAAGTTACTAAGTATAAGGCCAACTTTACAAGTTTGGAAAGTCATGTGGCAGACAATGTACCTAATATAATGTATAATATTGACCATTTATTTAATGCAACTATTCCAATCCTTTGAAGAGAAATAGTTTCCTTAAAATTATGATCACCTGAGGACATAATATCATGTTTTATAAATATATTAAAATAATTCTCCATGTATTATGATTTTTAAGGAATGTAAGATACAAATAATAGAGTTGAGTAATATGGAAGAAGATATACTAAACAATGAAATAAAGGGAATGGTGTAATTTTTAAATAGTAATAAATGTATAACAAAATACCATGGAATATGATTATATATAATGATAGTTTTATTCATATATAGAGAGAATGTGTACGAGGATTGACATTAAAAGGGAAACAAAGAAGCTTCCATTGTTATATTCTTCAACTATAAGGAGACTACACACTATAATATTATTTCCACTTGAGTATATGTTATTTACCAAAAAATATTCCAATGGAGAAAGGCCAAGCCTATGCGATCACAATAGATGAGGTTAAGGCTTCAAAACATATATTGGTAGGTAATTCAATCATAACCTAATATCTATCTAATTATTTCTTTGATTATAGACTTTTATAGTCTTTTATATCTACCATGTTTCATAAAAAACATGATATTTACCTAGCACCTTAATAAAAGAGTAATAAATCAATAATCTTAGTAAAGTATCGATTAAATAATGATGTGTCTTCCAGTTTACATCATGACCTATTTTATGAATTTATATTTATAATTATTGTTGTTTTTCACATAATACTTAGCATGGAATGTATTTAAAAATATGATGAATTTTTTTATTTAAAATAGAATTTAAATTATGATTCATGATGAGGATTTGGAATTACATTTATTGATCGGGGCGACATCATCATTAGAGTTAGTTTGGTTCCACCTCTAGTAGCTCTTCTGAATGAGATTATATCAGAAGAAGAGTATACACAACAACAAATGGAAAATGTAATCTTAGAACAAGGGATATACCAATTTTATAAGAATTAAGTATTGTATTTTCATAAGAATTACCTAGACTTCCTCAATAGAGTAAATCTTAGTTTTTCATTGACTAAATACTTGATTCAATATCTATATCACAGATTCCCTATAGAATGACCATAGTGGAATTAGTGGACTTAAAGAAACCACTAATAAGAGTTGTGTGTTAAGGTATTTATAAACTCTAGTTTTTATCCTTGGAGTTCCCATGTTATTTTCATTAAGCTAAATGATGGATCTATAATTACAACCATTTGTTATAGGGAAATCAATGCTATTATGATAAGGGAAATGTATAATATACATATAATTGACAACATATTCAATCAAATTTATGAAGCTTAATATTTTTCAATGATTGAACTTCATTCTGGGTGCCATCAATTGCATGTAATTAAGGAAGATATTTTGAAGATAATATTTCATATGTGGTATGTACATTATGATTTTATAGTTATTACATTTGGAATATCTAATGAACATTATATTGTTATGGATCTAATTAATTAATTATTCAAGGAATATCATGATAATTTTGTATATGTTTTTGTTGATGATATCTTGGTGAACTCGAGAGCTTTGTGAACCCTGAGTATCAAATGAGGATCATTATTGAGACTTTAAAAATGAACTAGTTATATGGTAAATTTATCATGTGTGAATTTTGGCTTCAAAATGATTCATTTTTTTCCATATTATCTCAAATGATGGAATCTAAGTTGATGATATGAATATAAAGGAAATAAAATAATGACCTACACCAATGAACATAACCGAGGTATATAGTTTCTATCGATTGGTAGGTTACTAAAGGTGATTTTTTTTAATTTTTTATTGATTTTATATATTTTTAACTAGATTACTCATAAAGGGGTTATGTTTCTATAGAATAAGTAATGCGAAGAATGTTTTTAATAATTTAATATGATTTTATATAATTCTCCAATTTGAACTCTACCATAGAGAAATGAATTATTTGTGATATATAATGAAGAATTAAAGAAATGACTTGTTTTTATCCTTATATAGAATCATAATGTAATTTTCTATGAATTAGATAAGTTAAATAATAATCAATAAAACTATAATACCCATTATATTGAGTCAGAAACTACAATATTTTCTTTGAATATATAGAAGCATCGTCTCTATTTAGAAAAATGTGAGATAAATATAGATCAAAAGTGTTTTAAATACACCCTTTCATAGAAATAGCTAATCATAAGGAAAATTATATGGATAGAGAAACATAGGGATTATGATTTCTCAATACACTACCACATAATGTGGGAAATTAAGGAAGAAGATGTACATATCTAGAAATATCATAGAGTCATGACCAAAATGAGGATTGATAGGGATCCTATGCTCATATATTTAATAAATATAGATATGGGAATTATTAAAGAATAGGAAACATCACAATATTTTCAAATTATCTCAATACCATCTTTGTTGGAAAAGATAAAATTTTCTTAGCAAGATGACGATAATATTAAAAATATAATTGAAATTATAAATGTTGTAAAATTGCAAGTATTTATATATGTAGACATTATTATGAAATTTGGAAAGAGGATATGTGTTTTATCTTTACAAAGGATGAAAAATGTAATTATTAGATGATGGTCATAATTGGAATTTCCCTACAAAACCAAATATAAACTAAAATGTATATATATTTGAAAGTGATTTTTTGGGGGGGGATAACATGAATAAGAAAATTACTGACTATGTATCAATATTCTTGGTTGGTCAATAGTTGAAGGTCGAGAGACAACATCCTAGAGGAATCCTAAAACCTACTCATATTCAATTATAGAAATGGGATGAAATTACTATAAAAATTGTCTTTGTATTTAAAAAGATACCTAGAATGAATAATAGAATATGTTTATTATTGACTGACATAACAAATATCCATGTTTGCTCACTATAAGAGATGATTTACCTCTGGAAACATTTTCCGAAGGCTTCTAATAAAGAGTTTCATTTGAGTACCACCTACATCACCAAACTAATGAAAAAGATAAAAGTAATATTAAAACAATAGAAGATATTTTGAGATCATGTTCACTTTAATTTCATGGTACATTGGATCACTAATTGATTTTTGTTTATCTTTTTCTCATATAATAATAGCTTTCATTAATGATATATAATTTCATATTTTATAGCTATATGTCGAAAGGGATGTTTTAATGAAATAATTTTGAGTGAAGAGGGTGAATGGACATTTTTAAGATAAGAAAATGTTTTGGAGACAATGAAAATGGTAAATACTATTCATACATATATTAATGTATCTCAAATAATGAAAATGTGTTTTACTAATAACTGAAGGAAAAAAAATCAAATTTCATAACGAATGTCACGTTCTCTTAAAATTATCTCTATGGAAGGGTGTTATGAGGTTTGGTAAGAAATAAAAACTAATCCCTGTGTATTTAAAACCATTTAAAATTCTTGAAAATATTGGAGTTGTTTCTTATTAATTAGAAATTCCTCCAAGCCTATCTTAATCACATAATATGATTCATATATACTTGTTAAGGAATTATGTTCCATAACCAATGTATGTTCTATGATTTGAAGAAATGGAATTGTAAAATAATTTATCTTAATATGAATGGTATATCAATGCTATAGAGAAGTTTTTAAGAACTGTACGAACTTAATGGTAAAGTTACATAGGAGAAATCATACAATAGTGGAAGCAATGTGGGAACCTGAGGATATTATTAAGAAGAACGACTCTCATTTGTTTTCAATGTAATATACCTGAAACATTTTATGTTGAAAATTTTCTTGGATAGATGAATGTAACAACCTAATAAATTATATATTAACTATATTTTATAGATTTATATTATTTATAACAATATTATGCAGTTCTTGATTCCAAAGGAAAATTATTTGTTTCTAACTGAATTAGACTTTCATGCAATATATGTTTTTATTTAAAATAATTGTTTCCAAATTATATAATTTTAACTTGATAAAATAAATTCAAAATTTGAGTTTGTCATGTAAAAAGTTTCTGAATATGTTTGATAATTCTTTTCAAAAGATTATTTTGATGTGAATTGTAAAAATATATTGGTTTTGTTGAAATAAATCAGTTCATTTCAAACATTTTAAAAGTTGTATTTATCATTAAAATGGTTTTAATGTTTCTATAGATCAGAAATATTTTTTACAATCCAAATATGGTATTTGGAATAAATTATATACATGACTTCGGTATAAAAAATTATTATACTTAAAAAGATAACTTTCTTAAAATTTGTTTTTCTTCATATTTTTTTGGATTTTTTAACTTAAATTATACAAATATTTTGAGTTGAATATAATAATAAGTATTTTATATTTGGAATCATAATAATTAATAATAGATACAAAATGTCACTTTATGTTGGGTCATAATTAATAATAAAAATAGTAAAAAAAAATTACTGTTGTTAATGTTAATACAGGTTTGCCGATGGTTAAACAAATGGATATGGGATTAAATTACCTAAAAAAATTCCTGATTTCAATTTTTGACAGTATATAAATTCTATATCTTATAATATTTATTAATGGTCAATTTCTGAGGCATTTTGAACGAGTAATACATTAATATTTTTTATTTCTTTTTCAAGATTCCAAGTGCTTCCTCTCCCCTACGTAAAAAAGGACACCCCTCCCCTATCATATTCAAAACATAAAGATCCTTTTGATTATGAAAATAAAAAAACTAATCACTTACAAAAAATCATATACTTTTCTTATATTACCTAGTTTTATTAGTAAACCATCTTATTAAGGATTTATTTATAAACCAAAAAAGGTTGCTCGAAGAAGAGGTATAGTTTTTAACCATGCATTTTAATTTTATTTATTCTTATACATCCATAAAATATTCTTCATAAGTTATAAAATAATAACTATAATATCATACATATACTTATATTTTATTATTTTAATTGAATAACTTCTATCCATATGATATTCCATTATCACTCTTGCATACATTCAACTTATCGTCTACCCATAGAGATAAAATTAATTTTTCATCATCATCATTTATCGATGGGTATTATGATGGGTTTACTATATATATATATATATATGATATTTATGAAATAATTATTCTTCTTGAATTATAATATCCTATGTACCTTCTCACCCTCCAATCTATTGGAAAATGATAACGTCACTCATGTATACGAGTAGACTACCACCTCCATGAAGCGATGCGATTCATTTTTCATTTCCAATTTAATTAGATTGTAAAAAGGATAGATTTTTTAAAATATATGAAATATAAGAAAAAATTTTGATTCTATAAATTTAAATTATTATTTACCTTCCATTCCATCTATCTAAAATTGAAAACAATATTTATCCATATGTACGAAAGAACATCTCGATAAATCACATAATATATTATTCACCCTCTACATTTTATAGAAAACTACAAATATATATAATTAAGATACATATTATTTATATCATTATTATCATTTATGGTATTATGAAATCATGATCAATGTATAATGATTGGAACTATCAAACCCAAACAAACATGAAAAACTAAACAGTTAACACTCAAAAATGACGAATTAAGTAAATAATTTTTGATAAATTGTTATTGAAATATTATAATTGAAAATTATATAATATTAAAATTATATATATGGTTGTAGTATTGAAGTATAATTAATTTAAATTTATCACACTATAGGCTAAAATCACTTACAACACAATTCATACTTGAGGTAATATGTTATTTCAAAATCATTACATTAAGAGGGTTTTTTAGGTTTAAGTCTCTACTAGTGGAATTATTTGATATTTCCATATTAAACCCAATATATTTTAATATAAAATTTTTATTTATTTAAATTAAATCTATTAAATAAATTTTCCTCTATTTATGTACATATGATACAAGAATAATGTTCTCAAGGAAAACTGACCTTGTTTTTCTACTCAATAGTGAATCTTTTCCCATGAAAAAATTTTCCTTAAAAAATCTAAAATAATGTTTCTATTATTACGAAATGATTTATTAAATAAAAATTTTAACAATTTTTTAATTTTAACAATTTTTTTTAAATGTATCCTTTTTTTCGGAACGTGGTACTTTTAACCTCTTGAAAATTCTGAATTCTAAGAAAAAACGTATAGGAAAATGTTTTTAGGTATGAGTAAAATATTAAAAGTATATAAATGATTTTTTTGGAATATATATATAATATAAAGACTAAAATTTACTATCTATTTGATAGGATAATTTAAATCCTTTAGAGGGAACTAGTATCACAAACCTTCTCGTCATATGTGGACACAGTATCATGTGTTATCAAGATTGAGAAATAATTTTAGAAGTCTTATGATAATTAAAGAATAAAAAAAAATAATAGAGTTACTTAGAACAAGGAAAATGGAAATATTAATGAATGGAAAAATGGAACTCTGGAATCTAAAATTTGAAAAAAAATGATGAAAGAAAACCCATGAATCCCGCTTTTTGGAAATGTGATTTTTCTTCAACTGTTGAGATAAATTCCAACATGATATTGATTTCAAGGTAAATAAAAAATATTGCAATGTTTAATTATTAATCTATATGTATATGGGGAATAATAAAAATAAATCATTAAGAATCAAGAAAATTTTCCATAGAACATTCCATAGTAGAAAGGCCATGCTTATGACATCACAACAACTAAGGTTGATGTTCTTAAATATATAGTGGACGGTACCATAATAATAGACTCAAATTTAACTGAGGGTTTATTTTATTCTGTATCTTCTAAATCTTTAATATATTCCATGTTTCCCAAGAAAATTAGATATTTTCTTAGAGCCTCATAAAGGGCATTATGAATAAAGACTCCAATTGGATGTCTCACTACAACAAGGGTGTATTATTCGATTCCAAATATCAAATTTAAATGAGATCTGATTTATAATATTATTATAATTATAGTTTATTTTTTTGTAATCTGTGTTATAAAATGTAATTTGAAATATAATGAAAACATTTACTGCAAAGATAAGAAAATTATGATTTATAATGAATATTTGGAATTATTTATTTTTAAAGGGGATAATTAATCATCTAATTCAATTCTATATCTTCCCCCATTATATACTACGAATTATATTGTTGGATAGGTAGAGTAGACCAATCCTAAATATAGACAAATTAATCATAAAATTGAGATTATACATATTGTATAAGAATACATTTGTTTATTTCCAAATGAATTACATCGACATCCACCAATGCATGATGTTGATTATTTTATTATGTTAATCCTTGATGAAATACCTATAAAAAATAATCTCTATCAAATTTCCATTATTGAAATATTTTAGTTAAAGAAAAAATTATAGGATTTTTTGGCAATGTATTTATATTCTCTAGTGTTTCACCATGGGGAGACCCTAATATTTTCATTTCGAAGAATGGTGGATCTATGTGGCTACAAAATATTTATTAGGAAATCAACTATATTATGATAGAGAAAAAATATCATCTAAATTGTATATATGAATTAATGAATGAACTTTATAGAGATTAATATGTTTTATAGATTTAACTTCATTCTTTTTATTATCAATTATGAGTAAATAATTAAGAAATTATGAAGAAAACGTTTCATTTGAGGTATACCCATTATGAGTTTATATTAAATACATTGGGATTGACTAATGAAACATATATTTTTATAGATATTATGAATATATTATTTAAGTAATATCCTATTAATTATTTTTTTTGTATATATTGATGAAATCTTAGTGCACTCTATGATTTATATGAACTATAAGAATCACTTATTGATCATTTTTAAGACTCTTCTAAGAAAATAGTTATATATGAAATTTAGAAAGGGTGAATTATAGCTCCAAAAAGTTTTTTTTTCAGGTCCATATTGTCTCCAATGAGGGAATATCAGTTGAACTTATGACGAAAACGATATTCAATTAATGGCGTACACCTTAAAAAACTTCGGTATATATTTTTATCAAATTAGAAGGTTACTATTGATGACTTTTTCAAAAGTTTTATCTATTTTAAAACCCATTAACCAAGAAAAATAAACAAGTGGTTATGTTTATATGAAAAAAAGAATTTGAAGAATGTTTTTGAATAATTGAATAGAATATCAGAGAATGCTCTAGTATTTACTATGCCATTAGGAAATAAAGGTATTTTTTATATATAGTGGTGAATTGAATATGAGACATGGTTGTGTCATTATATAGAATGATAATGTTATTTAATATACATAAAGGTAGTTAAAGAAACATGAAAAAATATATCTAAACCATGATCTCGAGTTGGAATAAATAAAATTTCTTTGAATATATAGATGAATTATTTATATTATGAAAAATAGAGGATATATATGGATCATAAGATTTTAAAATACATATTTTGGCAAAATGAGATCAACATGTGTAAATGGTGATGGCTGAGCTACTCAAGGATTATGATTTTTCAATACAATACCTTCTAAGGAAGACAAATAATGTATAAGATTCATTAATATAGAAAGATCATAGAGTCCTAACTGAAATGAGGATTGATAAGGATACTATGTTCATGGATTTAATAAAGAGGGATAGTAAGATTTGTAAGTAAGGGGAAACATCACTATGTTTTAAAATTATATCCAAAATATATTTACTAGAAAAGGTTGAATGTTCACATCCTAAAAATGATAATCTTTAAAAGAAAATTGAAGACATGGATGATGGGAAATTAGTAGACATCATATATGAATATGGAATTATAAAATCATGATACACTCTATGTGTTTTATCTATACCAAAGATAAAATGGTATTATTAGATGATAATCATAACATAAATATCTATATATACCCTAAAATCACTAAAATGTTTAGCATTTGAAGGTTTATTTTTTTTGCAGGATAACATAAAGTGTGAAATTGATGATTATGTTTCAGTATTCATAGATTTTTAACAAGAGAAAGATGAGAGTTATAATATTTGAGAATTCATGAGACCTATTCATATTCCCATCTAGAAATAAGATTTCATTACTATATACTTTTTCATTAGATTACCAAAGTATCAAAGAAATAAAAATGAAATAAAGTTTATTGTTAATCACCATACCAAATCTATGCACTTCATCTCTATAAGTGAATATTCAACTCTAGATCACCTTGTATGAATATATATTAATGATGACCTAAGGATTGATGGAATACATATTTAAATTCTGCATGAACAAAATATGAGCACAAGGGTATGAGAACAAGAAAATAACATATGAAAACGATACCATGTAAATCCTATGTCATGAAATTGAGTCATGGAATGAATATTTTATGTTCATAAGACATGTATCAGGAAGTAATCAAATAAAATAAGCCATGAGAGAACAACATTGGAATAAAACATAGATTTCTACAATAGAACCTAGCATAGAAAATCCTATGTCGAGGTTATCCACATTGACATTCATGACATATTAGTATTAATAAACCACCATTATACCAACTTCGGGCATGTGATAACACCCCTTTTATCTTCTTTTTTGATTGGGATAACCTATCATGTAACCAAATGTTTTGGGATTGGGATAAACTACTATTTACTATATTATTTTTGGTTTGGAAAATACACAAATGCACCCCCTTGTTCTAGTCTTGGGATAACCACCCATGTACCCTTATTTTTTAGGATTGGTAAAACCTCCAATGTGCACTTGTTTTTTGGAATAGGATTACATGCAATGTAACCATTGATCTCATAGAACATTATTCATTAATCAATTAATTGGATGGATATATATGTCCTAACCTTCACATAATACTTAATTTTTTTTCCACAAAATCATAAAACATCCAACATATCCGAACCCATGAAATGAGATGGGTTTCATAAGCATTTAAACATAGTGTGACCTATGGAAAAGAAGTGGGTTTCATAAAAATAATTTCACCATAATCACAAAAAATAAAAAAATGAATTATGGTGGAACCATTGGATCATATCCCTATAAAATAATAATAATAAATAAGGGTTTTTGTCGATTAATGGATATTCAATAAATATATCCTTAAAACAATCTTGAGGAAAATACCATATCCATTTAGAAATCACTTATTGAAAATATGAAAATTTTCCAAATATTAAGGAAAAAAATATATTTTATAATTAAATTGGAAAATTATATAGGAGACTTTAAATCATTTAACTTTCAAGATATTGGAAAATACTATCCATTACATACACATTAAAATGAATTTTCCTTTCACATTTTCATTAAAAAAGTCGAATAATATTTATTAAGAAAATGATAAGAAAATTAATATTTAAAAATTTAGTAAAAAGTAAAATATGGGTAAAAATTCATTTAAAAGTTCATTATATAATATTAAAAACATTTTCTAAAACATTTTTAGAAAACATGTACTTGGATGAAAAAGTGTTTTCGGCTGAAGGAATAAATGATGTATTTTTTCCCTTAAAAATTATTTTGGTGCATTTAATACTTTAATGGAGGAAAATATAATGAAAATATTAATTATATAGAAATAACTAGAGGATATGAAAATTAATGAGTTTATTGAAATTTAAATCATAATATTTCATCATTGTAAGAATAAGAAAAATCTAGAAATGTAATGAGATTGTAATATAAAACACTTACCACATTGATTACTTTTGAATCATAAGACCCATGTAAGAAAATAACATATAGGGACATATAAATTCCCATAAAATGTATATAAATAATCCTAAATTTAATTCCTCGTATGTATATACACTACATAAAAGAAATAAGTGGGGAATTTTTCATGCCTTTTACAGAAACAAAAGTGAGATGAAAATCCCTTACATCCTTTGCAAACTTTTGAAATGACGAAAACCATGAAAGAATAAAATTAAATGGAACATTAAATACCTTGATCCTAAATAAATTCATGTAATACATTTGTAAATTGGGTTTTATATACCTTAATAAATAATATAGGTGTAAAACATCACATTTTTTTTCCAAAGAAGACAATTTGAGACAAAAATTGATTACAACAAGTATCAACTTTCACCATAAATGTTAAAAACCATTGTATAAAAATTATAGGTTTATTAAATATATTATATAATCATAAAAAAATATATGATACCATATATGACTTACTTATGAACATTTATTATCCTTTTATTGACATTTTTCTTATTAATGTCTTCTTTCAGGTAATAACGACTCTATTTTTCATTTATGTTTTGGTTTGATATCTTTGGTAATTTTAATTTGATCATGTATCCATATTATTAAATTTTTAACCATGATAAAAATAATATATATATTTATTATATATGTATTTATAGTAATCCATTAAATTTAGATATTGAAAATTAATTACACTATATATTAAGACAGTATGTCATAAATACACATGTATGTTGTTTCTTTTTTCTCGACAAATAGAAAAAATGTATGTTAATTAATATATATAATCTGTAGAACCATTAATAAATTATACATATCTTATATATATATTAGATATATCATTATTACTATCCATTTAAAAATAAAATGGTAAATTTATCACATAACTTTTTGAAGGCGGAAATCTAGAAATAAAAATGAGCGATTTTATCATTTTCCAATGGACAAGAAGTTATGAAGGTATAAGTGATGTTATAATTAAAAAATTATAATTATTTCATGAATATAACAAACATATGTAAAATTAATGATTATATTCTTCTATTAAAAGTGATGATGGAAAACGAAATACATCCTTTTGTGAAACATTAGTCGACCATACACACGATTGATAGTATACATTCCAATTTGACAGAGGAGGAGATTGATATAGGTTATTCCATTAACAAATTAAAATATTCTTATATTTGTGTTTATTATGTTAATATTTAATAATATTTTAAAAATATTTAATGTAGTGGAATATTAAATAATATAAAAACACTCAGCTAAGAACAATACCTCTTTTTAGACAACTTCTTTATGTTAGAAGCCAAATACGTCTTAATATTTTCCACTAACCAAAATAATTCCTTTAGAAAATGGTGATGGAAGTAAGGAATAGATATTAAAAGTTATAAGATGAACCAAAATTCTATGTGTGTGTAAATAGTAGAGGATAGGGGTTGAGATTTTATAGGTGGGGGTGTGGACACACATGCATTTTTAAAAAAATAAAAAGTTATAACAACATTTAAAACATTCATCAAGGATATAAAATGGGTAATTATAGAACCTTAGATGATATATGGTAAAAATATATCTATAAAATTGTAATTGGATATGTTTTTATGTTATTTTAGTCCTTATACTTTTAGTTTAACCCCACAGTAAACCAATTTTATCCTTAACTATGATGTTTAATTCTTAATATTTTTACTATTATTTATGAAATAAAAGTATGTTGATATTATAATATAATATTAATTATTATGATTCCAAAAAAGTAAATAAATTTTCAAATTTAAATTAACATATGTGGTATAATTCAATTTAAAATTAAACCTCTAGACATAATGGAAAAGTGGGTTCCCAAAGCCAAAATCATCCTTAATATATAGTGTTTTATTATCAAAATCCAATATTTAAATGATTCTAATGAAATTAAAGTAATTAAATAAATAATAATTTAAATTATTCTACTATTAAACCATTAATAAAATATAATCTTTTACTTACTTTAAATGAAAGTTATTTTTTCAAAAACAACTAGTAATTTTTACTACTCATTCAAAAAATTTCATTTTTTCAGAAAAATGCCAAAAATTCACCCTAAAATAATTTTGACACCCGGATTCCAAATACAAAGTTCATTTTTAAAAATAAAATTTATTTAATTTTTAGAACTAAATTTTATTAAATTTTTAAAAAATAATTGAATAATAATAATCATTTTTTAGAAGGAAATTATTTTATAAATATAAAAATACTTTATTAAAAATTAAGAACATTTTTGGTTCAAACCTATAACCATGATGGAAAATATGAAGGCCCAACTGATGGATGGTGACCTAGGGATTGATACCTCAAATAAATTTATTTTCTACATGAGTTAAATGTGTTGTTTCTTCCGGAACACAAGTTACTAATGTTATTTATTATGAGGCATGATTGGACGGATCAATATTTCCCCTAATTTTCTCTCTTGGTATTGTTGTTCACTTACACTACCAATCGGTGATAGTGGAAAATATTTTATGAAAATTATAAGGTAGAATCATTAATTTTATCTCCATTTTAAAAATTAGTATTAGAGTGGGAACATGACTTCACTATTATGGGTGGTTGTGAAGTGAAAGTAATTTCTATTTAATGGAAGAATACTTGAAAATTAATTATGGAAATTCTTTCTCTATAGAGACAGTATCGATGGAGGCCACAAATCCTATCTTGTGGGGTTTTTACAAATTTTGACTGATCAATTTTTTAAAAACCTATGAATCATTTGAAAAAATATCAATAAATACTACTCTTCAAGATACACTGCTAAGGCACTAGTTTGTAGGAATAAGACAAACTCTTTAATGTGAAATAAGAGCTTCCATACTTATCCTCTGACTCACCTATTACTCATTTGAGTATTAAGTGATCTTAGAGAAGTCCTTTATGTATTTCATAGTAATTTTAGGTACAAGGTTAAAGTTATTATCTCCAAATGTGGATAGGTAGTTTGAAACTACTATTGAATCGATCCTAAGGATCTTCGAGACTGGAATCAAGTAATTGGGAGAATTATAACACTGAACTCATGTAACCTCATATTAAATTTCATTCCATTTTATAATACTGAGATTCAAGGTATTGGGTTTCACATGAATCTAGTTTGGTGTATTCACCATTGAGCACTTATAATTAACTATTAATGGAGTAATTGAGGCCTTAGTGATATGACAAAGGGATGGCCACATGCATGTAGATCCATGGAATTCCCAATAATGTGTCAAAATGAGTTTCTTGTGAGAAAACTATGAGTTTAAAGTTTGATATAAAATTTCCAAACTAGTACATTTGTAATATATTTTTGAGAGGATTTGGTTTTCTCTTGACACATACCTTGATTATCAGGTTTTATGGGTCTTGACCATTCTTTATGTACACAATCTTATAGGGAGGTTGGGATAGGATGAGATTTTTTATAGATCTAGTTTTAACTAAGATAAAATATATGTTGATTTCATTGGGTTTCCCTAAGAGTTATAGGGGGAATATGTGTCCCAATCTTATTGGGATTTTATATACTCCAAAGAAATAAATTTAGACTTGATATTCCTTATTCTTACCCTATTCTACATGATAGAATTATGTAGTATCCACTTCATTCTCAAGAAACATAGAACAATTTAAGGCCTCAACGTGGTCATTATGAGGTCCATTTGATAGGTAGAGAATAATGTAGATTGAGAGTCCAAGTAGAGTATTGTATTTTTTATTCATTATTTAATAATTCTATATACGGGGCATGTTTTTATTCTAATAGGTCGATATCTAATTAGAAGTGATGATGGATAAGATGGTTTAGATAAGGGAAGATGATTAGAAACCACCAAGTTTTATTATCTGTTGTATGATTGAATCTCATACAGGAAATACATTAACTAAATAGACCTCAAATTCATCCTGTAGGATATTTACATAAGATAGTTTTATTGATATGTTATAAGAAAATTTTTATTTTATTATCTGGATTCTAGAAAAACAATTATGGGATAGTACCCAAGGATTTATTATTTATTGAGTAAATTTGTCACCTAGCTAAAGAATGGATATGGGAAGTGTTATGAGGAATATATTTGAATGTTTCACCTAAACAATTTTCATAGTGGTCTACCACTTTGATGACATTGATAAAGGTATACAACTACTACTCATCGGAGGATTCCTATAGGTTATATAAGGTAAATAGACTTATTGAGGCCCAAGAAAAACATTTCATCATTTTAAATAATATAATATTTTTAAACATTACATATCAAAAAATAATCTCAAATTTTTTGGAGTGGGTGGATTAATGACTATGAGGATAAACTACACAAGGAACTTATTTTGTGATACCTATGAACATTTCTCCATATCTGAACCATACTAGATCCACTTACTTATATCTCAGAAGTTATAATCATATTTATAACATAGGGAAATAAAATATTAGATATGAGTGAGATCAAATGATTAATAACTGAAAAATTCATTAACATGCCTTTAAGGGTTAGATTATGAGAAATAATGACAAAGGGAGAAATAACTTATTAAACGAATAAGGAACAATAAGAGTTGTATATAATTCCTGGAATAAGGCCACATAAACTCAAATAAACAATCATATAACATATAATAAGTGTGTCAAATCAATATAAAACTATCATGATCCATAATTTATTATAAGGGAACATACGATAAGAAAATTAAAAAAATAATATTTTCAGAGAACCGAATCGTTCCCACCCTATAAGTTGTGAACCAATACATGTCAACCCTTTAAGTCTATGAAATAATTATATATTCCCTCCCATTATGTTTTTTTGACAAAAAAATCCAAGTATTTAACCATTTATTATGTCAGGATATATAATAATTTACTCAATAAATTGGTGGGATTTAATGAGCCCAGACTATTTTTGGATGTTAACTGCCCCAAAACACCACAAGGCTTTTTTAGACCTAAAGCATCTCATGAATTTGTTAAGACCAAACCATGTTAGGGATTTATCAGACACAACCCATATCAGGGATTTATCAATGTTAAATAATTTTATAATGATAATTAATACACATGTGTAACTCCCCAATATTTTTATGTATTTTCAATGAAATAAACTTATGGAATTTTATACCTCGATTTACCTGTAACCTTGAGTGAAAATGAACCTGTGATATATTATACCTTTATAACATACCTTTTGGACTAGTGGATATGAATAGGATTAACCATATTAATATATATATATATTTATATATTAATGTTATCATAAATTCAAATTTATTTATTAATGACTAAGAAATAATCAGTAAATCTTTTTTTAAACAATTTTATGATTAATTGACCTATGTTTCTAATGAAATGAATTTTTTTAGGTACTATGAATTAATATATAAAAAGTATATTAATTAATATTTAAAATTTATTTTAAAAAAAATTATTCGATATTTATTAATAATACTCCCAACATTTGTAATAAAACGGTTAGGAGTGAAGATAAAATAAATTAAAGGTATAATGTGTTATTAAAAAAACTGTTTTTATGTACAGAATGTGTTTTTATGATAATAAATTAATTAAATCATTATCGATTAATGGATTTGATGAAATATATTTATAATATATTAAATTTTATATTTTTACATTCATTTTATTGTTTTTAGGGAATGTAATGAAAGTTAATTCAATGTTATGCCAAAAATAAAATTTTTCTACAAAACATTATTCATTGCATATCACATGCTTATTTTAATTTTTTTCCACTTATAGAAATTAATTTTTTTAAAAAAATTATTACATAAATATATTTTAAATTTATAAAAATTTAATTTAGTATACTTTCTTTTATGGTCCCAAGGAATCATAAAAATAGTAATTTTTTTACCGCTGTAATGATTAAATTGGGTTTACTAGGGGGTAAACTAAGAGATAAGGATAATAATTCAAGATAAACTTGTATAATTATTATTTCTTGAATATATATAGACCCTATATTATATTTTTTATAATAATTTTCCAATTGGTTCCACTTTCACAAAAAATGACTTAATATTATTTAAATCTTTTAACTAACACCATATGTGTCCGCTCCCTCACTTTTAAATCAGAACATCTTATAATCCATTATTAATGATTTTTAATCAATCTATATTGTCAATAAAATATCATAAAAATTTCATAGGTTCTATAACTTCATCATAGATTCTATGTTCTTCTGCCATAACTAATATTTCAAGGCCTAAGATATAAGCACAAGGAGGTCTCACAAAGAAGATCTATAAATATTAATCGAGCCCATTCAAAAAAAATCCACATTCTCATAATTTTTTTATCCATCATAAAAATATTAATATAGTATAATAAATATATTTAGTTATTTTTTTGATGATGACACAACCATGTTCCACCTCATTTCCATTAAACGGGAAATCAATGTAACACACATGCGTAATTGTGGACTACCACCACTATGCAATGATTTAATTAATTTTTTATAACGACATAATATTTATAGATAAAAATATGTATTAAATAAAAAATATAATATTTAAGATATAATTATGAATTTTTATTGATAAATTATTATTTATATATTTTTTCCAATTTATGAGAAAACAAAAACAACATTCATGTGTACGCACAGACTACTATCACCATTAAATATGTAATTAATTTTTAAATCTCTAAATTTAAAGAATGGTTATAAATATAATATATAATATATTTATATAATTATTAATATTTTGATAATTATTTAACCATGATCAAAATACAAGGACCATAACATTCAATCAAAATAAACCACATGCTTGATGTTGAATAACCTACAAAAAATATTAAAATGAAGTTGACTCTAGAGACCCATTGTGGTCACTTGAGTGGTCACATGAATAACAAAGTCTACTAAAAATTGTAACCTAACCAAATATGAGCATTGATATCCCAAAACTGGTGAATGAAGAAACACTACAAATGAATCTTGATGAACAAATCCTTAAAAATATGGAACCCATAAGAGAAAACGTTGAAGAATCAAGACTAAGATGATTCTTTAAAGAATAATACCATCTAAAATTACTAGATCATCTTCCTTAAAAAGGTAAAATTGACCTTTGTTCTAAAGAGTGAAGTTATGAATTGATGATGAACTATAAAAATCATGATAAATAAATCCACCCCCTGGTACACAATAACTAATACCTTGATGCTGATATGAGATCTAATGATGGATCTAGAAGGATGAGATGTACATTTATATTTTTTTGAAGAACAAAAGAAAACAGAGGTCTATGAAGATGATACCTAAGACTATTGATGAGAAGTAATCCCATCACCATCTGATATCTAGGAAAGAACATGAAGTAGATACCGATTATTAATCTTGTTAAATCATTGATAAATTCAAATAGAAATTTCTACCAGAGTTGAGTAAGGCTAATTTTTAGAATATAATGAACTTAATTATGGATGATTCATGACTGATGAAGAATAATTTGACAGTTCATGTTCTTTTTTGTTTTTCTAGGGATCAATCGAAGAAGTGTGCTCAACATTCCCCCAAATTTTGGGGTGACATGTTCCTTTTATGATGAAATTTAGGTGTTCAATCTAAATCCCCAGAGAAGATATGTATAGTTTGAATGGATTTTACACTACATATGTAAATGTTAATACATGAATGAAGATGGATTGTCGAACTAATATAGATGATATTTTAGGATGTTTGAATATTAGTCATATAATTAATTGATATATCTAAGTTATATATTTCATTAATTTTATAGAAGGAATTTATTTCTACATTAAATAGGTTTATATAATGGAAACCATGCCATATAATAATGGCCCATGAAAATGATTTAAGGCCTATATGACCCAAAGCAATGCACATGGCCCATAAAAATAAAATTTATATCCGCAGTGGCCTAAAATCATATAAATAAATAAATAAAAACAAATAATATAAAACAAATAATAAATAGAAATTTCCATATCTATTTAGATCATCTCAATATCAACATTTATATCTTATTAACTTTGACTGCCTAAATTTGTAAAATAAAATGGTGAAGGTGATCATATGAGAAGATGGAAGATTTAGGTGTTCTCAACAAAAAAATGTCCCATTAACCATCAAAATAGAGTATATATGGGTGTTGTATTCTGTTCGTTTCTTTCCATGTGAAAATTGGAAGGAAACACATATTATTATTAGAGGTTGGTTGCTTTCACTACGAATTCAAAGGATATTGGTCATGAGAACCTGAAATCATTCCACATGGATATTTTCATGCCTTTTAGTTTATGAATTCACCACTTTTAGTTTTTTGTTTCTAAATAATAGGATTTATTCTAACTCTATTTTATTATTATCGATTGGTGGGACCGAACACTGTTTCTCCTTCTCTTACCAGATTCTAACATTTTGCAACTCTATTAAAAATTAATAAATACTATTTTTATTAATTATTATTCCTTGATGTTTTGTGATATTGGACATTTATTGATTAAGGGTTAATTTTCAAGATGAAAACTAGGCATTGAAGCTTTAATACTTCTTAGAGATTCGAAATTTATTTAGATCACCTTATTCCTTATGCTCTGAAGACAATGATAGTTTTAGTGGTTATGTGAGAGAATAAAAACCGAAGGGAAAAATATTCACTCTTTTACACTTTATTTTTATCCACATACCCTCTTATATACCTTGATAAAGTATCTAGGCGATTTTATAAATTTACAACCATGTGAATACCACAACATCTTAGAATAGGCTTTTGACATGACTTGTTTGACAATGGGATGATTATAGTTTTATGAGAACTTTCATGCACTAGAAGAGTTTCTCTATTTGAGTGTGAATAATTTTTTTGTTAAGAGAGTTGACTGACTCAAGAGATTTATAATTCACTAAGCGATGTTAAGAAATAATATAATCTATCTGAGATCCATGATAGGTGGTTGAAGAGAGAATGTACCAGGACCTGGGCCGGATCATGATAAATTTATTTTCATTCTCATTATATTATTTACAATGTTTAAAATTCATTCTTACTATTTCATTTCCACTATATTATCCAATGATTTTTATGACCACACATACATGTTTTCCTTAATTTTATTCAAATTTATAAAAGAAAATATATATTTTTTCAGAATCAATAGAACATTTGACATTGTTTCTATGAGATACAACTTGAGGATAGGCACTATTCTATGTCTTTGGAGAGTGTAAATGTTTTATTTATAGTTCAAATTAAATGGATATAAAAATTTGTGAATATGGTTTTGGAATTTAAGTATAATAAATTTAAATTTATTTTACAGGATGTTAGATCACTTTTTATGAAAGTAAAATTATAGGTAATGATTTTACACTACAATCTCAATATTTAATAGGATTGTTTATGCTTAAATATATGATTATGTGATTATATAATTTATATCTCATAAATACGAATAATTTTTTTCTAATCTTGTTATTTTCCTAAATTGTTAGTTTTCCTTTCATTTCCCACTCTTAATGTACTCAAAAGTCAAAAAATGTGTTTTTAAGGAAAAGTAACATTTGTTTTACATTCTGTGAAGACTATTTTTATTCAAATTTCATATATTTATTATAATATTTACAAGAATGTTGTTTTACTATACAATATTTTTATTATTTCATTTTACAATGTTTTAATTTTTATAATTTTCAAAAAAGTGATCTTCTTTATCATTTTCCAAACAATATACTTTTGAATTTTTATCGAAGGTATTAATGGAAAATTAAATTTAATGTAGACCACATGAACATATTTTTCTATCATCATGGAAATTCAATTCATTGAATCGTCATTTATAATTTTATGTCGTTATTTTAAAATAAATTGTTTTCTATGACATTTTATGACTTTTATATTATAAATATGTTATTTCAAAATGAGAAGTGTATTTTCCTCCAGAAATATTTCATTGATAATTTAAAGAAATTTTTTATCTATGAAAACGTCCTTTGATGTTCTTTTTCTTCACATGGGATATTATCATATTATACCATCCTTATTTTATATTTGTATGTTTTGTCATTATGATGATTAAATATTTATAAAACCCATTTTATTTTTCACAGATGAAGTAATGAATATGTGTTAAATTTTTTAATGATCTTGTGACATACATATGAAAGGATAATGATTAGAAGAGGGAAGTTTCAATTAAATCCATCCAAATAATTTTGTAAATATTAATTTTTATAATAAAAAAGGGTAAATGAGAGGTTATCCCAAGACCAATAATTATATAGATAGGGTTATCCCAATCCAAATTTTGGTACATGGGTGTTTAACTAAGTGTAACATGTGATGAATATATTAGTGGGTAACCTTGAAAAAACATTTCTTTGATTATGACTATTCTACGCTTTATGTCAATCTTTTATGACACAAGCTTACAAAATGTTATTGTCTCACATCTGATTTTCTTTTATTCATTTATGATTAATATCGGATAAACTACGAATATTTATCCCTTAACTCATGATTATGATATATGAATTGTTGTGTATGATTTTAAAATTTCATGATCTTTTTATCATACCCTTATATTATTGTTATGCTTAAAATTAATCCTTGATTGATATCAGCATTATTCAATCTTATAGGGAATTTGAGATCAGCCTTTATTATGTTTTCATAATCCCAAGATATAAATATAGGAATTATGTATGATGTATTAATGAAGGGTTCCATTTGTGAAGAGCATAATGTTATATGATATAGATATTTCATGAACCAAATTTTATTTTATCAAAGTATTCAAAGAAACTAAACAATTACTATTCTATTGTCGATCATAATGATATGTATTAAGTATTGATATAATAAAATGATATATTTCTTCATGAAATTTTTGGATTTTTAAACATGTTTTAGACACAAAAAATTAGTCAAATATCCTAACATAAAGAACCCATGGAATGAAAATGGGTTTCATATCATTTCCAAATAGTATAACAAAACATGAAATCTAATATAGGTCGGTTGATACCAAAAAATTAAATCACCCAAAAATTTGTTTTACAAAATAGAATTTATAATTTTATTCATAAAATATAACTCTATAAGAGTTATGTATTTTTTGGTTGAATAGGAATATGTAATTTAAATGATTATCAGATAGATCATTTAAAAAATAAGAACAAATATCACTTATTGAAATGCTTGAAAACACCTCAAAACATTTTCTTTATATCAAATACATGGTTCATTATAAAATATTTAAAAAAGTTTCTTTAAAACGAAAAACATTTTCGTAAAACAATTATAAAATAAATATGTTTTCAGAAGAATTCCTTGAATATATATAAAAACATTGAAGAATTGTTTCTTAAAAATTAATTTTAAAAATTTTAATTTAAAATAAATATTTTACATTCAATTATTATTTAAATTTATTTACAACACAATGAAGAGTTAATATCAGTTTAAATAAAATTTTAAAATATTTAATGGTATTTTTAAAAGAATTATGCTCCTACTATGAGATAAAACATGAAAGAGTTTTTTGAAAATGTTTTTACTATAATTATGAAAGAAAAAGGTTTGAGTAAGATCCAATGTGATTTTGCAATGAGATTAAGAGAAATTAACATGAAATAAATTATTAGGTTGGAATAAATCAACATTGGAATAAATACGTTCAAGAATAATCATTATTACTTGATGAAGGAGGTTATATCAACCAAAACCATTATGACTATGGTATATTTTTAATCAAAGTTCATTTAATAAAAATACATGATAGAGATCTTAAAACTTTATGAGTTAAAATAATATGTCTAATTAAATTCATTAGGATTTAGTAACACCATATCAATGATATTGGAGTTCATAATAAGAAACAGGTCTCAAGTAATTGAATTTGTGATAATGACCCCCTTAAAGAAAGTGTATAATAAAAATCAAAACAATATTAGAGGGATAAAATGGAATGAAAATTAAAATATAACGAAATTAATGATATAAATTATACATTAAAGATGATATGAAGTGAATACATTGGATACAGTAAATTATGGTGCACAGTCTCAATCATGCCATATGGATTTGAAAATGGGACAATGAAACTCTTAACATATATTCCCTCTTTCTTGAACATTTCATAATTTTTGTATAAGCAAAATTACTTTATTAATAAATTATTCATGAATCATATTCATATCTATAATGTTAAAATAATATAAGGATAAATTTCTGATAAATTTCTAAATATATTTATGTTTAATGAATAGTAAAACATATATATTTTATTGAAAAATGTATCTTAATTTATAGTACTTACAATGTTCTATTAATTTTTAAAATGTTTTTAATGAAAAATTAGTTCAATTTTATTATTATAATACAATTATTGTATTTGAATGAATTTTATACAAGAAATTGTTTTAAAAAAATTTTTAGAACTAAAAATATATTTTTATAAATAATCAATTGTCATTATATTTTTCTGGTATAATTTTAATTTAAATTATACCAATTCTATGTATTGAATATGAAAAAAATGGAATCCTTTTTTTGAGTAAAAATAATAAATATTAGGTAATAAGTTCAACATAATTTTTTTCTAATGATTTGTAAAAATAGTAAAAACATGTTACAAAATACCTTCCTTATATTCATATCCTTATCCTAGAGGTGTTTTTTTATTATAAACCCATTATAGGAAGGCATTTGGTATAGATATATAGTGGTTGTCTGAAGAAGACATATTGTTCATAACCATGCATTTTCACTTATTTATTATGTTCCTCTAGTTTTATATCCTTCAAACAGGTGAAATAATATAATTGGTATGATAAATTTATAGATATGTTATTATGATAATGACATACCCTATATATTTTCTCTTCCCTAAAATGGCATGTGAAATTATCTCTTGTGTGTATGTATGACTTATCATCTCCATTTAGTAGTAAAATTAAATTTTCATCTCAATATTTTATTTATCAATATTATGATAAGTATAATATATATATATAATTTCTACTACATAATTATTATTATCAAATTATAATATCATATCTTCCTTCTGGATTTCCAATCCGTTGGAAAATTATAAAATTGCTCATGAGTTCATTTGGACTACAACCTCCACGAAGCGATGTGATTCAATTTAAATTTAAATTTTACCTACATGGTAATAAGGATATATTTAATAATTATAAATTATATATATAACATAATAATGAACCTATAAAGGTAAATTATCATTTAACGTTATTTTGTTCTATCTATTTAAAAGTGAAAATAGCATTCCTGATTATGTACGCCCTTCCATATCCATGAACGATGTAATACATTTTTCTACCTATAATATTTATGGATAACTATAGAAATATATATAATGAATATATATGATATTTAAATAATTATTAAAATTATGAAGATGATGGAACCCTGATCAATGTTCAATGACCGAAGCAATTGAACTGAAATTTATTATGAAAAATGAAATAGTTAAAAATCAAAAATGCAAAATTTATTAAATAATTAATGATATTTGGATATAAAAATGTTATAATTCGATCATATATGATATTATAATTATATAAATGGTTCTTCTATAGAATTATAATAAAATTATTTTTATTATGAAGTAGGTTTTATGAACTTATTATACAAGTCGTACATGAGGTAAGAGTTTATTTGAAAGTCTCACCATTATTTGGGATTGTTTATGTTTATTTATATCACAACCCATCCCCCGAGGCTAGTGCAATGACTAACCCAAGCATGCCTTCCATAGGCCATGGGTTGGGGACTAGCACTGGAAAGGTGTATCCATAAAAAGGGAATGCATTGACTTTAAATCTGTACAAACACACAACCCAAGAACACAACAAGAAGTTGAACTGCTATAGTAAAAGTGTGAAATGAAAGTAAAGGGACCAGAATACACACCCAACTAAAAGATACAACTAAAACTGAATATTAGAAAATATCTCTTGGAATCGTTCAATAAGGATTCTACCTAAAGGGTTGGTAAAACTCATATCTGCAGCTCTCCACGTCAACCATCACTGCAGTCCACCGCCAGGTCTTAGCTCCCTGAGTCTCAGCCCAGGATTCCTGTTATCTACACATTACACAACAACGTGCAAGCAATGCCCATGCTGCGGTGAGTATAACAATACACAATAGGGACTTTGATACCCATGAAGGTCCCTCAGAATTCAACAATGGAAAAATCACAAAGCATAATCTCAATCACAAATCACAAGGGAAAAACTCAGCTCAAAACTAGGTATAACTAAAGTACATAAGTATAGATGATTAGTCGTAAATTCTAATCATCTTATTCTGTCAAGAGGCACTACTGCTAACTATACAGAGTCTGACCCACATAAGATCAATAGGTACAAAACCCCACTAACCCACACAGGATCTGATCCACCAAGGACTGATAGGTACTATCCCCCACTAACCAACACAGGTTCTAACCCACACATGATTGGTATGCACTGGCCCACACATGTTCACTGAGCACTGAACCACATAGGATCTGACCCACATAGGATCGTTAGATGCTTATCCACATACGATCTCTAGGTGTGGATCCATATAGGATCACTAGGTGATGATCCACACAGGATCACTAGGTGATGATCCATATAGGATCGCTAGGTGCTAGACAACCTAGGATCGTTAGGTGTAGACCCACAAGGGATCACTTGGTACTAACCTCTGTATGATCTATCTCCATCCTATATCTCATAGACATCCACTTGATCCCACTAATAGCATGCTTTATTCTAGGGGAAACTTTTCCTTAAACCATTATTTTTTTTCAATCGGCACGAAGTCAAAAGAATAAGTTACCCAACGATCTATCAAATTATAAGGGATCCAATGCAAAAGAAGGCACATCAATTGGACACCCTGGGTTGGGCACTGGTGACTCGGCCCACCTTCTTGGGCCACACACACGGAGGTCGTGTGTTCATCCTACCAAATAGCTCAAAGGAGGCATTTGGATCCTTGATTGGTGGTGCCAGCTAGTGCCTCCTCGTCACCCATAGGACCCACATGGAGCGAGTCCACTTGAACCTCTTCCACGACGTTGAATCCAAGACCCCACAATCCTGAATGACTCAACTATCTTTTTGGCTCATTTAATTGGTGGCGCCACGTGGCACCACCTCATCGTCTTCGGGACCCGCAGGGAGCGGGTCCCTGCCTTTTCCATAGTTTGAGATGCGCCCTGTCTCAGCGTTGTGCACCACCTTTAGTCTCCACGACCAGCCGGTGCAGGCCACCCCTCTAACCGCCATGGTGCCGAGTGGTGTCTCCCTCCTCTATGGCCAGCAAGCGCCGATCCCTGGTTACCGACAGCAGCGAATCTTCTGTGGGCCACTGGGTGAGATTTAGTGGTCTGTTTTCCTTGCAACTTGCGCCTTCAGATCTCCCGGGATGCCTCTATTGCTGTGGGGCTCACAGATTCGAGATTTTGATGAGTTAGAAGTTTTTCCTCCAAAGAACGCAATAAGAACGAAGCGGCAGAGAGTCTAAGACTTATTCGTTTGGCTCACACCCTCCGCATTAACATCATAAATAGTGATGGATTATTCAATTAATAAAAGGCAAACTCTATGAAAATAAACCCCCTACTTAGAGAGCTATTGGAGGTGTCGCAGTTGTGGAAGGATAACCTACCCTTTGATGATGTTGTCAGCATTCTATGTTCCCAGTTCGATCCACCAAACCAAGTTATGTTTAAATAGATGGATATTTGACTGAGTTGCACAACATTAATGCGGATCATTTTTTAACCACATTTAATGTTGCAATGTTGAGGTTACAAAGATGAAGATTCAAGCCATTTAATGGCTTGAAAAGTCATCGGTCATGCCACCACTGCTAAATTTGAGGTAGGAAAAATAAAATAACAATTTTCTAATATTATTTTATTTTTTCATTAATATTTAGAAAACTAATTTTTCACCCGACATACTGTGGTCAAGGTGAATCTTTTTTTAAGCAAATCCTAGCTGTGCATATTCAACATTGCTCTCAGATATCAATTCTGAGCACCAGTTCAAAAGATTGAATATGTCGACCCAATGTTTACTGAACATACCTTAAAAAGATAAAAACTTCATTCTAGGAAGATAGGGCCTCAGAATCACACACCGTCAATTTTCACAGACTCATAATAATCTCAAATAATTTCAAAAACATTACATGGAATTTCTAGGTCTTTACATTCTCCCCACCTTAGATATTTTCTTCCCCAAAAGCTACAGAAAATCCATGGAAACAAATGGGGGTACTGAGAATGTATGTGAGCCTCTTGATCTCATGTTCTCTCCTAGAGATTACCATGCTGCCAACGAACTTGCACCATAGGAATCGACTGCCAACAAAGGACCCTTTCCATTCAATCCTATATCTCCACTGGAAACTCCAAAAACGTCACTCCGTCATTGATGTCCAGCTCTCCTTAGTCGATAACATGCGATGAGTCATGCACGTATCTCCTTAGCTGCAACACATGGAAAACATTATGCACCTGGTGCATCTGTGGGGGATGATCTAGAATGTATGCCACCACGCCTACTCTATTGAGGATATGGAAAGGATCGATGAAGCTCATAGATAGCTTGTCGCCCGGGAGAAAACTCCCTAATCCTCAATGGGGTGAGACTCGTAGGAAGACATGGTCTCCCTCCTCGAACTCCAAGGGTCTCTGTCTCCTATTATAATATGATTTCTACCATCTCTATGCAGTCTTCATTCGATCCTGGATGATCCGCACCTTTTTTGTGGTTGCTGGTGCCATCTTTGGACACATAAGTGCTGACTCCTCTGGGTCTGT
Organism: Viscum album; assembly: GCA_963277665.1. NCBI lineage: Eukaryota > Viridiplantae > Streptophyta > Magnoliopsida > Santalales > Viscaceae > Viscum > Viscum album. Next base: position 1,573,680,325 of record OY728161.1, on the reverse strand, counting down.
TCATCAAATAAGTGATCTTAATGGTCATCTATACATAGCCTAAAATAGATCCGAGCCAATGGTGGAGTGGTAAATGTTTTAAAATGCAAACTCTTACAGGGGTTGGTGGTCCTCCCAACTGTATCCAAAAGCGAGGACACAAGCACGAAGCATGTCATCAGGTGTCTATATGATCTGGTCTTCCTGACAATATGTATGAATATGGGCATCATTGATCAAGATTAGTTTAGTCCTGGATTCCTCCTGCACTCCTTTTTCACAAGCAGGATGTAAAACATGTGTCGTGATATGACTTGATCATCGACGACACTCCGTGTAGTCACAAAATCTTCTACACGTAGAGGCGTCACATGCCCTCTACTGATCCCTGCTACATGATGGGTAGAATTTGGGCCGACATGGTGAGTAGATAAATGATCACCCAGATCGAATCGTGTCCTCTAGGCGTACATGGTAGCCCTGCCATGATGTCTATGGAAATACCATCCCACTTCCACTCTAGCACCACAAGTGGGTAAGCTAAGACTACTGGTACATAATGTCAGGAATTCACTTGATGGCAAGTGGGGCATTGTGAAATGAACTCTACCACTGCTTTTGTCATCCCTGGCCACCGGTACTGACGCCGGAGGTATTAGTATATTTCAAGAACACCATGATATACCGCCAAAGAGGATGTATGGTCCTCCCTAAAAACCTCTTCCCATATCATCACTAGTAACATGGTGCATCCTATGAAGAGGATGATGTGATCCCCACATTTAGAAAATCCATCAGGATCCTATCCTAAGGATATCTGAGAACATCAGGCCTCACAGTCTACATCTCCAAGTTGTGCCTCCTGAACTAATTGTAGAAGTGGGGGACTGTCAATCATATGATGGAGGAAAGATGCTTCATCTCTATCAATGAAGGATATCTACAACATGGATAGTTGCTCGGTCACCTCACTCAGCTTCTGTAGATCAGACCTCCTACTGAGTGTGTATTCTACTACGTTCTCCATCCCAAAAGTATAGACTATCTCAATGTCATAGTCCTAGTGGAACTCTAGCCATTGTCACTATCTTAGGATCAGATCCTTCTATTAGAAGATATACATGAGACTCTTATTATTAGAGTAAATAGTAAACCATTCAACCATCAAGTAGTTCCACCACATTATCACTAAAAAGACCACTGCTTCAAACTCTAGGTTATTGGTAGCATAGTTCTACTCGTGTTGTCTCAAATGTCATGAGAAGTATGAAATCACTGCTCACTCCTAAAATATGATGTAACCTAGTCTGGTCCTAGAAGCGTCACAGTAGACTACATACCAAACACCCTCATCTGGTAGCCTCAAGATGGGTCCACTCTACAGTCTCTACCTTAGCTCCTGAAAGCTCTGATGGCACTCCTCTGTCAAAAAGAAATGCTGCCCCTTCTTCTTCAATGCTAACAAGGGTTCTTATACCCTAGATATGTCAGGTACAAATATCCAGGAGTACCCAACCAATCCTAAGAAACTCTGCACATCAATCTTACTCATAGGTAGAACCCATGAATGCACTGCCTTTATATTCACCGGATCCATAGGAACTCCAACCTCAGAGATAACATGCCCTAGGAAGGGGAATTTCTGTATCCATAACTATCACTTTATGTGATTTTCATAAAGATGGTTCTCTCAGAGTGTATCCAAAACTATCTGCAGGTCCATGGCATGCCCCTCTTCTAACACTGAGTATATCACGATTTCCTCAATGAAGACCACTAGAAAGCGATCGAGGAATGGCTAGAATATCCTCTTCATGAGCCCCATAAACACTGGGGGATAGTTGGTCATGCCAAAAGGCATCACCAAGAACTTGTAAGGGCCATACTGACATCTTAAGGTTTTCTTTGGTATGTCCTCATCGTATACCCTGAGCTGGTGATAGCTTGATCTGAGGAATATCATTGAAAACCAACATGTGCCATTCATCCGGTCAAAGAGATCATCGATACTCAACAGAGGATACTTGTTCATCATGGTCACCTTGTCCAGGTGCTGATAGTCTACACAAAGCCTTAGAATCCCATCTACCTTCTTGGAGAACAAGATCGGGGATGCCCATGGAGAAACCATGTGCCTTACAAACCCCTTTCCCTAAAATTTATCCAACTATACCCTCAGGTCACCTATTCCACAAAATCCATCTGATATGATGGTGTATATATCGGTGCCGTCTCAGGGAATAGGTCGATGTGCAATTCTACCTCTCTACCTAGAGGTAGCCCGAAACATCATCAGGGAAGACATCAACATACTGGTTCACCCTTATAGGATAACTTGGACTCCTCACATTAACTAATCCGAGGGTGAAGAAATCCAAATGATGAGTAATTGGTTGAACCCTCCGCCAAGATATCCCATCCTATGTTGCAAAGGTTTCATCCTCACCGGCAAAGGTAAACCTGATCCCTTCCTCACGGAAAAACCACACTTTGTTCCTAAATCATTCGATCTAAGCATGGACTGTGGATAGCCTGTCCATACCCAAGATGACATCATAAGGCCTCGACGTTGCTACTAGAAGATCCTAGCTGAAGCTCTCACCTCCTAGAGTCAGATCACATTGCCTGTACCAGTGTGTAATCATCGAATCTTATAACGTATGATTCTATAATAACATATATCGATCCAATAGCTCCCTTAGAATATCCAAGATCCAAATGAGTGTCATGGAAATGAAGGAGTGACTAGAAACTGTGTCTATAAGTACTAAAACTAGGGTGGAATAGACAAATATTGTACATCTTATCATATCCATATCATCGTAGTCACAGGCCTTTGCTTCCTGTAGTTGTGTTCGCCCTGCCCACCTGCTCCATATGGTCGGGGTGGACCACCTAGTGGTGGTGTCAGTAGAACATAATATTGTCACCCACTGCCTACTACATGACCTACTTCTATGCCACGTCTGCCACCCTGTGGACCTCCTCACTGAAATATATGCCTCCACATCAGTGCTCCCTCAACCGAATGCTGATCTTTGGATTGGAGGGTCAGGCAGTCGCGATCCAGGTGGCCCTACTCATTCCACTTAAATCACACTCTGCCTTTCAGCTAACCTCCTATGCCCTGCAAGCTCTGCACCTCCGACCTTGCATCCTGAGGTCATCCATCGCATGGTCTGGACAACTTAGACCCCTGCGTTATGTAACTACTACCTTCTACAGATTACATGTCTAACTATCATCAAGTGGTGGCTCTCACCGTTGGTGACTCTCAACTAATAATCTCTCCACCAACAATGCTCGCTCAAGTACATTAGCCTGCGTCGAGATATTTAGTGATATCAACGATGCTCTGATCTCTCTCCAGAGACCCGGCTCAATAGATAAGGCCCTAAATAATGTGTCTCGTACCATGTTGGTGGAGTAGCATAAGAGGTCATTGAATCTCACTGAGTACTGGGCCACTGATAGACTACCATGCTGTAAATGCAGCAGCTCCTAGATATGCACTGAGTATAAAGTTTTTGGTATGAACTCCTCCCTAAAGGAGCTCTCAAAATCCGTACAGGTGAGGGTAAACTCTTCATGTAACTAGAGCGTCAGACTCCACCATCTTCTTATCATGCTCAAGAAAAAACAAGCATCTAGGATCACCATCTTCTCCACTAGTGTTCTAATTAAGAGGAAAACTGAAGCAATAGAATCAATTCAGTCCTCAGATGCCTGGGGATCTGTCTCACCTCAATCCCTCAGAGGCCTCTTCCACTGGAACTTGGGAAACATGCTCAGTCAGCATGCACCATCTTCCAGTAGGGCTGGTGGCAATAGGTTCCATCTGAGTGGTGGTGTTGTTGGTACAAAATCCATAGGTACCAACACAGCAAGAGGGCCCTGCACCGAAGCCTCATCACTCGGTGAGCCGTCATCATGTACTCTCTCAAGAATATTGGATGATTGTCTACGCGATGATATCCTAAAAAGGAACATATGTGCCATGGTTAAAAAGTATAATTGGTGAGATGATTCATAACAGATCAAAAGAACAACATTTCCAAACACATGCAATTAGAGTTTTCGTACACCGAGTTTGAAATTGGAATTCATGGTCTTGGTATATGGATACATCAGCCGCCACACCAACACTGGACTCCCCAAACTAAAAACCAAACACAAAACACTTGACACTATGTCTCCATTAGAATGATTAGAGTCATAGTTATTTTCTTGAATCAACTCCTCTGATACCAATTTTCCACGACGCCTCCCCTGGGGCCCATGATGTGACTACCCCTAGCCCAAATTTTTTAGGTTAGAGGTTGGTGATTAGCACAAGAAATGTGTATCCCTAAAACGTTAAGGAATTTTCTTTATATCTATACAAACACATTGCCCTAGAACACAACACGAAGAAAACATGAATTAGAACTGCAGTAGTAAAAGTGTGAACTCAAAGTAAAGGGGTCGAAATACAAACCCAACTTAAAGATACAACTAAAACTGAAAATAGAAAATTTATCCTATGATCGTTCACCAAGGATCCTACCTGATGGGTAGGTAAAACTCACCTCCATAGCTCTTTATGTCAACCGTCCCCACCGTCCACCACCAGGTCCTAGCCCCCTGAGTCTCTGTCAATGTTTCATGTCGTCTGCATAAGACAGAACAAGGTACTAGTGAATCCCGTGTAGGGGTGAGTATTATAATACCCACTAGGGACCCCAAGACCCATTATGGTCTCTCATAATTCCACAAAGGAAAAATCCAAAATGCATGATATCAATCAAAAAGCACAAGGAAAAAGACTCATCTCAAAACCAGTTATAACTAAAGTACAAAAGTACATAAGATTAGACATAAAGCTTGATCATCTTATTCTATAAAGAGGCATTGATGCTGACCATATAGAGTTTTACCCACAAAGGATTAGTAGGTACTAACCCATACTGACTGACACAAGATCTGATTTGCCCATGACTGATAGGTACTAACCCCCGCTGACCCACACAAGATATGATCCACCCAGAATAGATAGGTACTAACCCCCACTAACCCTCAATGTATTTGAACCACAGAAGATAGATATGTGATGACCCACAAAGGATCACTGAGTGCTAACCCATAGAGGATCTAACCCACATAAAATAGATATGTTCTTATCCACACAATATCTTTAGGTGCTGATCCACAGAGGTTCTCTTGGTGATGATCCATACAGGATCTCTAGGTGTTGATCCACAGAGGATTGCTCGGTGCTGATCCATACATGATCACTAGGTGCAGACCCACAGATTATATCTCGGTACTAACCACCGTATGATCTATCTCCAACCTCTATCTCACATCCATCCAGTGGATTCCCACTCATATCATGATTGATTCCAAGAGAAACTGTTCCTCAAGCCATCCGTTATTTTTCAACTAGAACTATGTCCCAATAAGATGTCACCCAAAGATCCTTAACATTATAAGGGTTTGAACTCAATATACAACATGTCAATCAGATGCCCTGTTTGTATGATGTTGGCATTTTAGTGTCGGGGGCTGGTTGGATTTGTTGTTGATCCAACTTGGACGTACTCCAACTCTCTCCAAAACTATCATGGAATATCTAAAAAGGAACACCTAACTCCCAGGATCCCAGTGCCATAGATGGATCGTCAAACATACGTTCGGTTCGCAAGATACAAACCTTTGAGCGTATTAGGGCCCAAGAGGGGTTTGGGTCCGATCCAACCCGGCCTCGCTCGAACCGACCTGGGCCGAGCCGCAGCAGGCTTGGCCTACATGGCCACATATCAGCTCAGTATGCTCCAATTGGGCTTGTCCATGGGGGATCAACTCATCAGCTGGAGCGACATGCACGAGGGTCACGCGGTCTGCCTGCCAAAGGGCTCAAAGGAGCCGTTCAGATAATTGATTGGCGGCGGCAGGTGGCGCTGTCTCATCACCCTTGGGACCCACATGTAACTTTCCCCCTTGTTACTTCTCCTCAGCCATGATTTCGTGACCCCTTGATCTTGGATGGCTCAATGATCCGTTCGACTCTTTTAATTAGCGGCAACACGTGGAACCACCTCGTCATCTGAGGGACCTGCAGGGAGTGGGTCCCTACATTTTTCATGGCATTGAGATGTGGCCTGTCTCTCTGCGGCGTGCGATGGTGTGACACCTCCCATCTACACGGCTGACCATTGTCGGCCGCCTGTCCAACCACCGCAGCGCTGAGCGGCACTGCCCACCTCCGTGGACAGCAAGCACCGTCTATCACCTTCACCTGCTGGCGCTGGTTTCCAGCACCACAACACTGGGGTTGCACCAACTAATTTTTTGTGGACCACCGGGTGAGCTCCTCTTGTTTGTTTTCCCTTCCGTTTAGGCCTTCTGGCATCCTGGGATTCCACCGTTACTACATGGCTTCTGGATTCCAAATTTCAATGAGTTAGAATTTCTTCCCTCAAAGAACACAACAAGAACGAAACAGAGGAGGGTCTGGGCCTTGTTTTTTTGGCCCATGTCATCCACATTAGCATCATAACAAGACTACGATTATCCAGTTCATCAAATATAAATTTTAATAAAATAAACCCCCTTCCTCGAGAGCAATTGGAGGTCTCACAGTTCTGGAAGTAGAATCTACACTTTGATGAAGCAATCAGCGTTCGTCGTTCCTGGTTCGATCCCTCCAACGACGTCCAAGATTCTATTCCTCGTCAGTGGAAGATGTCTCATTACATCTCTAGAGGTTTTTTACTTGGTGAATCCGTGTCAAAACCCTAACCCAATCTCTTTTTAAATAGACCAGTATTCGACTAAGTTGCACAACATTAATGTGGTTCATTTATGAACTGCATTTAATGTTGCAACATTGAGGTTACAAAGATGAAGGGTAAAGCCATTTAATGTCTTGACAAGTCACCGGTCCTACCACGACTGATAAACTGGAGGTAGGAAAAATAAAATAACTTTCTTTATGTGATTTTATTATTTCTTTAAATGTATCAAAACTAACTTTTTCTCCCGACCTACTACGGCTGAGGTAAAGACTCCCTTAAGCAAATCCCAGCACTGTAGATTCAATGGTGCTCTCAGATTTCTATTCTGAGAACTAGTTCAAATGTTAGAAAATGCCACCCATATGTTTACTGAACCTACCTTAAAAAAGTTAAAAAACACATTCCGGGAACACCAGCCCTCAGAATCATGAGCCTCCAATTTTTTCATACTTATAATAACCCCAAATAATTCAAAAATAAATTTACATGTAATTTCTCGGTTTTTACAAATTCACTATTATGGGAATTATTTAATTTATCTATCTTATAACCAATTTTTTTATTTGGTTATTTATATAAATTAAATATTTTCCATTCATTTAACCCTCTTTAAGTACTCAGTATACCGAAATAATGTTTCAAAGGAAAACAAACATTATTTTTTTATTCCGTTATGTATCTTATTCTTCTCTCTCAATATTTTCGTTGAAATATCTAAAAGAATGTTTTTAAATTTTTAGGATAATTTATTAAACAAATTTTATCTATGTTTAAATTTTTATAAAATGTTTTAAAAGGAATATATTTTTTTTTTATTTTCTGAATGAGGTACTTTTTGACATTTTTACAAAACTATGAATGGTTTTTTAACACATACTACATTATCTAAATTTACAACTATCAATAATGATCAATTTTTGAAGATACCATTAATTTTATATAGTACCCCTTTATAATAAAATTATTTCCTCAAAACATTGGAAGGTTTTCAAATTTTAAATAATTGATTTCAAAATGAAAATGTCATTTTCTTCATGAAATATTCCAGTGATTTTTTTTATATTTATCTATTTCAACATTAATTGGTTTATATTATGAATTAATTAGAATTTAATATTTTAATAATATTCTCCATATTACATTGGATGAATACTGGTCATGTTTATTAACTGTGGATATTATTTACATATTTTATGTTGATTTTTAACAAGAGTAATTACATTGATTATATTTCACCCCTTTCATATAATAAATGAATTAGACTATATATGTGAAGGGAAGGGTTAGATAGATCCCCTCAATGTGTTGGTCAATCTCATCTGACAAAATAGTATGGGTATTTGGCATACAAATTACTTATTTATGGATTTTTTTCATAGAAAAATTCTTTGACATAAATATTATGGTGTTTTAAATTATACTTTCTATCATTATGAAATTTTTGTATTATTATCTAGGTGATTATTTATATCATTTTTTATTGTATTTATTCCATGTTTTGATTTTTTTGAACAATGGATTTAAAGGAAATGAATATGGAGTTGTTTCCAATATTGTTTGATCAAGGGATTTAAGGGATATAAAATAGGGTAATTTATGATTATTATGATCAAGGGATTCCAAGGATAATATGACAACTCAACCATTCGACGAGTATAATTTGAGGGATTATAGGGATAGGAAGATTGATACATTGGATAAATTTATAAATGCTACTTAAAGATTGCATAACATTTTATCATTATCATTACCTTTAATGAATTATTTGGGTTATCATTAAATAATTATCATTTTTTTAATTTTATAGTATATGTAAATTTTGTAATCTTACTTTTCTTAAATTTTTTAGTACCAAAAAATTGAATTTATATTGTGCTTAATCGGTATGTTTACTTTATAGTACATTTAAATCAATTTATCGATTGATATATTTCCCCTAATTTTAATAACTCTTATACTTATGTTTATAAGAAGTTTATAATTTTGGGTAAATTGAATACTAAAGTTTATTCAAAAATAAGAAGTTAATTTTTATCAATAATTCACCCATATTGTATCTATTTTTCATTGTATATATAAAACAATAATTTGGTATCAATGTATGTCTCTACATTTTAGACTGATCCAGATCTTATTTTGGATTATCTATTTGATTATAAAAAATATCCCAATTCACTTACACTAATTAGGTGGCTATGAAATGATTTTTTAATAATGATTGGAATGTATATTAGGTCAATAAATAATCTAAATCTTAATCATTATACAATATTTTATGGAAATGATAATGAGAATGTTGGATTTGGTGCCCTATAACCAACTTCTGTGTACTTTATGATAAACATGTATTCATTGGATGAATATTAATGAACTCTTTATCATATTATGATTGTTCTTCTACATGAAATTTTATAAGATAATGTCCTAAGAGTAGTTGTTTCACCAAAAGGTCATAGCGGATCCCTAATATGATGGGAACCCAGAAGTACCATTAAAATATTCTTGAATATATATTCTATAGCCAGGGATATTATTTGAAGGGTAACAAATGATACCGACTATCAGGTGTGGACACTCATTGGACTTGGAGGCACCTTCTCATGGTATACACCATTGGTAATGTCAAAGAGGATATTATTAGAATGATACCCCCCAATATGAAATCCACATTTATAAGTGTCATTTTATTTTATATGTTTTGGACGTGGGTATTGGTCCTTAGACTTTAAGATTATTATTAATCGGTATTATAACTCACACACTAAGATGTATTAGCGAAAACCATGATGAAATATGTTCACGACGATGAAGGGTTGTTGGGTGCGTCATGAGTAATATTGCATTAATGAATTATGTGAGAAATTATTTGTCCCTTTTGTTCTATAACAGAAGTTTATATCTCATTCCCTTTGATAGAAATGATATATCCTAAATAAATCCTTTTCCACAGTGTTCTATAGGCAAGTTCAATTTCCAAGAAGTCCAAGAATGTGAAATCAGGAACATGGGTTAATGGCACTTTCATGCAACCCACTTGATTAGACATATCGCTACAAAGAGATTATATTAAATGGTAAGCATTCGTATGAGGTGATATGTCATTATTGCATTAACTTCTTTCTCTATTGGTTCCTTGGAATGTTGCAATACACTAACCTTGTAATTTAGTCCATTCAACCTAATCTCACTGAGAGAGTGTCCTAGAGGGTCACAGGCTAAGTGTATCTTGTATCTCTGTTAAATAATATATTATTTATTATTTAACAAGTTTAATAAAGATTACTATCAGTTGTAGTTAATAATTATTCATAGTTTCCTGATCACATTTTTTTCGACATTATTTATTCAAGAGAATATATTATGGGAGGAATAATTAATAAATATTTATTTTCTATTTTTTGAATATAATATTTATATATTTATTCGAGAATAATGTAGTGATATTTATTTAACAAATAAATATTCATTATTCAAGGTTCAATAAATATGGTAGAGGATTGGAGGACTGACTTAATGGTCCAGTGAGAAAAAATAATATTGAATATTTTTTGACTAAATAATATTTAATTATAAATCACAAGATAATTCCTTGGTATGAAATAATAATGTTGTTGTTATTATTTCATGGGGGTTTCCCTGGGACTAATAAAATAATCAAAGAACTTGTGAAAAATATTTATTATTACACTAATTAATTAAATACATGGTTAAGCGCTATCTAAGTGAGGCAGAGGAGTTGTGCACAAAAAAATAGAGAAAATCTCTCAAGACTAGAGAGTTCACACCTCTCTTAGAACACTCTTAAGAACAAGAGTGATTCTCCACCAATGGATCAAGGAAAATGATTTGGAAGCGGTTCTCAAGGCGATCGAAGGCGGACATCGTAAGTGGAAGGATCTTCTGCTCTAGAACCTATAGACTCCTAAGTTGGTGTCCAAATATACGTGGAACACATGTGGATCACCATTATAATAAAACTATACTTGGATTCTATAATGCAACATAGGTGGGATATAGATTTGTGGCCAGATGCGTCATCAAAGAAAGAATCACCTTAGAGGATATTCATTAATTTTATTAAATTAATTATAAAAAAATATTATGATCCTCTCTCTTGGTTCTGGGTTTCTATTCCATGAATAAATACTTGATTCAATTATATGGATATTAGAGATCATCGTCGTATTGATCCCAAATAGTTCATTGAATATGGAAAAAAAATAAATGTTGGGAACCATACCTCCAGAGGATATGTTGCACCCAGAACCTAAAAGTGGTATCAGAGCAAGCATATTATTGTTTGTAATTATTTAACTAATTTTTTATGATTTAATCTTTAATAATTTATTTTTTCAATTAATGTTTAATTATTCTTTTATACTGAATTATGAGATATGTTTCTTTCTCGATCAATTCTCAAAGTTCCAATAGAAACAATTAATTTTTTGATTTAAGTAATATTGAGGATCTCATCCGGAGGTTCTAAGGGATATTACCTGGTAACATAGTAGTACACACAATGTAGTTAGATCTACATGTCGTGTAGTTGCGTTAAATGCATCAGGAGTAGTTTGAAATTACTCAACCTATGTGAATTAATGACACATGATGTAGTAAATTCTTACATCGTGTGTTGATGAGGAAATAATGGCGCATGGTCAGCCAGACTACACTTTGTGTGGCCCAATAGAAAAGGCTTGTATACCCTTTCAGGGTCAGGTCTAGGCCGTGTATCCCATACATGGCTCATCCAGTCGATGACTGTGTAACATGGAGTCAACACGCCACATATTCCACTGGACACGCAGTGTACTCAAAAATTTCTGATTTATGCCTCAATGCTTACTCCCTAGGCATGTACATCAGATACACAATGAAAAATGTACACACATTATAGATCCGTTCTACACACCATATACTGTTACCAGTTAAATAGATTTAAAATTTATTAATGGATGAGAATCTTAAGGAAATTTAGAAAAGGATTAACATAAAAGAATTGATTAATGAAAAATAATAATTTATTGATTTGAGCACGGTTTATCATAAATTATAATGATTAAAGAATTGAATGATAGTTTTATTAAATGTATAATTTTTTTCATGTATGTGGATGATCATGAGATAATCCAGACCTTTTTATGTGATTTAGTTCTTTTTAATTTATTATTAAATTAAATTGTTTTCTTGTGTTCCATCAATCCTCATAAAAATGTAGGGACTACATGCCCATGGTTTCTTTTATTAAAACACACTTTTAGCCCTCACATATGTGTGAGTAAATGAATATGTAGTTGATGGATCTCCCAAGCTAGTAAATGTGGTTCAACTTAGGAGTTGAGGTAAAACATATCCCAGGAGATACAAAGGTGGATAGGTGAAAGAAGTAAACACGAACCTAATTAGTTCAATGTTTTTCTCACATAGTTTATTGGTTAGTTTATCAATTTCCAGATAAACTAAAAATTAGAACAAGCTCATAATCATACCCTTTATTTTATTTTTGTCAGTTGTATGGTTATTCATTATGGATGATTTTTCATGATCACATAAATAATTAATTGAAAAAAATGAATGATGGAACTAAAATAATATTTCTTTATAGTAAATATTATCTAGTACATGGTTAATCACTTAATCATATCCCAGTTATAATTAATGAGAATGTTACACATAAAGGACAAAATCCATCAATAAAATATTAATTCGGTATAACCTTCCACTACTTTGGTTAGAATCGAACCATAGTTCAAAGTGCCTGACGAGCCAAAGTTGGGGTGCTTTCAATTATTGGGGAATTTTAATTTGAGGTTTTGGGTTGACCTGAGATAGTTTACAGTAGGGGTTTACAGGCAAAGCATAACATAGTGTAACTGAGAGGAAATGGTTGAGGAAATAAGAAATTAAGGATTTCAGGATTGCGGAGTCAACTCAACAGATCCAGGAGATGCGAGTTAATGTAGTTGGAATTTGGAATTCCATCTTAAAACCTATCAAATTTCAGGACCATACCCATTTGGGGCAATGTGAAGAGAAAAATGGATCCTTTTCACTTGAATGTTTAAGAAATAGGATATTATGAAGCCAATGGTTAGGGATATTGGGTGTTGATAAAATAGTGGGAGACTAATGAATATTTATTTCTTTATCTGTATTAATTTTAACAGATAAATTACTATAACTCTATTTATATTATTTTAAAAAATGGCATTAAGAATGAAATAAAATGTATTGTTGTGATCCATGTTCGAGGATGAAAACCTTCTCACTGGCACTAATTTCCAAGAGTGAAAAATTAACCTTTGGGTAATCCATCTCTATGAAAGGAAACTATATGTGCTGGGAGAACCTTTACCAGTTGCACCTTGAAATGAGGAAAGTAATGAGGAGCTCTTTGTGTACAAGAAACATTTGAATGATGTTATGGATATTTAGTTCCCCATACAATAATCCATTGAAAATGATCTCTTTAAGAAACATGAGGAAATGGATGCTTATAGAATGACGTATCACCTTTGAGATCTGTATCAATAGAAGGAGAGACAATAGAGGTATGAGATCTCAAATTCTTTGTTCAACATTAAGCTTGAAGAGTTTACAGCAGTTGGGCCACATGTAGTCAAGATTATTGGCTACATTGAGCATTTGTATATCTTAGGGTTTAAATTCCCAGATGATTTGCATACAAATCTCACACTATCATCACTTCCCAAGACCTTCTATATTTTTATTGTGAATTATAATATGAGCAATAATTAGAAGAGTCTATCAGAACTTATTAGTTTAATTTTACAAGTGGATAAGGATATGGGGAGTGAAAAACCCACAATCCATAAGGTGAATAAGATGAGGAAGGGAAAGGAAAAGTGTCCTAATGTATATAAATTGTCTAAATCCCCAATCACAATTTGACCAAGAAGAATGCGATCCAAAGGTTGGGAATGGAAATTGAGGTAGTATGATTTACATGTGGAAAGTCAGACCATTGGATGAAGAATTTCACTCTGACGTAAGGGGAAGCCAAAGGTGTGTTCATTATCAAGTGCAATATTTCCATTTATACTCATTGGGAATTAGATAGAGCCTGTGGTGCTCACATCGGTATTCATATTCAGTAACCAAGTAGATTTTGGAAAATTTCCAAAGGATAGGTGGATCTGTGAACTGCTAATGGTGAATGGTTGGATAATCATTACATTGGTGACTACCTCCTTACATTAGAAATGGGAATGATTTTGGTTTTACATGGTTTCTATTATATAACAAGTGTTAAAAAAACATAATTTTTGTATCAAGATTGGATATATATATATGGATTTATTTTCATGTTGGGAAATAAATGTTATTTCTCTTATAAGGAAAACATTTGTTATGGTATGTTGAATTTAAATAACGGTATGTATGTATTAAATTATGAAAATCAAGTATTTGAAATTGATAATGAATCAAGTTCATATGACTCATATTACACCCAGTTGTGGTATCACCATCTTGGTCATGTAAATAAGAAGCATTTGACAAAGCTCTGTCAAGATGGTTATTTAGACTCTTTTGAGATAAAACCACATGATATATGTCATGCTTGTTGAACATGGAAAATGACCAAACCACCATTTGGTGGACATGGTGAAAGGTCCAAAGAGCATTTTGGATTGGTACATAATTATGTGTGTGGACCATTTTTCGTATAATCTAGAGGTGGATATTCATACTTCCTAACATTTACTGATGTCTTGAATAGATATGGATATATTTACTTCTTGAGGTATAAGTATGATTCCTTTGATAAATTCACGCAATAAATGAATTAATTAGGGAATCATCTTGGTAAAATGATAAATAATCTTTGATCGAATCGAGGAGGAGAATATCTTAACCAAGAGTTCATCAAATTTCTATAGGAGTTTGGGATTAGATCTTAACTCACTCCACCTTATACATCATAATGGAATGGTGTTAGTTAAAGGAGGAACCATACCTTGTTGGTCATGGTAAGGATGATGATGAGTCATGTAGATCTTCCATTATCATTTTGGGGATATTCATTAAAAACTATGGCATACATAATAAATTGAGTACCAACTGAAGTGGAAAATGGAATTCCATTTGATCTAGGGAGTGGAAAGTAAACCATTTTATCACATACACGTGTATGGGGATGTGAGGCCTTTATTAAAGCTTTCTCAAGCTACAAACTATCACCCCGGGGCACGAAGTGTATCTTTATAGGGTATCCTAATGAAAAAAATGGATATTACCTATACAACCCCTCATATAAGAAAGTTATTTTTCCAGAGAGATCATCCTCCTTAAGAGGGAGCATGTCCTCAATAAGGATATGGGGGGAAAGATTGACATCGATGATGTTGATGCTCAAGATACTCATGAGTTGGTATAAGAACAAGTTCCACAGGTCCCTGTGGATTATGTAGTTCCTAAAACATAAGTACAACATAGGATCTCAAGAGAGGTAAGGGAACCAGAGAGATATGGTTTTCTAGTAATCAAGGATGGTAACTAATTATTGTTGTACAATGATGAACCTCTCCCCTAAAATGGGGCGGTAGAGAGCTCAGAAGCTATAACATGGATAGAATATATGATTTATAAGATGGATTCCATGTATCAGAACCAAGGTTGGGATCTGGTTGATGTGCCAGTTGATGAAAATTATATTGGGTGTAAATGGGTATTTAAAACGAAACTATACATGGAATGTAATATAAGAACCTATAAAGTAAGGCTAGTGGATAATGTATTTAAACAACATCAAGGAATTGACTACAATGAAAACTTTTCACCATTTTCCATGTATAAATCTATAAGAATCATACTTTCCGTAGTATCTTACCATGACTATGAGATTTGGAAGATGGATGCCAAAACTGCATTCCAAAATGGTAACATTCAGAAAGATGTCTATATGACAAAACCTGAATGATTTTTGACACTATGTGATGAAAAAATGGTTTTCAAGTTGCAGAGGTCTATTTATATATTTAAGAAAGTATCAAGGTTATGGAATATTTGATTTGATGAAGCCATAATTGAATTTGGTTTCATTAGGAATGAATGTGAACCATGTGTTTAAAAAATGATTAATGGGAATGCAGTCTCTATTTTAGAAGTATATGTTGACGACATATTACTTATTGGAAACGACATACTATTATTACAATCTGTTATGGACTGGTTGAACAAGTACTTATCCATGAAGGACATAGGTGAAGAAACCTACATTCTAGGGATCAAGATAATTCGTGATTGATATAAGAGGTTGCTTGGACTAAGGAAAACTACATATATTGACCAGATAATACAAATTTTTAGTATGGAAAAATCAAAGAGGGGATTTATTCTAGTGTCACATGGTTTACATCTTTCTATGAAAATGAGTTCCCAAACACAATAGGAGAAAGAGAGAGTGTGTATGATCTCACAGTCTTTTGTGATAAGATCTATCATGTATTCAATGTTATGTACTGGACTTGATGTTGCCTATGCGCTGAGCATGGTAGGCAGATATCAAGAAGATTCAGGAGAACAGTATTAGAAAATTTTAAAGACTATCCTTAAGTATTAGAGATAAAATAAGGATATGTTCCTAGTGAATGAAGGTGACAAGGAGATTTCCATCGGAGTATATTCAATTGAAGTATTTTTGAAATATTAGAATGATCTAATGTCGCAATCAGGATATATTTTCTTTCTCAACGGAGGAGTTGTGTGCTGGAAGAGTTAAAATAATTCAGTTGCTGCTGTGTTTATAGTGGATTTTGAGTATATATTATATTTTGATGTAGCGAAGTAATCATTCTAGATTCCTAACATTTGTCTAAGAGATGGATGTGGAACCTCGCAATAAATAACATATCCCATAGCGTTATGATAATAGTACCATGGTGGCTCTGTTAAAAGATCCAAGCTCATATCAATAAAATAAGAACATACTCTGTAAGTATCATATCTTGAGGGATTTTTATTAGAGGGTTGAATTTGTAGTGAGAAGATAATCCATGTAAGAGAAATTGTAAGACCCCTTGACTAAAGTCCTATCTCAGTTGAAGCTTGAACTTCATGTGAGAGCTAGCAGACTGAAGACTGTTAAAAGTTTTCTCTATTGCAAGTGGGAGTCTTTTGGAGTTGGTTCCCTAGAACACACTTCTTTATACTTTATGGTAAACAAGTATTAATTGGATGGATTTTAATAAAATCCTTATCACATAATGATTTTTCTTCTTCAAAACATTTTATGTGAAAATTTCTTAAGAGTAGTTGTCACACAAAAATGTTATAGTGGATCCTTGCTATGATGAGAACCTGTGAAAGTAATGACACTATTCTTGAATATACGATCTATAGACAATTGATATTATTTGAAGGGGAATAAATGATATAGGCTATCAGGGGTGGAGACTCATAGGACTTTGAGGAACCTTCTCATGGTGTACGCCCTTGGTAATGTCTATGATGATATTATAAGAATGAGACCTACCAGTAGGAAATCCACATTAATAAGTGTCATTGGATGTTCCTATCTGTGGTTGTGTTTATTGGTACTTAGACTTTATGATTATTATTAAGGGGTATTATGAATCATGCACTAAGATGTATTGGTTAAAACAATGATGATATATATTTGTGGTGAGGAACAATATGTTGGGTGCGTCACGAGTAATAATGCATTAATGAATAATGCGAGAAAGGATTTGTCCCTTATGTTCCATAACAGAAGTTTATATCTCAAGCCCTTTGATGGAAATGATATAGCCTAAATAAATCCATGGTCAATGGTTTTTTATAGGCAACTTCAATTTCTAGGATGTCAAAGAATGAGAATTGGACCACATGGGTTTATGGCACTTGCATGAAACCCACCTGATTAGAGATATCAAGATAAAGGGATTATATTACACTGTAAGTGTTCTTATGAGGTGACTTGTCGTTCCAACATTAACTTCTGTCTCTATGCGTTTCATGGCGTGTTTCTAGATGTTACCCTTGGACATTAGGCTATTCCCCCTAATGCCACCAAGATAGAGGTGTAGAGGTTCACACACTAAGTGTATCCACTATGTCAGTTAAATAATATATTAATTATTATTTAACAAGTTAAATAAAGATTATTCTCATTTGTGGTGTATTAATTAAACATGGATGTATGATCATATTTATTTTGACACTAGTTAGTCAATAAAATATATTGTTGGTGGAATAATTAATAAATATTTATTTACTATTTAGTGAATATAATATTTCTATATTTATTAGAATATAATGAAATGAAATTTATTTAAAAAATAAATAGTCATTATTCAAGGTTCCATAAATATGGTGGATGATTGGTAGGCTGAGTTAATGGTCCAGTGAGAAATAATAATAATGAATTTTATTTGATTAAATAATATTTAATTATAACTCACATGATAAGTGTATGTTAGTGAATAATAATATTTCTATTATAATTTGACATTGGGGGTTCTCTAAGTCTAATAATATAATTAAGGCACATGTGTAAATTATTTATTATTACCTAAGTGAATTAAATACCTAGTTATATTATTCACTTATTAGCCCAGTTCTATGCAAGAGAGACAGATGATTTGTGCACAATCAATTGGAGAAAATATCTCAAGCCTAGAGATTTCATCCCTCTCCAAGAACTCTATCAATAATGAGAGTGGTCCTCCTCCAATGGATCAAGGACAACGCTTTGGAAGTGGTTCTCAAGGAGATCGAATGTGGACATCACAACGGTAAGGATATTCTGTGTTAGCACCCAGAGACTCCTTCGACAATGTACGGAGATATGTGGAACAGGTGTGGATCGCCGCTAGAGGAATCCTACAAATGGATTATACAAAGGAATGGTGGCACACTGTAGATCTGTGGTCGGACTAATTGATGAATAAATAATCACCTTGGAGGTAATTTTTTGATTTAATTAAATTAATTAAATATATATGTTGATCTAATCCCCTGGTTTTAGGTTTCTATTATTTATCTAAATCCTTGATTCAATTCCATGGATACTTGTGTTCGTCGTCATATTGATCCCAGATTCTTCGTTGAATATGAAAAAAGTAAAAGTTGGGTACCATCCTTCTCGTGCTTCTATTGAGACCGAAACCTACAGAATAATGGAAAGATCATATGAATAATATTATCATTAATACTGGAGAGAATGACTATTTTATTATGAATGTAAATTATAATATTCTAAATAATAATTTTTCTACACTTTATATAGATGTTAATCTTGAGTTTCAAGAAAATTATAAAGCGTGAATCACTTTTTTATGATCGATGATGAGAAACATTAATTATTAAATATGTTATTACTAAACATGTTGGAGAATTTGGATGAATAGAGAGGTAACTTGTGAAGAACCCTTTAATCCTAGAAATAAACCAATATTATTATTTATACGTATTCATTTTATGGAATCATATTCATTATAGTTTTATAAATTTTTTTATAAAAATAATTATTCGAAAATCACTAGTTTTATTTAAATAAATATATTTCCATTATATTACATGGTTTTATTGAAAAATAAATTTTCAAATTTTTTAAATTTAATTTGAAAAAAAGGACTTCATATTTGGATTTATCGTATATAATTTTTTTGAATTATTTTTTGGGATCAATCTGAATGGAACATTGAAATAAATACTGATTTTTATTAAAATTATCAATTATTTCCAAGTATTTAAAAAGTAACAATCTATTTTGGATTATATTTAATGTAAAATTAGCTTTATTTTGATAAAAATAATATAATTAATTCAATATTAAGAAAAAGTATACTTTATTAGGGTATAAAATAATTTTTTATACTTAAAAGGGGAATTTTTACAAAAACTGCTTTCATTGTGGCTTGTGTACTTATATTAATGTTCATTTATACAACTTATAAAAATTCAGTCTTGAAAAATTAATTTCATATTTTGAATCAGGTTGTTAAAATTTAGTAATGTGGTCAGTTTCCTTTTTGGTCATTATGAATAGTAACCTTTGTAAAATGTTATCACTCCAGTAAAGGTTAAAAGGGTTAATGGGGGTTAAACTAATAGAATAAGGTATCAAATATCTCAAAAAACAAACAAGTGAACTTATAAATTAAAATATCTCGTATTATAAATTTTTTCTTTTGGTTTCACTTTCCTTTGATAAAGATCTAAAATATATCTAAATTTTTTAAGTATTTACAAGTTTATAACTCTAAGGAATTTTAAAATGGAACAACTTCTCCCCATTTCTTCTAAAAAATTGAATCATTTTCATCCAGAAATACCTACCCAAATAAATTCCAAACATCCCTCACCACATCCTAGAGGTCACAGACTCACTAAAAGGCTTACCTATAAAATCTTATTGTGTATTCCAATGGAGGTTTTCCAAAGAATAGGTATAATTCATAACTGAGTGTTTCATGTTATCTATTAATTTACCTCTTTCAAATATTATTGAAACATACTTAAATAATAAAATAAATATCTATAATATTGTAATGTCCTGACCTGGGATCCACTAAATGGCGCCCTGATCTAGTTGGTCACATTACCTCAAGTGCACCTCCATGTATGCTAGAGGATACTGAATAGTAGGGAGGGTCTAAGGTGGTGTAGTGGGGAGCATATTCCCTCATAATCAGAGTGTAGAAAAAAAGTGTAACAAAAACAATAAATAGATAAATCATATCAAATAAATGGTAGTATAAGATAAAAATCCATAAGATTATAATAATAATATAAAATAAAAGTAGTGTCCCATACAATATGACGAACATATCATGTCTCTATACAAAATGGTACGAAATTCCTGGCAATATTCCCCCAATAAAATACATGTATAAAATTCAAAAAGGCCAAAAATTAATATAGATTTAAGGTATAGGGTTTATTTTTTAATTTTTTGGATTAATTATTTTTCAATTTTGGTATATCTCTAGATAGCATCGCAAGCATAGATCAATCATGTTCTCCCCTAATCATAGAATAATCAATCAAGAATCTTAATGTGGGCACATTCCATGGTCCCTACCTGCATCCATAAAGTGTGTCCAAGAACCTAACAGCGGCCCAAACACGGTGTGAGATAACAGTCATTAGGCCACCACCAATGGTTTCTATAACAAGTCAAATATATGAATATAATAACAAGTAGTGTGAAATATATATCATTGATATAAATAAATAAGGAGTGATAGTTGTAAAATTGATACTATCTAGCCTACCAAGTCTCACTATAAACTAACAACCATAAACATGGGCTAACTGTAAAACATGATAAATTTTCCACTATGGACTATGCTGTGTAATCCAGTGTCAGACCTAATAGGCCAGATCCATAGAGTATAAATGTCTAAGGCATCCTCAATGGCCTACGCCATGTAATGAAGTGTCTGACCCAATAGCTAGATCCAAGGAGTAGAAATGTCCATGGAATCCCATGTAATCTGGATCCATGAAGTATAAATGTCCATAGAATCCGATATAAATCCCAAATACATGGATTAGAAATGTCCATGGAATTCCATGCATCTTTGAATCCATAGAGTAGAAATTTCCATGGAATTCAATATAATTTCAAATCCATGGAATAGAAATTTCCATGGAATTAAATAGAATTCATTACCTTTTCATTAACCTATTTCATAATTCATTTCATAACCATATTCTACACATGAATTCATACAACTCATTCAACAGTTCCAATTCAAACCATTTAATACTTTTAATATTTGTAATCACATGGAAAGGTGGCATAATCTATCTCCTAATATCTCATTCAATTCATTAAAGGTCTCACTAAGATGGAGAGGAAAAAGAAGCCCCCAATGAGGTCATAACTCAAGGTAAAAATACATAAACACACCCCACATGTGATCCGAGTTTATGTGAATGACCTCCAACTGTACAATGACAAAAAGTGGGAAACCTATCAAGGTTCCGAAAATATTAATCAGGGAATTCAATTAATTTCATGGGCAACACCATAAGTTCCGATGTGCGGCATAAATACAACATGATATAAATGCCTAGACTTTATGGGAAAATGTATAAACTGCCTATTGTATACATGTGGTAGATTACTCATCCACTATGAGACCCTAACTCAAGCTATAATGGAAGAAACCATATTAATGGATTGTTACCCTAAAATATGGCATATTATCTTTCACCAAGATAACTTCACTAGTTCAAATAAAACAAAGAATAGATTCTAATGAATAGATAACTCATTGGGGAAGGTCAAATGAGTCAAATGGATCTCAATCCTGAGTCCAGATGATGAATGGAAACACAATCCTAGTATAAGGATTCATGAATGATTCAAATATGAGAAAATATATCTCCTGGATAAAAGGAGAAAAGGATTTAGGTTATAAAGATTTTCAGGGAAATTTGGTTATTTTACATAAAAATATTGGGTCACTTGGTTTAGACACACTATTGGCCAGACCGTGTGCTAATCATGATTTCTCCTCTATCCAAGAACCCCATACAGTTCATGACACATAGTTAGATAAACCATGTGACAACTCTGAATTTAGCCTCTGCTAAAAATTGTATGTGGAACATACAGGTGTGCAGCAATAGATGTATGCTTTTCTGAAATTGTACATCCCTGGATAGAGCCCTAGACAACCCCCACATAGTTTCCACAAACCATAAGGTCCGGGATGCCTGGTTTCTAGAAACCATGTGGACCAAATGCCTTATCCAAAAATATAGCCTTCGTGGTCCATACAATCCCCATACTCCCATGAAACTCCCATGACCTCATTATTCATTCACATTTGGTCAAAAGAAAATAATTAAACTGAAAATAAAAATATCCTAACATCATAGGAAATACGAGGATATCAAAATATCCCCCATTTTAAGAAAACTCATCCCATAGTTTCTCTCATGAGGGTAGTAAAATTTTGTCCATGAAGAATTCTGACCACTGAGCATATGCATCTGGCTCTCTCTCTCAAGTATCATTCTACACATGGTCGTGCTTCCATAACAACCAAACTGATAGAACTAAACTTCCTTATAAGTCTTTCATGTTCTAATCAAAAATACATATAGGATGATCCTAGAAGGATGTGTCTACCTATAGCTCAACCTTATGTAGTTGAAGAGTGTGAGATGTGTCTAAGTGATAAAGGCCTAGTTGAGATAAATGGAAAATTTCATGGATGACTCAGTCCCTCTAAGGTAACTGCAACCAATAAGATAACAACTTGAATCTCTCAAGGATCTAAAACATCATGTCATATCGTGGTGAAGTCTTACCCTGTATCTGAATACATATGTTCCCCATCCTTGGTGTGACTCATAAAAAACATCGATCCTTGACCTAAAACTATAGATTTCATCAACATAAATCGACATAGGATTTCATTCTATAATATACTGTAGTCATCTACTTTTTGATCAATTATACCTTCTCTCAAGTCTCTTACATAAGATCCAGTCGAAGAAGTCTTGTCGCTCCTTCCTATAACTAGAATATAGGTGATCGGCATGACCTTCCATACAAAGCCTCATAAGTTTCCATCTCTATAGTATCCTAATAGTTATTGTTGTAGGAGAATTACACCATTGGTATCTTCCTCTCTCAAGTAACCCAAAAATTAATGACTAATACTCTAATAATTTCCTCCAAAACATTATAGTGGACACTTATTGGTAATCAATCTGAGGGTGGTATGATGTGTTCAAAAGAACTTATGTACTCAATGCCCTCTCTAAGCTTATCCACAACATAGATGCACACCAAGTGTCCCTATATGAAAAAACATTATGGGTAACCCCATAAAGGTGAACAATCTCATTGATATAAATCCTACCTGGATATTTTACATAGAAGGTGTCCCTGATCGGAAGGAAATGGGGGACCTTCATGAGCATTTCCACAACAACCCGTACAACATATCTACCTGGAGGTGACCTCATAAACACTATCACAAAATCCATCACTACATTATCTCATTTACACTACGAAATGTGCAACTACAGTAAAATATCAACTGGTCACTAGTGTTTCGCCTTCACTTGTTGATAGTTGGAACACCTCGTGAAAAATGTAGCTACCTCTCATTTCATCCCTGATCAATATTATTAACAGTGTAAGTGATGATACATCTTGGTAATTCCATGATTTACAACCCATGTTGAGGAATGAAATTGCGACATAATCTCTTCATGTATGTATACTAGAACCCAAGAATTACCATTTATGCATAGAATCTCATCCTCATAAATGATCCAACTAGGTGGCAAGTCCTCACATTCCATGATCTCTTGTATGACTAAACCCTCAGAATATGATAAATGTATCATCCTCAACTTATATTGAAGAGTGAAAGTCACTAACATGGATGAGATAAAAGTATTCATGTCACTTTCTTTCACCTAAAAGTGAATAACTAAATAAAAGTCCATAATCTTGCACTCATTACTAACCTCCTAAACTTCCTACATATGAGTCCTCATGCTCAATGCATCAGTAACAGGATTACCCCTATTGGGTGTATAAGCATGCTTGAAGTTAAAATATTGTAGGTACTCAACACACCTTGATTCCCTCAGAATAAATTGATGTTGTGTAATATATACTTAATGATTTTGTAGTCCATATAGACAACAAAATGCTCTCCAAGTAAGTAATGTCTTCAACACCATAAGGAAAGACCAACAACGACTAACTTAAGAGCCTACTTTGGGTAGTTCCTACTTATGGCCTCAACTGAAGAGACCAATATTCCATGACTCACTCCTCATACATGAAAACTAATCCTATCCTAATGCTTCACGCATCGCAATACAATTTTTAAATTCTTCCCAACTCTGGAAGAATCTGGATTTTTACTATAATCGGCATATCTTTCATCTCATCGAAGACTATCACGCAAGTATCTGACCATAAAAACATCACACCCTTCTTAATAAAACCCAAAATTTGTTATTTTAACAATGATACATATTTTATGAAATTCCATTAATAATAATATATCCCCATGAAACTTGTTAAATAAATGATGTTCTTGGGATACTTTGAAGAAACTACAGCTCTCACCTTCTCTAGGTCAACTGAAAAACCTGTATCTGAGATAATATAACCCAGGAAGTGAATATTATCCATAAAATGATAAAAAATTCACACCCTTATAAATAACACCCATAATAGGTGTTCATAAGTGTCATAAGTCCAGTATAAAACTCTTGTAATAATCGATATTCCCAAAGAAACTCTTTATATCAAAGAAATTCATAGAATGCACCCAAGAAACTACATATATCTCCTTCTATAGGTTAACTGATACTCTTGTCTCTTAGATAATATGACATAGAATGTTAATATTATCCATCCATAAATGGTACTTTGTGAACCTGTCATGCAGCCTATGCTCTGTTAGTGTATTCATAATGATATCAAGGTGTTTGTAATGACCGCATCGAGTATCAGAATACACCAAGATGTCATCCAAAAAAAACCACCAAAAATCAATCTAGATAATGATTGAAAATTAACTTCATCTGTTCTATTAAATCCCTCTGTGTTTTTTTGATACTAATCATCATAACCAGATACTCATATAGACTATACCTTCTACAAAAAGTCATGTGGGGTATGTCCGGTAGTCAAACACGCACCTGATTATCACCCAGTCTCATATCAATTTTCAAGAACACCCAAGCTCCTTGAATCTATTCAAAGAGATAATCTATCCAAGGAAAATAATACTAGTTATTAACTTTCAACTGGTTATATTTTTAATAATCCATAGATAGCTTGAGGGTTCCATCATCCTTCCTGAGGATAAGGACTGAAAAATACCATGAAGAAGTATTGGGTCCTATAGATCCATTGTTCTATAATTCCTATAGTTGTCTAATGATCTCCTGAAACTCATTAGTGTCCATAATATAAGGAGGAATAGATACTAGTGAAGCTCCTGGAAATATCTCAATAGAGAACTACACCTATCGCTCAAGAGGTAAACACGACAATTCATCTACTAAGAAGTCTATGAAACGATACACTACTGAATGGAATTTAGTTTCTTATATTCCACGATCATCTAGATATAAACTGGGAATCTGGGATGTCATCCTTCCCAACCAAAGATTCTCTTTTCCATGTATTCCTGCATGGACATCCCATTCACTCTTACTAATAACAATTTAGACCTCTTGTGTTGTGAAAGTCACCCAATGGTGATTTAAATCGATATGGACATGATAAGGAACTAGACATTACATCCAAAGTATGACGTCAAACACTATCAACTCAAGAATAAATAGACTACATAAAAAGATACACCTATCTATCTCAAGCGGACACTCTTTTCACTAAAATAAACTCGTTGATCTGATTCCCAATGGAGTATCATGTGTCATAAAGCCATCAGAAAACTTAACAATGAGCCCAAGTCTCTCCAAAAAAGATACATATATAAAAGAATGTGATGTAGTTATATCAAAAAGAGAATATACTAGTGTAGAAGCTACTAATTTCATACCTATAACTATATATTTCTTGGAACTTTTATCCTCATGTATAATTTGTTTTGAATATATCTGGCCTAAACAATGACCCTGAGAAACAACCTGTCTACCCATAGCACGACCACTCTATTGTCACGGTGGAACTGGTTTCTGGCTATGACCACCTTCTTGGTCTGAATGAATCAAAGTACAACATCTCCAAGCTTGACACACAACTACAAAACCCTCATTTAACAGTGCTGGTATTTATCAGTGCTTGAAAAAAATGATAAATGGCATATTTATCAGCGATAAGGAAATCACTGATAAATTTAAACATTTATCATCACTTTTTTGGTAGTGCTGATAAAGGGAACCTTTATCATCACTTTATTTTTAGTGATGATAAAGGTTATCTTTTATGAGAGATTTTTTTAGCATTGATAAAGGGTGTCCTTTATTAGCGCTTTATTTTTAGTGCTGGTATAGGGTAATCTTTATCAGTGGTTTTTTAGAGCTGATAAATATTTCTCTCATCATCATTTTTTTAACTGTTAAAGGAATGAATAAATAAAATGAAATAATTAAGTAAATAAAAAAACGAAATGAGTTTATTTAAAAAATATTATATTTTATTAATTAAAAAATTGTTGATAAAAATGAATAAATTGATTATAAATTATTAAATATTAAATATTTTATTAATTAGATAATTATGATATTTAATGTTATAAAATTATATATATATATATATTAAATATATAAATATATATTAATGTATATAAATATGATTTTTATATTAAAAAATATTTATGTACTTTACATTAAATAATCATATATTTATTGAATAATGGTTTATAATTGAAAACTAATATGAATTAATAATATTGACTAATTACAAAGTACTCGACATATTTTAATAGTTTATGGAGGAGGATTACAAAGAAACAAAAAAACTGTTGCACCTACAAGTACTCAGGGAGTCTTGATTTTGAGGCCTCCCATGAGACCCCTCAAAGATGTAACCACTAGGCTACACCCCTAGGGGCACATAGTACTCGACATATAATTGAATATCATTTAAAATTTCAATTTATTTAGATTAAATATATGTTATATTGATTTCATATATACGTAATTAATGCATTTTTATATACAATGCGCACACATAAAACTTATCCATTTTTTAAATATTGATAAAGTGCACATATTCTTAATTTATTCAATTTCACTCATTTTTAACATATACACATGCATTTAAAATTATATATTCATAAATAATGTTACAAATAAATTTGAAAAAAATAATTAGAAAAAAATATATTAATATTTTATGTTTACTAAAATTATACAATTATATATTTATAATTATAAATAAATAAGTATTTTTTAAAATTATTTATATAATTCTAAAAAATAATTATATATATTTAAATAATTATTAAATTTATAATAAATTTAGAGAAATAATGAATATATTTATTATATTTATATATATTTATTATATATGTATAAAATCATATAAATATATATAATGATATAAATATTATTTTTTAAAAAATATTTCTATAATTATAAATAAATAATTATAAAATTATAATAAATATATTTAAAATAGAATATATTAAGTATATTTTTATATATATATATTTATTATGTATATATAAAAATTTAAATTATTTTATTTATAATTATAATTATAAATATTTTATAGGAACTTATGTAATAAGCGCTCACAAAATCATCTTTATCTCCACTTTTTTTGTGCTGATAAAGTTAAAGATTTAACAGTGATATTATTTTTGTGGAGATAAAAATTTATTTTTTCCGCACTTTTTTATCACTGATAAATAGTCATTTTATTAGTGCATAAATAATAAGTTCTAATAAAAGGACACTTTATCATCACTTATTTGTAAGTTCTCATAAAAGTGTCCCAATCTAATTAAAAAAACAACCATCTACGAACCCATCATGATATCAGAAGCCTTCCACAGAAGCCTCCCACTGTCGGATCTCCTCCTCAGTGAATCGAACCACAAATCACACCACTCAACTACCTCTCAAAAATATTTTCTAACATCTAATGATCGTTTGATGTTAGTGTCTCTATATAAGGTTTCATATTTTCCATAACCTAGTAAGGCAGGCCTTCAAATTTTCTCAGTTTTAAATTTTGATTTAACTCCAGATCACTCATGGAGAGTTAATTTTTTATGGACATGATGGGGACACATGGGGTCACATGGATTTTATTTGGTTGTTTTATTTTGTTTACATTTCCCATTTTTATCACCCAAATCTATCATACATATTTTTTATTCTTTTTTTATTAATGGTATTCCATACATGTGAAAATTTAGAAATTGAATCATGGATTTTGAGTGTTAGGGAGTTGAAGGAATGCTTAAGGACATATTTTATATTATACTGATCCATATCTTCATTTTTCTACTTATATTGTATTTTTGTGGGAATCTAATGTATGGATGCATCATTATAGTATTTATTTATGTTTTTTCAACTAGTTTTATTTATTTCATTGTCCAAATCATTCGTACTATGTTATTTTTCATTCCCTCGTACATATTTCCATCCCCCATGGGGGGTCAAGAATGTCCCTAGTACACTATCATGGACCAACTAGGGTGTTTTATATATGGTTTTAATGGGTTTGTTTTGGAAAATAAATTTGTAGTGTTATATATTTTTTTATCTTTTCTAAATAATCCTACTTCCTATATCACTACACTTTAAAAAAAACCTATTTTATTTTCCCCCCACATTAGATTAATACAATAGTATTTATAAATCCTTTTACTAGTAATATATGAAAAATATATACCAGGGTTCTACATACTATTTTCCAACAACATTATAATTTTTCATCATCATCATACTCCCCCTCTCTCAAAAATTTACAAAAAAAATTATCCCATTGAGATTAACCATTTTTAGTTATATCACTTTTTTTGAGACTTATATACCACTATAGAACAATATAATTTCATGCTTAGAAATGTAGATTTTAATGAATTTTGTCCCCTTTTGAGTATTTATTTATCTAATAACAAGTAGATTTCCATGGAATCACTTTTATACCAAGCTATATGACATGTAGAAAAATAGTATGTCAAACCTTTTTACTATCTAAATGTAGGCATATAACAAGTCTCCCGCACTGCATGATATAGATTGAAATTCCATCCACACAATTTTATTTTTTTATTCAATTTTAATTGGGTGTCAACATGGGTTTTTAATCTTCCTTTTGAAATGTATAAAACATTTCCCTCACATGTATGGATTGGGAAATAAATATCTCATGAATTCCATGAGTCACCTATAAACTAAGGAAAATGTCAACTCACTAATGATAAAAATTGAGACATTTGTCATTATCAATATAGAAAATTATTATCACCATTCATCTCTTGGAGCTCTAAATATTTTTTCATCCACATCGATAAACAATTTAAATATATCCATAAAATTATCTTTTATGTAATGATTATGTCCAATTACTCATTTTTTAAATTAATGTTTCATTAATAATTCATATAATCTTCTATATCAATCTCTTAGTTCTGGTTTCAATTCATACAAAACCATTTTATATATATAAATATTATTCTTATATTAAAGAATGCTAAAACTATATGTTTTGTATGTAAACTTTTTATTCATGTAATCCATTAGTAAATACAAATTTTACATCCAGTTGAAGTACCGTAAATTCCATTGGAATGGGAAAATGTAGAGATATGAAATCCCAAGAATCATGAGATATCTTTAAATATTGATATACCATTAATTTTAAATGTAATAATTCCATAGGTTCCTACATCACTTTTTATAATATAGTTTTATATCTTTTTGTTGATTGAATGAGAGTTTAATATTCTTGTTTATCATATTGTAGTTTCTTATTATTCATTAATTTCCTATATTATATTTTCATTTTTATGGTATTTAAGAAATATTTGATGCGGATCAATTCTTTTCATAAATTCAATTACCCATTTTCTTCAACATATCTAAATTATTTGAAACAATCAAATGTTGAGTATCCTTTATTAGAAATGTCTATAACCTTCACTTTTGATAATGAATATTTTATGTGTATTTATTTATATATTAATTAAAATTAATATTTTACGAAACCAATATGATAGATATGAACCAAAAATGGATTCATGTTAATCATTTTACAAAAAAATATGAATATTGAGTTAAAGTGTTCATCATGTTTTCAAGATAGCATCCAGGAAACCCTTCTAAAATCCTCTACCCATGATACATTGTTTTTATTCATGAAATATTATTCTGGAAGAGTTTTAAGAATACTTGATTTGTTATTTAATAGATCAAAGTTATAAATGTTGGACTATACTTGGGGAAAACTGAATATGCACATTAATTGGGATGATACTATGATTTATGAATCATTTGATATGAATACCTTTGAAAAAGATGATGGAGATCGCATGGAATAATTGAAAATGGAAATTAAAGATGACCTTTGTGATTTTACAAAAATGTTTGAGGAGTTAAATAGTTAGTCCATGAAACCATTGTATACTAGTTGTACTAAATACCCAACATTTTCAGTTGTATTGAAGTTATATAATTTTTAGGCTCGTAACATATGGAGTTACACCAGCATTACAAAACTACTTAGTAATCTAAAAGATATGTTACTATAATAAAATGAACTACCATGAAGAACATATGAAACTAAACTAATGTTACATTCAATTGGAATGATCTCTAAAAAATATATGATTGTCCAAATGTTTCATATTGTTTTTCAAGGACCATTAATCACTCATAAAATTCCATAAGTGTGGTGCAGATTAATAAAAGAAAAACGAATCAAGTGATTCAAAAATTGTATGGTACTTTCCTCTCATTGCATGGTTTATTATACTCTATGGATGTAATGGGACCATGAGACAGTTAACATGGTATGCAGATATAATAATTAAATATGGGAACCTATGTTATCCAACAGATTTCCCTAAGTAGAAGAAAATTGAATATGAGTTTCCTAAAATTGGAGATGATATGAGAAACATTCATATTGCATTATCTATAGATGGAAGAAATATTCTTGGGGTATAGAGTAGTATCTATAGTACATAGAAATTCATGTTGGTAAATTATAACATGCCTCCATGGTAATACATGAAGCAAAAATACATTATGTTGTCTCTGATCATATACGGACCAAAGAAACCCGGTAATGATATTTATGTCTTTTTGGATCCCCTGATCTAATATCTAAAATTGATATCAAATATAGGTATTAAAATGAATGATTCACATAGAAGTGAAGAATTTACATTGGGGGCCATTTTATACAGAATGATAAATTACTTCCCTACTTATGTAAATTTATTAGGCTATATCATAAATGGAATGTTGGGTTTCCCCTTTTGTGAAAAATACACATACTTAGTTAGGTTGAAATATTTCTCAATGACTGTAATTTTAGGAAATAGGAAATATTTACCTTGATGACATAAATACTGATCCTGGATGACTACATTCTTTGGGAATATCGAATAAGGTACCACACCATCTCCAGCACCAGGCTATCAACTGTATAAAAATGTAACAATGATTGACAGTATTTTTTGTAAACCATTTCTGAAAACCATAGAAAATTATGTTGGAAGAAGATATCAATTTTCTTTGAATTGCCGTATTGGAAATTTTTGTACGTCATACTTTTTCTTGATGTTATGCATATAGAAAAAATATATATTTTATAGTGTTATTTTCACATTAGTAAAATTCCCTAGAAAAATGAAAGATGACATCAATTCTAGGTTGGACATGATTAAAATGGGGATAAGGGATGATTTTGCACCGATGAATGGTAAAAGGTCGAGGATTATTCGTCTAGAATCTAACACTCTATCCAGATAGGAAAAATTGTAAATTTTCCTTTTCCTTACTAGTGTAAATGTTCAATAGGGGTATTCATCAAATATCAAGAATGTCGTTTAAATTACTAATTTGAAGTTACAAGGACTAAAATCACACGACTGTCATGTTTTGATGCAAGATTTAATGATTATTTATTTCTGTTTAATTCTAAATCAAACTGTACAACATAAATTAACTATACATTAATTCTTTTTCAAAGCCATATGTAGTAAAGTTGTAAACCTGGAATAGTTTCCCATCTTGAATAAGAAGATTGTAGTCATATTGTGGGAATTAGAGATGTTCTTCCCACCATAGTTTTTTGGTATCATGGTCCACATAATGGTTCACTTCGTCAGAGAGGATCAACTATGTAGTCCTATCCATTATAGATTGATATACCCCATTGAATAGTATATGAACATTTTGAAAGGGTATGTTAATAATCAAATTCATAAAAAGGTTGTATTCCAAAACAATATATTTTTGAAGCAGATATTGAATTCTTTACCGATTACCTATTAGATGTTGAAATAATTGGTTTTCCAAATTCTTGTCACAATGAATGCCTTATGGGAGAACCCATTTTTGGAAGAGATGTTGTTACATTTACATTTACATAGCGAGAGCATGCACATATTTACATATTACATAATTGTGAAGTTCTTGATCCATACATTTAATCCAAAAAATAAATTCATATAGATTTGAATCTATCTAGTGATGAATGATAAATATCAAATACTCATAATCAACAGTATATAAGATGGTTCAGAGATAAAATTTATAAGGAGTTATATTAAAATTCAAAATCAATTGCCTAAAAAATTTAGTGTCTAGACAGAGGACCGAATGAAAATGTTATATCTTATACTGGTTTTTTAATCATTAGTTATACGTTCTATATAAAAGAACATGATGAATTCAATATGATAAAAAATTGTAGTGTTATGCTTGTGGATAAATTAATGAGCATATCTGGTTCTATGGATAAAAACACAATTTGTGAAAATATATCATATTTTTTCATCATCGAACCGATATATGAGTTGAATTATACATCATTTCACTTGTCTCTTTTCTGTTGCAAATGGGATGACAATATAAATGGATTGGTTGTTGATGAAATGTTCTTTGTGAAGGTGAATTTCAATATGGAATGGGAAAACTACAATGAACTCATAATGGAATCACAAGCAGTGAAAGTATTTTATGCCTTTAATCTAACAAACAAGAATTGATCGATTGCACTGTGGGAAACTAAAAAAAATAATGAGTCACCAGAAAATTCAATCAAGGATGACCCTTTCATTGGTACATTACAATCAGTTCATGTTAGTCCCATTGTAGATAATGTCTTGAACATTATATCGAACCCCATAGAGGATATTTGGATCCTTGATAGAGGAACCACATCCTTGAAACCGTTAAAAAATGAAATAGGGTTTAATGAGAAGGTAAAACTGTTTTTAATATATTTTTTTTCCTCATAATATTATATGTTCTCTACTGTATTAACATATTCTAAATTAAATGTTTGAATAATCATGATGATAATGACTTTTTCAAATGTAGGAAGAACAAACTATAATGAAGGAAACCCTTTATAAAGATATAAATGTAATGCGATGATATAATTTCCCTATTTTACCAAAAATATATATAATGAAACATTGATTTAATTTTAATTATTCCATGTAGAGATTTTTTATTTCAGAAGATTTCTATCCATGTTTTATGCCTTTACAAGAAGAGCAATGACACTGTCTCTACTCAATCATAGAACTAATCATGATGTTTTCATGGTGAAATCGTTGTCCATATAATTAATGTATTGTTTCATATTTATGTTTAATTTATTGATTTTTAGTATTCTTTAAATTATAAATATTTTCATGCATAGGTGGATTCTATTATTCTAGTTTGGGTGATCTATCCAACATTCATGCTTCTCCTCCCTTAAAAACATTTCACCACTACAATGGTGCATTTATAACTTTCTTTAAAGTTGCCTCCACTACCTTTGTAGGAAGAGAAATGATGTTTCCTCTTATCAATTATAGATATAATCCTGTTGTTTGTATAATAAAATAATTATCCCTAGAATTATTTTATTGTTTTATATTTTTTTTAATTTCATTATTTTTAGCATTACTCAAATAATAATTGTTTTCTTATACATGTGGATTCTTTAATTCAAGTTGGGGTGCTCTAACCAACTTTTATGTTTCTTCTCCATTAAAACCTTTTCAACCCAACAATGGTACATTTATCACCTTCATTCAAGTTACCTCCACTACCTTTGCAGGCTGAGCATCGACGCTACCTCTGATCAATTATAGAGGTAATCTTGATCTTTTCATAGAAAAATCAACTCCCATAAAAGTAATGTATTATTTCATATTTATGTTTAATTTATTATTTTTTATAGTATTACTCACATTATAAATGCTTTCTTATATAGATGGATTCTTTTTTTTGAGTTTGGGTGCTCTGTCTAACTTGTATGATCCTTCTACCATAAAAACTTTTAAACTATATAGTTGTTCATTTATTACATTCATTCAAGTTACCTGCACTGTCTTTGCAGGAAGATCAATGATGCTACCTCTACTCAATTACAGAGGTAATCTTGATGTTTTCACAGTAAAATAATTTTCCAGAGAATTAATGTATTGTTTCTTTTTTGTGTTTAATTAATATATTTTAAGTATTACTCACATAATAATTTTTTTCTTATACATGTGGATTCTTTCATTCGAGTTGGGATTCTATGTCCAAAATTCATTCTTATTATCTCTTAAAATCCTTTCACCACAATAGTGGTGTATTTATCATTTTCATTCAAGATACCTTCACAACCGTTGCAGGATGAGAAATGAAACTACCACTACTCAATTACAAAGGGCGTCTTGATGTTTTCAGATTAAAATAACTATCCATAAAATTAATGTATTGTGTCAAATTTATATTTTATTTATTTAGTTTCAGTATTAATCACATAATAATTAACTTCTTATATAGGTGTATTATTTTTTTCGAGTATATGTTGTTTGTTCGAAGATGATAATGCAATGTTGGTGGTTGGATAAATAAATTCAATGGAAATCTTGGTAACATTGATAATTAGGATTGTTTTGAGACTTTGGGATGTGTAGAAATTATCCCCACATCAATCCAACACATTATGTGATTAGTATGAATCTAATTAATTATTTCTATTCTAAATTAACATTAATTTTAGAAAAAAGGACAACTGAATCAATGTGTCTGTTACGAGTTTATAATCAACATTTGACTTTAAATAGTTTTACTGACTAAAAACCAAGCAAACATGCTCATATTTTCTTGATAAATTAGGGAATCGATTCATGAATCATTTTTGACATGTAGGAATCAATCACATGTCAAATTGATACACAATGTGATCCTCATGATTCAAAAGTGTGTGTTTCATGTTTAAAAATAAATTTTAGTAAAAAAGAAAAGTGACATACTGAAAACTGAGAAAACACATTTAGATTGTTTTGATACTTTATGAAAATAATTCATAAGTGATTTGGAATGTGTAGGAGTCATCCGCACTTTAATCTGATGCATGGTGTGACCGGTATGACTCTAAGTGCATATATATTTAAAGTTGACATCAATTTTAGTAAAAAAAAACTCACCTACTAAAAACCAATCAAACACATTAATATTGTTTCGATAATTTAAGAAAATTATACATAAGTGATTAGAGACCGGAATGAATCACCCTCACCTCAATCTGATGCATAGTGTGACCGATATGACTCAAAGGTCATGTTTTTATTTAAAATTGAGCTAAATTTCACTAAAAGGTCCAACTAAACAACTCAAAACCAAGAAAATGCATTCAAATTATTTAAACAGATTAAAAAAATGATCCATGAGTCATTTGTGATGTATATGAGTCATATTCACCTCAATTTTATGCACAATGTGCCCGGTATGGATTTATGTGAATCTTTTTATTTAAAATTGACATCAAATTTAGTAAAATTAACATTTTATATTAATTTATTTGTTCATATTATTACTAACATAAGAATTGTTTTCTTATAAAAGTGATTTATTTTTTCTCGAGAAGTGGTGGATTGTTTACCAATATCATAAGTTGGGTCTAGATTTAAAATAACATCAATTTTTTTAAGGTATTCAATAATTTTTATTTATATAATTGTATGAACCAATTTTTGAAATGTATATACTATAGGGGTTTTTCTTGTGTTTGTTTTGTAAATTTAATTTAATTTAATCCTAGTACTGGGACTAGTTTTTTTGATATCTGATGTGTCTAGTGATGTGGTGTGCTGTTACAGTAAACTACAGTGGTGTTGTAGTGTTTCATTACAACACACAACAATATGGCCCTTTATCAGTACTTTTAAAAGCACTAAAAAACCCACATTTATCAGCGCTTTCAAAAGCACCGATAAAGGTCTATCTTATCAGTGCTTATATAAGGTGTGATAGAATTCTATTTTATCATCTCTCATAGAATCATTGATAAATGGTTCCTTTAGTGGTAAAAAATTAAAGCGCTGATAAAAGGCCAGAGATTTTAACCACTTTCATGAGGTCAATGATTTTTTTGCACTAATAAAGGCCATTTCTAGTATTGTTAAAGGCCCATTTATAGTAGTGAGATAGAGATGTAAATCACACTCCTAAATCTAAAGTTCGTGTCGATACCCTCCCACTAGCCACCGGAGGAAAGGTCCTAAGGTACTACTATATAAGGATCATACTGTCGCATTCTCATCACTCTATTGGGTCTCTATCGCATTATCTCCTGAAATTTGCATTCCAACCACACAAATGGCAGTAGAAAAAACCACCATCACTCACACACTAGATGGAATTCCCCTCATCATAAGCCTCGAAATATTATTTCCTATCAACTATCACAGAACCACTAGTTTGAGAAGCTACAGTACCCTTATCTAGGCCCCCAACATCCCAGAAATTACTTTTAATAATCAGTTATTTATCTAAAATATCAAATATAGTAGTCATCCAAAACATGTTCACCTATTATTAAACAACATGCTTGAGACATTTATTGAAGTGTCTCTCCCTAGAATGTACATTAGAAAGATAGATGAGGAAAAATTATGAAGCTCTATAAAATGAGATAAATACATTATTATGGTCATTTCAACCTACTCTAGATGCATTAAATCACTAGCTCGTTCAACTCTCAGAGTCTTTGGAATGAATTATTCATAAAATATGGATAGGAAATCCCACCAAACCATATCTCCAAGCTTGTCATCCTAGTTCAAAAAATCCCATTGGTGCTTAGCACCTCCCCAAGGCATATCTGTCATGAGATTCACTCTCTTATTAGGAGGTGTCTCGAGATGCTAAAAAATCAAAAAATAGTCTCAATCCATAGATCTGTAATTTTTAGACCCCCATCCCCTAAAAACATGGGTGGATACTACTCTTGGAATACACGCTTCAACACTACCATAGATGAGGCATGTTGCAGGGTACCATGAACGGTCTCCATAAAGTACTGGTAATGCTCTCATAACAAGGCATCAACACCCATATTATAAAAAATAGGTGGTTCCATAAGTGAAACTAATGTGGGTCCTACTAGAAATTCAGGGCCCACCAAATCCAAATCATGGTCATCACTACCCTCCTAGAATACAACTTGAAGATTTCGTGCTGGAATATCTCTACAAATTCCATGCACACACCTTATAAAATATTTGATAATAACCAGATCATATATATAACCATGAGAAAGGTACAAGCCTTCATATAAAAAATACACACCCCTCTTATTTCTCATAAATCAAGGAATGCATAATTAGGAAGATCATAAATAATTCCATATTCATGGCCTACTACCCATTCCTAATGATCGGTCTGGGTCAGACTCTTTATTTCACAACATAGGTCCTAATATATGGATTGCAAAGTGAAATTGAAAATCCATTTATTATAAACCATTCCATTTCTGCATTCAATTTATTTTAATTCAATTATCATTTATTTAATAATTTTATTAAAAGGGTTAATTATATTTATCAACAATTCTAATCTATATAGGTCCATACACCTTATAAACTTAAATATGGAGTCTATTTAATCCCGGACCATGACACATTTCAGCCCATGCGACCAATGGTCTGTAAAGACCTAGAAATCCAATGTAATTTTTTTATTTAAAGAGTAATTTTAAGAGTCCGCAGAAATTGACGGCATGTGATTCCAAGGCCCGGTGTGCCTGAAATAAATTTCTGAACTTTTTTTGTGTTCATTCAGTAAATGTGCAAGTGGGTTTTTGTAACTTTAAAACTGGTTCTTGGAATTTAAATCTGAGGGAACCATTGAACTCACAGCGCCGATATTCACTTAAGGAAACCATCACCTTGACTGCAGTAGGTCGAGGGTGAAAGTTAGTTTTTCACTTTTTCATGGAAAAATAAAAATAAAAATTGTTTAAGATTTTCCTTTTTATTTGAAATGCCCATGTGAAAGCGACTCGTGCCGGAATTTTGCACTGTTGGAACTTGAGAACCGCGGCCAGTTCCATGGCTGGTTGTGACGATGGTGAAAAACAGAGGGCGGCCGGTCAAGCCGGCCACCGACAAAGGCACGCCGTGCAACCACGCCGCACGGTCGGCCCCGACGGACCACTACACTGCAGCCTCACGCTGCCCGGGGACTCCGCAGCCTGTGGAATCCACAACCCATGGCCTGCACCGCACCACGACCTCTCTTGGCCGATGGCCGCCTCTACCCCGTGGCCCTCCGAGGCCCCCGCGGCCTCGCCATCCCACGGCCTCGCGACCCCCACGACCTTTCTGCCGAGTGGCGCTATGTGTCCCTTGTGACCTCACCGCCCAACAGCGCTCCGTAGCCCCCGTGGCCCATGAAGCCTTCGTATTCCCACGACCCACACTGCATCGCCATCCAGCAGCCTCGCAGCCCCTACGGCATGGCCGCCCCGTGGCCCTTCACAGCCCCCGAGGCCTCGCAAACCTCGCGACCTCCACACCGCTCCGCGGCCCCCACGCCACCCTTCGTGGGTCGGGCCAGAACTACTGGGCCGGTTCGACCCAAACCACGTTGGGTTGGTCCAGGATGGGTCGGTCCAATCGGGTCGGAACAGACCCCCACCAGCTATGTGCCTTTCGCTCTATCAGCCATAACCATGGAACCAAGCATCCATTTGACAAAATGTAAATGGTGTTATAATCATAGGAGAGAGACTTTCCCTTCAGTATACCCCACTTGTGATTTGAATAAATTATGGATATGGTCGGGTTGGATCGAGCACGAATCAACGGGGCCCTTAGGACAAAAAGGCTAATAACTTACATACTGGTCATCTGATTGACGCACCATATTTTTCATTGAGACACCTTGGATTTGGCATTCCTTTGGGATACATTTTCATGGGACTTCATGGAAGTTAGAGTATCGACCAGTGGCTTGAGGAGCATACCCTCCTGGAGACAAGCAATCTTAGTGCGAAAACCCAGTATCTTGTTGTGACGTAAGAATGAATAGCAATCTACTGTGGGTCAGCACCGAGTGATCCTGTGTGGGTAAAAAATGAGAGATCTTTTATGGGTCAGCACCTAGTGATCTTATATGGGTAAGCACCGATCGATCCTGTGTGAGTGGGCACCTAGCAATCCTATGTGGGTCAGCACCGAGCGATCCTATGTGGGTCCGCACCGAGCGATCCTATGTGGGTAAGCACCGAGCGATCCTGTGTGGGTCAGAACCTAGAGATCATATGTGGGTATGTTAATTTACTATTATCCTCCGTGGGTATGATGATGATTACGGATCATTTGTGGGTCTCCCTGTTAACAGAGTAAGTTGATTTAGTAGTTACATCTAATCATCTATACTACTGTACCTAAGGAATTCCTGGTCTGAGCTGCGTTTGTACCTTGTGGTACTTTCTTTCGTGGTAATACCTTGGTGATATTATTCTGTGTGGCATACCTGTGTGGTACTTACCTTCATGGTAATCCTTATATTTTGGAATTGTTGAGATTTGGGCATTGATCTGGACTCATATTTTTCCTCATGATTGAGATGGGTGTACATGATAACTCAGGTATATGTATGGGCATATACCTAAGTAGGGTTGTCTGTTGATTTCATGGATTTTGGTTGACCTTGGTGGATTTTGTGATACCTTGAGGTTCTTGGGGTCCCTACTAAGTATAGTTATAGTCACCCCTGCATGGGCTACGCCCACACCTTGTTGTGTTTGTTGCAGAGTAAAGACAATGTTGATTGAGGATGAGGGTACCAGGGAAAGATGGGGCCCAGAGGTGGACCATATGGCATGACAGTACGCATAGGAGACAAGAAGATATGGAGTGATGAGAGGTGATCTGTTCCAACCCTTCATGTAGGAACCTCGAATAAATACCTTATAGTTGCCTTTTATATTTCATCAGTTGTATTGTATTTCAGTTGTACTTGTACTATTACTGTTGGTCTTGTATTCCGGCCCATTTTTACATTCATCACACTTTTTTCTATATAGTTGACTTGTGTTCATATCTTATTGTGTGCATGGTTGCATGTGTTTATAGGTTATAAAGGCAATTCCTTCTCGGTTATAGGGAATACACCTTTCAGTTCTAGTTGCCAGCCCCTGACATATAGAAGGAATGCTTGGGGTAGCCACGGAACTTTCCCCGGGGGACGGGTCAAGACAAATTGGTATTAGAGGAGTCGGTTCTACCATAGAACATATAACTCATATCTTTCTTTTTAACAAAAATAATGTTAAGTTTATTCAGTGTTGTCATCATTTTAGGGAATCTAGTGTTGGTGCGGAGGCCGACGTATCCATACACCGGGACCCTATCTTTTGATTTCTGACTCAGTGCATGAAAATACTTATTGTGTGTGTGTTTTCATGATTTTTTGATATCTTTGAGTCTGTTAAACAGTTATAACTTATTGACCATGGTGCACCTATTTCTTTTCAGGATGCCTCCACATAGATATCCAACTTGGGTTCCTGGTATAGTTCTCACTAATAGCCCACCGAGTGATGAGGCCTCGATGCAAGGCCCTCTTCTAGTAGAGGCACCAGCAGAGGCACCAATGGTACCATTACCCATTGGGCCACGAATGCCATCAACCCCAATAGTAGAGGGTTCATGCCTCTTAAGTGCATTGCATGAGTTCCAGCACCAAAGGCCACCCGGGTTCAGGGGAGAGACAGACCCACAGGCAGCTGATGATTGGATGGAGGCTATGGTGAGAGTCCTCCTACTAGTAGGGACACTAGCTGATATCATGGTGATACATGCCTCCAATATTCTACAGGCAGTAGTAGGAAGATGGTGGAGAATGATGCTCTAGGATCATGATGAGTTGACGCTTCTCTCGGCAGATGTTGAGTGCCTGTTTTAGGGAGAGTTTTTCCCAAAAACTCTTTGTATAGTGCGCATATAGGGGATTCTTCATTTGAAGCAAGGCAGCAAGACTGTAGCTCAGTACTCAGCGAGGTTCACTAACCTCTCACGCTACTACATAAATATGGTATGGGACCCATTTTTCAGGGCCCGAACCTTTGAGCAGGGACTCAGGCGAGAGATCAAGACATCGATGATTTCTCTTATCATCCCAACATAGGCGGGGGAGTTAGAGAGAGCCCTCTTAGTTGAGTGTTTCCTTTATGAGCAGTCACTAGTAGTGAGACCCACCATTAGACGTCATGTATTCGAGTCATCTGCAGCTGGAAGTAGATAGATGTCACAGAGGTCAAAATTGACCAGACCTACAGGTGGACGACTGTAGGATTTAGGGTCAGTTGTGCAGGGAACCCGAGGCAGAGCCAGTCATGCCTGGAGCGGGGAGTGATATACATGTGGTGGGCAGAGTCACATGGCTCATGACTATCTGAGCAGCTGTATGGATGATCAGCAGAAGGTCGATGGACCTCCCATGGAGAGACATAGGTTCAAACGAGGAGGTCCACAGGGAGGAGACAGACGTGGTATAGGAGCTTGTCGTGCAGCTGGCGGTGGGCGACGATTAGAGATGTTACTGCCACCACCACCAGAAGGTCCACCCCCGACCACAGGGAGTAGGAGGAATGGGGCGAGCTCTGCTTCAGGCAGTTGAGGCCTATGATCACGGTGCACTGGAGACAATATGAGGCATGATCTATTTCTACTCCACCTTAGCTACAATACATATAGACACATGTGCTAGTCATTATTTTATTTCCACTACCCTCTTTCGGAGCATAAAGATTCCGATGGAGCTATTGGCTCAATCATTATGGCTAGAGACTCCTACGGGAGCGGATTCGATGATTACGCACTGGTGCCGGCAGTGCGAGCTTACTCTAGGAGGCGGGAGTTTCGGCTTGGATCTTCTAGTAGCGGCATCGAGGCCAAACGATGTCATCTTGTGTACAGAATGGTTATCTACAGTCCATTCTCAAATTAACTATATTAGGTGAATAGTGTGGTGTTTCTGCACGGATGGGACCATTTTTACCTTCACTGGCAAGAAGGGAGCCTTCATAGCACATGATGGAGTTACCCGGGGGAGAGTGCAGCCGATCACTTATCAGTTGGCTAGCCTTACCTTCGGAGCAGTTTATGTAGAGAGTCGAAGTTATCGTATAGTGTCGGACAATTATGTGGATATCTTCCATGATGATGATTCTGGTCTACCTCTTTACTGATATGTGGACTTTTACATTGACTTGTTCCCTGGGATGACACCGATATCTACACCGGCATATCTGATGGCTCTTGCAGACCTTCGTGAGCTGTGAGTATAGCTGGGGGACATATAGGTGAAATGGTTCATTTGGCCCAGTGTTTCTCCTTGGGTAGCCCTGATTTTATTTTCCAAGAAATAGTATAGGAGCTTGAGGATTTGTGTTGACTATCGACACCTGAACTAGGTGACCGTGAAGAACAAGTACCCACTTCAGAGGATTGAAGACCTCTTTGATCAACTAATGGGAGAATGGTGGTTCTCGATGATTGACCATAGATCAGGCTATCACCAGCCTAGAGTACGAGACAAGGATTTGCATAATACAACTTTTAGATGT
Source organism: Viscum album (assembly GCA_963277665.1). NCBI lineage: Eukaryota > Viridiplantae > Streptophyta > Magnoliopsida > Santalales > Viscaceae > Viscum > Viscum album. The sequence continues at coordinate 1,573,637,044 of OY728161.1, read as the reverse complement.
CAGTAAGACCATTAAGAGTTATTGGTTATGCCATTCGGTGTAACCAACGCTCGAGCAGTGTTCATGAGACTCATGAACAGGATGATTCACCTATACCTTGATAGCTTTGTAATAGTCTTCATAGAAAACATTCTAATATACTAGACTACTAAATAGGATCCTTCCTATCATTTTAAAGTAGTACCAGACACACTCCGAGAGCACCATCTTTATGGTAAGCTCTCGATGTTCCAGTTTTGGATACGAGAGGTTCACTTTCTAGGACACGTCATCTCAGAGGATGGAGATACAGTAGATCTAGCAAAGATTGAGATGGTACTTCCTAGGGAGCCACCATGGAGTGTAACAGATATATAGAGTTTCATGGATTTGTCCAGATAGTACAAGATATTTGAGCTAGATTTCTCTAGAGTTGTAGCACCTCTATCAGTGTTAACGAAGAAGAGGCAACCCTTCACGTGGTTGGAGAGATGCCAGCAGAATTTTCAAGAGATGAGGAAGAGGATTACTAGTGCCCCCATCTTGAGGCTTCCAGAAGAGGTCATAGGGTATATAGTCTATTGTGATGCATCAGGGAGCGGACTCGGATGTTTCTTGATGCATGAGTGAGCTTTGATCACATATGGTTCTTGGCAGATGAGACCACATGAGCATAACTACACTACCCATGACCTGGAGTTAGTAGAAGTGGTATTCTCTTTGAAGATGAGACGACATTACTTGATGGGATATAATTTTATAGTGTACTATAATCACAATAGTCTCAGGTATATCTTCTCTCATAAGGAAATGAACCTGGGACAACAACGTTGGATTGAGTTCCTCCAGTACTATGACTTTGAAATAGTCTATACTCATGGGAAGTGGAACGTTGTAGTAGATGCACTCTTCTAGAGATCTGTAACACAACTACTTTGTGAGGCAATGGAGCAGTTGGCCATTTAGTAGATATCATTTGTGGAACTTGATGGAACAACTTTCCTTTAGTCTCTTATAGTCACTCCCCCACTTCTTCAATGAGTTAAAGAGGCACAATGCAGTGACACTGATTACGAGACCCGAAATGCTCAGATATCCACAAGATAAGCTCATGATTTATTTTCTAAAGGTGTGGAGCACTTCATCCTCTTTCGAGGACGTACCATGGTAGCAATGTCACATTGGGAGGAAGTGTTGAGGGAGTTCCACACATCCTCTCTAGCGGTACATCCAAGAGTGGAGAAGATGTACCAGGATCTCTGACGACAGCATTGGTGGCCGGGAATGAAGAATGGAGTAGCAGATTTTGTCTCTCGGTGCCTCACTTGTCAGCAAGTAAAGGTAGAGCATCAGATACCAGCAGGATTGGTTCAGCCTTTAGAGGTCCAAGAGTTGAAGTGGGTTGGGATATCCATGGAATTCCGGATAGGACTTCCACGTACATCCAGGGGTCATGATTCTATCTGGGTGATCGTCGACCGACACTCCATGTCGGCCCACTTACTACCGATTAGAGAGTAGGGATCATTAGATAGATTGATATGCCTCTATGTGTAAGAGATTTTACGGATAAATGGATTACCCTTGATGGTTGTCTCCGATAGTGATTCACGTTTTACTTCCAGGCTATGGATGGGGTTGCAAAAGGCTTTCGAGACACAACTTCGTTTGAGCACTGCCTTCCATCCTCAGAGGGATGGTCAGACTGAGCAGACCATTCAGACCCTTGAGGACATGCTACATGCTTTTGTCCTTGACTTTTGTCACAGCTAATAGGATCACTTTCCTTTGGTTGAGTTTTCATATGACATCAACAATCACTCCACCATTGCGATGACACCTTTTGTGGTGTTGTAATGAAAACCTTACAGATCACATTTGAGTAGGACTGTCCCGGTGGAGTCAGCACTAGTGGGACTAGAGATGGTATGGGATACCATAGAGAACGTCAAGAAAATCCAAGAGTGGATGAAGACTGCATAGAACAAGAAGAAGTCTTAAGCCGATAGGAGACGGAGACCTCTGGAGTTTGAGGTTGGCGACCACGTCTTTCTACGGGTCTCACCCTGACGATGTTTACAGATATTTGGATGAGGCGGAAAGCTATCTCCAAGGTTTATAAAACATTTTTCAGGTCCTCATAAGAGTTGGTGAGGTGTCCTTCCACTTAGATCATAACCTTAAATTTCACCGGGTGCACGACATCTTCCATGTATCCCAGTTGAGGAAATAAGTGCATGACCCATCTCACGTCATTGACCATGGTGAGCTGGACATCGACATTGTGGCGACTTTTACAGAGGTTCCAGTTGAGATTGAGGATCGATAGTAGAGGGTCTTTCATGGGTGGTCGATACCTCTGTTTCATGTTCCATGGAAGCACGGGAACCTCCAGGAGAGCACATGGGAGCGGGAGGTTCAGATACATGCTCAGTACCCCCACTTGTTTTCATAGTTTTCTGATGTAGCTTACAAGAATGTAAAGCCCTGGGGTGGGGAGAATGTAAAGACCCAGAAATACCATGTAATTTATATTAATTAAATGGGAATTTTAAGAGTTTGTGAAAATTTTCAGCACATGATTCCGAGGCCGGTTGTGCCCGAAAAAAAATTGAACTTTTTTAGGGTACGTTTAGTAAATGAGGGAGCTGGTTTTTGTAACTTTTAAATCGATACTCAGAATTTAAATCAAAGGGCACCGTTGTAATCGCAGCACTGATATTTTCTTAAGGAGACCTTCACCATGACCACATTTGGTCGAGGGTGACAGTTAGTTTTTCCCTTTTTTGTGGAAAAAGAAAAATAAAATGGTTGAACATTTTTATTTTTATTTGAAACACCCATGTGAAGGTTAGAAAGGTGGGGACCACAAAGACTAAAACCCCCCACATGGGTTACGGTGGTGGGGACCACTCGAGCCTAAAACCCCCTAATTTTGATTTATTAAAGGTGGGGCCATGCGAACCCTCATAATGGGAGAAACACTTAAACCCCCTCTTCAATGTGTCAAAGTCTCTTGAACTTCCTCTACATTAATTATTAAAACACCTCTTGATTAGTGATTCCAATTAAAATTAAATTAAATTATCCTCATATAATTTATATTGGCTATTCTTTTTTTGGGGGAAGTGTTGGAAAATAACTTGGAGAAACTTATACTCTCTCCAGCAAAGAACACCTCCCAACGAAGAATGACCAAGATCGAAGATCGATGAAATTGACCCCAAGCCGGATCGGAAGTCTCATGCGGAGGCAACCAACAATGGACGCAAACAGGGAAAATGAATCGACGATTGGGGAATGCCAACATCCCTGAATTCACCCCTTCCAACATTAATGATAAATCATGGTAGCAGTGTGTTTTAAATTGATCAATTTTAATTTTCCTCTCACATGGAATCATTTCCCTTGAGAAGCTTTCTACTGCCCTAACACGGAGGGTACGGGCCAAAAAAACATGGCCCGACCCCTCCACAAACCATATGGTTTGTTTATGTGTTTGTTGAGATGGTGATGGCGACCGGTGTCGCCGCTTGGTACCATTGGAACTCAAGAACCACGACCAGCACCATGACCTGCCGTGACGAAGGCAAAAAACGGAGGGGAGCCGGTCAAGCCAGCTACCAGCGAAGGCACGACGCATGACCACGCCGCACAACCAGCCATGGTGGACTGCCGCCCAGTGGCCTCGAGCTACCCAACGACCTCCTCCGCTGGCGGACTCCACTGTTCCACCACCCACGGCCTCCGCCACCCCGCGGCCTCACACCACCCGTGGCCACCCGTGGCCACCGCTGCCATGTGTCCCTCCGCAGCCCATGTGGCCTCACCGTCTTGCAACCTCGCGGCCCCCATGACCTCGCTACTCAGAATCCCTCTGCAGCCCCCGCGTCCTCGCCACCCCATGGCCCTCCATGGCCCCTGCGGCCTTCTCCACCCGTGGCCCTCTGCGGCCCCCTCAGCCTCACCATCACGTGGCCTCACGACCCCCATGGCCTCGCTGCCCTGCGGCCCTTCGCGGTCCCTGCGACCACGCTGACCTCATGGCCTCCACACCTCCCATGCGGCCTTGCATGGATTTGTGGCCCCCATGCCACCCAGTGGGATAGGCTGGACCCAGCAGGCTGGGTCGACCCAAACCGGGTCGGGTCGGCCCAGGACAGGTCAGGCCAGGTCAGACCAGACCCAGACTAACTATGAGGTTTTTGCTCTATCGTCCATAACTTTTGCACTAGGTGTCTATTTTACAAACCGTCAATTACAATGTAAACATTGGAGTGAGATGGTACCTTCTGTATACCCCACTTAAGATTCATATAATGTTGGGATACGGTCAAGTTGGATCGAGCACTAATCCAACCAGTCCATCGGGACAAGAAGGCTAATAACTTATAGATCGGGCATCCGATTGACACAGAGTCTATTGAATTGAGACCCCTATGACATTGTAGTACTTTGGGATAATTTTTCATGGGACTTCGTGGCTATTGAAGTACCAACTAGTGGCTTTAGAAGAAGACCCTCCTAGAGATGAGCAGTCTTAGTGCGGGAACCCAGTAGCTGGCTGTGACATGAAGAATGAATAGTGATCATTTGTGGGTGAACACTGAGCAATACTATGTGGGTCAACATTGAGTACTGCTGTATGGGTCAGCACCTTACAATTATATGTGGGTCAACATCGAGTGATCCTATGTGGGTTAGCAACTAGCGATCTTGTGTGGGTCAGCACCGAGTGATCCTCTATGGGTCAGCACCGAGCTATCTTGTGTCGGTCATCACCGAGCGATCCTATGTGGGTCTACACCTAGAGATCCATTGTGGGTCAAATGATGTAATACAATCCTTCGTGGGTCTGATGATGATTAGGGATACTTTGTGGGTATGCCTCTTAATAGAGAATGATGATTCAGCAGTTACATCTAATCATCAATACTACTATACCTAAGAAATACCTGGTGTGAGCTGAGTCTGTATCTTATGGTACTTTCCTTCGTGGTAAAACCTTGTTGGTATTTTTCTGTGTGGCATAAATGTGTGGTAATTACCTTCATGGTAATCCTTCCTTCGTGGAACATTTGAGCTTTGGTCATTGAGTTAGACTCTTTGTTTTCCTCATGATTGATATGGGTATACATGATAACTTATGTATATGTATGGGATATACCTAAGTAGGGTTGTCAGTTGATTTCATGACTTGTGGTTTATCCTTGGTGGATTTTGAGCGACCTTGAGGGTCTTAGGGTCCATACTGATTATCATTATACTCACCCCTACACGGGCTATGCCCACACCTTATTGTGTTTGGTGCAGAAGACATACATCGCTGATCGAGGTTGAGGGTTTTAGGGATAGACGAGCCTCGGAGGTGGATCATAAGGTGTGACGATACACATAAGAGATGGGAGGATGTGGAGTGCGGAGGAGGCGATCTGTACCTACCCTTTAGGTAGGAAACTCGGAGGATGACCCAGTATCTGCCTTTTTTTTCTCCAGTTGTATGTTATTTCAGTTGTACTTGTACTATTACTGTTGGGCTTGTATTCCAACCCATTTTTTCTATCAGCACCCTTTTTTCTATAATGTATACTTGTGTTCGTATCTTGTTGTGTTCTTGGTTTCATGTGTTTACAGGTTATAAAGTCAATCCCTACCCAATTATAGGGAATACATCTTTCGGTGCTATTCTCCAACCCCTGGCCTATGGAAGGAGGGCTTGGGGTAGTCACGGCACGGGCCCTGGGGGATATGTCATGATATGGTCCATGACTCAACATGTCATAATTGACTGCTTCAGGTGTCTTTTGTAGCCTTTGATGGAAAATAAATTTTTGGTTACAGTTGGAACTTTATGTACATTTTAAGTATCTCAATCCCTTATACAAAACATTAATTATATAATATGTATATCATGCTAGTCATGCGCAATAAATGTCAGGTAGTTATGAAATAAATCATATATTTCATGGAATGTGTATAGAATGTGAATCCTATAAGGTTCATAAAATGTTTCATGATCAATGATTCCATTCCATACTGGGACAAAAATAAAATATAATCTCTCAGTAATTGTAATAATAACATCAAATATCATGTGCATCACCCAATATTGTAATCAAATCAACTATAGTAGGAAAAAATATTGAACAACAATTCCTATCCTAGGGAATTTGGATTTTTCATGTATGTGGGTTAGATACTCCTAGGAACTTATCATTTAAAAACCCAAACATATTTTTATTTCTCTTTTCTACCATCCAAAATAGTAATGTAGAAAAATAAAGTAAAAGAAAAAGAATTTGATATCACTTTGTAATGTCCCAACCCAAGAGCCAGTAAATGGATCCCCCTGTCAGCCGGTCACATAGACTCAAGAGTGCCTCCACATATGTCAAAGGATTCTAATTAGTGGACAGGGTATATGGTGGTATTTTTGGAAGAATATACCCTCATAATCAAAGTGTAATTCAACAGTGTAACCATATCAATCAATAATGGAAGCATATAAAATAATTAGAAGCATATGATAAAAATATGGAAGACTATAATAATAATCAAAACTAGAATCCATGTAATATGAAATATACTAAAAATTTCATGTCTCTATACAAAATGGAAGTTGATACATATCAATAGAAAATTGGCACAATACATGTATCCAATAAAAAGAGAGAGTAATCAATCAAGAATCATAAAGAGATAAATTTTCATGGTCCCTAACTTCATCCATGAAGTCTTTCTGGGTACCCAATAGTGGTACAAACAGAGTGTGAAATAACACTTAGTTGGCCACTAAAAATGGTGACTATAACGTGTTCAATCCGTTTATTTAAGTAGAAGTAATGTTCAATATATAATAGTGATATAAATAAATAATTTGATGTGATACATGTAAAAGTGATTCTATATTTTCAACCAAGGATCACTATAAACCAACAATTGAAAACATAGAAAAAATATAACGAAAGATAAAATATTCACTATTACCACTACCATGTAATCCAATGGCGGGCCCAATGGTTCGGATCCATGGAGTAGAAATTTCCAAGGCATCCTCAATAGTCTATGTCATGTAATCAACTTTCAAACCCAATAGTTGGAAATAATGAGTATAAATTTATAAGGAATCCATGTAATCTAGATCCATGCGGTAGAAATGTACATGTAATCTAATATAAATCCCAAAATCCATGGAGTATAAATTTTCATGGGATTTGATGCAACTCTGAATCCATGGTGTAGAAATTTCCAAGGAATTTGTTGCAACATTGAATCCATGGAGTAGAAATGTCCATGCAATTCAATAAAATAATGAATCCATGGATTATAAATTTCCCTGGCGTTCAATACAATTCAAAAACTTTTCAATACACACTTAATAATTTATTTAATAACCATATTCAATCCATGAGTTCATCCAACTCATTCCATATTTCTAATTTGAATCATTTAATCATTTTAATACATTTAATCACATGAAAATATGGAATAACCGATCTCTTAATATCTCATTTGGTTCATTACATATCCTACTAATATGTAGAGCTCACACATCCACACAATGGGGTGGTAACTCATGTGTAAGATACATAAACACACCTCATAGGTGAACTGGGGAGTGGTGAACATCCTTCATCAATGCAATAGTATGAAGTAAGAAACCTATCAAAGTTACAAAAAAGTAATCAAATAAATAAATTATTTTTATGGGAAATGTTGGAATGTTGGGAATTTGGAACTACATAAACATGATATAAAACACGTAGACTTTATGGTAAAAGGTATAGACCTCCTACCTTATACCATTGGTATATCACTCATACAGTATGTGCCCCAAACTCGATCCAAAATGGGTGAAATTGTAATAATGGATAATGACCCTAGAAATTGGGTATATCAGAATGCACCAAAATAACTCTATTAAAACAAATACAAATGAATAATGGAGTTGAAGGAATAAAGAACTTACTTGCACAGATCCAAAAAGATGAATGGATCTCGATTCCAAGTTTGGATGATGAATCAACACCCAATCCTAGGATAAGGCTTAAAGAAAGATATAAATAAGAGAAAAGTGTTCTAATGAATAAAAATAAAAAAGGATTTTGGTTGTAATGATTTTTTAGGGTAATTTGGTCATTTTACCCAAAAATACTGGGTCGCGCGGTTTGGCCACATAATTGACCAAACCAGGAGCCAACTATGCTTCCTCCTCTATCCAAAAATCCCCTTTCATGTTCATTGGGTGTGGTTACACAAACCATGCAATGACCATGCATTTATCCTATACTAAAATTTATAGGTGGCTCATATGGTCATGTGGCCTGGGATGTACAGTTTCCTCAAATCGTGTAGCTCTAGGCCACCTCAAATTTTGGATTTTTTGATGCAAAAATTCTATAAACCATGCATCCCAACTTCCTTTTTCAGAAACCAAGAATACTTGCTCCAAACAAGCCTCAGACACCTCTAAAACTCAAGTGACGTCACTAGGAATGCACATTAGGTCAAAATCAAGTAATTAAACTGAAAATATAAATATATACACATTACAGGAAAACCCAAAATCTTAAAAATATAGTAATTTTTTTTTATTATGGTACTACCTTTTTCATCTACTTCTCCATCCTATGGGAAATGAAAACATCTCTTGTGTGTATATGTGGACTACCACCTCCACGAAGCAATGTGTTTCATTTTTATTCACTGAATCATATGAATGGATAAAATTATTGACAGTATATATATATATTATATTTATAAAAACATTATGATTCTTTATAGATAATATGTTTCTTACTTTTTTACTCTACTATCAGTTGGGAGACTATAACGTCGCTCATGCGTATGTGCAGACTACCACCTCCCCAAAGCAATGTAATTCATTTTTCATATCCACCCTAAAATAATGGTTATAAGGATGAAAATAATGAATAAATGTAACTTTTATAACATATTAATGATTATGAAAAATTAAAATATTATCTACTTTATTTTATTCACGTGATAGAAAAATGAAAACACAGTTCATGCATACGTTTGTAGTGTCATCTCAATGGAACAATGTGGTTCATTTTTTACAACAGTATTACATTTTTGGTTTTAAAAGTTTATATAATGTATAAATATGATAATTATAATAGGTTTAATGTTATAGAGTTTATTTAACCATAACCCATTGAACCACTTTCAACACATATATGTTATTGTGAGGTTATAGATCAAACGTCCTCAAAATGTCCAACGTAGACATAACCATTTTAGTAACTAAATAAAACATGGTAAAAATAAAATAAACAAAATAATGACAATTGAATAAATATGAAAAATGATTTTTAAATGTTATAAAGATAATATTATTTTATTATAAATTATTTATAGAATGCTTGAAGCAACACATGACATATGTAAAGGGATTTTTCTTTTAAAACATTATTTAAATTATTTTAAATTATTTCTCCTCTATACACATGTTCTCTTGAATGTTTCAAGAATGTTATTATTTAATATTGAATTGTTTATAAAGGTTATTTTAAAATATATTTGACTTCATTTACAAATGTTTAAAAATTAATATTTTAATGTTTACTATAGGGGTTAATTTCATCTTTTTTTAAAAAGTGAAAAAAGATTTTTTTTAATATATATGGATTGATGACCATTTAATGTTATCATAGGAATTATTCATTATCAATATTTCTATATTATTAAGAATGTTTCTTTCAAAGAATATCATATTAACTAAATAATATATATTTTTCATTTTAAATATTTTTTTTATGAAAATGTATATTTCTCATTATGATAATGAAAAAATCTAATGTGTTTTCCTTATGGGTTCAAATGTGTTTTTCAACGGTTATATGTTAAAAAAACTAATGGTTGAAAGAAATTAGTCATTATATGGTACTTAATAATTATATATGGTTATGGGTGGGTCCAATATAGCTCATAATGATGGATGAGCCTGCTATAACTCTAAAATGAATTGGGTATTGATTTAGTCTTCAAATGAAAAAATGTTGTTGATAAATGGGTTGGTTACTCCTGTAGAATTAACTGGAATTCGATTATTCTAACACAGGATAAACATGATTGAACATATTTTATGAACATGTGGATTTAATATACCGATTTTATTCTTGAAGGAAATGTTTTTTGTGGAAATATTATGATTTCATTATGTAATGAATGCTATGACCTTTTAAAGGTGAAGGGATTGTTTTTTAAAGAAATGTTCTCATGAGTTTCCACATGCCTAAATATTCCTTCATGAGTTTCCTATTATTAACAATGGGTTTCAAATGTTTTATTTTATCAAAGTTTTATTTTCATTGGTGGAATTTTTTTATTTATGAGTTCAATGATTTAAAGGAAAAAGGTAACCATTTTCATGGGGTTTCGTGATTTCGGTAAACTAAAATGATTGCCTTATTATGTACCTTGTAGAGGAATTTGTACACATCCTACATTTTAAAATGATTGATTATGGACTATATGAAGGGTAAATGTTTCATTTTGGGCTCATCTTAAAAAAAGAAAATTTGTCTTGAATAAAATAGGTTGTAAACTTAAATACCTATTTTTCATGGAAAAACATACAATATATGGGAGTGTCCTCTTTTTTATGATTTTTCTCGTTATTCTCTAATACCCTAAACCAAAACAATCATGGCGATGTAAATAATTTGAAATCCTTAATATTAAACACATATTTATGGGTTATTAATGCAACTAGTCCTTATAGTTTGTATTAGAGAATGATTTATATACCTTTAGAGGATTGGAAAATTATAGAAGACACTCTTATGAGATTTATATTTTTGTTTATAATATCATGAGATATATTTTTAAGATTTTAATTTTGCTTCGTCTAATGTATTTCTATTAAAAATTATTATCTATATAGGAAAAATGGAAAATGAATTAAGAATGAATCAATGTGATAATAACTTTACAAATAAACAACATGGAATTGTTGGAAAATAGTAATTTTTTAGTATTTTTAACTCAATTAGTACATGATATTATTTATGGAACCTATGAACAAAAAAAACCAAATTCCTTATAAAGGAGCCTATCTATAGTAGTGCATTTCACGAAACAAAACCCTCTATTTCTTAATGTATATTCATACCTGGTGAAATATAAAGGATGGATAAATTAATTATAGAATATATCAATGTTTTGGGATCTATAAGACATAAAAAGGTAATTATCTCTATCATTCATTTTGAAGTTGAAGCTGATCAATATTGGTATATGATTAAGAATACTAAAGAAATAAATGTGATTGATGTTATGGAGTGGATGGTCGTTAAATATATTTTCATTGAGAATCATTTTCCTAAATGTATTTGTATGAGTTTGAAAATTATATTTCTATAATTGAAGTAAAAAAATGGGAGGAATCTATGTTCACATATAAAGAAAATTTCACTAAATTGGATAGGTATGAATATAATTTTATTATAGACCATGAGAGTAAAATTTAGAGATATCACATAGGTATGAAAAAAAATTATAAAGAGCATTGGCCACTCATGAATTTAAAATTCATGATGTGGTTTTCTGTTGTGATGAGAATGCTTAAAATTATGTACTTCATGAAAAAAGAGTAATAAATGGTATAGGTGAAAATAAATAGATAATTGTTCAAATAAATAAATCTATATGTTCACTTCTAAAATATTCTAAATGAGGTAAAATATATTTTAAATATTGTTTTAAGAGATTAGGTAAGTATTGTCAATGTGGTAAGCTATATCATTTGGCTCCTAATAGTAAGGAAAACATTTATAATACAAAAAGTATATATTCAACTAGTATTGATATATTTTAATTGTAATGAGTTGGAATTTTATGTTCACACATATCTAAATGTAGTTACTCAAAGTGGTGATCATCAATATTGGAAATAAGATGGTGTAAAAAATTATTTTTTACTACTAATGAAGATGCAAGACCCTAAAATGGAGTGGTGATAGGTATATTTTTTAATTATTCAGATTATATTAATGTATTGTTTGATTTGATATCCACACATTATTTTATATGTAGAAAATTTCTGAGTAAAATGGAAATACAATCTTAATAAATAAATTTAGAACTATTTGTTAAAACTTATGGGTGGTAATAAAAAGGTAACAAGAATTTATATAAATCTTCATGTTTCCATATAATGAATAGTTATCCTCTAATCCTTTTTGTCTTTCCAATTGTCGAGTTTGATGTTATTTTGGGCATGTATTTCATTTCAATTTATCATTCTATGAAAAATTATAGAGCCAAAGAAGTCATTTTTATAATATGTTATAGTTTGTATGTAATAATGAATTCATACATTTAATAACATATCAATATAATGGGATACTAATAAAAAATAGAAGTGAATGTTATCTTGCATATATTATTGAAAATAAAATAACAATGCAAATTAGTCATGTCCTAATAGTAAATGAATATATAAATTTGTTTCTTGATGATTATATTGTTGTTATTATTAATTATATGGTTGAATTTAATATTGACTTAGTGACTGATTATAAGCTAATTTCAAAACACCATTATCAAATGGCACCAATATATCTTTTGGAATATAAAAATAAAATACAAGAGTTTCTGGATAAGGGTTCCATATACCCCTGTACTTTACCTTATGGTTCCCTTGTTCTATTTGTTAAAAATAATGATGGTTCCATGATACTTTTTATTGATTATAAATCACTCAATAACATCATTGTTAGGATAGATTATATGTTTCATCATATTGATTACATAAATTATTAGCTCTAGGGTGATTAATATTTTTTAATGATTGATATCAGGTCTTGGTATCACGAGATGAGGGTGATTGATGAAAAATTATGAGGATGTAATTCCATACTAGGTATGGGAATTATGATTTTGTGGTTATGCCTTCCAGGTTGAAGAATGTACCCAATATATTGATGGACCTTATGAATAGAGTTGTTCATGAGTTATTGGATAAATTTGAGGCAGTTTTCATTGATGGTGTTTTGGATTATTATAAATTATATATAGAATATAAGAAACACATGAGCATTGTTATATGGAAAAAAATTAACTTGTATGGTATATTTAGTAAATTCTAATTTTAGATAAATATTATTTAATTCTATGGAAATATTGTTTCTAAATAAATTATAAATTTAGATTCTACTAAAACTAATGAAGTGGAATAGTGGAAAATACCAATAAATATCACATAGATTTTATGTTTTCTTGAATTATCAAGTTAATACAAATGGTTTGTTTAACTTTTCTTGATTATCTAGATAATTAAATAAGTTAACTCAAAAAGTAGTTACATTTATCTGGAAAAAATATTGTGAATAATTTTATCAGGAATTGAAATAATGATTGGTTAATGCTCTATTATTAACCTTCCCTATGAAATGGTGAATTTGTTATTATAGTGATACTTATTTGATGGGACTTGGTTGTGTCTTAATGAAAGATGATAGTTTAATTTCATATTATTAATGATAAATAAAATTCTATGAGATGAATTATCCAACACATGATCTTGATCTTGCAATGGTCATTTTTTCTTTATAAATTTTCAACTATATTTTATATAGGGTAAAATGTGAAATATATACTGAAAAATAAATATTAAGATATATATTATCTCAAAAAATTGAACATGGGGAATGTAAGATGGTTGGATATAATAAAGGATTATTATTACATGATTCAATATCATCAGGTTAAAGTAAACAAGGTGATAAAACCAGAGTGAAAAATATAATCTATCATTAAAGTTGTTATTTTTGGAAAATGATACTTTGGTTAATGGTTTGATGAATGTTGATCTAGAAATTATTCATGTAGAGACTCCATATTTTTGGGTTCAAGTGTCATTGTACTCATATTTTTTATAAATAAGTAAAAACACTCAGAAGAAATATAGTGATTTATAATAAATGGTGGAATTAGTCATGAAAGGTAATTTTCATGAATGTAACATTGAAAAAAATGGTGTTATGTGAATTTTAAAGATGTTGTGTGTGCCAAGTGATTCTCAGTTAAAGTAGGAATTTTCAAATGAAGCTCATATATCTCTATTTATTATTCATCCTTGCAATACTACGATATACAGAGACCTTAAAGAATATTATTGTTAGGGTATAATATAAAAATATTATTTATTTTACAATAAAATATTTGACTTTTCAATAGGTTAAATCCAAAATAAAACTATCAAAGGAGATGATCTGGCCTTTTTCGTTTTCTATATAAAAATGGTAGAATATACCTATGGATATCCTGGCGGTATAACCAAATACATCTTAAGGTAACAATGTGATTTGGGTTATTGTTTACCATTTTACTAAATCAGTTCATTTTCTTCCTATTTGAGATATAATGTCATGAGATAAAATTTATAGACTTCACCTTAATGAGATATTTAATGTATATAAATTTACTCTACCTAATGTATCTGATCATGAACTGATATTTACCTCAATGTTTTGGAAAGGACTTCAAAATTTATTGGTTATTGAATTAAATTTCAATACAGCTTTTCATACTCAATATAATGAACTTCCAGAATGAATGATTCATATTTTTTAATAAATACTTTGATCATTCTTATTAGATTATCAGTGAAGTGGGGATTAATATATTTTATTTATAGAATTTTATTATAATAATAATTTTCATTCATGTATACATATGGTACCTTTTGAGGAATTATATGGAAATTGGTGTCAAACTTCATTATATTTAGATAAAGCTAGTGAAAATTTGATTTTGGGAGAAAATATGGTATAATATATGGTCGAGAAAGTAAATATGATTCAACACTACATGTTGGCATCATATAGTAGACAAAATATTTATACAAATTGTAAGAGCAAAAATCATTCATTTTATGTAGGTGATCGACATCTACTTGTAAAAGTGTTATTAATTTTTTAAGGTAAAGTTATATATGGGGGTTATTGGACTATATGATATTCTTGAAAAAGAGAAATCAGTTTCATATTGAATATCCTTACCTTTGAGTTCATGTTAGGTATACGATGTGTTTCATGTTTCATTTCAAAGGAAATATATAACTGATTCTTGTCATGTTTTGAGCACTAATGTGGTATAGTTGGAATATAATCAATCCCGTGAAGAGAAGATAATTTAGGTTTTTTTATTTCCAAGAGTGGGAACAATGAATGAATTTAATTTACAAGTTTACAGTTTTATGAATGAATCACATGATTGATGGAACAATATGGGAATCAAAAAAATCTTGGGGAAAGTGCCCGCAATTTTTTAAGTTATAAATAAAAATAGTGTGGAAGTAAATTATTAAAGGGTCGAAGAATGTGAAAACCCATGTAGTCTTATAACTAAACCAACATTATGATTTATAAATATTCGTTTTATGGATTAATATTCACTATAGTTTTATAAATGATATCACAAAATTTTTCAATAAAAAATGAATAGTTTTATTTAACTAAATATTTTCCATGTATTACATGGTTTTATTATAAAGATAAATTTATTAGTTTTATAATTTTATTGTGATAAAAAATAATTCATTTTTAGGTTAATAATGAGAAAATACCAATTTTTATTAAAAGTTAGATTTCTTTTCATGTATTTCAATAGTATCATTAATTTTTAGATTGGTTTTAAATTGATATTATTCCCTTAGGATAAAAATAATCTAATTAAGGTTATAATAATCATAATTATACATTATTTTGGTATAAAATCATTTTTATGCTTAAAATGGCATTTTTAAAAAACTATTTTTATTTTTGTTTTCATATTTATATTAAAATTAATTTCATACACTTCAAAAAATTGATTATTGCAAAATATATTTCATATTTGAAAAAATGAGGTACACATTTTTAAATGTGATAAATTTCATTTTTGGTCATTATTAATAGTAAATTTGGAAATTTGTTATCACTCTTTTAAAGGTTAAAAGGGTTATTGGGAGTTAATCTAAGAGATAAGGTATCCAAAATCTCTAAAACAAGGATAAATATGAATTTATGAGTGTATTTTGACATTAATATATATTTTATTTAATATTTTTCCATTAGGACCCACTTCCATTCTATAAAGGCATATAATATTTCTAAAATAAGTATTTGAAGGTGAGTCACTATCTGCACTTATAAAAATTCACCAAATATCCTCACTTATTCCATAAAATTGTTCCATTTTTATTGTCCAAAAATTTCCAAAATACCTTCCCAACATCCCTACCCATATCTTAGAGGTCATGGTAACACCAAAATACCATCCAGGAAAGGCTTAATGTGTAATCAAAGGGAGGTGTTTCAAAAAACGATGCAAAATTCTTAACCGAGTGTTTCATGTTTATTTAATTTTATACCTACTAAAAATATTCTTTAAACATGACAAAATAATATAAAACTTATCTCCCATATATTGAAATTTTATTATTATTATGTTAGAAATCCATTTCATCTCCTTTTTCTTTTTATGTGAAATGAAAACACCACTTGCACATACATGTCAACTACTAAATCCATGAAGTTACGTGTTTCATTTTTTATCACCATATAAAATAGATATTTAAAATTATAGATCAAATAAATATATATGATACTTATGAAATACTTATTATTCTTGAATGCTAAAATATTGGTTACTTTGTTACCATAAAATATGTTAGAAAATGATAACGTCACTCACATGTGCATGTGGACTACCACCTCCATGCAATGATGTGATTTATTTTTCATTTACACCTAATAAGGTTGGAAATATGTTGGGAAATAATGAATAAATATGAATACTATAACATATTTATATTTTTTAAAATTTAAATTTTATATAGTTTACTTTTTTCCCACCTAATAGAAAAATGAGAATGTCTTTCATGTATACATTTGGACTACCATCTCTATAAAATAATGTGGTACAATTTTCTTTAACTCTTAACTTGGTTGGTTTTAAAAGTGTATATAATGTATAAATATGATAATTATAACATATTTGAGATTTTTTATTTAATGTAACCATAATTCCTTGGACCATGGTCAACATACTATTGTTATTTAGAGGTTATAAACTAAACATCACCAAAAAATACAACAATAAAATTATCTTTTTTTAAAAAAATCCTAGTAAAAATAAAATATAGAGAAAAATGATAATTTTAAAAACATTAAAATTATTTTTAATCCAGTATACAATAAATATAATTGTATTATTCTATTGTTAGGGAATGTATGGAGCTATATGATACTTGAGGTAAGGGATTTTTTCTTTTAAAATGATGTTTTTAATGAACTAAACTCTTTCTCCTCAATATCAATGATCTTTTAAATGTTTCAATAATTTTCATCTTTAATATAAAGTGGTTCATAAAGTCTATTTTATACTATATTTTACATTCATTAATGTTTTTTAAAAAGGAACCTTTTTAACATTTTCCATATGGTTAGTTATTGAATTTTTTTATAAAACTATAAAAATAATGTTTTTGCAATGTAAATTGATTGAACAAATTTTCCCTATATTATAGATAATATTTGTTTTAAATATTCCTATAAAAGTTCACACATATTTTTTCTAATAATATATTATTCTCTCTCTTAGGGAAATTTTTCATTTTTTATAAATTTTAAATAAATATGGTATTTCTCTTTATGATTATGTTAAAATAGAAAGTGTTTGGATTAGGGGTCCAAATGAGTTTTTAGGTTTTATGATGAAAAAGTGAAATATTGGAAAAAAAATTCATGATATAGTACATAATAATTATTGTTGAAGACATGTAATATAGATATATATATAATGTTAATGGTTGAGTTCAGTATAGTTATCCAATGCATTAGGTAAAAGTTTAGGTTTCGAAGCTAAAAAATGAGGGAGATAACTGGGTTGGTTACTCCTATGGAAATAATTAGGATTTAGTTATTCAAACATGGTTTAAAATTTAGTGAACAAGTGTTATAAATATTAATCTTAATGATACCAATATATTCTTGTAATAATGGTTTTTTATATAAATCATATGATTTTATGAGGTAATGAAAATTTATGAAATTTTAAAGGTGAAAGGTTGCTTTTGAAAAAATTATTATCAGGATTTCTTGC
The DNA here is from genome assembly GCA_963277665.1 of Viscum album. Classification (NCBI taxonomy): domain Eukaryota; kingdom Viridiplantae; phylum Streptophyta; class Magnoliopsida; order Santalales; family Viscaceae; genus Viscum; species Viscum album. Next base: position 1,573,618,951 of record OY728161.1, on the reverse strand, counting down.
ATACTACAATATGCCTTAATGGTTTTCCAAAGATTAATAATAATTTTCAAATGTTTGTTTAAGTCAATATTGATTTTTATATTTGGACATGTTTTATTTATGTGTTCAATGTTTTATTGGGAAAACGGTAAACATTTTCATGGGTCTTCATGTTTTCACTTGACTAATAACATTTACTTATTTGTGTGTCCTTTTCTGAGATTTTTATAATAAAACAACATTATTAAATTTTTTTTCACATTATTTATTGTTGATTACAGACTGTATAAAGGTCAAACATTCCACTTTGGCTTATCTTAAAATAAAGAAAAAATATCTCGAATGAAACATGGGTGTAAACATAAATCCCTATTTTGGTGGAAAAAATTATATTATGTGTAAGTATCCTATTTATTATGTAATTTTGTTTTTCATAATTCTATAAAATTCTAAACCCGAAATATCTAGCTAATGTAAAAATGTTAAATCCTTACAATTTAACTAATATTTATGGGTTGTTAAAGTACCAAGTTGTTATATTACTCATTTTGGAAATTCAAAAGTTATTGATATAAAAAGTGATATATTGCATAAATATTATAAAGAATTTTATTTTCTACCTAGAGAGACTATAATCAGATGCATTAGGGTTTTATGACTATTGTAAATAGATTGTAATCTCTTTGTGTGAAGGAGTTATTTGTTGATCAGCTAGTTAAAAAATGATAGTTATGCTTCCAAATGAATGTGAATCTAAATATATTTTTATTTATTTTATAAAAAAAACTATGTTGATTTTGTAGGATTTTCTTAAAACCATAATGAAATATTATTATAGAATAAAAATATATATTGATATGGATAATAGGAATAATGTGGTATAATTTGTGTCTACTTATGAAAATTTTAGTTGCAGGGTTATAAGTCCTGCAGATAACTTTGAGAATAAGAAGAAGAATAAATATTGATAGGATATAATAAATGTTGAATCTAGTGAAGTTTAACTTTACTAATTAAAAATAATAATGAATAACAACATCAAAAAAACTATTGGTATGATCTTGAGAAACATTTAAAGAAAAATCAAGATAAAAAATAGTCTTCTATTATTTTATATGAATATAAAAAATTCTAGTCATATAGAAGGTGATTTCCCAATATTACAAATAATATAAATAAATTCATGGAGAAACTTTAAAATTATAGGGATGAAAATTCTAAAACCCCTAGAATCCAGGAGTTCAATAAGAGGTGATGGAACTTATAATAACTTATCATAAAAAGTGTATGTGATAGTCATAAAATTTTTTGTTTTTATAAAAACAAATTCATGAAGATAAGAAACGATGTATAATAAAGGTAACATTGGAATCCATTAACAATTTGACTTTGGATTCTAAATTTTGTGATAATTGTAATGATTCCAATTCAACTTCATCGAATGACAAAAAAATAAATTCAGCAGAAGATAAATCAGTAGAAGATGAAAAATCATTGTATGGTGAGGATGATTTTCCTAATTCTGATGCTATGAAAAGAAATGTAACACTCATAAAAAAGATGAATAAAAATATAAAGAGTAACTTTTATTTTTTTAAGTATTATTTTTTCAGATATAATTGTATAATTTCTGAAATTATTTATGAAATTACTAAACATTCATTAGATTTAGATTCTAAATATTGTTTAAGTTCAATATTTATGGATCAGGATTTAGTTGTAAAACATTACGTTTAGATAAGTGGTCAGAAAAACATTTTTATAACTTCACCTTCATTAAAAAAATTTATAAGATTTGTAAAAATTAAAGGAATATAGATATTCTAATGAAATTGATTTTACTTTTGATAAGTTTTATTTTAAATCAAATTATTTAATGCCTAAAAGTGTAGCCATTGGTATAAAATGAAAATGAAAAGGACACTAGGGAAATTTTTTCCATTAAATCATTTTCAATATTTTAGATTTTATAATTATTTTATTTTTAAATAGCCGTAAGTTTTTCAGCATAAAAAAGTTATATAGATGTGGGTTCTTAAAATGTATATTACAAACATTTCTGGACATATGTAAGTCTTTTTCACTAAGATCTTTTCCCTTAAATTTTCACAAAAATAGGTTAAGTACCAACATCCAAAAAAATTGTACAATGCAATTAGTTATTCTTCACACATGACAGGAGAAAAATGAAACTTGTAGAATGTGAAATAAAATTAAACAGTGGACAAGACTCTATTGGTGACAATGCAAATAGATAAATCATCAGAATCAGTGAAGTTTATTTTCATGTAAAATATTTAATTTCTAATGAATTTTATATTTTAGGACTTAATAACAACCTTATTGGCCTATGATAACTATATGATGACTGTTACCTTGTGAACATTAGTAAAAGTTAAATGTTATATCGAAATTTTAGAAGGTATTATTGTTCTATCATCTGATATGGCAGATAATGATTATATATTTTACATAAAATTCCTTAGATTTTTTAATTTTATTTGTTTGAGTGTAGTTAAATATTTATATTTTCTTTGAAATATAATTTTAGATCATTTTAAATGTTTAACTTTATCAAAAATATCTAAAATAATTTAATGATTTATCGGAATTTTAGTTTAACCTAACCAGAATCTTTGATCCTTGTCAATTTGGTATGCAATATAAGTCTAGTTTTAAACCAATTAATAAAGTTTTAACTATTGAATCATTTCATTAATTTCGTATGGATTTATTTTTTCATCCAAAAACTAGATGCATTGTTGTAAAGAACTATCTGTATTCCCTTATTGATGATTATAATTTATTTACTTGGACGTTTTTCACACTCAATAATCTGATGATTTTTTTTTCTAAAAAATTTTCATACCTTCATTAAATATTTTAAAAACTTACCTTTGACAAATATCTAGAATTATCATAGTCTTTATTTTGAAAATTTATATTTGTAAACTTTTTTTATTAACAAAGTCATATCACGTGATTTTTTAGCATCAAGAACACCACAAAAATATTATGCAGTTGAAGAAAATATATAATTCTTTGGGAAATTATTCAATATTTTTTTACTAATTATTATGTTGCTAAAAAAAATTTTCTGGAGGGTTTGAGTGATACATTCTATAATATAATTTTAATTTTGGTTCTCTAGTTTCTTTATAAAAATCCTTATTATTGTTTAGGACAAAATAAAACAAAAAATTTGATACTTTATAGTAATTGAGTGTAGATAATTCATTTTAAATTCAAAAGATAAACATCATAAATTTAAATATAAAGCCAAAAAAGAATTTTTCATGGTTATTATATAACTATTAAGGTATAAATATTCATTAATAAATGAACTAAAATTATTTAAGTAACAATTCATGAAACTATTTAGGGAAATGATCATTATATTTCTTCGAAACCTCTATAATTTAATTATATTGATAATATTTTTGAAACTACATCTATTTATTTATAAAAAATTGAACCAAAATTGTTGGTAGTGAATAATGAAAAAGTTATGTCAATGGATTTTCAATATCATAAAACCACTGTAAGGGAAGATTTATATTTGATATTTGGGGAATAATATACCTTAATACTAAACACCCAACCAATATAAAGGGATTATCCAACTGATAATATGATTGGATATATGAGTCAACCAATAAAAACACAAAAATTCTTAAGAAATGAATGTGAGTGTCATGTATTCCTATTATAATTCAATGATAAAATGGTATATGATAACATTGCTGATGAGGTTTTGATATATTCTATGAAATAAGTTACTAAACAATTAAAATGGAATCAAGTTAAGACTATGGTTGAATGAACTAAAGAACAAACGATGATTGGTGTAAAATGGGGTTTCAGAAACTAATTTGATAATAATTGAATAATTTTAATGAATAAATAAATACTTGTTTTAAGGGTTATTTTTATTAAATTAATTGATTATGGTAATACTCTTGCATCGATGTCTTGGATCGATTCAATCCTAATGATTCTAGATATCATAGAACATATGGATTTTACATTATTTCAAATGGATTTGATGAGTGATTTTATTAATATTTATGTTTATAAGGAATTTTACATTGACCAACAAATAAGTTTTCAAGATAAATTTTTTCGAAAATATGTATTTAAACATTACAAAGCTCTGAATAGTATTAAATAATTTCTAAGAGCCTGTTATGATAGACTTAATATATTTCTACTTCTAATGAATTTTTTTAATGGAAATAAAAGCCAATATATTTTTATTAATAATGTTTTTAATGACACTACCATTTTTTAGATTTATCTATATTAATCTATTTTTTCACAAAATTAAAATATATTTCTAATGAATTTTAAATACTTATGATGAGTGAGTTTTAAATGAGCATGATGGGTGAACTCAACTTTTTTCCTTATTTTTCAAATTTATCAAAAACCAAAAGCGAACATTTTAACCCAACTTAAGTATCTTATAGATTTATTGAAACATTTTTTTTGCAAATTCATTGAGTATTAGTTCTCTAGAAGACACCTCAATGAAATTATATGTTGATGAATCCAAGAAATAAGTTGATCAAAAAATTTATAGAGTTATGATCAAAATATTACTATATTTAATGACTTGTTGTTAGGATAATATATTTAAAGTTTTTATATGTGTGAGATTCTAATAAAATCAAAAATAATAACATTCAAAACAGGTAAAACAAAATTTATGTTACGCAAATGTTTTTTCAAAACATGGCCAATTTTATTATTCGGGAATATATTTATAAACTCAAAAGTTACATAGATGATGACTTTGGAGGTTGTAGGCTAGATATGAAGAGTACTTCCAAAACATTCCATTTTCTAGGAGTGGATTTAGTCTAATGGTATAACAAGAAGTAATACATGGTTTATCTTTCTATTTTTGTAGTTGAATATGTGGTAGCAATAATTTTTTATCATCAAGTGTTATAAATGAAACACATACTCATGAATTTTGGTTAGAGATAAACTCAAACTAATTTTTTTTGATAATACTAGTGTGATTACATTTTCTAAAAACCCATCACATCACTCATAAGATAATAAAATATATATAATACTTAATTTCCTTAAGAATCACACACAAAAATGACATATTTCTATTTACATTATAGGAATATAAAATCAACTAGTTGATATTTTTATTAAATCCATAAACTCTAATAGTTTCAAATATTTTAAAAAGAAGTTGGGAATGATAAATTTATAGTGATATTCAATTGAATTAGTGTTTGACTTATCACTTAAAATTGGAAAACGACACAAAAAATGTGGATTTAATTTCTTTTAGAGTTAATTTAACATTTTATGAAGGATTTCATATTTTATGAATATTTATCATCAAGAATAATTTAATTCATAAAAAATACAACTATAATATGTTTTTTAATCAAATATGACCATATTTTTTTAGTTTTGAGATTCTATAATTTTAAATTTATTTTATAAAAAATATATTTTACAAAAGTAATTATTTTCCTTTTCTATTAAAATTTAACTCACCTGTTTGTTTATGTTGTTTATGAAGTTTTTTTGAGTAGCTAATAGCACATAAATGGGTAGTAATGTTGATGTTTTTATAATCATTATACAGGTGTTGAATGATCTTTATTCACGTGTATAGTGATATTTACATAGTGGATCATAAGATATTTTCATTTGAATTTTCATTGAAACCATATTTAAAATAAGAAGTTCTTCTGTAAGTATCGAAACATAACTTCCATAAGAAGCTTCAATAATCCTTATCTTATCATTCAATAAATTTTTCTTAATACATATATCTTACAAACGTGAATAAGGTTTTTTATTTGATATAATTTCATAATAGAATAATTAATTTTCTAGGGGGTTTCTTTATATTCAATGGTCAGTATATTCATAAGATTAAAAAATAATTTATACTTCTATAAAATTAAATTTAATAGGGAGTCTCTTTTATTAATCTAATTAAATTATTTAATGTTTCTAATTAAGGAGGATAAATTTATGAAACAATTTTCTTTTCCAAATATTCTATGTTTAATAATCATGATTTTTTATAATTCATTTTGAAAGGGTAAGATATTGTTTGTGTAAATCATAATGGGAATAAATCTCTGAAATGTTAAGTTTTTATGAAATAATAATTTTTCCATAATTTTATGTTTAGTATTCCTTAAGTTTTTGTTTTTCATACGTTTTAGAATGTTTCTTGTACTTGATTTTGTGGGGGGGGGTATGTTTTCGTTTTATATATTCTTACATATATTTTATTGGACATAATTTTTTTAATAGGTTACTAATGTATTTCATTGAGTTTCTTGTAGAAAATAATGTGATGAAATATTATAAAAAAGAATTTTTTTTATTTTAGTAAAACTAATTCATTTTTGTTTATTCATTTCAATTTCCAAAAGGAGGAAATGGTTAGGGTGATTGTTGGAGTGATGGTTGACACAATGATTCCTTTAGATCATTTTTTGGAAATCAGAATATATATTTCTGTGAGTTTTATTTATCCCTAAATGTATTTTTGTCGTTGTATTTAGGTTTAATGATGAAGATCTAGTGAAATGAATTTCACTTCAAATATGATTCCACTTGATGTATAGCCACTGTAGCGATGCAATATTTACTTCATCAAAATATGTGGAGTAATATTGAGTTTGTCCGGAAAATTAAGAACCTACTTATGTTATATTTACCACTAAATCTGAATAATGTGGACTTGGAATGATAGATATTGTTACAAACTCTTCTATAAATTAAAACACATATTCATAAATTATAAGAATGAATAAAATAAATTTTAAAACTCCTTCATTTTGAAATTATGAAACTTTTTATTTCTAAGAACACTTCTAATTTGTGTAATAGTTTTTTTCTAAGAGTTTCTACTAAGAGAAGTTGTTGTGTGAGGTTTTTCATTATAAATATCCATATATTTTTTTGTATTTATATTGTTTAAGATTTTTTTGATCAATGGATTTCAGGGAGAGAAGAAAAATATATTTATGATCATATGGGATAAATGGATTTTAAATATTTGAAGATAGAGTTTTTTATGATCATTATAATCATAGGATTCTTGGGATAAGATAAAAAATACCCCTTCAAATAATTTTAATTCAAGAGATTCTATGTATTGGAAGATAACTACCTTGGATTATATTTAAATATCCTCCTTTCAATATTGATAAAATGTGTCTTTATAATATTCTTTAAAGTAGTATTTGGGGTTTCATCTAATACTCTATGTTTTGTTAATTTTCCGTAATGAATAAATTTTATTACATTTATTTTTTTTCGATTTTTTAGAAGTTTGGAAAAAATGAATTTCCACTATACGTAATTAGTTTTTTTTCTACTACTTTTGAATCAATTTATTGATTGTTTCATTTATAATACTTTTGAAAACTCTGATATGGGAGTTTTTTGGAAGCTCATGACTACCAAAAAATTTATTACTAGATTCAGTCTTGAAATCATAATTTAATTTTTAAATACAACTCACCCATCCCCTCTTGTATCTTGGATGCCAAAAATATCTTGTAAAATGTGAAGATTCAGGATATGTCACGCCTCGCCCTGGTTCTCTACCAATAAAAATATATGTATAGTCACTCCTTACCTATGTACAGCAGTTGTAGAATGATTTATGAAATAGTTCATTGCTTCCCAAGGATTAAACACTTCGAATCCATAAACTACTCTAGAATATATCAGTTTACATACTTGTAGGTATCTTCATAGTTTAATAATAAGAAGGTCCCACCAAGATCCAAATATATACCATATATAAACTAAATCACAATTCCAAAAGTGATTTAATAATGTATACCATATGTTTCTCCTAAATTCAAAGGTAAAGTATATCCAACATTATGATAGGAGAGTTGGAACGATATATTTGAGAAAACATCATATGGAATGAAAACACTATATTAAGATAATTATAGATTAGGAATTCTTTTTTTGTATTATATCTTCATTAAATTATCAACTACATGTATCATTGATAAGTATTTATTGAATTTCCTCTTTTTTATGAACCAGATATTTCCATGATAATATATCCAAGATTATTTCTCCCTATTACCATCTTATAATTCTAAACCATTGTATTATATATAGTAATTTCACTATATGATTTATCTTCAACATAACATTAATTAGTAATAATGTATTCCTCTTTAATTAAAATAATAAATAATTCCCATTTTTCTATCCAACTTTATTCTTTTTTCCATCTCCCTTATTGTAACAATTGTTTATTTTCCTATCTATTGTCTTTATTTTATATAGTTCTATAAAAAACATTCTTATTATTATATTCTAATAATCTTAATCAATTTATAATTATGATATTTTAATTTTAAAATTCAATACGGTAACTACCTTGAACTTACTTCACTTTAAATTCATCCATATGATTGTATTCACTGGTGAAGGAGGGTGGTACACAACATGTTTCTCTTTGGGAGGTGAAAGGATCGATTCTTGAGAGCTCACTCTTGGGTGAATTTCTCTTTCCCCTATATCCGCTCGTCTTTTCAGGTCACCTGGTTCCAAACTGGTGGGGAAGAAGGGTGAAACCCACCTGTGCTGATGGATTTCTATGTTGAATTGTCAACTCTTGGGTTGTCACCCCATGGGATGCTCTTCCATCTCAATTAGAAACAACTCCTATGTTTGGGCTCTCTCTAGTGTGACCTCATTATAGGGAGGGGGTTCCATGGTGTGGAGGGTTAAAAAATCCCACTCCTAGTGATTCCCTTTAAGAAAATAAGTGTTCAAAATCAAAAAAATGCTTAACCTGTAGTTTTTCAAACTCCATGATGTGTCCACTATTAAAAATTCCAATTTTGGGATCTTAATTAGTCCTATCATGATATAGTACTAATATTAAAATGACATAACACCTCTCTAGGGGAAACTCCATTGAAAAAATCTTTATTCATGATTTTCTTCCAATTTTTTCTCTAACTTTAGAAAAATTAATTCTCAAAATGTCTTCATCTATTGCATGGTGCCTCTATAGGAACCTTTTTATACTGCCATTATTATATTCCTCCACAAATTTGATGAATATTACAAATTGACAACATAATATCTCAAAATATCCAAAATAGCTTCCAAAATTCTTGTTATGGGACTCCTCATATTGTGTAGATATTTTTCAATAAAAAACAACATGATCCATATAATGGTGTGAATCAAATCCTTATTTTAGTTAATACTTCAACCACTACAATCACCAAAATTCTGAGTAAAATAGATTTCATTCCATTTCATGTTCTTCAATTCATTTTTGATAATCATCATTTCAAATTCAATAAAACCGAATCTACTAAAGTATGGCCATTATGGTCATTTCAAACCAAAATACCTCCAAATTGAAATGATTTTAAAAAAAACTCATATATTCTATATCATTTATGTTTCCTAATACATCATGGTGTAACTAGTATCGCCATGATTCCATGATTTATTCCATCATCAAACTTCTTCAATTCATCTCTATATAATTCCTTGTAAGATCCAAATATTTTTAAAGCCATAATATGCTTGGATAAGAAAATTAAAAACCATAAATCATCCATTTGATCAATGTTTCACATTTCACCTCAAACATAATCTTATAATGTTATTTCCTTGATTTATATAGATTTTAAGGTATCTTTTTGCATAAATCAACTAGTGCTTCCATGTGTGCCTCTTATCTTTATATTTTATGAATATTTGGAAACTAAATACCATATATTCCAATTTCATGTATTATTATATCACCATAAACATATATGATTCCATTTTATGTTGAAATTCATCACATATGTTGTAAAATTAAAGGGCCTAATTTCATCATTTCTATTGGAATCTCCCATAATGCCACCAGAAGAACAGATACAAAACATTCTTCTAGAGAATATCCTAATAGCTTTAGCTTTTGGAACTAGGAAGTCCAGGAACCCCACCCACCATATCAAGTCACCTAAAATTTTTGTTTCATACCTCCTATGGTTCTCCTTTAGATCATTGAACAAGCACAACTGTACAATCATGAAAGAAAAAACACAAGTAAAATACACAACAGATATTAATGCGGTTCAAAAAGATCCCATATCCATGTGAGAATGCTAGTAATTCCTTGAATTCATGGATGGATATGGGTTATAAGGAAACTCACACCTTATGCTCACACCACTAAAATTTATAGAATTATCACTATCTTCTTCACCCGTTACTTCTTCCAATACTCTATTTCTCATAGTCATACTTTCATATCATTAACCTTCACCTTGGTATATAGAACATTGGTAACTTGTGTGTGTCTAGGATGAATTCTTTATAGGATATCCACCTCATTCTTGTTTAGGCCTCGTTAGATCCTTCCTATCATACTCATAGAATCTGGTTCAATATCCTTCTTCTAGAGGGTTCTAGTCGGTCTCAAAGTCATCATTTCCAAGCAAAACATGTGGGTATCCAACCATTGATAAGAGGGACATCTAATTTACTATATCAACCATTACCTCAACTGCCAACATCTAGTGAATAGTGATCATAACCTTCTAATTTTTGAACTAAAAATTCTCCACAACTTCTCATTCTAATGATTTCAATACAAAAGAGTGCTTATAATGCTTCATCTCCAGTTCCTTCTTGTTAGAGTGAGTTCTGCAAAACACTTCACCAAAAAAAAATCCATAACTTCTCTTCAACATCCAGAATCATACCCTTACAATTTCTTCATTTTATTCCTCTAAACATATCTGACTGCCTCCAAACTCATCCATAGGATAACCCTTTCAATACTCTAATTCCACTGTGCACCATCCTATGGACTGATCCTATCTATCCTCAACTTTTGGATCCTAACATCAAGGGGGATCCTAAAATTTCTTTCATAAGATAAAATATTTTTTCTGAATGGCCTCCTTTCGGGGAACTCCCATTCACACATCCAGCATATGCTAAATTCCTTATGTTTGGCCTCTTGTGATGATGGTTTTTCATCAGGCCTATTTCCAAACATGTCATTGTGGTGGTGTATATGTAACACCCTTTGATTTAATGGAATATATATTTTCAAATAAATGTAATTTCATCAATAAATTATGTTACACATAACAAAAATTTGCACCGAACTACAATATATAATTAAAAATATTATTATGTAAACATGATTATTATAACCTATCCATTAGATTTGGATTTTTGAATAGGGATTACATAATTTTAAAATTAATTATAAAGGATTTATATAATGAAACTATATTGATAAATAAGTACATAATTTTTAGTAAAGTATGTATATTCTTGGAAAATACATTTTTTCTCGAAATAATGGTTTATATTTCTCTTAATGAAAAAATAATAAAATTATTTATCCTAATTTTAGAAAAATATTTTTCAAAAATTATATTTATGTTTGATATAAACATGTCAAAATAATCTTAGACTGAATTTTTGGGAATTTTCTAAAAATATTAATTATTTTTGGATTAATTGTAAAAAATGGGTTTTATTTAATATTGCCTTTTTTATTTCAAGAATTTATAAATTAAAATTTTTAATATAGTATAAAAAATATAATTACGTAAAATTTAATTATTATTGATCTAATTTATTTCATTGGAATCAATTTTATTTTAATTTTGATATAAAAATATTTTATACATATGAAAACATTTTCTTTAGAAAACCATTTTATTGTCACATCTATGGGATTAATTTTAAATAAAATTATAACACTTATGTGAATTGAATATGCTAAAATGGAATCCATATTTGGAATATAAATAATTAATATTATTTAATAAGGTTAACTTAATTTTTGATCATAATGAATAATAATAATTTTAAAAAATAATTACCATACTCATGGTTAAAACATGTTTACCTAGTGTTAAACCAAATGATAAGGGAATGTTTTTTAATTAAACTTTTAAAAAACCAATTTTATAGACATATTTTTTACATTATCCTTTCCGAAATTCAAATATATATTTATTTAGAACCACTTTTCTTAGGAATGACTTTATTATTTTGTATTATTTTGGTAACTTTCCAAGTGGTTTCCAAGTGGTTCGTCTACCCAACATATAATTGATAACCCCTTATCCAAAAATCTACACACGTAAATTCCCTGTTGATTCAGTTAATTCCTACCAAAATTCATTCCTTATTTTCCTTCACACATTCATTAGGAGTTGGTTTAATTTGGAAACTATCCTGAGAAGGATTTTGGTGCCAATAAAAAGAGGTTGTCCTAAGAATAGGTTTCATTCATTACCGAGTGTTTCAAACATTATGATTTAATAACATCAGTATATCCCATATAAATAGAAATTATTATTTCAATTTCATAACCTATATTCATCTCCTCTTCCATAAAATGGAAAACAAAACCATTGATCATGTGCACGTTGGATTGCCGCCTCGCGAACCGATATAATTAATTTTCCATCGCCGCCTCTAATGATTGGATATAAGGTTGTATATACTATATTTATATCATTTTTATGAAATAATTAATATTTTTAAATTATAATATGACATCTACCTTCTTACCTTTCAAACTATTATAAAACAATAATGTCGCTTGTGCGTATGTGTAGACTACCACCTCAATGAAGCAATGTGATACGTTTTTCATTTTATTTTGTCATGGATGGTAATAATGATATATTTAATGAATATATATGATATATATGATAAAAAAATTATTCCTAAATGGTAAATTACTATTTACCATTTTTCGTTTCATTCTTCAAAAAATGAAAACAACATTCATGCATACATCCAACATACTGTCTCCATGAATGGTGTAATTATTTTTTCAATCCCTAAATTTTATGGATGAATATAAATATATATAAAATTAATATGTATAATATTATATCGTGATTAAAATTCTATAGATTATGTAACCATTATTAAAGTACAATGATGAAAAACTACAGAACCAAAACATATATGAAAAACAAAGTAGTTATCACCTGAAATAGTTATTTTAATAAATAATTGTTAACAAATGAATGATAAAAGGTTTATAAGTAATCATATAATGTATGATATATATGATTATAGTTATATAATATATTTATAATAAACATATATTAAATATATATGAGTTTTGACCAGGTATAAATAATGTTGAGAATTGAGGTAAGGGATGTTCATCTAACTTTTATTTCAATGGGACACATGCCATATTAACCACTTATTTATTTTATTTGGTGTATATAAATACTATGAATGAATTTTACAATGTTTTTTATAAAAATTATTAGGATTTACATATTGATATATGTTTTTTTCTTTTATGGGATTTATCATTCAAAATTTATCAAATTTATGAGGGTTTTATATTAAAAACTAATTATTTATTGGGGTTGTTTTAATTATGTCTTTAATGATGAATTATTATGCTATATATCTCATGAAACTCAAGAATTTTCTAATATTATATTTATTTATGGATAATACATGTTTTACTTCCATTTTTTTCTTTTGATGTACTAAAGATACCAAATGATTGTTTTTAATCCAATTATACATTATTCCTCTCTTAGGTCAAAAATATATTTTCTTCCATGTTGATTTTTTATAAAAATTATTTAAAGATTATTTTTATTATTATATAAATATTTTAAAGACATTTTTACACATGTATTAATTTAAAAATTAATAAATTGATGCTTCTTTTTAGATTCTAAATGAGGTAGTTTGTTATATTACGGAAAATGTGAAAGAAATATTTGGTGTAATGTTTACATAAATAATGTTAAATGATTTAAATATTCCCTTTTCAAATTTTAAAGGGTATTTTCTTCAGTAATGTTTTAGTGATATTTTTATAGAATTTATATTCACCAATGAAAAAAACCTTCGTGTGTGGATTATGATTTACTAGGGATTTGATCCAGTAGTATTATACTTATTATTTATTTTTATGTTTTATAATTATGATTATGAGATGTTTATGAAACTAATTTATTTTCCAAGGGTTATGCTATGATGGATTGATGAAATGTTTATTAAACCTGATTTATTTTCACAGGTTATGATATGATAAATGTTTATTGATTTTATGGAACACATATATATGGTTTTAATTATGTGATGATTGGGAATAGAATTATATATGCCTCTAATTCATTGGGTAAGTATTATATATCATTAGATAATTATGGGAATCAATTTTATGCTCTTGATCCATTATAGGTAACAAGTCAATGTGCTTAAAAACTATGGGAAATTAGTCAATGTGCTTGATCCACTACGGAAAATAGGTGTGGATGCTTAATCCCTTATGATTTTATGGTCTCGATAGTGAACCTTGAAATATGAAATGGCTTCTATACCTATAATAGTGAGACACTTTTATGACATGAAAAAAGGGTTCGTGGTTGATTTATGATGATTTTTCACTCTTATGATTTATGAATTTTGGAATGATAAATATTTTTGTTAGGAATCATGTTTATGATCATTGATATATTGGGTTTGAAAATTTAAAATTATTGTTATGATATCATAACCTTATTCTTGTGTTATAATTCAATATGATCATTGATTAATATCTTCCATGTTTACCCCTATTGAGAATTCGAGTTAACCATTCCTCATGATTCCTTTCCCTAGGTTTCGAAGAAAGGTTTTAAGTAGGGTATGTATATGAAGAGTACTAAATGGTAATATATTTGTGTTATATGTTGAATATATTTAATGAAATAAGAATATTTTGTATCTAGTATTCAAAGACACTAAACATTTATAGTCCTCAGATGGGTGTTTTTGTAATTTATTAAATATTTATATAATAAGATGTTATATTTATATATGAAAATCCAAGGTTATTATAGTATAGTATATGTATAATATCTCCATTTATATTATTGAGTGTTTTTAGAATTTTTAATTCTAGAGATTCCATAAATAACCTACAAAACATTTTTCACACAAAACCTAGAAAATATCCCACTTGAGAATTGTTTTTTCAGTTTGATTCCAATAGAATCCCACTCGAAGACTAATCTCATGCTCAAACTAAATTCACATTAGATAATATTATATTCATAAATATTCAATTTTATTACCTACATGGTTCTCTACTATATGGTAACTTCCAATTATCTAGGATACCACTGAAATACATCATCCTTTAACCTCTAGAACCAAGATCCATCACTTCACTGCATTATTGAAAGCTCATATAAATTCCTCCATGGAACTATTAAAAAAATATAAACCCATGTTTCCATACTCCTACATTATTTAACATATGGTTAATAAGCTAAATTTTGAACCTATCCAAATTCCCTCACTCTATCGAGTGTCTTCTTCTAAAACACTGATTTCATGAGATTTTTCAACCTAGTATTTTTTTTGATACAACAAGATTTGGTGACATCAACAGAACAACAATCATCTAGAACTCTACCATTTTAATATTATGATGTCAGTGACATCATAAAATACCATTGAAATCTATTTCATTATAACCACTGTCTTATGTGATCCTTTTCTCCCACTTCTATATCCTAGTTCTTATCCTTTCAAGGGTCCCGAATCTATTACATAGGTCATTACATTACTCTGAAAATATTCCAATGAACGTTTCCATATAGAAATAAGAATCCAATGTCATAATCACCTCTTAATAAATAAAAAACAATATATACTTGGGGTTTTCCTTCATGTAGTTTTAATTTGGTTGTGTTCAACTCCTTTTGAAGACTTTTCAGAGGATAGAAACAACATTTTCCAACATTCAGACATTTATGTGATCAATAATCTCATCTTCAAGATCAAAATCTAATCCACCTGAACCATGTTTCATTCAATTTAAGTTACATTTTTGTACAAATGGATTTCCATGAGGGAAACCATTGTTACATAAAACTTCAATTACAACCATCTATGCTTTTACTATCTAACATTGAGTTCTCAAAAATACTTTACAAATCATAGAATTATCATCCTTTTTTATCATTCACTTCAGTGTGCCCATGAAAACCATACCTCATATTCCATATTTTTTAATATGATCCCTGACATTCCATCACTCATTTCAGACATCTCATTCTTGATTTTAAAACTTTTAAAAACTTAACTATAACTATGAATCCCACCTTACGTGGAATGAATCATATTCCCATATACAATCCTCATTCTTCTAGAGATCATCTTCCATTGAATAAGGGAACCATGTATCACCAAACACACTTCTGAAATTTGATCAAGTAAACACATGGATATATTTTATTTACCTTCCCCAACTTCAAGTTATGGGAATATATGGTATTTGAACCTTCTAGAAACTGATTATCCAATATCCAGTAGTCCTATTATAATCTCCCTTGATCAAGGGGAATTATTAGTAAATTTTGTCGTATTGAAATGATAACTAAAGGATTTATATGATTCCTCATTTCAGGGACCTAAAAAATAACACCATGACTTAAATATCTGAAACAATCGTTGTTCTTTTCATGGCCACCGGTTCTCTTCAGGCTTCTGGATGACTCTCCATCCAATGTAACAACAAATACTCCAGGAGTAGTGACAATTGTATTCTCCTAGATCTACATCCTCCACAATCAGAACATCACGTTGGTTCCTATCCCATTGAAACATTACCTTCCAAAAAAATAAATTTTATTTAATATATAAAACATAAGGGATCACTGTATATATTCTATAAACTTCAATGGTCTCTCAACCATGCTCCAAATGCCACCCAATGTATCAGAACTTTCCCCATAGCTCCTATAGCCCAGAAGACTTTCGATGTTTAAATATCTTTTGGTATCACCACCATATTCTAATGATAATATTTTAGTGACTTAAAAAAACAACTCACATGAGGAACCCATCATTCTTCCATCCAATCTTGAATAACCCCCTAAACTATGAAACACATCTCAAGACTCCATTTGTTTAAAAATAATTTTGATTTCGAGAAACCCTCTAGTACCATCACTATTTTAGAGTGACTTCCATCCAAGACTTTGATAATTTTTCATCATAAAACTCTATTACCATGCTCTATCACCAAAAACATCAACCATTCCTATGATACCGTTTGTTTGAAAATAGAAAGTCCCAGTTCTTAAATACTAATCAGAAGCAAACACGACACCGCCACAGGAACAACTATGAAACATGCTTCATGATCATTAACTAAAAACATTAGATTCTGATACTATGAAGTCTAGGATCACTAGACATCATAATGATTCATATCTCTATATGGTTATCGACCTTCTCTAATTCTCCTTATATGTAATTAACAGGCACATGTTACTCACACAATCACACTAGTAAAACACAAGCATAATGCACAAAAAATATTAACAAGGTGCATAAATTTTATCCTACAACCACTAGATAATGGTGGTACTTATTTTCTTTAAAGTATCATTTTAGATTATAAGGAAACCCACACATTCCACTCACCCTAGTAAATCATCCATAATATGTATCACCAAAAACAACACCTTTTTCTTATTTTGATACTCTCCTTCTATTCATTATCCTTTCAAATCCTCTACCTTCTCCTTGGTATAAAGATCCAAAGGAACTTCTGTGTTCCTAGGTTGACTTACATATAGGGGAGATACAGAAATCATTATTAGGCCTGGTTGAAACTTTTCATTCAGTGTTAGTATAGGTGGTCCAATAGCCTTACTATAGAGGGTACCATCTAGTAACCCCTTCAACAACTCTATATAAAATGTGTGGGAATCCATCCCTTGATATGAGAGACTTATAATTTTTTATATAAATCAATGTAGAAACCACTATCATCTAGTTAAGTGAATTTCACCATTCAATCTACCCACTAATGATTTTATGTTACATCTCATTCAAATTATTCTAGCACTGAGGGGTTATTTTACTTCTTCGTCTTTGGTTCCTTCTCATTAGACTAACTTCTATACAAAACATCACAAAAAACACTCTATAAAATCTACTTAGAATCTGGAAGTTTCTACATCTGCTTACCTTACATCATTCTTCTATAACATGACCAAATTCCTATGAGTTTATTTGAAATCTCTCCATTCTTGTATATTGATTTTAGTATATACCATTCCCTAGGATGCTTCCATCCAGACTCAACCCACTGACGCTAACATTCAAGATCCTTCTAAAGATCCTCTAAAAGATACTACATTTAGTTAGAATGAACACCTTCTAGTGAACTCTCATTCACCCCTGTTGTATCAATTGACATGTAACCATTCAGAATCATATGATGAAGGTTCTTTCACAATCTGGTTTCTAGATATTCCATAGTGTTGGTGTAATGACTCCATCATAATTCCCAAGTGTTACTTCAAAAGGCATTACTTTTTGAGCTTCTACACTTGAACTAGATACAATTTCAACCACCAAACCAAAAAACACCACCATGTCTTTAACAAATACAAACATTATTAATTTTCAACAAATCATTATCAAAACTACTGTTAGAGACTGGACTAAATAAAACTCAAGAGGGGGTTAATTGGGTTCTCTTAAATTTTCCTTTACGTAAAAATTTATATAATTGGTTTAAGATTTGGATATAAAACACTATTTAATAAAATATAAATCAGAAATAAAAGAAAAAAAGAAAATTTCATAGAGTGATTTATAGTGGTTCAAGGAATAGAAGTCCCCTAGTCCACTCCACCACTACTCTTCTCTATGAGTGTGGTGATTTTAATTAGTCCTATCCTTTTTCTGAGGACTATCATTCCTTTTCCTAGGGACTGCATGAAAGACTGAAAGCATTAAGCACATAGTAAAATAATTCGAGCTTCAAGTTATACTCTAGAATGGCCTTACAAGGAATAATCTTCAAAGGTTATTTTACTGGGAACCTTTGTATGTAAAGATGAAATAGAAAAGGTTTACATTTTTCAGCTCAAAATTACATGAAATTGCTGACAAAAAATAAATATCAATGAGATAAATAATTTAAATAGTAATTAGCATTAGGAGAGTCCTCTGTAGAAAAAACATGTTATTGATAATTTCATTAAATAATTCAATACATTTTTTTATTTTCATAGAAAATACAGTGTCATTGTTGAATATTTGATAGAATAATTCTTTTAATGTTCTTGTTCACATCACTTATCTTGCATAATTCTACACTCAGACCCCACTTTTATTAATTATTTTATTTGAAATACATGCATCGCCTCTTATTTAAACACCCTGCACATGATCTGTAGAAAAAAAGAGATCAGTGACACATTTTCTCTTCATAATTCTTTGGCTATAACAGATACAAATAAAAACCCATTATTGCCTTCTATCTTGGTAATTGGTTATTATTATAATATATTTTTTCTTAAAGGGAAAATCAAGCATTAAAGACTTATAAAATTTCTTTAAAAACATCACTTGAGTGCTTAAATGGTAATAAATACAAACTTGCTACATGATATAGTCAATTTGATGAATTGAATCAACATAGCTAAATTTTTGAACTGAAACCATGTAGATAATTTTCATATTCGAATCAACATATCCAATTTGAATTATATAGGCATTTTATTCACATAGGCGACTCTGAAATATCCAATTTGAAATGATGTAGTCATTTTCTTTGCTAAGCCGATTCATGAAAAGTGACTTAGAATATTGAGGTGACTTAGCTGATTTCATTATGTAGGAGATTCAGTTAACCAATTTCATCATGTAACTAATTTACATATCTTATTACTCATATAGAATTTTTTTTTGTATCTAATTACAACATGTAACCATTTCACATAGCTAAATAATTTCATAGGTCATTCCTCATATAGGTGATATTTTCAACATAGGTAATTTCCGTGTAAATGGTTTTTCAATGTATTTGATTGATATATTTTTTTACTTAAAAAATGCATTTGATCAATGTAACTGAATTTTGTCAGAAACACAAGTGTAAAAAATGATTTAACATTCGTTTTTTTAATTTAAATATCAGTTTTTACCAACATCTATAAGCTAAATTGTTGAACATAAACAATGTAGCTAATTTTCATATTTGAATCCACTTATCCAATTTTAATTATATAGGAATTTTATACACATAGTCGACACTGAAATATGAAATTTGAAATGATGTAGAAATTATCTTTGCATAGCCGATTCATGAAAAGTGACTTAGAATATTGAGGTGACTTAGCTGATTTCATCACATAGGATATTTAGTTACCCAATTTCATCACGTAACTAATTTACATATCTTATTACTCATATAGAAAAAAATTTATGTATCTAATTACACCATGTAACCATTTCACATATCTGAATAATTATAGAGGTCATTCCTTGTGTAGGTGATCTTCTCAACATAGTTAATTTCCATGTAAATGATTTTTCAATTTATTTGATTGATATTTTTTTTCCTTCAAAATTGAGATTGATCGATGCAGATGAATTTTGTCAGAAACACTAGTGTAAAAAATGATTTACCATCAGTTGTCTTCAATTTAAATATCAGTTGTAACCAATATCTATAAAGGAAATGTCACAAACAAGTTTTTCATTGTTTGTTTTTTTGAATAATGATGCTGCAAGCCATCTGAATTTTTTTAATGCTTTACAGTTAGTTTCAATGAAAATCAACATCGAAAGTTTAAAAAATAGAAATTTTTTAATATTACTTC
The DNA here is from genome assembly GCA_963277665.1 of Viscum album. Lineage (NCBI taxonomy): Eukaryota > Viridiplantae > Streptophyta > Magnoliopsida > Santalales > Viscaceae > Viscum > Viscum album. The sequence goes on along the minus strand of OY728161.1, from coordinate 1,573,598,303 downwards.
TCCATGAAAATAGAATCCATGTAATTGAAAAAATAGTACATAGTTATCAAATATCATGTATCACTGACTAAATATATATAAAAAACCGACATAATTTTAATAAGTTAATCAAAAAAATGTCTACGCATTTATATTATAAATTAGAATTTAAAAACACATACCTAAAATTTAAAACATGATCATTATAGGTTGATGTTGAAGCATTATTTTAGGATAATTATATTCAAAAGCCTATTATAACAAAATAATTATCTTTTGAACACTTTTTATTATAAAAATTTGATATTAATCAGAAACATTATCATATGTGTACCTTAATTCATAATCATACTTAACAAATAGTTCGCAAACAATGATCAAAGTTGGGTAAGTTTATCTTTTATATATGAATTAGCATCATTGAATGTATTCAATAAAAATGAATGATATATGATTAAAAAATAGAATAATTTGACATAAAATATAAAATAATTAATATAACTAACCTTATAAAATTCAGTAGTTACCCCAACAATGATTATCTCATATATGAATTATAGTTTATAATTACCACATTCAACATAGCTGTGTTGACGATGACATTGTGATTATAAAACATTAACATGATAATAAAACCAATATATATATATATATATATATATAATCAAAATAATATCTAATATAAAATAATAATTACCATTTCTTTCATATATTGGATTACATTTGGGTTCATTATCGACAAGTGGTATTTGTTAAAAAAACCCATGAACTGCATTTTCATATATATCATCGTATAATACATGTATATACAATAAGAATTAAATATTATGAACTTATAAAAAGTTATAAAATTTACCTATCTAACAAGGTGGAAGTTTTTTATGAACATCACCTAATAAAGGTAAAAAATATATATAATGTCCATTCAATTAGGCAGAATAAGCCTAACATCCAATGCCCCCTATAATAAAAAAATTGTAAAATTTAAAAAAATATATTGAATATTGGTTCATAATTATGTTTTTGTTCTTACCCATCCTGAAATGGAAGAATCCAACACCCAGTCTTCTTCATTGATAATCTCTCACATATATATGTAACTATATCGACAATATTCAATCATTTCATAGCTGTTGAAATGAATTCTAGATCTATAAAACCATAAACATATGTGACCTCATTTTGAATAAGAAGTGTGTGTAGATACTTAATTAAAAAAGTAATCTATTTAGTCAATTTAAACCATATTTAAATAAATAAATAAATTCAAAAACGTCAATTTACATACAGGGAAAAGAACTACAACACAGGCTTGATGAGATCTTTAAAATCAATTTGATCCATGATATATTTTCTAAATATTCTCAATACATATTTTCTTTCACATATATCAGGTGTCATCTAAAACTCATAGATATTATCCAAGGAAGAAGAAGCCTAAGATAATCATTATATCCCATCAGAAATATCAGAAGTCTTTATAGTTGTTCATTCATGGACCTTTCATTCATTTTTTCCATTTCTTTTGATTTTAAATACTTCTATATAAGTTAAATATCAGAAAACATTATAAGAAATTTTCAATCAGATATAATTAATATTAAAAAAATCCATACCTTGTATTAATGCAATGAATAAAGTCATATGGCCCAAGTAAAAAATAACTCATACAATCCCTAACTCTGGAAGCCACCTGAGTATGAAATAGTAATATATTAATAGGATCCATAATATCATGTATTTAAACTATAACTTGACCCATATGAATGGGATGGTAATGTACAGAATCCCCCAAAAAATGCATGACTTTTAACTCTTCAATATTTACATGAGGATCTCTAACATACAACTCAAATTATAGTTTTGGATCTAATAATGGAGGTGGAGGATCATAGTTGGAAAGATTAGAAAGCTAGTCCATATTGGAGGCCTGTATAGGCTGTGCTGTTAGCTAAAAAGGCTCGATAGGCTGGGAAGGATTTATAGACTATAATTTCATTGTTAATTATTCTAACATAGCCTTTACAGTTGATTGAATTTTATCTCTCATAGACTGTTTCATATCTTTTAGCTCAGCTTTTTAGGATTCAGTTTTTGGATCTCTTGATTGCTAACTTTGATGTCCAAAAACATTCTGAATACAAAAACTCGCCTAATATCCTCTTTTGTGGCTTGGGTGTTCGGAGTTTCACAAAGTAGTGGATAGGATTTCCATAATAACCTCATGGATAAATTTTTCATGTGATGATTAATCATGAATTTAATTCTAAAATGAAAAATGAAAATGGTATATTAGTGTTGTTAATTTATAAAATATAAAAAATCATGAAAAATAAAAAAATATTTACATAAAATTATATCTACTTCTTTCTTAGCTTTCTCTGTAATATATTTTTCATTTTTTCATCTTCTCTCAAATTTCCATTTTTCATTGTGGGTGGGAGAAGATGGAGGATTTTACTAGACTTTATTAGAACCACTATAATTTTTATCTTTTAAAGCCCCAAAATGTTTCTCAATCATCTTTTTCTCCAATAAATGATACCCTCCATGTGATTAAGTACGAGGATATACATTATAAAACTAGATTTCATGATGACATTTCATAAAGTCATGTTATATAAAAAAATAAATTAATAAATAATTAGGTACATATAAAAGAAATTTTACAATATAATATAATTATCTTACCATAAAGTCTTCACCATATTGGTTGAAAACAAATTTATTCCATATCTCTATATCTAAAAACTCATACTTGAAGCATGGGTATTCATTTTGACTTTTTCTAAAAGCATAATTTTTTTCAACTTATGTTTTAAAATCTATCCACAGAACCACTTCTAAAGAAAGGAATCATTTCTTAATTTCTTTTGTTCTTTAAAATTGAATGTCAATTTTAATTTAATGAAATAAAATTTTGTCATTTCTAATATATCATATTAAAAAAATGATATAAAATAAATCAACTGAAATATTATATCATTAGATCCTCCCAAATCTGATTTAACACTATCTTATTAATGGATTTCTAATCAGGATAAAAAATATTAATCCTAAAAGGACTCTATATAGAGATAGAGCTAATAAATTCCATTTTATTTGGTCCAATTTCATTATTAGTATCGTCAAAATTAATATACAATCACTCATCTCCATGATAAAGTGATAGTTTTGGTAAATGTGCAATGTCAGGTTTTCCAACTTAAGATCTTTATTTATTAACATTAAAATAAAAAGAGTCCAACATTGAAGTATCAACAGTATCCCTTCAATTATTTTTTGTAAATTAAATGTTTTTTTCAATAAGTAATTATATTACACGATATTTAATATTATGAGAAGAGAAAAATACATCGGTACATGTTTCTTTGTGTCTATATATGTATTTATCATTGAAACAAGAAACTGTAATAAAATTTGCGAGTATCTGAATATTATTAGACATGTAAATAATATGAATACAGGAAAATAAAAATATTTAAGTAAAAAAGTGGCACACATTTGTATGTTTTTAAAAAATAATTTTGTTGTGATTCTTAACCAAAAAAATATACATGTTAAACTATTATATTTAAACCTTACTTCTAAAATGACAGAAACATTTATAAATTTAAATATAAAAGTTTGAAAATGTTTTCTCATATGTGTAACAATAACAAAAATATAATATTTTACGCTGGGTATTTCAATGAAGAAAAAATTTAACATAACTGTAGAATGTAAAAAATTTAGAACAAAAAATCATATAAATAATCAAATATATATAATGAAACATCCAATAGTTATTAAATAATAAAGTTTTTACACATGTAAATATCTAAAAATAAATATAATGTAAATAATTACCAGATTAATTAGAATAGTAATTTAGTATTTTCCCATATCTCTTCAGCATGGTCATTCTGTACTCCATGCACTATGTCTACATTAAAGTCATTGTTATTCATAAATTTTTTAATAGATGAAGAGTACCATATAAATCTATAACATCATCGTCATCCTAATCAGCCAATTGAATTATTTTACCTTTAAAAATGAAGGACCACTGATCATTCTATGGATCAATGATATAAAATATTTGCTTTCCATGTGTGACAATGATAAATGGTTCCTCATTGCAACAAAATCTTTTCCAAACAACTTTTTTAAACGCATATTAATCTTGATTCATACAACTATTACTTGAATCCAAATTATAGTTAAACACAGTGACATGAAATTTAATATAATCAATTTCTTGTATGTCTTCAAGATCCCCAAAATTTGGCATTGATGCATAAATTGAGTTTTTATCTTTTTCACTCAAAAAATTCAGTGCTTCAATGATGACCATTACACCACTATTTCGAGTAGTAGTCATGTAATCCAACTTTTATTTATAAATGTGTACCCATTAAAATCAAAACTATACCATGTGATCACATTAAGAGATGCCCCCCTTACCAACTATTTCAATGTTTTTGATGTAGATATATTTGTGATGACTTTCTATTTAAACCATGAAACAAATGTTTTTTTTGCTCAATCATCACCCACTTTTCATTTCTTTTTAAATATCATAACTTTTAGTCAACAATATATGATCATATATATGATTGAACCATATCTATGTTTTTTAAAATGTATAAATGTGTCCGCATCACTTCATCACAAGGAATAAACGTTACCTTTATGCCTTGAATACCTTTACCTTTACTATCTACTATCATATAAGGAGATATAAAGAGACCAATATGCTCCACTTAATAAAAATAATCAATACATAACTCAATCACCTATTATGATTCATATTTTTGAACAATAGAGGACTTTGTTCAATAATTATTTTTAACATATCCTTTCAAAATATTCATATATAATTCAAAAGGATACATCGATCATAAATAAACAGGCCCATATATTCTTATCTCATTCAAAAAATGAATCACTAGATGAACAATTATATTAAATAACATAGGTGGGAAATATATTTATAGTTGAAAATGAATAAGAGAATCTTCATTATCCAACACATATAATAAATTTGGATAAATGACTTTGCTAGAAATGGATTTTAAAAAATTACATAAGCTGATGATAGTCTTTCTGACTAATGTCGATAATATATCCCATAGTTTGACTGGTATAAGTTGTTACATCAGTACATGATAATCATGATATTTCATACCTATAAATTTACAATCCTTCAATGAAACCACATTCTTCACATTTGATGAATAACCACTGGGTACTTTAATACCATGAAGACACCGACAAAAATTCATCTTCTCAATCTTGTTTAATGTGTGACAAGCTAGAGGTAAATATGTTTTGTTTTCTTTCATAGTCGGAGATAACACTAAACATATTCCCATTAATTTCAAGTCCAATATAGTATGCAATCCACCATTTTTTCTTTCATTTTATGGTTAATAAAGACCCAATAAAACTGTCACATATGTTTTTCTCATGATGCATAACATCGATGTTATGTTGTATCTCTAAAAATCTTCAAAAAGGTTGTTTAAAAAAGATATATTGTTTCTTATAGATATTTTTTTGAAGACTATAAATTCTATTATATTCAAATATTGAATCAATATTTTCCCCTGATCGTAATATTCTTCAACTCAAAATGGTTGTGGGGTAATATTATATTCCTATAAACAAATAAATGTTTTTAATCTATGATAAGGATGATCAATTCACAAAAATCTTCGATGTACTATGTACACTGTCTTTCTTCCATTCTAACATTGTTAATATGAACTCTTTTATTCACAAATTGGACATGCTTTATGTCCCATAACATTGTACCCAAATAAGTTTCCATATGCAAGAAATTCATTTATTGTGAACATTATCAAAGTAAGAAGAAGAATATACTCTTTCTTGTATGAATCAAAAACATTAACACCTGTCTCCTATAGAATTTGAAAATCATCAATAAATGGTAAAAGATACACATCAATAAAATTTCTATGTTTTTTTGGTCCAGAAATCAACAAGCTCATCATTACATATTTTTTCATCATGCATATATGTGGGGAAAAGTTTTCAAATACCAAAAAATAGGCCATGAACTATGTTTACTATATAGGCTCTGATGTGGATTCATTCCGTTAGTACAGAATCCCATTCTGATATTTATAACTTCACATCAAAAATCAAAAATTGTTTTTTTAAATCTCTTCCACTATGGTGAATTAGTAGAGTGATGTAAGTTACCATCAGAGATATGCTCACCTGAATATCATATTATACTTTTTGAATCAATTAAATTTTCAAATAGATGCTTAAAATGATGAATTATTTGAAGGTACCAAATTTCATTAGCATGATCTTTTTTTCTTGTAATTGAGAATGAATCACAATTAAATTATCATAATTATATAAAGGAATTATTTATAAAATTATTAGAAAGTATAAAAAGATAATTTTTCATGAGGTTAGATGCCAGTACGAGATAATGAATCTATGTAGACTTTTCATATATCTTATAGCATGATATTCCACATATATGAAGGTTTGATAAATATTCATATTCTTTCTTATAAAACACAAAATCATTGGGGAAAGCATGTTTCTTTTTATACCCAAATCCCATTGGGAATAATATTTTAGTTACCTCATAATTGGAATATGGAAGCATGTTTCCATTTAGACGTAGCTCTTTTAAAATCACAAGTATATTCGAGAAACTTTTATAACTCCACCCATTTATTTCATTCATGTTAAGTAATCTCAAAACTATTGATTAAACTGTATATTTATTACAACCTATGAATAATGGTTTCTTAACATCTTCATAAATTCATCCAATAGTTGCTATTTTTTCACTATTTATAAAAACTAAATCATGAATTAATTCTTCAATGTGATCCTCTACCTCATTATGAATATTATCATCAATGTTAGATATTGAATTTTACAGTTGTTTCCCCATACTAGATCCAACATTTATAATTTAGTCTAAAACCCTAGAAAATGAGATGATCCTTGATATCTATGGAGATTATATTTCTCATATTCAAACACTTCACAGATTGACAGAAAATAAAATCTTCATTTTGAAGAATTTGTTTAGAAAATTCAAAGAAAACATCAAATTCTTTTTTATATTCACTGGCAGTTCTTCTTAAATTTATGCAATTATGATCTATTCAATACCAAATATCACGACATAATCGGTGAATATATTATAATATATAAACATTTAAATATATATATATATATAATGATAAATTTTAAACCTAATCATATTAAATAAAAATGTTTGGTAATCATATAAGAAACATCAAATATTATTATGAATAAAATAAAAACTAATCTACTAAAGGCATTTATTTTCGTGATGTGTGTCATGTATATCCAATGCACATCACATGTAATGACCCCATTAGAAATTCTAGGTATATAATCATGATTTTTTAAACTAATATATTGTTTGGATTTATTTATTTCCATTCATTTATTTATATATATGTGATATTCCTAGAAGAAAATCATGATTTTTTCACTATATGTATGTTTTTCACACTATAGATTATAATATTAGGATGTTTTTTAAATTTCATACCCTAATATTTGGGGTTTTATATGATAAATGTTTACTTATTTTACCAATTAACATTCTAATATTGGGGGTACAGTCACCCTAGGTAACTCCTTATACTCCCGCTGCTATCAAAAACCAATTTTTTGTAAAACTATTATTAATAATTACTTACATGAAAATACATTATTTTTGAAAAAAAACAAAAAAATATTCTATGATAATATTAAAATTCAAAATAACTAATTTAATATTATTGGACTAAATTAAATTTATACGATTATATTTTTTAAATGAATCATTATATATAATGAAAAAATTGAAATATGACCATTTGAACCTTTATTATTTTGTAATACTATTCCTAAATAAAATGAAATTTAATTAATGAAAATATATTAATTCATATATGGAAATGTCATACATTTTTTCAATTATTTTAAAGTGTTCAATTTAGATGTATTACACAAAATTTTAACATATTTTATTTGAATAAAATTTTATTTTAATATAAATTATATATCTTCTAAATTTACATACATTAGAATTTTTGTTTATATATTATATATATGTGGTTTATTGATATTATGTTTTAATTGTTTTAAATAATCTAACATGTATAAAATTATTTTACATAATTGTTACATTATTTTGGTGTCTCATGTCTTAAAATGTATTGAAGATTGTATTAATTTAACTGGTGAAAATTTGGAGTCAATAAATGTGATGAACATTCCATTGATAAATAATGTCACCATATATCACTGTTCATTTAATAATACCATCAAGACATTTAGATAATTCATCAAATAATAAATTTATCAAAATAAACAAACTTGAGCACAACCTTTATAAATAACAATCAACTACATTCAAATAATTGAAACAATAACACAAAAATATCACTAAATGATAAATAATTTATCTTCAGTATTTAAAAAAGGGTTCAAATTTCTAAGTTCAACATGTAAAATGGATCCTTAATGTGAACATTCTCCCTTGAATTCATTGTTATAATAAACACTGAAAGATCTATCAACACTATTTTAAGAAACAAACAATAAAAAATAACAAAGCAATAAAATCAAATCATGATTGATGGATGGTTGTAAAACTATTTCTAAAGACAAAATACATATATGGATGATGAAAAAATGATAGAGGATGAATAATTGAGATCATAGATCATGAAATGAAGATAAAAAATCAAATAAAATCAATAACAGTTGTCGTTGAGGATCAGTGCCTTTGGAGTCATCACTATTGAAGAACAACAGTTTTGAAGATCCAAAAAATGAGGTTTTCTTGATGCCAAGTATTTTTAAAATCATTTTAGCATAATTGTTTATAGAATATAATTACATAAACATATTAATAATGTATTTTTCTTGGAAACCCAATGTCAATAACTGATTTATTTTATAAATTTATGGTGTCCATTTTTTACAAAACTGACACTATAAAACCTTTCTATGGCTATTTTGAATCAATTTTGTTAAAAACTGACACCAAAAAATGTATGTATAAACATTTATCATCAGATTACTAAAATTGATGTCATAGATTTGATGTTGAAGCCACTATTTCTACTACTAGTATCCAAATTTTCAAGATGTAGACAATTTTCAAACAAACAATCCAGAATTCTAACTTAAATAAATTTACAGAAAAACACATAAGAATAAAAATAAAACCTAATAAACACACTTAGAAAATAATATAATTAATAAAGTACAAAGGGTATTTGTGATCATCAAAACCTAAATTACAAGGAATATGTTGTATTTAAATTAGTATTCCAATAATCTCACAATTTTTGATGATCAAAAAACATGTAAAACATTCTAAACTCATTAGATATTTTAGTAGGTTTTAAATTCAAAATTTTAAAATGGTATTAACAAAATTATATAATATAGTGTAAAAATTTAGTTTCCTCTACCATATATAGTTACTTCTTTCCTTTTTGAATAGAAATTTTATCCACATTTCTCAAAATATTTTCCCCCTTTTGTGAAGAGTTTTCAAAGAGAAGACATTTATCCCTCTATTGTGCCATTAAAAAGGATGGGTAGAGGGATAAAACACATGCTAATTTGTCACATAGTGGTATGAACTATTCATGTGTAGTGTGAAAATTGAATTATAATTTTATAGAAAATTTTGGTTTCATGAAATAAAACAAAGAGATAAATAACATCAAATAAAAATAATCACAAAGAAACACAGTAGAAACAAAGGAATAAATAATGAAATGTTGTATTAATAACATGGAACTATTAAAATACATCCATAAAATAGAACTAAAATATAAATTCAACGAACCCATTTTAATTTTGGTGGAGGTACTGATGAGTTCAAATTAGGTTTGGAGGTTGAAATAGGTTTGGATGTAGATGGTGTTGACTGGGATTTCACCAAAGGATCATAAACACCATTAACTAAATGTTTGGTTTGTTGATAAGTACTAACCATATCAGGACCAAGAGGTCTTCTTCTCCTCACCTAATATAAAGCACCAAGACACTTATCACTCCTTAGAACAACATCAAACTTACAAAATTTAAGAATCAAAATAGATTCTTGCTTATGCATCTAAGAAATTGATGTCATGTTATTTATGATAAACATATTAAGATGATCAACTTTCCCAAAAGAGAAACTTTTAATTTCACAGAGAGTGGGAGTGTGAATTATCGGGTAAATGTGTATAACTGATATACAAGAATGCATATCCACCAGAACTATTTTTATAACAATATTAATAGATGTTTTCACATTTATTGGCCTACCAGTCTCCAACGACAAATTGTTATTCATGTTTTTTACATATGTTAAAAAATCTAAACAACGTCTTTAATATCCTTGATAGAAGGCATACAAATTTTGGCACTAATAGTAGGTTAAGGTTTAGGTGGTCTTAAAATGACATGAGTTTTGTATACAACTAACTCTTTTCCTGTTACTAAAACTAACTTCTATGAAGATTATTATGATAATTATTTTTAAGATGAATTGGAATCTGAATATGATTGTATCATATCACATAGAGCCATAATCTTTGAATGAAATAACATAATATTTTTTTTTGAAAATATTATTTTTTATATCGATATGTTGAATGTGGCATTAGATTTTATCTTTTCCTTTCTATAACACATCAAAATTTTCTTTAACCAAATCATTAAGAGTTTTTTCAAGATAAACAACACAGTCATTCATACACATGTATAGACCAACACTAAACTAATTACTTTATTATTTTATGTAATGAAAATGAACATAAATATTTTTTTTTATTTCAACCAATAAAACTAGAGATATAATATCAGCTTAGAGACACTGAATCTTGAAATGAAATAGAACATAACTCAGAAATTATCTGATCAATTCCATTCTAAAAATATGGCAGTGTTGGTTGTACCGAAGGAGGACTAGCTGAGGGTTGAATCTTCTATATGAATTCAAATTGGCTTAACATGTCACTTTTAAGAGTACTCAAATTCTCTCTCACTTCAGCTAAAAAATATTTGATTTCACCAACCACTTCTCAAGATAATCCTAATAACATTGATGATGGATCCTAAGACACTTCCTTTTGAGATGCCTCCAAAAAAAATATCAAAAAACAAATCCTTTGTATGGAAAATGTGTTTCAATCCACTTATCATGGATTTTATTCCCCCAAAATCCATAAAACCTACACATGAACTCGCTTGAGGCATTGGTGGGCCTGTCTGATGACTATTGATTTTAGTAACCACCATTACAAACAAATTATTAAAATCTGATTTAATGATAGGGGACTCTTTATGTTTTCTAATCTAATATTATAAAGATCATGGATCCACTGTTAAACCATAAATTTATACACTTATCATGTCAACCACCATCATTACATCATTAAAAAACACTTTCTTTTCTTGGATTTGTAAACACTTTCTAAAAAAAGAAGATATTGTTTTATTATATTCAGGTTGAATATGGTACCAATTGTGTATGGGCCTTCTTTTTCGGACACTATAACCACTTCATTGTCTCTTCTTCTATCAATAGGTGATCTATAAATAATTAGATCAACTCTTTCATACACTTACACTGATTCTAAACGTCTGTGAAATCTAGGGCCTTTTAGCGTGGTAAGATTAGTCCTATCTTCAGAAAAAAAATCACTACCACTATCTCTTCACATTGAACTTCTCTATAAGACATAGAAACTTCACCAATTGATTCACTATCAGCTTGATTCTGAGCATCCACATCTTACTGAATTTGAATAGATTCACCAACTATAGGACTGATAACTAGGACTAAATATTTAGTTATTACCGATGATTTCTCCAATAATCCCCTAATAAAGACCATCTCGAAGGGTGTTTCATCATGAGGTAGTGAGGTTTGAGGTGACCCCCCCAAGTCACACTCTCCTGACCAAGTGCCTTCAAGGAGTTTGAAGTAGAATCCTAGAAATATCCAATCATCTTCAAGAGATAATATCTTAACTTCCCTTTTCCATCAAAATAATGATGAAATAATATCTTCATGTATCATAGAAATTATTGAATCATGTTATTTATCAAAAAATACATCAAATAAATATATTGAAAGAGATAATTCTCCATCTCCTAGGCTCTTGGAGCTATACCAGTTCTCAAAAACTAACATGAGGCTTTTCATTCATCAAGCGTCTCTTTTACTAGTTTCTTTTCAAAAGTTGGGGTTCTAAATAAAAACATGAACACATCTGTTAGACCAATTGAGCTTGTCCCAACAAGTGTCTGGCTAAAATAAGAATCCCTATCATAGGGACTATTAAATATTTCATCCATTTCAATTGAAGAAAATACCACTTTATTTACTTTAATATATTACATGATTATATCCTCATATTTGATTGAATTAAAACTCAGAATTCGTTAAAAACTCATTAAATTCATCATCAAAAAGAAAACATGACTTCTTCTCATCAAACACAAAATCCCAAACTTGAAACATAACTTCTTTTTTTAGTAACATTTTTATTGTCTTTAACCATTCCAGATCAATGTATTTTCCTATAAGAACTCTTATTCAACATCCTTTAAATTTCTTAGATGAAACCAAGCTTCCATCATCAGCAAACTTCAACCTTCCCATTTCGAATAGGTCAGTTTATGGTTGAACATGGATCTAGAGGTTAGATATGATGGTTCATCTTGAATGGTAGGTTACACGTGAGAATAGAAAAGGGGTTGTGAGTTGATTTTTTATTCGGTCACGTACTCAAATCCCAATGTTCTTATGTACCAGATTTTGGTTAAGGGTTACTTCTGACTGATGAATAAATAAATAAAATAAATAAATAAAAGAAAATAAAGAAATTTATATTTTTTAAAATTATATGAATTATAAAAAATAATAAAAAATAATGTTCATATAACATTGAAACTTAAAAAAATAACATAAAATTCATTTCTAAATTTCCACAATAATAAACACAATTTAAAAATAAGTAAAATAAATTAAATCATTTTAAATAAAAATAAAATCAATTCTCTTTTAATAAAATAGAATTTCTTACAAATAAGGGGATTAGTAAATATATCTTATAAATGATCCTCAATAGAGATAAAATCAAGAGTAATATTACGTTTTTGTGTGTGATCTATTATAAAATGATGTCCTAAGTATATATTCTTTGTTCTTGAATGATTTATTGGATTCTTAGACATGTTAATAGAAATAGTGTTATCCTAGATAATTGAGACTTTATTATAATTAAATCATAATTCCATTAAGGAGTGTGTATTCCACAACACTTGTACATAACAACTACCAACAAATTAGTGCAAAAAATAGATTTAACATCGTTTTTTTCATTTTTGACATCAATTTCTAACTGAAGTCTATAAAGGAGATATAAAAATAAGCTTTTTGGCATAGTGTTTTCAACAAATGTCACTGAAAATGATGATGGGTTCAGTTTTCAGTGTTGGTTTTACAAATAAAATGATACTAATAATAAGATGTATGCCTGTTTTCAGCATCAGTTTGTTACAAACCGAGGCATGAGTCAGTTTTCAACATCAGTTTATTATATAAACTGATATTGAAAATGGTTTTTTTGCATCAGTTTTAATGAAAACTGACACTAAAAAGTTGGTATCTTTTCAAATATGTTTCAGCATCATTTTTAATGAAAATCGACGCCGAGAGTTAATTTTTTTTTGAAAAAACAGAATATTACACTTCCAAAATAATCAAAATCCATGTAATAAAAATAATGTTTACAACTATCAAACACCATTTACCATTTAATAAAAATATATAAAAACGTAAATGATTTTATCTTATTAATCAAAATACATTGCTTCTATTTGTAATATAAAGTTGAATTAAAAAATACGTACCTGAAATTTAAAACATGGTCATTTTTTGGTTATTGTTGAAGCATTAATTTGATATCATTATTCTAAAATACTTATTATAAAAAAAATTAGTTATTTTAACACATGTTCTTCGGAAAATTTAATATTATTGATAAATATTTGAATATTCATACCTCAAATCGTAATCAGACTTATCAACTAGTTTACAAACAATGATTGAAGATGGGTTAGTTCAATTTTGGTAAAAGAGTGTTTGTCAATGAATGTCTAAAATAACATTGAATGATATGAGATTAAAAAATAGTATACTATGATAGAAAATATAAAAAAAAAATATAATTACTAACCTTATCAAATTCAGTAGTTACCCTAGTTTTGATTCTCTCATACATAAATCATAGAACATAATAACCACTTTCAATATGTCCTTATTAGAATTGAAATTGTGGTTATAAATTATTTACATCATAATAAATAACAATATATATATATATATATATTATAATAATATCTAATAATAAAAAAAATAGTTTTACTTTTACATATTGGAATAAATTTGGTTTCTTTATCGACATATGTTCTTTGTTAAAATTATTCCATGAACTACATTTTAATATATATAAACTAATAATATATTTATAAACAATGATAATTAAACATAATAATCATATGAAAAAAAATTATCTGTCTAACAAGAATGAAATTATTTTACAAACACTCCTTGATAATGAGAAAAACCCATATAAGGTGTATTCACTAAGGCAAAATACGCAAAACATCCAATTACCATACAATAAATAGAGTTCATAATTAATGAAATTATAATGATAATTACTTCATAATTATGTTTTTGTTCTTAATTATCAGGAAATAGAAAAAACTAACACTCAATCTCTGTATGTGATAATCTCTCACATATATATGCAACTCTATTAAGAATTTCCACATGTTTCATTTCCATGGAAATGTATTATGGATCAATAAAACTATAAATTTATGTGCATTCATTTTTGATAATAATCTTGTGTAGATAACTAATTTAAAAAGAAAATATAGTAAGTCAATTTAAACTATCTTTTATTAAAGAAATAGTAATTAAAAAGTCAATTTAACTACATGAAAAACAACGACAACACATTCAAGTCGATCTCTTCAAAATCCACTAGATTAATGAAATCTTTATTGATTAATCACAATGAATAATATCTTACACATATATTGGATTCCATCCAAAAATCATAGATATTATTCGATGAACAAGAATCCTAAGATTATCTTTGTATCCTATAAGAAATATCACAAGTATCTACAGTCAATTGTTCCTGAACATTTTGTTTCATTTGTGTAATTCATTTTTCTTTTATATAATCCAATAGAAGATAAATGTCCAAAAACATTAAAAATAATTTTCAATCATATTTAATTTATATTTTAAAAAATGCATACCTCATATGATATATAATTAATAAGGCCAGTTGTCCAAAGTAATAAAAATGGAACATACAATCCCCAACTCTGGTAATCTCTACAGTAGGAAATGGTAGTAGAGCATTAGGATCAATAATATCATGTAATGATACTCTATCCTAACCCATATTCCTAGTCTAGTGATGTATTGAATCCCACAAAAAATTCACGATTCATAACGCAACAATATGTATATGAGGCTCTCCAGCAAACAACTCATAGTATACATTTTGGTCCGAGTGAGGAGGTGGAGGATTAAAGTATGGAGGTTGGGTAGGGTAGTCTTATTGTGATTGATATATAGGCTATAAAGCCAACTGAACTGGCTAAGAAGGCTGGGAAGGCTGCATAGACTGTGACTATCTTTTCAAGTGTTCTAATAAAGTCTACTGCATAGCTTCTTGGATTTGATCACCCATAAGCTATTTCATTTCTTTCAACTCGACTATTAAGGATTCTATTTATGTGTCTCTTGATTTCATACTATGGAAAAAAACTTTCTGAATACTAACACCCAACTGAAATCCACTAACACTATCAGGGTGTTTTTATTTTTCTAAAGTAGTGGCTAGGATGTCCATCCAACCCTCAGGGATAAAAGAGATATATGACTCTGACTCCCGATGTTCATCCAGAAATAAGAAATGAAAAATTATATGGCTATTTGTAATTTATAAAATATTAAAAATTCATGAATAATAAAAAATATTTACTTACAATTTTATAAGATACATCCTTAGCTTTCTCTGTAAGACACTATTTATTTTTCCTTCTTCTTTATCTTTGACATTTTTCATGGTGAGTGGAGGGAGATGGAGAACGGGACTAGAACTCATCAAAACCACTTGTGGAGTGAGATCTTATTACTCCAACTTTTCCTCAACCATTTTTTTCTCCAAAAAATGATACCCTCCATTTGATAAAGTATGAATGTATACATTCTATAAGTAGATGTAATTTGACAATTTAAAAAAACTATCTTACTAGAAAGACATCATCATGTCGGCTGGAAACAAATTTCATTAATGAATCTGCATCTATAAACTGGTACTTATGGAATGGGTTTTCATTTTATGTTCTTCAAAAAGCCTAATTTTTTGTCAACATCATTTTGAAATATATCCATCAAACCGCCGCCAAAGTAAGACATATTTTTCTAATTTCTTTGGTTTCTTCAAAAATAAATGTCATCTTTAATTGAATAAAATTAAAATATATCAAATTTGAAAATTATGAAAAAATAAATAAATTGATATATTATACTATAACAACCTCCCAAGATTATTTTTCTCTATCTTATCAATGAACTTATAATCAAGATATAATATATTAATCCTGTAATGGCTCTACATGGAGATATAACTAATAAATTCTGTTGAATTTGGTCTAATAGAATTATTATCATCATTAAAAGTAATATGCATTTGCTTATCTCCATAATCAAGTGAATGTTTTGGTAAACGTGTAATGCCACGTTTAAAAACTTGAGAACTTGATTTTTTAAAAGTAAAAGTAGAGGACATAACTACTGAAGTATCATCAGTAGTCCTATAATTATTTTTTTGCAAATAAAATGATTTTTTTATCAAATAATTATATTAATGGATATTTTATAATATGAACAAAATACATATACCTAGGTATATGCCCCTATGTCTCTATATTTGTACTCATCATTGAAATAGACAATTGTAATGAATTTTTTATGAGCCTTCATATTATTATCCTATTGAATAATTAAAAAATAGGAAAACTAAAATATGTAAGTAAAAAAATATAAACATGTGTCAGTTAAAGAAAAAAATACTGATTTTATGATTGATAAATAAAAAATTTATAAAATGTAAACTATTAAATATAAAAATTACATATAAAATTACCAAAACATTTATAAATTTAAATATTGAATATTTATTAAATAATATTGTTTTTTCATATGTAAATTTCAAAAAAGAAAAATAATGTAAATAATTACCAGATTAATTAGGAGAGTAATTTTGTGTTTTCTCATATCCTTTCAGCACGATCATTTCGTACTATATGCACTATGTTTATGTAATAGTCATTGTTACCCAAAAATCATGTACTAGAAGAAGAAGCATCATATAAATCAATAATATCATCATCATCATCCTCCTCCTCAAAAGCCAAATGGATTCTTTTTTCCATCATAAATGATGGACCATTGATCATTCGATGGATCACTGACATAAAATATTTGATTTTCATATGTGGCCATGATATATGGTTCCTCATTAAAACTAATTTTTTTAAATCAACCAGTTTAAACCCATATTTATCATGTTTCACACCACTAACACTTTCAACCAAATTACACTTAAACACAATGACTTGAAATTTAATATAATCAATTTTTCATATATCTTCATGAACTCCAAAATATGGCATTGATGTAAAAATTGGGTTTTTATCTTCTTCCCTCAAAAAATGTAGTGCTTCAGCAAAGGCCATTACACCACCATTCTAAACAGAACTCTTGTCATCCAGATTTTTTGTGTAAAATGTGTAGAAATTAATATCAAAACAAGACAATGGGATCACATTAAGAGATGGTTCACCTAATAAAAAATTTAATGTCTCTGGTGAAAATATATATGTAGTGGATTTATCTTTAAACCATGAAACAAATGTATTTTTATGCTTAATCATTAGCCACATTTCCTTTCTTTTCTTATAACGTAACTTTAATTCCATGATATGTGATGATATATTTAATTGAAACTCATTTGTGTTGTTCAAAATGTATAAATGTTCTTCCATCACTTCAGCATGTGGAATGAACTTTACCTTTAAGCATTGAATCCCTCTACCTTCACTATCGACTATTGTATGTTGAGATATAGAGTGACCAATAAGCACCACTTCATACAAATAATTAGTATAGAACTCAGTTACATCTTCCGATACATTTTTTTAGACTATAGAGGCCTCCGGTTGATACCTTTTCTTAACACAACCCTTCGAAATTTTTATATATCTTTCAAAATGATACATCCATTGTAAATAAAAAATCCCCCTATTCTTATCTCATGCACCAACTGAATATGTAGATGATCCATTATATCAAAAATTGTAGGTGGGAAATACATTTCTAGTTGCAAAAGAATAAGATATGCTTCATTCTTCCACACATCTAAAAAATTTGGTTAAAAAATTTTCAAAAAAAGGATTTGAAAAAATTACATTAACTATTGATAGTCTTTTTAAAAGTTGTTTCAAATATACCACGCAGTGTGACTGGTTGAATTTGTTGCATCAATATATAATAATTATGAGATTTCATAGCTATTATTTTAAAATACTTCAATGAAACTAAATTCTTCACATTTAAAGAATAAACATTAGGTACTTTAATACCATGAATACTATGAAAAAAATTCATCTTTTCAATATTGTTTAATGTGTGACAAGATATAGGTAAATATGTTCTCTTTCCTTTCATTGTGGGAGCTAACTCCAAATGTATTCCTATTGATATCAAGTCCAATCTATCAAGAAATCCATATTTGGTCTTTCCTTCTATGTCGAAAAATTTTCCAATCAAACTATTACCTATGTTTTTATCAACATAAAAAACATTTATGTTATGTCTCATCTCTAAAAATATCTAATAAGATAGTTTGAAAAAATATAATGTTTCTTCTAGATAATTTTTTAAGAAAAAAATACTTATTTTCTTTCCAAATGTCGAATTAATATTTTCCACCATGTCATAATATTATTCAACTGATAATGGTGCAGGGGGTGGTTGTATTCTTGTAAACTATTAAATGATTTTTTTAATCTATGATAAGGATGATCAATTCACAAAAAATTTTTATTTCCCTTGTACAATGTCTTTCTTCCATTCTAAAATTGATAATATAAATCATATTCATCCCAAATTGGACATTCATTATGTCCCTTAACACTATATCTAGATAAGTTTTCATATGCAAAAATATTGTTTATAGTCCACACTATCATAGTATGAGAAATGAAATACTCTTTCTTGTATTCTTCGAAAACATTAACACATGTCTCCCATAACAGTTTTAAATCATCAATGAATGGTGAAAGATACACATCAATATCATTTTCTGGATGTTTTGGTCCAGTTATCATCAAGGTCATTATAAAATATTTGTTATTCATACAATTATGTGGGGAGAAGTTGTAAACTACCTGAAAAACTAGCCATGAACAATATTGGCTATTGAGGCTCTGATATTGATTCATTTCATCAGTACAAAATCGAATTCTCATATATCTAACTTCACTTCCCAAATCACGAAATTATTTATAAAAAATCTTCCACTTTGGTGAATCAATAGGGTGACGTAAGATATCATCGTATATTCCCTCACCTAAATGTCATCTAAACCTATTTTCATCAATTGAATTTGAAAATAAAAGCTTCAAACGAAGAATTATTAGAAGGTACCAAATTGCTTTAGTAAGAGCATTGATTCTAGTACATAATACTGAGTCACTGTTAGATAATCAGAATTGTATGATTTTTTTTGGATGATATCATTAGAAAGTTAAAAATATATTTTTCATGAGGATTAGAAGATGATACATGATAATGAATCTGATTTAACTTTCTCATCAATCTTATATCAAAATTTCATACATGTAAGACAATTTGATAAATATTTATATGGTTTCTCATACAATAAATAGTCGTTGGGGAAAGAATTTATCTTTTTATACCCAAATCCCATTGGGCATAATATTTTCTTTCACCTCATAATTGGAATCTGGAAACTCGTTTCCTTCCGAATGTAGATCTTTTAAAAGCTCAAGTAAATTGGAGAAACGTTTATCAATCCACTCATTTTTTACTTTGAAGTTATGTAATCTCAAAACTACTGATAACACTATATATTTATTACAACTGGGGAATGATGTTTTTTCTGCATGTGCATACAATCATTCAATAGTTTCAATTTTTTCTTGGTTTAAATGCCTAAATCACGAATTAATTCTTCAATACGATCTTCTGCCTCATTATGAATATTTTCAAAAACATTGGATGTTAAATTCTCAATAATTTCACCATGCCAAATCCAATGTATATAATTAAGGACAAAACCATATCAAATGAGATGATCCTTGATTTCTATTAATTTTAATTTTCACATATTCAAACAATTAATACATCGATATAAAATCATATCAATGTTCAAAAGATTTTGTTTACCAATTCAAATAATTCGTCAACTCCTTTTTCATATAAACTAGTGTTTCATTGTAAATTTATTAAATTATGATCCTTCAACTCCTGATATCGCAATACAATTGATAAATACATTAAAACATGTAAACATTTTAATATATATATATATAATGAGAAATTTTAAATAGAAACACACTTAATGAAAACGATTAATAATCATATAAGAAATGCCATATGTGAAACACATTTATAAAAAGAAAACTTTTATTTTCATAATACATACATTTGTTTTATTTATATTATAATTTAATTATTTTCAATCATTTAACATTTATTAGTTCATTTTGCATAGTTTTTACATTAGTCTTGTGATGCATGTGCCCAAAGTATTGAAGATTGCATTAATTTAGCGAGAGAAAAATATAGAGTCATTACATGTGATGCCCATTTGATTAATGAATGATGACACCATATATCATTTTTCATTTCATAATATCATCAAGACCATTTGATAATTTCAAAAAATATTTTTTTTCAAAATAAACAATATTTTCATCAACATTTATAAATCACAATAAACTACAAAATAATATTTGAAACAACTGAAAAATATAATTAAAAAATAAATAATCTATCTTCCAAATTAAAAAAACATACAAAATTTGGAGTTCAACAAGGAAAATGGATCATTAATATGGAATTATCTCACTTGAATGTGTTGGAAGAATAAACACTATAAGATCAAGAAAAAATGATTTTAAAAAAAATAATAAAGATGAACAAAAAAAGAAAATCAATCCATGGTTGAATGTAAGCCAGAAATAGGTTTTTGAGGAGAAAATAATTCAGTGGATGATGAAACAATGGTAGAGGATGAATAATGGATAATGAAGATCGAAAAAATCAAAGGAAATCAACAACAATGGTCATTAGGGATCACATTATCACCTTCAAAGTCGTCGTGAGTCGGGAGGGAGTCATCAAAAGTCAGGAGAGAGGGTCTGTAGATCTAAAAAAATGAGGGTTTCTCGATCCTTAATAATTTTAAATGTTTTTTGGCATAATTTATTACAAAAAAAACTGATGCTGAAGAGTTGGAAAAATTTCATTGATTTTCAAAAAAACTGACAGAAAAAATTGATTTATGGTGTAAGTTTTTTAAATAAACTGACCCCATAAAGAGAATCGTCAGTGTTTCTTTGCAAAAAAAACTACATCATTTCTCTAACATTAAATCATCTATTTCCATTAGTGGTGGTAATATATTTTTCTTCGACATCAGATAATTCAATTACATGTTTCTTCTTACTAGACTAGGATACTAGATATTTACCTAGAAAATAGAATGATCAATAAAAACTCTTCATTTCTAGTCTACAACCACCAAAGTCTACATCTACATATGATATTAAATAAAAATCATAAATTTTGTGGAAAAAGTAAGGAAAGATAAATTTATACTTATAAATATCTAAAAACTATTTTGGAATCTTTCAAATTCAATTCATTAGGATTATCTTAAAAATGATTACAAATATATATTGCAAACCTAATATCTACTCAACTAGTTGTCAAATACAATAATTAATCAATTAGTCCTATCTAAATATTATTGTCAACTGGTTTCCCAACATTATTTAAGTCATGTTTTTATGTAGGATTTATAGGGGTATGATGTACTTTACTACTTCCAAGTACAAAACTTTTATGTATGTATGTATGGTTTGTATTAACATTGATTGAGAACATTCCAAAAGTACTTTTGATAAATTTAAAACCCTATAAAAAAAATTAAGTCACCCTCCTTGCTCATTTCAAATTATTTGTGCATGAGTTTTGAAAATTCATTACACAATTTTATTTATAAAATCAAAAATTTCAACATTAACATATATTTGTACTAACAAGACATCTAAGGATGATGCTTTCTTAAGTAAATTTGGATCT
Source organism: Viscum album (assembly GCA_963277665.1). Classification (NCBI taxonomy): domain Eukaryota; kingdom Viridiplantae; phylum Streptophyta; class Magnoliopsida; order Santalales; family Viscaceae; genus Viscum; species Viscum album. The sequence goes on along the minus strand of OY728161.1, from coordinate 1,573,575,823 downwards.
TCCTTACCTATTGAAAACCCATTTGATAATATAAAATAACTTAAACAATCATACCAATCTCTATGTGCTTGTTTAAGACCATAAAGTTCTTTTATAAGTTTAAAAATTAAATTTGGAAAATAATGATTTTAAAAACTAAAAGATTTATCAATATAAACCTCCTTAATTAGAAAACCATTTAGAAAAGAAAATTTTACATCCATCTAATATCATTTAAAATTCATATATGATGCATCAGATAAAATAATCCTAATGGCATCTAGTCTAGATACAGGGGAAAAGATCACCTCATAGTCTATACCTTCTTCCTGACTATAACCTTTAGCTACAAGTCTTTCTTTATTCCTAGTTATTACACTGAGATCATATTTCTTATTCTTAAAACCCCATATTTTTCTTATGAAAGGATAGTCATAGGGTTTATTAACTAATTATCATACTTTTTTCCTCTTGAAATCATTTAATTCCTCTTGTATAGCTAAAACCCAACTTTATTGTACTAAGGATTCTTCTATATACTTAGGTTCTAACTAAGCTAAAAAGTTATAAAACTCTATAAGGTTTTGTACTCTCCTTATAGTTCTAATTACTACATCTAAACATCCTATAACAGTTTCTAAAGGATGGTTCCTAAATATTTTAGGCTGCCTAGGTAGCACACTTTGAGGTTCACTAGCATCCAACCATTGAGGATTTGGTTCTAGAAAATCATGTTTCAATTATTCATCCTTTTTGTTATAAAAAAGTGTTTCAGATCGATTTCATTCAAAATAACCACATATTTCATCAGTTTTAGTAACCTTATGATCAAAAGGATCACTTTAATCATGTTTCACATGATTTGATTATTTAATAAGATTTGATAGTTTATTAAAAACTCTATATTCTTTTTAGGTATTATAATATCATTGAAATATTCCTTCATTCTATTTTGGATCAAACATACCAATATTATCCTTGGGTTTTAGAATATAAACCTTATATAAAAAAACCTAAAAGTATCCAAATTTTGGATTTATGTTATTCTATAGCTCATAGGGTGTTTTCTTTAAATAAATTTTAATTAGAAATTTGTTTATGACATAACATTTTGTATTAATATCATTATCCCAAAAATGAGTAGGCAAATTGTATTCATATAACATAGTTCTACTAGTTTCTTATAATATCTTATTCTTCCTTTCAACAACACCACTCTGTTGAGGTGTCCTGAGGGAAAAAAATTTATACCTTATACCATGTTTTTAATAACAGGCATTGAACTTTTGTTTTTCCAAATCTCCCCTATGGTCACTCCTTAATGAAATAATTTTGGCATCTTTCTCTTTCTGAACAAATTTACAAAAATGTATAAAAATAGAAAAAATGTCACTTTCAACACTTAAAAAGAAAGCCCAGGTAAATCGAGAATAATCATCAACTAAAACATAAATAAAAGATTTTAATATTAGGCTTGAAACTATATATGGATGCAACAAATCCATATGAACAAGTTCTTGGGTCTTGAATTAGAAACCTCGTTAATTAGTTTAAAAGATTATTTTCCTTACTTTACCATTTTTCATGCATCACATAAATTATTTTTATTCAATTTAAGTTGAGGTAAATCTAAATCTATATTTATTTTAGATATATTTCTCAATGAATAAACATTACAATGTCCCTATATTTTATACCATATCCAGGAATCATTAGTTTTAGTAATTAAATAGTTCACCATTTATCTACTTAAATAATTAAGATCTAGAGTATGGACATTCTCTGTTTATGATGCCTTCAATTTAAAAATTTTATCATTAAAAAAATATCATGCATTATTGGAAAAATCAACACAATAACCATCTTCACAAATATGAGAGATACTTACCAAATTGATCTTTAAACCTTCCACATAGAGAACTTTTTGGATAAGGGTGTAGTTTGGATTTCTAAAAGATCCAACTCCCCCAATATTTCCTTTAGCATTGTCTCCAAAGATGACAAGAGCCTTGTCTATCTATGATAAAGGGTGAAAATTAAAGAAATATTTACTCTTGTTCCTTGAGAATCCATTGTCCATATACCATCTTTCACTGGTACTCTTGGAACTTTGTATCTAAATATTCAAATTAAACAATAAATTGTTTTGGTACCTAAATTTTCTTGGGTCTAGTAAGGTTATCAATTAAGGATTTAGGAACCCAAATCTATTTGGGTTGTCCAAAATCTCCAACACAAAATTTTTGAAAACTATTTGTGAAAAATTCATTCTTGACTCCACAGAAATGTGGGTTTTTCACACTATAGCCATTTTCATAGTTTCCTAGATTACCAAAATGAAAACAATTAATTTTTAAAAGTTTTTGTTGAACTAGGTACAAAATAGTTAATGTAAAACATTAGTTTTTAATCTTGACTTCCAATTCCAAATATATTTTATGACTTTTAATGTTAACAATAATTTGATTTAAATAATTTTCACCATTTTTAAATACACCAGCATCATCATTAAACTCTTGAACATCCTTTTTTAATTTTTCAATTTTATTTCCTTGTTCAATACATGGTGTAGATAAATTTTCTAGATTGGTTTTCAAAATTAACAGTTGTTTAGTTGAGTCTCCTTCTTCTTTAATCATGTCACTACTAAATTTTTTAAGTGATTTATCTTTCCTTTTTAAAGATTCATACTCATCTTATAACATGGAACAATATTCATCAAATTCCTCAAATAATTTGTTTTATTTTCTATTCTTGTTTTATTTTTAGAATAAGAGAAAGAGTATACCTCATAAGTATTTTCCATAAAAAACAATTATCTTTATGACTAGAATTATAACCTTCTAATTCTAAAGATAAAATCTCACTAGAATCCTCTGAAGCACTTTATTATTCCTTCATGATATTCATATATTTATTCTTATAACCAACTTTCATTTAGTATTTATTTTCTGAATTTTTAACGTCTCTATGGTGTGGAAAATTAGGCTTGATATGTTCAAGATTCTTGCACTCAAAACAACTTACTTCCTTATAATTTCGATCTTAATTCTTGTATTTATTGAAAGGTTTTTCAAAACAACTTCTCTAATTATAAAACTCCTTGAACATTCTAGCAAAGTGAGAAAGCTCACTATCTGAATTAGAACTACTTGAAGAATTTCAATTATAAGACTCAACTATTGGAATTTCATTACACTTATTGTAATCCTTTGAAGTTGATACTTCTAAAGAAGCATTATCATTTTTAACTAACTTATATTATTCAACTTCAGCTTCCAAAACTGCCTCATATATCATCATATTCTAATAAGATTATTTATTTCAAAACATTTGACCACTTTTGATTATCTGATTGTATCTAAAATACCACTCCACCATGGTTGCAGTATTCTAAGAAATTTTAGAGTCTGGTCTGGTTCAATAGTAGGTGTCTTTAAAGTAGAAATGTTATTAAAAATTTCAGTTAGTCTTCCATTTAACTGTGTGATATTCTCACCATTAATCTTTCCAAAACTGTCAAACTTTATGTAGGTAGTATTATATTTTATAGTATGTCCATTATTTTTTCCTCCATAAGAAATTGAAATTGTAGTCCATATTTCCTTAGTTGTTTGACATTGTGAAAACATGTTAAACCCATCATGTCCTAATCCACAGATTATTGCATTCATATATTTGGAATTCAAATCATAATTTTCTTTCGTTTTAGCATACAATGTCTCTGGTTGTTTCTTTGGAATATCATAAGGCTTCAAAACATTAAGATAACACTTAAAAACAAGATTATCAAGATTTATAGTCATATGTGTGTTCTAACAACCATAATTCTCACCATTAAAATAATGTACTCTGACCATATGCATTCATTCTATGTTTTTAAGCAAAGAGGTCATTGTTGAATATATCTTTAGATTTCATTGTTTTACTACTGAGAACTCAAGAATCACTCCTCTGATACCAAATATTGTTAGAGACTGGATGCAATAAGACTCTAGAGGAGGTGAATTGAGTTCTTTTAAATTTTCCTTCACCTAGAAAATTCTCCCTCTCTTGTTAAAGAGTGTTATTATTTTCACTAGGGTAGTCCTTTTGTCAGAGACTGTCAGTCCTTTTCCGAAGAATTTCATGACTATGTGCAAGAATTCGACATTAGGAACAAGCACATGAGCTTTCATCCGGGATCTAGAAAGGACTTACATGAAATAGACTTCAAATTTTATTTTACTTGAAATCTTTATAATGAAAGATAAAATAGAAAGGGTCTACAGTTTTCAACTCAAAGTTTCATGAAACAAATAATATTAAAGAAAGATCTCTGAGGGAAGTAATCTGAAGAGTATATTTCCCTATTAGAGATTTCTGCACACAACAAATATTGTGGATAAGCATAAGAGATAATTTTATACTTCTTCATTCTTATTTACCTAGAAAATATAGTGTTGTTGTTGAAGATTTGATAAAAGAATTATCTATATGTTCTTGTTAACTTCACTTCTTGTGTATAAGTTTAATCTTGCACACCACTTCTATTACTTATCTTATTTGAAATACATGCACTAGCTCTTATTTAAACAAACTTCAAAATATCTATAGAATGACAGAGATCAGTGACACATCTTTTCCCTTGAAATTCTTTGGAAATAGTAGAGAAATAAAATATATCTCCCTTGTCTTCTATCTCAATACCTGATTCTTATTATAATCGATTTTATCTTAAAGAGAAAATAAAACATTTTAGACTTGTACAATAGTATTAAAAACATCACTTGAGTTATTCAATGATAATAAATACCAAGTAGATTCATGACAATGTTAATTTGAAAATTCTAATCCACATAGAAGAATTGATAAAGTGAAACCACTTAGCTAGTCTATAAGTATGAATCCACATAGACGATTTGAATTACGTAGGAATTTTATTCACGTGGACAAATCTGATGTAGTCAATTTGAAACAGAGCATCCATTTATTTTGTGTAGTCGATTCAGCGAAACTGATGTAATTGATTGAGGCCACATCTTCGATTTCCTCACATAAGAGATTCACGTAACCGATTTATTCATGTAACTAATTTATATATATGACTACTCACATAGGAAATTCATCACATATATGATTACTCCATGTAACTATTTCACATAGTAGAATAATTCTATAGGCAATTCCTCGCGTATGCAATGTTGTCAATATAGGCAATTTCTATGAATGCGATTTCTCAACCTTGCTGATTGAGGTATCTGTTTCCTTCACTTAGGTAATTGATCAACGTAGACGAATTTTGTCACAAAGACAAAATTTTCCGACATAGATATTTTTAGTCAAAACTTTTGGAATCCTTAAAAAATTACGACCAAACATAAAAAAACCTTGAGAAACACACTTAGGAAACAAAATCATTAGTAAAGTAGGAAGGGTATTTGAGATCATCAAACACTAAAGTACATGTAATATGTTGGATCAACATTAGTAGAAAAACAATAACCTCTTGAGAATCACAAAACCTTCCCAACCATCCATCATCATCAACCTTTGGTGAGTTTCAAAAAATCCAACACAGCTATAACACCACTATAATAAATGATAACTTACTAAAATTTGTAAAACTAGGGTACAATTGAGTTCAGGGGTCATTAATTATTTCAAAAAAATTAAACGCTTCCCCATCTACACCAAAATGTGGGTTACGACCACAAGGCCCATCAACCTCTATGTAAATACCTTCAGCGGCAAACTGTTGAACTAGGTCATTTAACATTATAATCATACGACAATCATTATAAATTTTGTCTCTAGGTCAATAGTAACATCTTGATGGAACGAATCATAACATTATCTATGTTGAGTTCACAATTTATAATTTTTTAAAACCCCATTAACAATTAAATGTTCTCTCAAATTATCTCTTGTAAAATATTAACCATTTTCACGTTTTCTATAAGGAAAACCAATATAATCATAGTCAATCCTTCTCGAGAAGGTGATGAAAATTCAGATCTCATCCATATATTTCTTATGGAACCTCTTTGGTAGATAAATCTAATTTTTCTCAGTATCATTTAATAATTCGGAAAAAATTACATTTACAAAAAACAAGTATTTTTTCCAAATAAAAATATATCGTTGAACGTAAATAATATGTTTTATATGTTTAACATTTATTTGAATCATTGTATTAAACAATTATAATATAAGATTTAAAACATTTATTAAGAACATTAACCAAAAAATATTTTCCTTTTCTTTTAAAATTATCAAAATAAATATATTTTGTAAGCTGTTTTTCAATATTTGACAATAAAATATATGTCATGTCATTCAAAAATATAACATGGAATGTGTTTGTTTAAAATATGAAAAAAATGTTTTATATACCGGTGAGAAATTGAAAATGAATATTATTTTTCTATATCATTCATAAGAACTCACTCAAATTTTCATATTATATATTTTAAAAAAATATGAATAAAATAATGATTAATAACTGAAAGATAATAAAAAAATTTAAGGAATGTGTTATACTAATTAACTAAAGGTGACAAGCATTTTTTTTTCATTAATAAAAAAATATAGTGACCTTTATAAATAAAATTGTCAAATTAAAATCTAAATAAAAATAAATGGGACATTAAATCGAACATGACATAGTAAATGATACAGTTAATAACAAATAATCCATATTTGAATGCATACAAATAAAATGATGTTCTAATCAACCCAAATGTTTATATTAGCATTGTCAATGCTATGATACACATGACTATTTTTATAGATACATTTCACACCTACAGAAATAAACTTATATACCAATATTAATATAATATAATGTAATGTAATATAATATAATATAATATAATATATAATTAAAAATAATTTTAATAATAAATCAAGTGTGTGAAATAATAAATAATTTCAGAACAAATACTAATAAATTTATATGCCAATGCTAACATAAAAAAATGTATCTATATAAAACTAAAATTTGTTTTGACAATGAACCTAAAATGAAAAAAATTTGCAAAATAACTACAATTATAGAATAAATAAGAACGATTTTAATGTAAATGTGCTTGTTGGGTTAGGTCATATCCGTATGAAATTGATATTAAATGGAACAACAACTTTATTCTTTATTTTTTCACTTTTTTTAATTATTTTGCTTTCACACGTTTCTATGAATTAAACTAATTAATTAAGAGCATGATAGATGATTTTCATCATATTAAAATACAACTTTAGGGAATGTAAAATCTACATACTATGATTTTATAGAAGACCATGAAGAGATTTTCTGGGACCCTTCATTAATTTTGATCCCATCCAAATGTAAATTAAATTAAATTAAATAACAAGTTTTAGGAATGATTGAAAGGGTGATGATGAATGTGAGTGATGGATAAACACATGTACAGTTGATGGAAAGTTGTAGTTCCAAGAAAGGATCTGTATTTACAAATATATTTCATTAAAAATAATCTTTTAAATAAAATTATTGATAAATTAATTTTCAAAGTTATTTAAAAAATATCAATATTTTGAATTGAGAATGAAAAATTAATTTAAGCTTAAATAATATATTTCTTAGTAACATGAATTAGTGATATAAGTTTCTTTAATCCAATTTCAATACCACTTTATAAGATTGATTAATTGTTTTTTGATAAAAAAATCTTCATAACTACAAAATCATGGAAGGGGATCATCCACCTTTCTGAATTTTTTTAACCACTTAGAAAGCATTCATTTATTAACACCAAAAGAAAGCACTGATAAATGACTATTTTTCACCTATTGTATTAAATTTTGAGAAATGATTATTTAAATAAAAAAATATATTTCAATATATATATAAACATATAACTTTAAACTGTAACCCCACTCGAACTTGATTAAAAGGCACCTGAACCCAATTAAACTGTACTTGAACCCGACTTAATCAGGTCGGGGTTGGATCAAGTACCCAGTTATTGGTAAGACATTTTCATTATTATATGCATACATACATACATACTTACAATCTCGACCTAATGACCTTGGATACCCAATAACTGGGTACTCGATCCAACCCCGACCTAAAAAAAGTCAGGTTCAAGTATATATCTATAGGGTTTGGGTACCTTTTAATCGAGTTCGGGTGGGGTTGAAGTTTCAAATTCAATACCCAATTATTAATCAAAAGAGTTTGAGTATTATTGATAGGATCATTAAGAACATGTACCTATTTAGTTTTATATTGTAATAAACATCTAATGACACGAAATCGGTTGTCCAAACAAAAAGATGGTTGATGGAGGCGAGCGGCTTAGGGCAGAGCCAGTTGAGTCAAGAGAGACATGTAGGGCCATATGAATCTCTCTCTCACACACAGTCTCTTTATATATGTAATATATAATATACAGATTACTATATTAATATAAAAATGAAACTTTAATTCTAATAGTATTTTTTGTATATATCTGAGTACATAATATAACATTTTATGAATAAATTTAAAATAATAATATTACTATTTAAAAAAACTCTATAATATAAATTATAAATGAAAATTGAAATTGAAATATATATTTATGTAAATAATATTCATAATTTATTCTTTTATGAACAAACATGATATATATTTAAATATAATTAATGTTATATTTATATTTTCATTTTTTTACGAATATTTATTTATGTAAATGTAATATATATATTGATTAATATATTATTTATGTTACCATATTTGTGTGACTATGTATTGAATATTTAAAAATTTTAATATGATATATGGGAGTGCATCAATTTTAAAATAATATGTGAATTTTAAATAGATATTTAAAATAGAAATTTAAAATGATAAATAAAGTTGAAAAAACAATTGAATATGTGCAAATATTATAAATATATAGGTTTATATATACACACACTAGTACAAATATTATCTTTAACACCGCTAGTAAAATATCTTTATCATTGTTATAGAAATGATAATAATGTGAGTGATGTTAAGTGATGGACTTTCACATTACTCGTAAAAAGTAGTGTTAAAAGCCACCTTCGACAACACTTTTTTAGAGATGTTAAAACCACCATTTATCAGCATTAAAAAAGCACCGATAAAGGGAGATATATTTTTTTGTTTGAACAACTTTCAGCCCAACCTTTTATCATCACTTCACACCCACCATTATCACCTATTGTCATCCACTCACTCGGGTGCTCCCCCCCTGTATAATCACTTTACATAATTCTGGCCTCCTTCATGTGCCTTTTCCTCCACCTAGTTTCAGATCTGAGACGCCCTCATATGACTGCACCTTTTTCATTATTCTATATTGTTTTTTTAATATTTTATGATATATTTATACATTTATATATTTTTTGTTACATTATTTATCAATATATAAATAAATATATTTTAAATTCCTATATAAAATGTTTTCTTGTGTGTATGTATGTGTGCATTTATGCATACATACATACATATATTTATATATATGTGTGCATGTATAAATATAATTATATATATTAATATTTATATACATATATTAGAATATATAGATACATATATATCTGTTGGTCACGACACACACAAATATATATATATATATATATATATAAACCTTATAGAAAAATTAATTGTATAGTTATATAAATATTCATACATAATTAATTTAAATTAAATGAGAATTATTTTTTATTTACATAGGGTTTAAATATATATAATGATATTTTATATGTAAATATGTTTACATGTTTATTTATAAAATTGATGTCTTATGTGTGAATATATAAATAATATGTATATATTTTTATACATTTGATTATAAATAAAACTAAATTATGAATAATAATAAAATTTAAAAACCATAATATCAATATGAATGTATGTAATGAGAAAAAATTCAGTCACCAACAAAAAAAGGCAATAAGATCCCCTTAAGGAAGCCTGAAATTTCATCGAATGTTAAAACATTGGGATAATTCAACAAAAAACAATGTTTTCGAGCCTTTTTGGGTTTTTTGGCCTCGAAAAATATGGAAGTGCTCAAATAGGCACAAAAGTCAAATGGTATGACTGTTTGGAATTTGAGTCACATTTTCAACTTATTTTAGAGTGTTAATTAATTTTTTTATTATTATTTATATTTTCAAATTGTTATTATATGACTATTACTCGATAATAATTAGAAAATTATTAATTATTATTATTATTATTCATTATTTCATAATCTAGGTTTCACTTAATATCATAGATATTTAGTGTAAATGTGTATTTAGCCTTATATAAATCATATTTAATAAAATATTATAAATTTATATATATCAATATAAATATATTTTTATGTTAACTTATTATTTTTAATGATTTAAAATTTTATTATGAAATTTACCCTTTATCACCACAGGTACAAATCGCTGATAAAGACCACCACTTTAGCAGTTCTTTTTTACTAGAACTGATAGGTGGTGATTATAAGTGTTTTTTTATAATGCTGATAAACACCCCCCTTTATGAGTGCTTTTTTATTAGCGTTGATAAATGACCTACCTTAATCAGTGTTTTTTAGTAGTGCTGATATAAGAAACAATTTATAAGTGTTTTTTATTAGTGCTGATAAATGTTCCCCTTTATTAGTAATTTTTTTAGCACCGATAAAAACCATCCTTATTTTCTCTTTTTTTAGCATTGATAAAGGGTACCTTTATCTTCTCTTTAATCTAATTTCCCATAGTGAACCACATGTATAATTTAAAGGATACATTTATATTAATTAATTTCTGAAAATAATACCCATTCTCACAGGTGTGAAAAAATAATTAAATAAAAATGCACACACACACACTGAATTTTTTTGGAGGGGACACCGGTTGTCTTGACACAACAGAAACAATCAACCAAAACTAGTTTCACCCATGATCCATTCATTCATTTGGGCTCAATAAAATAAATGAATAATGAGTTCCTTTTCTCTGTTGATCCAATATATCCAAACTATCCTACAAGGTCTTTATAGAGATCACTAAGAACCATGTATGATCCTCATTTCTCTTAGGGTATAAATAGGATGTGTGAATATTACAATTCCTGAGAATAAATTACTGATTGGTTTCATAGGATCATATAACACTTATACGGTGTAGAAAAATCAAATTAGAAATATAAATCCAAGAACAAACATGCAAGAAACTGAACCCATGCTACTATAAAATGAATATGTGTATACCTTTCACTGAATATGGTCATTGCATCCATCTTCATCCTATGTGATTGATGAAGGCAACATGATAGGTAGCCTAAATACATCCCTCCTTCATTGGTATCCTTGGGTTGAGATAAATCGTTCGATGCTTGAGTAAGATCATCTCATCGTACATAACATGCTAGTGCCTCATGAAGGCTAAGGGTAAAGATGAAGACAACTACATGATGAGTGAGTTATGTATATCTATATACTAGAGTCTCACACACAAATCAAATGTGTATTCCCTTTTTATATAGAGTCCCCAAGTAAGCTCCTCGAGTGAAAATGCCTTAAATCATATGTTATGAGTTAATACATGTGGTTACATAAGATGAAAACATCAGTCACACCTAACCCATGCATATCATCTTTTGAAACAATTCACATTTAATGACTTCAAGTGGAAGATAATGCGGATGTTAACATTTACAATTCAATAGGAAATTACATGATATCACATACCACGCCATGTGAGTCCAATACTATGATATCTTTATATCATATTAGTTAATATGCAAAAAAACCAAGCAATTAAAAATGCTTCGGTTTCTATATGTCTTACTACACTAAATGTTAATACCATACACCACAATTTTGGCATTACATATCATATATATATATATATATATATATATGGTTTTAGTGCATAACTCCAATAGTCATCCACATTCACTAAATCCTCATAGACATTGTATCATTTCACCTTATATAGATTTATATACAATAATATATAAAATTATATCCAAAACTACTTTTAGATATCATACAAAATACTTTTGGAACTCTATCAACAAATTCATATTGTATCACTTAATATGTAATATTTTTTGAATACCCATCTAAAAATCATTTATATTAATTATAAAACACTTTTAGAGATTCTCTTTGAGTCTAACTTAATCCTAATTTAGTCAACCAAAAGCTGTGACCCCATGAGACTTTGTAGCATTGACAATAAATATAAATCACTCGATACACATGTGTAAGAAAATAGGTTCCTCTGGAAAAGAATCAATTCTAATCAAGTTATAATGAGATATGTCATGATCTCCATCAAACACATGTATATCTATACCAGTGTCCACTAGTTGCATCATTTGACAACATTCATTCTCATATAATCCCTTTTTTCAAGACATCAAGTTACCATGGGGCATGGAGTATGTCAATCCCATATATCCCACTCATACATTATCAATTCATGGAATATGGACTAACCGGGTCAATGAATAAATATCATTTCATGTATCTTTATGGATGAGAACATCATATGTATTATTTAGGTGCAACCACACACTTTGTTAGTCTATCTCAATCGAGGGACCATATGTTGTACTAATCATACAAGTGGACAAATCCCGTATTAATTGAGCTCCAACAGATGATATGATCAACAACATACCCAAATACCATCGAATTACCTATTTATAAAGGATTGTGTATGTCACGACCCTTCCCCTGGGGACCATTCCGTGACTACCCCAAGTCTGCCTTCCATTGGCCTGGGGCTGGTGACTAGCACCAAAGGCATAAATCCCTAAAATTGGGAAGGAATTTCCTTTATAACCTGAAAACGCACACAACATAGTACAAGGTGGAAGAAAAACACTAAATAAAACTATATGACAAAGTGTGATAGAAGAAAAAGGGGGATGGAAATACAAGCCCAACTGTAATGTACAAGGAAATATAAAATGCGACTGAATAAAATAAAAGCTGCCACTTGGGCGTCCTTCAAGGTTCCTACCTGAAGGGTAGGTACAGATCACATCCTCAGCACCCCAGACCCATCCGTCTCCTCCTTGTATCATCACACCATATGGTCCACCTCTGAGTACCATTTGGTCCTGGTGATCTCAGCCTCAGTCAGCACTGTCTGTTGTCTATATCCAATACAACGAGGTGCAGACATAGCCCGTGTAGGGGTGAGTATAACGTTACTCTATAGGGTCCCTGAGACCCTCAAGGTCTCACCAAAATCCAATAAGGATAAATCAGAAAGTATGAAATCAACAGATAACCCCACATAGGTATATGCCCATACATATACCTAAGTTATCAATTAATCCATCTCAACCATGAAGAAAAAAAAAAGTTACTGACTCATCTCAAACAGGTATACAACTTTTGTTGGGAGTTAGATATGATTAGATGTAGCCACTAAATAATCTATTATATAAAACCCACATAGGATCCTAGTATAGAAATTAGAACTTTCAATCCAACACAATATCCAAAAATAGTATTCCGAACTGTTGAACCCACACATGATCCAAGAACAGTAGTTAGAACTGTCAAACCCACACAGGATCCAAGAAAAGTAGTCAGAGTTGTTGATCCCACACAGGATCTAGGAACAGTAGTCATAGCTATGAAACTCAAACAGGAACCAAGAATAGTAGTCAGAGTAGTCAAACCCACATAGGATCTAGGAATTGTAATCAGAGCTTTTGAACCCACACAAGATCCAGGAACAGTAGTCAGAACTAACGAACCCACATAGGACCCAGGAGCAGTAGTCCGAGCTGTCAAACCCACACATGATCCATTAATAGTATTTAGACCTGTGGAACCCACACTGGATCCATGAACATTAGTCAGAACTAACGAACCCACACAGGATCCAGGAACAGTAGTCATGACTATTTCTGGATCCTGTGTGGGTTCGACAGTTTTGAATACTGTTCCAAGATCCCATGTGGGTTCGACAGCTCAGACTACTGTTCCTATATCTTGTGTGGGTTTGATAGCTCTGACTACTGTTCCGGGATCCAGTGTGGGTTCGATAGTTCCGACTATTGTTCTTGGATCCTATGTGGGTTTGACAGCTCTGACTACTGTTCTTGGATTCTATGTGGGTTCAACAGTTTTGATTTATGTACCAGTATCCTATATGGGTTCGATAGAATAGATGATTTAGTGTCTACATCTATTCATCTCTAACTCTTAAAATTTTTTGTATACCTGTGTGGGCTAATTCAGTAACTTCTTTTTTATTTCCTCATGATTGTGATGGATTATATGATAACTTAGGTATATGTTTGGGCATATACCTAAGTGGGATTATCTGTTGATTTCATACTTTTTGATTTATCCTTGTTATATTTTGGTGAGACCATCAGGGTCTCGGGGTCCCTACCATGTATCGTTATAATCACCCTTGTACGGGCTATGCCTACACCTCGTTGTGTTGGATGCAGATGAAAGACAGTGCTGACTGAGGTTGAGATCACCTGGACTGGACGGTACCCAGAGGTGGACCATACATCATGACGATACACTGAGGAGACGGATGAACCAGGAGTGCTGAGGAGGTGGTCTATACTTAGCCTTCCGATAGGTTCCTTAGAGGACGACCCAAAGGCAGATTTTCTTTTCTTCAATTGTATTTCCATTTCATTGTACTTTACATTTGGGCTTGTATATCCAACCCCCTTTTTCATTCAGTACACTTTGTTATGTAGTGTTACTTAGTGTTTTTATTAAAGCTTTTACTCTTTTCTGTGCGTTTTCAGGTTATAAAGGAAATTCCTTCCCAATTTTAGGGATTTACACCTTTGGTGCTATTCGCCAGCCCCTAGCCTATGGAATGAGGTCTTGGGGTAGTCGCATCACAGGGCTCGGGGGATGGGTCATGACAAATTGATATTAAATGGTGGTTTTGAGATTTTGTGTGGTCCCCACCACAATAAATATAGAAGTGGATGTTTAGTTCTGGGGGAACCCACCCCTGAACATCCACATGGGAGGTTTGTTACAACAAAATAAAATAAAATATGTGTTTGTGTAATTTTATTATTTCCACAAAAAACCAAAAAAATTGACTTTCACCCTCGACCAACTGTCATTGAGGTTAAAGTCTCTTTACATGAATACTAGTGCTACAAGTTCAACGGTGCCCTCAGATTTCAATTATGAGCACCGGTTCAAAAGATAGAAAAACCCACACTTACGTTTACTGAACGTACCCAAACAAATCATCAGAAATTGATTTTAGGCACACCGGGCCTCGAAATCACGCTCCGTCAATTCTCGCAGACTCAAAAAATTTCCATTTAATTTAAAAAGTTTACATAGAAATTATGGGTCTTTAGATTCTCCACATCTTAGGGCTCTATGCCCCCATAAGAGACAACTAAAACTAGGTAATAAAGTGGGGGTACTGAGCACGCATATGAGCCTCCCTCTCCCATGTTCTCTTCTTGAGGTTCACATGATGCCAACGAACGTGCACCAGAGGTATCGACCATCCACAAAGGACCCACTCCTGTTGATCCTCAACCACTAATGGAACCTTCATAAAAGTCTCCCCATCATCGACCTCCAGCTCACCATGGTCTATGATGTTAGATGGTTCGTGCACATATCTCCTCAATTGGGATACATGGAAGACATCATGCACCAGGTGCAATTGAGGTGGAAGAGCTAATAGGTATGCTACCACGCCAACTCTGTTGTGGACCTGAAAAGTTCTGACGAATCATAGAGATAATTTTTCGTCTCAGTCAAATCTCCGTAGACCTCATCGGGATGAGACCCGTAGAAAGACACGGTCACCATCCTAGAACTCCAGAGGTCTCCATCTCTTGTCGGTATACAACTTCTATCTCATTTGTGCAGTCTTTATTCACTCCTGGATGACATGCACCTTCTCTGTGGAAGCCCGAACCATCTCTGGTCCCACGAGTGATGAATCCCCTAGGCTAGTCCTGCACAAGGGTGATTTGAAAAGTCTCCCATACAACGCATAAAAAGGTTCCATCCCTATGATGGAGTGATATATTTTGTTGTATGAAAACTCCACCAAAGGTAAGTGATCCTTGTAGCTGTGACCGATGTCGAGGAAAGAAGCACGCCGCATTTCCTCAAGGGTCTGAATGATCCGCTCAGTCTGGCCATCTGTCTGAGGATGGAAGGCGCTGCTCAAGTGAAGTTATATCATAGAAGCCTCCAGCAACCCCTTCCATATCCGAGATGTAAAATTTTCATCATAATCAGAGAAAATTGTCGAAGTTACTCCATTTTCCGCACAATCGCCTGCACATAGAGGCATCCTCATATCTCTATTGAACCCTAATCTCTGATCGGTAGGAAGTGGGACGACGTGCTGAGTCGGTCAATGATCACCCAAATAGATTCATGTCCCCTGAATGTATGTGGAAGATATGTAACTAAGTATATGGATATCTCATCCCACTTCCACTCTGGGACCTCTAAAGGCTGAACCATGTCTGTAGGTACCTGATGCTTTACCTTCACTTCCTGACAAGTGAGGCATAGAGAAACAAACTTTGCTACTGACTTTTTTATTCCCGGCCATCAATGCTATCATCAGAGATCCTGCACATCTTTTCCACTCATGGACGTACCGTTAGAGGGGATTTGTGGAACTCCCTCAACACTTCCTCCTAAAGTGACACTGGTACCATGGTACATCCTCTGAAGAGGATGACGTACTCCCCACCTTCATAAAATCCATCAGGTGGCTGCCCTGTGGATATCTGAACACATCATGTATCGTAGTCAGTGTCCCCATGCTGCACCTCCCAGACTCACTGAAGAAGTGGGGGGAGTTACTGTTAGAGACTGAAGGAATGTTGCTCCATCTCTATCCACAAATTATATCTGCAAAGCAGCCAGCTGATCTGTCACCGCACCTAGAAACTATATACCAGATCACCTACTGAGTGCATCTGCGACGACGTTACCCTTCCCAGTAGTATAAAATATCTTGAAGTCATAATCCTGGAGGAACTCAATCCAACGTTGTTGTCTTAGATTCATGTCATTTTGAGAGAATACATACCTGAGAGTCTTGTGATCAGAGTACATGGTAAAATTCTTCCCATCAGGTAGTGCCGCCACATCTTCAAGGCGAAGACCACTAATGCTAACTCTAGGTCATGGGTAGTGTCGTTCTGCTCATGTTGTCTCAGCTGTCGCGAACTATAAGTTATCATTGCTCTCTCCCGCATTAAGAAAATTCCGAGTCCGGTCCCTGATGCGTCATAGTAGACTACATACCAAAGTCCTTCATATGGAAGCCTCAACATGGGGACACTAGTCATCCTCTACCTCAACTCCTAAAAGCTCTGCTGTCATCTCTCCGACTACTCAAATGGTTTCCCCTTCTCCGTCAACAATGATATTGGTGCTGAAACTGTGGAGAAGTCCAGCTCAAACCTCTGGTAATATCCAGCCAATCCTAGGAAACTCCGAACCTCCATCAAACTCCTGGGTTTCTCCCAAGAATGTACCACCTAAATCATTGCTAGATCCACTAAAACTCCATCCTTCAATATGACATGTCCTAGTAAGTGATCCTCTCAGATCCAAAACTGTCACTTTGAGAGATAACCATAAAGATGGTGCTCTCGGTGTGTGTCCAGTACTACCTGCAAATGATAGGCATGCTCCTCCCTAGCAGTCAAGTACATCAGTATGTCGTCGATGAAGACTACCACGATGAAATCAAGGTATGGATGAAAGATCCTATTCATGAGTCCTAAGAACACTGCTGAAGCACTGGTTATGCCGAATGGAAAAAACAATAACTCATAGTGGTCGTGCCGACATCAGAAGTTCATCTTCTTCACATCCTCATCTCACACTCTAAGCCGGTGATATCCTGATATGAAGTCTATATTCAAGAACCACCATGCTCCCTTCAGCTGGTCAAAGATTTCTTTAATCCTTGGGAGTGGGTACTTGTTCTTCACATTCACCTGGTTTTGGCGCTGATAGTCAACACATAGCCACAATCCCCCATCTGCCTTCTTAGTGAACATAATTAGGGCTAGCTAAATAGAAACACTAGGTCAGATGAATTCATTCCTCTTCTAGTCCTCTATCTATAACTGCAGCTCACGTAGCTCAGTGGGAGCCATCTGATACACTGATCTAGATATTGGTGTCGTCCCAGGGTACAAGTCAATGTAAAAGTCCACCTATCTGTGAGGAGGTCAACCTGGGACATCATTTGAGAAGTCATCTGTATACTGGTCCACCACTGCAGGATAACTCAGACTCTCTACATCAACAGCTCCAGGGGTAAGGCTAGCCAACTGCTAGGTGATCGGCTACACTCTCCTCTTAGTAGGTCTGTCCTGAACTATAAAGGATCCCTTCTCACTGGTGAAGGTAAACATGGTCCCAGATATGGAGAAACACCACAATTTGTGTATAATACAGTTTATCTAAGAATGGATTCTAGATAACCTGTCTATTCCCAAGATTACATTGTAAGGCCTCGACGCTACTACTAGGAGATCCTAGCCGAAACTCATACATCGTAGTGTAATCTCGCACTGTCGTCACCAGAGCTTAATCATCGAATCTGCTCCCATAAGAGTCTCTAGCCATAAATATTGGGCCACAGGATCAGGCAGAATCTCTGAGCTCCAAACAAGGGAAGTGACAATGAATGAATGACTAGAACCTATGTCTATAAGTACTGAAGCTATGGTGGAATAGACACAGACCGTACCTCGTATCATCTCCAGAGCGCCGTGATCATAAGCCTCACTTACCTGGAGCTGAGCTCTCCCCTGTCAAACTACTCCATGCGGTCGCGGTGGACCACCTGGTGGGGGTGGTGGTAAAATCTTGAATCATCTCCCACCGCCAGATACACAAACATTTCCTCTTCCACGTCCTCCTACTCCCTATATACCTCCTCAGTTGAACTGTTGTCTTTGCCTAATAAGTCCTTCGACTGTCTATTGATCATCCGTATGGAGGGTCGGATAGTTATGAGCCATGTGACCCTAACCGCTGCATGTGAAACACTGCCCGCTCCAGGCTTGTCTGTCTCCGCCTCGGGTGCCTCGCACAACCGACTCTGAATCATACAGTCATCCACTGGTTGGTCCGGTCCTCTAGGACCTCTGTGACATATATCTACTGATAGCTGTAGAAGACTCTGTTACGTGTCGACTGGTGGTGGATCTCAATGCTGGAGACTGCTCAGCAAGGAAACTCTCCACCAGGAGGACTCTCTCTAACTCCCCCTACTACGTCGGGATGTAGAGTGAGATCACTGAAGCCCTGATCTCCCACCTGAGTCCCTGCTCGAAGGTCTGGACCCTGAAAACTGGGTCCTGCACCATATCGGTGGATTAGTGTGAGATGTCTGTGAACCGCATTGAGTGCTAAGATACAATCATGTTTCCCTGGTGTAGATGAAATAGCTCTTGAATACGCTCTGTGCGAAGAGTTGCTGGAGTAATCTCTGCCTGAAACATGCTCTCGAAGTCTACCCAAAGAAGCATCACCTCATCGTGAACATGAAGTATCAAGCTCCACCATTTTCCCACTACTACATGTAGAAGGCTGGCAGCAAGAATCACCATGAGATCATGTGGTGTCCCTACCAGTCAAAAAACGTTCACCACGGCCTCCAGCCAATACTCAGCCTCCTGCGAGTCCATCTCTCCCCTGTACCTGGGTGGCCTCCGGTGTTGGAACTCGTGAAATGCGCTCGGGAGGCATGCACCATCTGCTGCTGGGGCTGGTGGCAACAGTGGAACAACGGGTAATGATACCGCTAGTGCCTCTACTAGTTCCTCTACTAGAAAGGGTCCCTGCACCGAGGCCTCATCGCTCGGTGGGCTATCTGTGCGGACAACTCTCAGAACCCTAGCTAGATGTTTGTGTGGAGGCATCATGTGTGGGTTTGACAATTCTGACCACTATTCCTGGATCCTGTGTGTGTTTGACAATTCTAACTAGTGTTACTAGTTCTTGTTTGGGTTCGACAGTTCTGACTACTGTTCCAGGATCCTATGTGGGTTCGACAGTTCTGACTATTGATCCTGGATCCTGTGAGGGTTCGACAGTATTGACTACCTTTCCTGGATCATGTGTGGGTTCGACAGTTCTGACTACTATTCCTGGATCATGTGTGGGTTCGACAGCTCTGACTATTGTTCCTGGATCCTGTGTGGGGTTGATAGCTCTAACAACTATTCTTGGATCCTATGTGGGTTCAAAAATTCTTACTACTATTCCTGGATCAAATGTGGGTTCGACAACTCTGACTACTGTTCCTGGATCCTACATGGGTTCAACAGAATATATGATTTAGTGGCTACATTTAATCATCTCTAACTCTCAATAAAAGTTTTATACATTTGTGGGATGAGTTAGTAACTTTTGTGTTTTCCTCAGGATTGAGATGGATTATTTGATCACATAGGTATATGTATGGGCATATACTTAAGTGGGGTTATCAATTGATTTCATACTTTGTGATTTATCCTAGTTGGATTTTGGTGAGACCTTGAGGGTCTTGGGTCTCTACTGAGTATCATTATACTTACCCCTACACGGGCTATGACCGCACCTTGTTGTGTTTTATGCAGATGATGGAAATCGCTGACTAAGGCTGAGAGCACCAGGACCAGATGGTACCCAGAGTTGGACCATATGGGATGGCGATACACAGAGGAGACAAATGGACCTGGAGTACTAAGGAGGTTATTTGTACCTACCCTTAAGGTAGGAACCTCAGAGGACGACCCCGCAACAACTTCTCTTTTCCTCAGTTGTATTTTCTTATTCCTTGTAATTTACAGGTGGGCTTGTATTTCCGGCGCCCTTTTTCTTTCATTACACATTGTTATATAGTTTTACTTAGTTTGTTTCTTGCAACATGTACTCTGTTTTGTGCGTTTTCAGGTTATAATGGTAATGCCTTCCCAGTTTTAAGGATTTACTCCTTTGGTGCTGGTCGCCTGCCCCTGGACTATGGAAGGTGGGGTTAGGGTACTCATGGCATGGGTCCCGAGGGGTGGGTCATGAAAAATTGGTATCAAAGGGAGGTTTTGAGATCTAGGGGGTCCCCACCATAATAAATCTAGAAGAGGATGTTTAGTTTCATTGGTCTCCACACCTAAACATCCACATGGGAGGCTAGATACAACAAAATAAAATAAAACATGTGTTTATTTAATTTTATTATTTCCACGAAAAACCCAAAAACTAACTTTCACCCACGACCAAATTCCATCAAGGTGAGTCTCTCTTTAAACGAATACGAGTGCTGTGAGTTCAATAGTGCCCTCATATTTCAATTCCGAGCAACGGTTCAAAAGTTAGAAATACCCGCTCATACGTTTACTGAATGTACCCGAACAAAACTTTAGAAATTGATTTTGGGCACAATGGGCCTCGGAATCACGCAACGTCAATTTTCGTGTACTCATAAAATTTCCATTTAATTAAATAGAAAATTACATAGAAATTTCGGGTCTTTACTGTTTAACACCCCAAGTTTTATCACATAAATTTAATATTGAATTCATTAAACACTAAGTCTCTACAAAACACCACTTCGTTATAACCAGTCCAATTAACATAATTTTTCCACCTAAGTGATTTAAATTTCGAAAAACCGATATACACAGTTGCGTTCAGTAAGATATTTACAGTCCAATAAGGCAAACTTAATTTTTGGTGAATAGTAACATACCCTTATGAATAGTAACATAACCTTATGAATAGTGATAAATAGTAAATTAGACAAAAAAATAGAAACTTCACCCATGAATGTATAAATACAATTTAGACATCTTCAATGTGAAAAAATGATCATATTATATGTATTTATATTTTTGTATGTCATAAATATTAATTACAATCTAATGATTAATTTAATAATTTTAAATGGATAGGTATTTTCATAAAATGTAATCATAAATTATTATTTTATTTTATTAGGTTTATAAGATAATTTTATGGGATGTTGATTAATTTTTCAAAGTGTTATAAAAAAAGTTATAGTTTTAATGTCATTTTTTCGAAAAAATTGTGATTTAATAAAAAAAATTATATATTTATTTCCAAAAAATGGTCTTCATTTTTTAATTCTACACATTGAAAAATGTTTATGGTGAATATTTTGGAGTTTTCTAAAATACATGAATTTTGGGTGAATATTAAAATACGATAATTTACAATAAATGCTAAATACATGATTTATTGAGTCATAGGTGATTTAAGGATGATGTAAGAACACTTGTTTAAAACTCACATGCACATATTACTATTCATGGTAACAAGAATCAATAATATTGGTTGTCTAGAAAAATATTAATACAATGACTAAGATATTAAAAAATTACTCCTCTTGTCCACTATAAACCCCCCCCATCACTCTCACTTCTATTCATTACTCTATGACGTTATGATCCACAATGTTCTTCCCAAATACCCTTACCTAGTCACTTCCGCTGTCCAGGAGCTCTTGGGCTTTCCAAAAGTCCAAATCCCTTTCTCTTAAGGAGGTTCTCAAGAAGGTTATTTCAAGAGGTAAATTCACATTATATTTCATTCAATTTCATTTCATGTTCCTTTCTATTTTTATCTTCTCCCCACCTCCTTTATCCAAATGACCATAATGGCTCCCGAATAATCTATATAATATAATTAAATCATGTGAATGGAATGACCATCATCAATATATTTACTCTCCCTCTTTTATTTTATAAATGAAATCATCATCCGTGTGGTGCCAATTTAAACACTTTGTGGATGATGAGGTTTCGTTCTTCAATTTCTCCTTCATTACTGGCAATGAAACCATTTTTATGGTTGAAATAGACTGTAATATATTTATTATAACACAATTAATATTCATGAACTACTATATATACATAATATTAAGTCATATAACCAAAATAGTTTTGAATAATCAAAATAACGCTAAAATAATATAAGTGTTTGTCATTAACATTTAATCTAATTATTCATCCTCATTCCATGTCAAAATGATATAAATGAACATTAACACCTCTTTATGTTCATAAATAATCTGTAAATCCAAATTCTTGAGATTTAAATCCAATCCACATGAACACTATTACTTAAAAACTAGTGAACCGATTAAGAAAATAACGAAAACAAACACTCTGGAACGACGAAATTCAATATTATAACTTATATATAAGTACATAAATGAATTATAAAAATTAGAAAAAATAAATACATGAATAATAGGCTCTGAATTAAGTTTTTAATAAGTGTAATTTCATATTCCAGGAATTTACTTTCAAGAGAGGAACACATTCAGACTTTAGGTAAGAGTTTTCCACCCAAACCTACATTTTCATTTGGGTTACTTTTATTATCTAATTTCCTTAATGAAATTATTATGTATTATTATGTACCCATAATCAATTAAATTTCAGTGTTCTATATATTAATACCAACTATAATCCTTCCTTGTTTTATGGGGAGTTACATGTTTTAAAAGGAACTTTCAAAATTATTTCTGAAATAGAAGTCTAATTCAAGGGAATTTCGAAAAATCTTACCTATTTTGGAGGGAAATCTAGAATATATTTTTATAAACCATTATCATTTGAAAATAAATAATTTTATTATTAAAATACTATCATAGTTCAGTTCTGGTTTTATAAAAATACTTTATTAAAAGAACTCTTCTTTTCAAAATAAAAGAGTATTTATCTCATGAATTACTTGATGATTTTATAAAATTATTTTCGCATGTTTTAACAATATTGTTGATTATTATGTATTATTTGGATTAATATTTTATGATATCATCTACCATATTTAATTAAATGGTTTATGACAAGTTTGATTATGGATGTACTATCAAAACACCATTCACCAATTTACTCTGAATGGTTAGTGTTTAAGCTTAATGTTCGTGGAATGTTATTTACATATCATATGTTAGTTTCAATATGAATTTATATGTTTTTTATGTCTATAACTACTCATATTAAGAATTAATTGGACTTATTATGTGACAGGTGGTACCCTCTATAGCCCTACAATGCATTGATTGGTCTCATGAGATAAATAGGTGTTGACTTGTCTGTGGCTTGCCCCTTTTTGAGATATGGGTTTGGATGATGCCTTAATCATTTTTAGACGTCTTGGAAGAGGCCTTGAAAATATGTTTCTGAATATCTGGCATATGCATTTCCCTTAGTATGAATCGAAAAATTTATAGTTCATGTTGTTATTCAACTAGCAGAATACACATGATTATGTTTTATTATGTCAATATTTAATCAACTTGAATTTATGCCATATTATGTTCAAGTTCATTTTTAAAGGCATGTGTTTTCAACTATTAACCATGTCTAATGTTTATATTATCTTCTGCTGTATTTTTTACCCTTACTAAGTATCTGATCTCACTTCTTCTTATGTTTCATTTTTCTCAGGACATGAAGAGGTATTTTATGATTGACTTGTAGGGATAATATTAAAGATGTAGTTGTTCCCAGCAGTACTTTTATGTTGTTTTTATTTTCAAGTAGTAATTTTGAACTTATATATGTATCTTGTTTCCAAAATCTACTAAAATAATCGGTTCATTGAGATGCATATTCTCTATTTATATGCCGGAAACCAGGTTCGGGTCTTTATTGTCGGTATTAGAGGATGTTTAGTAGGAAACATGGAAACTAGATTTAAAAAATTTAGATTAGGGAAAAAATTCCTAAGATAGTATTTGAGGATAAACATTCAAAAACATCCTTGTGTTTTGGTAAGGAATCGATTATGTGGATATTTCTAACAAATACATCCAGGTCTAGATAAAACCTGTGGATGTGGTTCTTTCACAGATATACCTAGGACTGAAAACTCTGAAAAGGAGTTTCGGGCTTTACTTGTGGTATCTTCTTACACAACAACATTCTTTACTGCACTCCAGGTTTGACACTCCTGGGGGATATGATTAGAATAATTCACATTTTCTTTACAAGCCATTGTGAATGATTTAAATGCATTTTTTTCTCAATGAAACCATGTTTGTGATTATGGGATTATCCATGCATAGGATTTCAATTTATGATATGTATTTTTCTATGTTAAGATTATACATTATGATTCATATCCTAATTTAGTGTATGCCATTATATAGAAATGACACCTAGTGGAAGAAATGGAAACCAGATGAACACGCAAATCCCATGTAGGGATTCCCATCCGATGTAAGATAATGATATTGGATCTGGAGCTTCTACTGGTGTGGAGAAACTTATAACTATACTAGGACAACATACTCAGGTTATGAACAATAACCATACCTATATAGAGCATCTAGATCCACCACGTGGACGAGTTTGTTTAGATCGGTTTATGCGACAAAAACCTTCATATTTTAATGATAATAAAAATACATTTTTAGTTGAGTAATGGATTAGTTCTCAAGATAAGATATTTCTCAATTTGAGATGTAACAAAAGAGATAAGGTCGTCATGGATGTTTATCATCTATCAGGAGATGTAGAGCAGTGGTGGTCATTAATCCAAAACACCATGGAGGAGGAAGAGAGAGAATATATGGAATAATGGGACATTAATGAAATATTCTTAGAGAAATACTTTCCTCGTGAACAACAAGAGGATGTGGAAAGGATTTTTATAAATTTGAGGAAAAAGGAAGATGGAAAAGTTTCAAAGTATGAAGCTAACTTCACAATGATATCAAGAAATTTTTCAAACTACTTACAAAATCCATGGATACCAATTGATCGATTCTTTTACGGCCTTAATTCGTTCCTCTAATAAGCAATGGTCTCCCAATGTTTCTCATTGTATGAAGATATAGCTTCATGTGCTATCAAGATAACTATGGATGTGTTTATGTCTTATGACTTTAAAGGAAAGCAATAGAATAATTGGGTTTCCTAAAATAGTAGAAAAGGAAATAGGGAAATGGGGAATAATGGAAGAGTTGGATTTTCACCCTGTGATAATTGTGGAAGGAAGAACCTTGGTTCCTTCTTTAATGGAAAATGAGTATGCAAGAAATATGGACAGAAATGCTATATTGTTGGTAATTGTAAGTGGAATAAAGAAACTCTTAATGTTTAATGCAATAATTGTAGGGAGTCAAGAAACTATTCTAATTATTCTAAAAAGCGTCAAGAAAACATGCCACATAAAAGGCTAATAGAGAAGGGACAAGCTTATGCGATCTTAATTTCTGATATTTATGTTCCTAATGATGTGGTGGAAGGCACATTAATAATTTCCTCAAACATCGCCAATTATTTATTTGATTTTGTATCATCACATTCTTTCAGATCTTCCTTGGTTTCCTAGAAAATTAGATATTTACAATTTTATTTAATAAGGGGGTTGTCATTCAAGACTCCTATGGGAAGTATTATCATAACAAATATGTGTTAGAGAGTCCACATTATGTATATAAACGTTCTTTATCTACTTATTTTATTTCCATGCCCATGATTTACATTTATATAATCCTCTGTATATATTGGATTTCGAACTATGATGCGATAATTTATTACAAGAAGATGGAGGTTACAATTTCTGATGATGATGTGGAATTCCTTTCCTTTAGAGCAGAATCCTCGCCATAAGATTCTCATATAGATGCATCCCCAATAGCTCTACATAATTCAATTATTGGGGAGGATAAGAATTCAATAACTATGGGTGAGGAAAATAATGTTCAAATTGAGGATAAACTTATTGTGCAAGAATATGCTGATTTCATTCCAGAGGATTTACCTGGACATCCTCTGGAGCAGGAAATTGAGTTTTCTATTGACTTAATTTATGATTTAAGGCCCATATCAATGACCCCTTCTATAATAAAAAATGTGGGTTTAATGGAATTGAAGAAACAACTATATGAATTGAGTGATAAATGATTTATTCTCCCTAGTGATTCTCTATGGGGATCCCCACTTCTTTTCATTAATATGAAAGATGGATTCATGAGGTTATGAATTGTCTAAAGGGAGATAAATGCTATAATAATAAAGAACATATATCCCCTACCTTTCATTGATGATTTATTTGATCAACTTCATAGAACCCCTTATTTTTTAAATATTGACCTTTGATATGGATATCATCAATTGCATGTGAAGAATGATAATATTCCAAAGAAAACATTTCAAACTATGTATAGGCATTAAAATTTAACATTAATGCCTTTTGGACTAACTAATGCACCATCCATTTTCTTGTATTTAATGAATACAATTTTCAAGGAATATCTTGATGACTATATAGTGGTATTTATTGCTTATATCTTGGTATACTCTAAAAGATATGAGAATAATAAAAATCACTTGGACTCTATTATGAAAATTCTTTTAAGAAATTATTTATATTGGAAGTTTAAAAGGTTTGAATTTTTTCTACAATTAGTTTCCTTTCTTGGAAAAAATTACCTCTAAGGATGGATTATATATTGATCCTGTGAAGATAAGTGTTATGCAAGAATGGCCTACTCTAATTAACATAACTAAAGTATGTAGTTTTATTGGTTTAGTAGGTTATTATCAGTGTTTCGTTTAGAACTTCACCCATTTAGCCAACCCAATGACCAAACTTACTTGTAAAGGGGTTATGTACGTATAGAAAAAATGCGAGGACTATTTTGAATAATTGAAGAGGAAATTAGTGAATTCTCTTATCCTAAACCTACGATCAGGGAATGATGGGTTTGTAATCTATAGCGATGCATCCAAGAACGGACTGTGTTGTGTTTTTATGAAGAATGATAGAGTCATTTCCTATGCATCAAGGTAGTTAAAAATTCATGAAGAAAACAACCCTACTCATGATCTTGAGTTATATATGGTGATCTTTTCTGTAAAAATATGGAGACACTAAGAAGATCTGAGATATATATTAATCACAAGAGTTTCAAATATGTCTTTTCACAGAAAGAACTCAACATGAGGAAAATGTGATGGGTTGAACTACTGATGTATTATGATTGTACTATACACTACCACCAAGAAAAGGAAAATAAGGTAGATGATTCTTTGAGTCATAAGGATCCTAGAGTTCTCAATAGAATGTGGATTGACAAGGATCCTTTGTACATAGAACTAGTGAGGATGGATATGAGAATTATCATAGAAGGATAATCATCAATACTCATTCATATGATTTCCCAAACATATTTATTCGAAAGGATTAAAATCTATCAGCCTGATGATGAGAACATGCATGAAAAAATTAATGTTGTGAAAGAGGGGAAGTTGGCTGACTTTTTATGTGAATATGGAATTATAAAATTTGGAAAGAGGCATTGTGTTCTAGCTATACCTGAGAAAAAAATGGTGTTATTGGATGGTACCCATAGTTCTAATTTCTCTATACATCATGGTAACACTAAGATGTATAGTTATTTTAAGGTAGATTTTTTTTGTATAACATGAAGAGGGAAATTGTGGACATTGTATCAAGTTGTTTAGTCTGTCAAAAAGTGAAGGTCGGATGACTATGTACCAGAGGAGTCATGCAACCTCTACATATTCCTACATGGAAATGGGATGACATTACCATGGATTTTGTCACTCGATTACCCAAAACTGATATAAAGAATGATGAAATATGGTTAATTGTATATCGACATACGAAATCTACAGATTTCCTCACCATAAGCGATGATTCTCCACTAGAGAGCCTAACATGACTCTATATCAATGATGTTATGAAACATCCTGGGGCACCTCTCTCAATTTTATCTCTTCTTTACCCATGATTTGCATTGAAATTCTGGAAAAGTTTTTGGAAATATTTGGATACTGAACATTGAATGAGTACTGCTTATCACCCTCAAACTAATGGGAAATTAGAGAGGATGATCCAAAACACAAGGCACATGTTAGGATCTTGTTCACTTGAACTTCTAGGTATGGGTGACTAGTATTTATGTTTAGTGGAGTTTTCCTACAATAATATATTTCTATTGAAGTATTTAAATGGCACCATACAAAGCATTGTATGGGAAGAGATCTCATACACCAACATGTAGGGACAAAGTTGTCGAAAGGAAGCTTGTGGGCCCAAATCTTATGGAGGAAGCAACAATGAAAGTCAAGATTATTCATGACCATATCAAAGCATCTCAAAGCAGACATAAAATATATGCTGATATTCGATGGAGGGATTTGGAATTTCAAGTGGGAGATTACATTTTCATGAAAGTATCTCCATGGAAGGGTGTTATAAGATTTGGTAAGAAAGGGAAATTGAGACCTAGGTACATATTCCTTTTTAAAAATTCTGGAGAGAATTGGAGATAATTCATATTGTTTGGCTATGAAACCTAGCCTGTCTAAAGTAAATAGTGTGTTTTATGCCTCATTGCTGAGAAAGTACATGCAAAACCGAACGCATTTCCTCACTTCTGAAGGTATAGAATTGGAACCAGACTTATCTTACTGTGAAGATCCTATCTGGATTTTGGACACTAATATAAAAGTGTTGAGCAATCAAGAGAAAACACTGGTAAAGTCACATTGGAAAAATCATAAAATCGAAGAGGCAACATGGGAGCATGAGGAGATTATGATGATGAACTACCCAAAACATTTTGTGAGGTAACATTCTGGAAAATTTGAGCATGAAATTTTTGTAAGGTGGGGTTAATGTATCACCCAATGTTTCAGCACATAAATTTAATATTTAATGCATGAAACCCTAAGTCTCTACAAAACACCACTAGGTTATAACGTAGCCAATAAAACTAATTTTTCCACCTCTGTGATCTGAATTTTGAAAAACTACCCTACACGGTGGCCTTTAGTAAGATATTTAGAGTCTAATAAGACAATATTAATTTTTAGTGAACAGTAACAAAAACTTATGAATAGTAACATGCCCTTATGAATAGTAATGATTAGTAAATTGGTAAAAAATATAAACTTCACACATGAATGTATAAATTCAATTTTGATATCTTAAAAGTTAAAAATGATCAGGGTATAAGTATTGGGATTTTGGTATGTCATAAATATTTTAATTACAATTTTATGATTAATTTAATAATTTAAAATAAGAATTTATTTTCATAAAATGTAGTCATAATTTTTTTTTTATTTTCTTATGGTTATAAGATAATTTTATAAGACCTTGATTAATTTTTCAATGTGTTATAAAACGAGTTATAGTTTTAATGCTGTTTTTTCGAATAAATTGTGATTTAATTTAAAAATTAAATTCAAAATGTTTAGAAAATTATTTTCAAAAAAATGGAGTTCACATTTGAATTATACACTTCGAAGAATGGTTAAGTAGCTTTTTTTGGGATTTTTAAAAAATACTAGAATTTTGGGTGAATAGTAAAATACAATAATTTATAATAGATACTAAATACATGATTTATTGAGTCATAGGTGATGTAAAGATGATATAATACCACTTGGTTTGAACTCACATGCCAATATTACTATTCTTGGTCACAAGAATCAATTCTATTGGTTGTCTTTGGAAAAATAATAAAATAATTACTACAGATATTAAAAAATTACTCCTTTTCTCCACTATAAACACCCCACAACTCCCTCTTCTCTTTACTCCTATAAGACTTGAAGATCTTAAAAGTTCTATCCAAATACCCTTCCCTAGTCACTCCCCATGCCTAATAGCTCTTGGTCTTGAAAAAAGTCCAACAACCCTTCCCTTAATGAGGTTCTCAAGGAGGTCATTTCAAGAGGTAAATTCACATTCTATTTCATTCAATTTCATTTCATGTTCTTTTCTATTGTTATATTCTCCTCACATCCTATTTACAAATGACCATGATAAACCATTCACATAAATCAGGATTGGGTAAAAGTAATTGTTTTTTAAAAAGGATTACGTAAAGATAACCGACCACTAACCCTTACATGATGAAATTTTCGTAAAGTTCATACCCTTAAGTAGAAGGTTTGGATAAGTGTAACCACATTGTTACCTGTACAAAAATAGTTTACGTGAAGGTACTACTATTACAAAGTAGTTATAGAAGGACATTTAAAGGTAAATGAAGACCTAACCTTACGTGAAGAGTTCGTATAAAGGTAATATCCTCTTCACAATTATGTATAAAAAGATTCATAGAGGTAATATTCATATTAAATTTACACCACATGTTATAATTAAGCTATTTAAAGGTAAGAAAGGACTAACCATTATTCAAGGGTTTCTAGACAACCTGTGTAAGGGTAGAAGGATTCACCCTTAGTTGGGAATATGTCAATGTGTAAGGGTAAAAAAAAGATATTAACAATTGTTTTTAAATTATTAAATATTTTCAATGGTTTAAAAATCATTATAAAATTAATTTTGGAATATTTTTTTTATAAAAGGAATATAGTTTAATTAATTATATATTTTTTATAATTAAATATGTTTATGAAAATTTTTTTTCACAAAGATTAATTGTTAATATTTGAAATACCTTTTCACCCAAATTATAGGGCATGACTTATGATCTAGAAATAAAAGTGTTTATTTATAAATCATAAGAAATAATTTATAAATGGTTATTAATTATGAAATAAAGACAATAAATAAAAAAATTATATTAAGATAATTAACTGTTTATAATTAATAATTTTTAATTGTTCAAAATAAATGTGGACCTTATATGGATATTCTTTAAACCACATAAATAATTTTTTGATGATTGATATAATATTGGTTTAAATAATAATTAAGTATACGATAATTATATTATGTAAAATGTTTACATAATATACAATGAATTATAAATTGTTTATATTTCATATAATATGATATATTTGAAATGTAAATTCCATATAATGAGATATATGAAATACATAATATTTAAATGACTATAAAATGATTATATTCAAAATGATGGAGTGTCTAAAATGTTAAAGATGAAATTAAAAAAAAAAGTATAATTATGCTTCATTTATGAACTGTTCATAAATGTTTATATCATATTTATTTTTTTAAATTATTCATTTATTTAATGGTTATTCCATAATATAATCATATTTAGTAATTTTTTTAAGAAGTGTGAAGTTTGTGTATTATTTTATATAATATGTTAAACTACATATATGATAGATTCCTACATTTCATTCATGTCATGATAATGAATTTAGTTTTTAATTACCTTGAACTCAATTTGTAATTGAAATTATGAGCTTGATTTTTTTTAACTTTGTTTGTGCATATTATTTGTTTGAGTTATGATGAATTTGATTCTCTTTTGTATAAAATATTCCCATGTATAAGGACATGTGGTCATAATACGTACCTTCTAGGAGGCTTATACCATATCTATTCTAGTGAATGGGGTTGGCCTATCTACAACTCTTGGATTACTTATGTGGAAAATTGTTTTCCTTTACATGAAGTGTTCATTTACTTTATATATATGATTCATTCAGATATGTAATAATATACCTGAATTCTAATTTTGTGCAACTAACATAGACTTGTGGGTTTTGTAAAGAGTTAAACATTAATATGGTTTGAACATATTGGTTTGGTGGAGGGAATATGATTCCAAATTAAATTATTAGAATCATTCAAACATAAAAGGGAATAACCTGAGATAAGATGGGGAGATAAACCCCCTTCAAATATAATGTGTGAGATTCCATCCAAATAAAATATTATTAAGTCTTAGATCATTCAACCAGGT
Source organism: Viscum album (assembly GCA_963277665.1). Taxonomy (NCBI): domain Eukaryota; kingdom Viridiplantae; phylum Streptophyta; class Magnoliopsida; order Santalales; family Viscaceae; genus Viscum; species Viscum album. The sequence continues at coordinate 1,573,543,195 of OY728161.1, read as the reverse complement.
ATGTTCTACCATAATAGGATTCCCTTGGATTATCTTGTGCAAGGAAAGAATGTAATGGGTGATAGTGAATCATCCTTGGGTATGTTCTTCTATAAAAGGGCTCCCCTGAGTAATCTTTTCATAATTATGTTTTTTTGATTTCTTTGGGTTACAATTAGTTGGGAAAACATTAAGAATGATATTGGTGGAATGAAGTTGAGTTTATCCATATAATATATGGGATAAAGGGTTGTCTGCTAAGCTATCCAAGAATAATATATTATATTATTGGGATGATTCCCTACCCATATAACTATGTTGTGATAAGAATGACATAGTGTACTCTTTTCTTAGTGAAATATAGATCTTTTAATACAAATGGATATGAGTTTTCTTTCCAAAAGGGGTCCTTATTTTAGCATGATACCATTTAATTATAGTTCTTATTTAATGGATAATAATACATGATACTCACATTATAAAAGCTTCTATTATAGATAATATCATCATAATCATTAAGAGAATATTTTTGATAACTATTTAATAAATAAAAACATAATGTTAGATACTCCTATGTTTGTTAACATAATAAATATTCTTAAGTAATATTGGTAAATTAAGAAATGTTCATAAGGAAAATTCTATGTGTAAGAATAGTTCATTCCTCAGTAACCATGTTTTGATGTTATCCAACAAGTTAATATACATTATTATTGAAGTATAAAGTGATTCAATTAATATTTAATGAAAATTATATAAAAAATTAATAAAGGAGTACTAGTCTACACTCATTTTATTAAAATTATTGGGCAGAATAATCATTTTAGTCTCATATACTCAATATGACAGGATACCTCAAATGATATTCAATATGATTTAATATGCTAAAAGGATTGGGGAGAGTAAAGGTTTCCCTAAATATTTAATAGTTTTTGAAATCAATTCTATTGTCTAGAAAAATATATGATACTGATAGTATGATTTACAAGTGTTATAAATTTTAATATGGTTAGAAATATAATAAAAGTGAAGCATGATTTTTTTCAAGTAATGGGAAAAAGGAGTTTCTTCATCGATAACTTGGATACTTCAATATTCGATAAACTTTTCATAATATGTATATTTTATCTCATATATATCTTTATAAGATTATGGAAACAATTATTGTTTAATAAAATGAGATGTTTTTTTTTGATATAGATAGCTATGATTTTTTCAGTTCTATAATATGATTTATGGGGAGAGTAAAATAGATTGCTCTGGTTATGAAATTTATCATATTTTCTTCTATATAAGTGTTTTAAAAATATGAATGAATTTTAATAACATTTACCCAATATTATTAAATTTTTTGAAATATATATGAACTTGGCCTATGATTTCTAGGTTCCAAAATGCTGTGTAGATAATACATGTAGTTTAAAGTTCAAACTGAAAGAATAAGAGTTGGTCAAAAAGTTAAATAATGGTTCTTTAAGAAGTAGATCAAGGTCATTGAAAACTAGGGTTTCCAAAAAGTAATAATAATAATTTAATTTGATTGGATTATCCATGATATACCTAAATTTCTTTAAGAAACTCCAATGAAATTTTAGCTCAGGTATGAATATTATGGAAATTTAATCTTCATTTTAAAAGGTATTTGTTAATGAATTTATATTTTCTAAAGTGTTACAAATATAAAGAAGTTAAATATATAATGAGTAATTCATTTAGCTTATAGTATATGTTCATAAGATAATGTAAATTGTTACAACATCACAAATTCAAATGCAAAGGATTTTATAATGTTCAAATGAATCCAAGTAAAATATCTATATCTTCATCTTATTTCCCTTATGTGATAATAGAAGTTTTTCAATTACAAAGAGTGTTGTGAACAAGTACAACATGATTAATTGTATACACATGGTTTATGATTCATAAATTTATATATCATGTTTTGAGAAGAAGATATGGGTAATGATATTTTTATCTATGTTAAAATGTTTATCCATTTATTTATCAAAATATGAGGGATTGTGTTTCTGCCACCAATAAATGTTATATTATAATAAAGTATTCTTAAATATTCCCCCATTGTAGGGGAGGGATCTTCAATGTCCGTTAAGAAAGTAGATACATCCATCTGCACCTTCACAAACCCAAATTTTCATTCCTCCTTTTCCTAAAGACTCATTATTTAATAATGTTATGGATCTTATAAATGGTTTCCCTATCCTCCAAATCTCAACATCTGAGTTAACGAAAAACTCCACACTCCTTAATCTCACCTTCGTTATTATCTTTAAAAAAAAGAGACCCTCAGTAGATTCCTTCGATATTTTTGTCTTCAATTCCTAGGTTCTTCCAGAGAGGGAAAAAATAGACCTTCTCGACAACGATCACATAGTGGTTTGATTTTTTTCGGAGGAGGTACTCATCAACGCTTGGTCAGGTGCTCCCAAAAGTGAGAATGTAATTCTATTTTTCCTATACCGGTGGTCATTCGAGTTCCACATGAAGCATGATTCTCCTTCCTCCAATGTATGGGTCAGTTTTCATAACCTTCCTCTACCATTTTAAAATCCATCTATTATAAAAATTCTTGGCAATCTCGTTGGTAGATTTTTAGGTTCGAATAGTAGCACATACTCAGTCTGCTACCCTGTCAATCCGTAGGTTTGCATAGAATTGGATGTGTCTAGAACTCCTATTGATTCTCCATGCATCACAATCGGGGAAGAGTACACGTGTAAGCAGCGAGTAATATACGATAATTGGACGGACTTATGTAATACTTACATGTGTCCAAGGAACACCTCGAATGGTGGTCATTAGGGGCCTACAATGCTGGTGGGTGGGGGAATTGGAAAGGACTATTGTTCTGTATGCGATAGGTCGGGTCACTCAAGGGAGGCATGTCATTGGGGACCTTAGGTTATGCTGAGGATAGATGAAAACTGCAATAGTGAGTCCTCATAGGTACGTGAGGAGGATGTATTGGAATTTATAGAAATAGGTAGGGAGGGTAGAGGTCGGGGACCTCAATCACTGTAGTTGGTAGAAGAGGAACGACCCAGTAATGTGGATACAGCTATGACGATCGTCCCTAGTGATGATAAACGGAAGAAGGTCCTGGTGCCTTAGGTAATCCCAATGGTGTCTGAGGTGATTTGCAAGATAAGGAATGACATGGATGTATCTTCAAAGCATGTTGCGTGGGATGGTGATGGAGTGGTCCAACAGGAGGCAGATCGAGTGGAAAACTAGAGGAATGGGGGTAAAAAGGATATGGAACAGAATATGGATGAGTATAAGGTAATCTCAGTTGCTTCATTTTATGAGGTTTTAGGGTCGTGTAGTGGTGGTGGGTGTAAGGGGAAGTAGAGGTCCACTATGGAGGTGGCCAACCCTATCAGGGTCGAGAGAGCATGGGGTCTGGATTCTTTGATTAGGTCCCCAATAGACATGAATAATAGGTTTAAAGACCTTGGAGTGGTTGGTATGGGACCTGTTCCATCTAACCTGGGTGATGGAGAAGGGGTATGCATGAAGGAACCGAATGGATGTGATCCTGGCTACTCGGTGGATGAAGCCTAAAGCACGAATAGAAACTATAGTTTGAGGAGGAGGAAGTGGAGGAAAGACTACTCCTCTTTACATACTCCTTTGAAGACCCGCTATTCAAAATAGGATAATGATAAGAAGATGGTCATGGGGAACTTGAGCCATTAGGGACCAGGGGACCAGGGTGATCTACCATTGGATTTGATTTTAAATTCCGAAGATGAAGTGATTGAGAAGGTCTTGTTGCTCAATTCAACTGATGAGGAGGCATCTAAAATGATGGGGATGTCTCTAAGAGTGAATCTTAAATGGGGAGAAATACTCATGGATTGAAAAACAAGAACTAATATTTGTAGGGGATATAATAAAGTATTGATTTGCATTGAGGAGTACATAAAGTCATGGGATCAACTAGATTCTGAGTATGAAAAGTTGATGATGGATGTATTTGCCACCCATGTTTCCTCTTTATCCATGAAATTGTTTAGAGAAGTGGATTATGAAAATCTCAAGTTACATTTTAATGACTCTATTTAATTTGTTGTTCTGAATTTGTTCAGTTATCTATTTTGTTTTAATTATATTTTGGAGATAGACAACCAGCACTATACTTGGATCTGCTTTAGATGGGGTTCAGAGCATGAAGTCTTCACTAGAGCATGCCATTTGGATTTTGATGCTAAGAGGGCATGACATTGCCATTAGATCTATGCCTGTGCACTTCTGCATGGGACTTCTAGCTGAAGGGTCTGGATTTTGGGAGGTCTTGTTGTCATGGCACACCGGCTGGAGAGGAGCTAATCTTGTAGTTTGTTCTGGGTTTCATTCTGTTGTTGTCGGTTTTCATTATTTTATCGACATATTGGTTTATCACTTTTTCCTTAAATGTGTTTTGATAATAAAAAAGTTAATTTTCAGTCTATGAGTATTGTGGGAGTATGTTTAGAATTAAATAAGTTCAATGTTATCAAATAAATAATTACACCAATCTATGTTTAAATTGAATTTCACTCAATATTCCAAGAGTTTTAGGATCTATTTGAAAATAATAATGTAAATTTTACATTATTTCAAGGAAACTGTTTGATACAATAGGGTTATAAGGATAATGATGATAATGATGATGATGAATTTTGAAAGAGTTCTAAGTCGGAAACAAAATTTAACATTGCAACATTCTATGTTTTGAAGTTAAGAAGTTTTAATATGTTGAAAAGTTGAAAAGTTGGGTATACGATTCATAAATCTCATAATTATTCAAAAAATGTTCTTCACAGATGCTTCTCACTAAAGATTCTAGTGGGAGGGTTTTATTAGGTAGTCACATAGAATTGTGTTGTGGATCCCATATGATATAATGTGCTAATAAATCCCAAAAAGTGTAGAAAACATAAGGTTAATACAGAATTTTATCATATATTATTTTATAATCTAATTCTTATGATGTGTTTGTTAAATATTATTAAAGAGTTTAATAATATTAAAATGAATCATATTACAGGAAATCTCCACTTTATTATTAATTTACATTGGCTGCATAAATGTTTATGTAGATATACATTTCATGAAAAGTAATGATAATAGACCACTCAATGTATGATTTTTAGTTTATCCCTAAACAATTTCCATTATGGAGTATTATTTATTATCATGAAATGTTAAGGTTAATGTGAGCAGGTTTCATGTAAGATATATATAATATGATCAAGAGGTAAAAAACAAATAATATGATTCTTTACGTACACTGAATGACCTACGAAGTATACCACATAGAGTGTCATATAGAGATGTCGTTGGTATACTAAGGGTGCATAAATTATATTTGATTACCAACTACCTGAGGTTAGAAAGATACCTAACATGGAAAAATTCTTAATTTGATACTCTACTTATGCAAGTCTATATATAAACTTAGCTAATTTGGGGGTGGTCGGGTATATTGCAGATCATGTGATCAGTTGGAGTTTAACTTAGAGGAGATTTGTCCTCTCATTTGAAGAGTATAAAATATGGTCCCTTCATTGAGACAGACCAGCGTAGTGAGAGACTGCAACAAGATATTATATATATATATATATATATATATATATATATCCATACTAGAGTCATGTGATGTGCTAATCTCCAAGGATGAATAACATGGGATGTATTCATCGATCAAAATTAGTCTATACTCTAAGAATTTAGAATATATGAGTTCTCTCTATCGGATTGACATGTTCCATGTCCCATGGCCACGCATTGTCTTGGACAAAAAAATATTATAATTCACATTTACATATGATGAAGACTAGTGGAAACTCATATAAAGATATACTTGTTTAATGGAGATCATGCTAGATCCCTATATAGATTGAGTAGCATTAACTCTTCTCTAGAGTCCACTATTTTCTTACATATATGGATCTAGTGATTCAATTTGTTTTCAATTCTATAAAGGATAATGGGGTTACACATTGTGGTTGAATAAATGAGTATTGAGTTTGAATCATAGAGTGACTCTAAAATTGTTTTAGAGTTAATCCCAAATTATTTTCGATGGATATTCACAAGGTATTGAATATGATGTGATACATGGTGAAGTTAATGATATATTTACAAAAGTATTTTGGAGATATAAAGAAGGAGTTTTTGATATGATTTAATATGTTATTGTAAATGTTATAATATAAGGTGAAATGACACATCATCTTTTATGATTTAGTGGAAGTGGGATATTGAATGTGATGTACCCTAAATCCATATTTATATATGATATAATTACGAACTAATTTATATTGAATGAAAATTATGATTTTTATAAAAAATAGGTTGTACCATTTCATAATATTTTATATGAAATGAAATGATAATAGTCATCATAAAATATAGTCTTCCACATAAACTGTCATTAATGAACTATTTCATGAGATGAAATGGTAGGGAGTAAATGAAAACAATGTCATCATGAACCAACCATGATATTTATTCATGAATTTAATTTCATGATTAAATTAATGGATAATGAAAGTGAATCCCTGATTTCCTATTTAAATTACTTCCAGGAAATGGAAGTGAGTGCATGAATTCCTCATGCTTGGTTGAAAATATGAAATTCCAAATGATCTCTTATTCTTCCTCATTTATACTGTGAGATTCTCTAACATCATGGATGTTTGTGGATCCCACTAAAATGTCAGGCGATTCAACTATATCCCATGGATACACCACATATGTTTAATTATTTTACTACTTAGTGATATTTATAAAACAATGTGATGATGAGGAATATATAGTAGTTTCTCTTCAGTGTATGGTATATGTGTTTTACATCATGTTCTTCATTTCAACTTTTATAAAGGTTTAAAATTTCTTGCATGGAGATCATATACAATGGTGTTTTTATTTCTTCCACTGATTCTAATAATTTTTTTAGACTCTAACAGAACCCTTCAGTATTCACACCTAGTATAAAAAATAGATAGTGTTTGTAAGAACAAATGATATACTTTTGGGGTCATCCAACACATAAAAAATGATTCGGGACTCATTATTATCCTTTACCCGGATAAAATAATCATACTCACACAAACATTAGATGGTCACCACATTCTATAATAATCTATGCTGAATATTAGCTAGGGATAACTCAAAGTCATACTTTGTGAGTTTAATTATCATTACAATTCACAAAATATATATCAATATATACATATATGTAGCCAACATGAAATGATTATAAAGTAGAGATTTCCATTTTTAAAATCTTCATATATTTTATATTCTTAAAATTCATTAAGAATACTTTACAAAACTCTACAGAATAACCTTTATAACAAATCACATACGATGGACTACAAGATAATCTAATGTTTTCCACACTTTCATGGGTTATGTTAGCTCATTAAATATATATGCAATTCCTACCACATCTATACGTGAATATATGATAAACCCCCCACTAAACACATTAGCGGGATCCATCTACGAACAATGATAGTTAGAGTAATGGTGAGACTTAGGAATCATATTCCTTATGTTGAAATCATTGAACATATTCATATTTAATAACTCTAAAACATGAAAAGTTATGATGTTAACTTCTATTTTCTTCTTTAAAATATTTATAAGTTCATCATCGTTAATCTTGTACCTTGTTTCATCAAACATTTCCATTGAAATATTTTTGTAAATAATGTGACAATTTACATTCTAATTTACCAACTCATACTAAACTCTTTTAGAAAAAAGATACATATACATTTTTATGATAATTAAATATAACAAACAAACTCGAGTCAACTAGACAAGACACATGACCCAACCCATCATGGTCAGGTGTAACAAAGATAATAGTAACAGGTCTTGAATATAAACAAAAAAATACAAACAATCAGAGTACAAAAAAGAAAAAATTGTGATACAACTAGATCTATAAAAATAATTCCAAATTGGATAAACTAGAAAATAACGAATTAGACAAGACCACAAGTATCGATGTGACGAACCGTCACCTCCAAATCAACTTGAACTGAAGATAGTGATAACAAGATAAGCTAACATGCTACAAGATTCTTTTCCCTTCACCTGAATCCTATAATAAAATATATATAACCACCCAAAATCATCCACGGATTGTTTTGGGTTGTGAGAGGGAAGTTGCATAGTTGAATGAAATGTTAATCACTCTTATGCCTCCCTAACACCACAACTCACAGGAATTACAAATCATTTAATCCCATTAGACAATGTGAATTCCAAAAAGGATGAAAATTCTGAAAACATGTTTCCATTTTAAAAAAACCCAATTTTTTCCATTACAGGACATGAATTATTTTCATGGTGTGTAAACCTTTCACACCCTAAACCAAATTCATGGAATATTATTAAATATAATTACCTGACATTTAATCCCATTTCACGATGTCTAATCAATCAATAGAAAGAAAACAACCCAGTTACCTACAGAAAGCCTCTGAACCCAAACATAACGTATTTTGGTCCTAAAGAACGCCTTATGAATCCATTTAAACCTTTATACTGAGATTATATTAATTAAAACAAACATACATCCCCAAAATTTAGGTCATTTTACCATCAACGACACAACATCCCCGAGAATCTTGTAAACGGACCCATACAAAGATGATGAAATAAAACATGGATAAAGGAGTACCTAAAAAAGTAACAAAATGTTACAATCTCCCCACAATACAGGCATTTTATCCCCAAAACTCCCTCATGATGATGGATATGAAAAAAAAGGGAAGGCCATTGTTAAATCATCAGTGATTACTTCTCCCACATATCTTGGCTATCCCGTCTGAAATTCCATAGTACTCAGACCAGAGGAATCATTTTACCATAAAACACCTTATCCTGGTGATCCATAATCTGAACTGAATGCTCAACCACATTGGTGCAGATGTCTAGATCAACATCCTCCTATCCAACAACATGGGGATGATCTGGTATATACCTCATCTACTATGAGACATGAGTCACATTGTGGATGGAATTAAACATTATGGAAATTCCAACAGATATCCCACCTTCCATAATTACCTAATTATATCAAAGGGGTCTACAAACTTTAGTGCCAACTTACTCTTCTTACACAACCAACGATTTCCCAACTGAGGTGAACCTCTCAAAAAGACCTGATCACCAACCTCAAAATCTGGTAGCTGACGATGATGGCCTTGATAATATTTTTGAGGACTATATTCCATGATAAATCTCTTCTATATCATCTACACCATCTCTATTGTCTCCTAAACAATACTTGTCCCAAACAAAATTGCCTTCCTTGATCTAACTGACACAAGTGATATCTACATGGCTATAGATACAAATCCTATATGGGAACCATCTTAATCGAGGCCTGAAAAATATTTTTATAGGAAAACTAAACCATAGGAATTTTTTTTCCAAAGATCTTCCAAAATAAAGAACACAAGCCCAAGATATATCCTCAAGTACCTGAATAACCCTCTTTATCTATCCATTCATATGTGGATGATATGTTGTGCTTAGTTTGATCTGAATACCCATTTCATCATTTAAACCTTTCTAGATCCTGGATGTGAACCTCTTGTCTCTATTAGAAAAAACAGTAATGGTAACCCCCTGAAGCCTCAAAATCTCTTGGACATACAAGTCCATAAGCTATTCTACATTCATTGTACCTTTTATAAGTAGGAAATGTGCTGATTTTCTACGTTGATCATTGATCACACAAATTAAATCCTCTACACTAGGTCCATATGGTAAAAAATGTAGAAATCAATGGATATATCATCCTATTTTCATACTGGAATGGGAAAGGAATGCAAAAAAACAAGTAGGTTTCTAGTGTTCCAATTAATTCTCTAGCAATTAACACAATGTGATACAAAGTTTGTAATTTACCACCTCAACCCTAACAACCAATAACAATGTCTCAAATCATGATATATATTGGTAGTTCTAGGGTTAAAATACCATCAAGAATGATGTCCACTGTCCATAAAATCTTACCTTAGAGAAGAAGGAACAAATAGTTTTTCAGGGATGCACAAATATCAACTAGGAGACTAAAACTAATCACTCGAGGTATCCCCAACATATAGGATTTTATTTAAACACTGAAACTATATAATAGTCATATATTCAAGAAAAAATTTCTCATCAAATTATGAGTCCTCCCTCATAAAATTCAAATATACCTACTCACGGATCTCTTCCATTCCCAATCTCATCTCTACAACCAAACTCATCAAGTACCACCTCAACTGATTCCTTCGCAACTTGTGTCACTAGTTTTCTATTTAACTCATCAAAAAAAAATTTCCTTTTTCTAGGAGGGGATGTCATATCAAAATTAAATTCTTGAAGATAATCCACCCAACATATCTTTCACAAGTTCTGATACCTCTGAGTAAAAATATATTTTTGGCCCTTATGATATGAATAAACTATAATCTGATCCCCAAAGAGATAGGCATGTCTTTTTTTGAGTTCATGCATAAATATTTGCAACATAAGATCATGGGTATGGTACTTATTCTCATGAGGGAATACGTAGAGTGAGTTTTAGGACACCACATATTTCCTCTACATTAAGACACACTCCAAACCCATACCAGAAGCATTGCAAAAAACCTCATATCCTAAACTCGGTTCTGGAAGAATTAAAGCTAGTGATAAATTCAACCATACCTCCATCTCCTCAAAATATCTCTTACAATTTTCATTCCATTTAAACATTACACCCTTATGAGTTGAAATGGTCATCGAATATGCGAGTTTTGAGAAATCCTAAACAAATAATTAATAGTAACATGCCAAAACCAAGTAGCTCCAGATTTCAAACACATTTTTGGGATAATCCCAGGTCATAACTACCTAGATATTTTTAGGATCATTTGAGATACCCCTATAAAATATCACAAGACCCAAAAATTTCAATTCCCAAATACAAAACTCACATTTTGAAATCATAACAATAGATGATGTTCCTCTATGGTTGGAAGAATGAATCCAAATGATCTATATGATCCTTCTATCACTTGAGTAAACTAAAATATCATAGATGAGAACAACCAAAAAATAATATAAGAACTTATAAAAGATTCAGTTCATCAAATCCATAAATATCATAGGCGCGTTTGTCAGATCAGATGGAATAACCAAAAACTCGAAATGACCACATCGGCATCAAAACTACGTCTTAGGTATATCCTCTTCTCTTCCCCTCAACCGGAGATAACCAGACAAAATATCACTCTTTGAAAACCAACATACTCATAGAACTATTAAAAATGGTCTTCAAACCTTGGAAATGGATATTTGTTCTTAATGATCACCCAATTTAACTTCTGATAGTCAACACAAATTCTAAGGCTCCCATATATGTTCTTAAACAAGAGGATATATGAAGCCCATGGGGACATGATAGGATGAGTAAATACCTTTTCTTCCAGGTCCTCAAGTGAAAACATATGTTCTTCTAACCCATTGGGTTCTATTTGATAAGACATAATCAAAATGGACATCAAACCAATGAGAAAGTCTATGGTAAACATGAACACTCTCTAGGGTAGTAAACTAGAAAAATCATCTAGGAAGACCTCAGGGTAAACACACACTACTTCAGGTATCTGACTACTCAAGTAGGGGTTAACTACATTATAAAAAATCTCATACAATTTGTATGATATTACCACAAAAAAAAGAACAACATGCCCATCCTTTCCTGGGCTAGAGTCCCAATCACCCTGAAAATCATGAGTGACCCCATCGAAATATATGAACTAAAATCAATGGAAATAATATTCTATCTAGGAATTAAAACTAATCATCTAATATATGTCAATAATAAAGTAAAATATGTCAATATATCGCACTAACAGGTCCCAATCTATCTCAAAGATGACTATTATCACCTGAAACATGATACACTTGAAAACATGATTATAACTCCTTCCCAAAGGCTTGAAAATATCCAACAAGTATGATATATGTTCTGAATGCACTATAAAAACATTAAATAACTTTGAGGATATGAAATAATGGGTAACACTTTTATCAAACAAAGCTATCTACAAAGAAGACAAAATAAACACCATACCTCTATCTATAGTCGGTCCCACTTCATATTCCTCTGGTGCTTACTTCACTATATAAAGATGTACAATCTCTAATACTCAGTATGATTTCATTGACAAATTAATATCCCATTAACCTAAGGATAAGACTCAATACCCTTGGAAATATATTCACAAACCTAGAATCCCTTAGTGAATCCATATGCTCCCTTATTTCCCTTAGAAATCCCATCACAAAAATGTTTTAGATAGCCAATTCAACTAAAAATATGACATTTCATGGGATCCTCTACATATTTAGGCTTGGTATGAACAAACCTCCCATATTGATAATAGATGAACTGATTATTTCATGATAAATCCCTAAAATTGCCTTGATGAAAAATGAGCACCTTTTTTGAATAGAAGATACACCATTGATAAAAACTACACCAACTTAAGCTCCACCCAATTTAGTCTTTCCAGTTATGTTCACCTCATTCAAAGCTTATTTATAAACTAAATTCATAAAATTCATAATAAACATGATAATAAACATCAAAAAAATATCCGACCTCAAAAAATGACTATAATACTCAAGAATAGAGCACCCCCTACTCAATGGCCCGAAACTATTGGGTCTTATACACACATAACATATCTTGGTAAAAATAGTGATTAAATATTTTCTTGAAACAATCCAAGGCAATTCATCATTCAAATTTTCATGTAAAATATAGTCCCACCATATCCTTCCCAATCCCTTGAGTATATATGTGAAAAAACCGACCTATGTGTCTTCAAGAAGATGAAGATCCAATTAATCCACTGAAGCCACTCCATAGATTCATGTGGTCCTTTGTCACTATGAAATATGTGTGGATATTTCTTAGGGAATTCAGATCCATGATCATCCACACATCCTAGGTTTTTGCCACACACTTGATCCAAAGTCTTAATAGTTTAGATTACTACTTCTACCAAAGAAGGGTCCACTAGAGGATTCACCTATAGATTCTATCTCATACCTTCCCCTCCAGGATTTTGAAGAGGTATTCTAGGAAGAATTTTCTAATAATCACAAGAACAAGACCAATGAATCATGAGTATATTAAAATATCTAAATATCACATTTAAGATTCAAATAAATGATTTAAAAAATTAATAATTTAAAGTAATTATGAATTCTACCAAATAAGGATATTACTTAAAAAAAATTAGGTAAAATTAAATAAACATCCCATACATTTCATTCAAATGACCTCAAAATCCAAGTCTAAAACCTAGAAAAAGTACCTAACCACCCATTGTAACTCAGGATTAGTCATGAATGTGAGCTTAGCAAGACCCATTTTCTTTACATAAAATCTGAATTCCGATGGTCCTAACCCCAATCTACCCATGGATCATAACCAAAATCATGAAATTTTAACACACTTCAGGCTAAAACCTCCATCAGAAACAAAATTGTGAGAAACCAACCTAATTCAACTGGGAAATCCCATCAAAACAAACAGTCAAAGTGATGTATTACAAAGATAATGGAAATAAGTATTGAAATGTGGAAATAAAGGAGACACAACTATATCTATACAAAGTAAGAAATATAGGTTAAAACAGAAATGTATAAATCAGATAAGAATTAAAATTCTAGTTGGATGATGATAACATCGATATAAAACATAATATCTTATCATTTGAGTATCATGGTTTACAAATATTTAATAAGAAATTTTATTAAATGTCATCTCACTAAAATTATGATCCCTTTTTGAACTCATCATATTTATTAGGGGAACAAGATATATTTTTAACTAAGAAAATTTACTCACTTTGTATTAAACCTAAATTCTTAGTTATTTAGGTTGGTAATCTTCTAAATAATATCATATACGACTCTTTGATAGTTGAGTAAACAATAATTTTCCCAATCATCCATTTGAATAAACCAAACTCAATTCTTCTGGTATCGAAAATCATTGTTTGTCCATGCTATGTGTAACCCAATGTACACAATAAGATTTGGTTACCTAACTCTTAGTCTTATCCATTTACACCATGCCTTACATAATATAATAAATGGGAACCCTTGTTCAGCAAGAACCAATGAGATTGGACGATCGGGGTTCTAACATGTGTTTGCATTAGAAAGAATCTAACACTAAATATTTATTTGGAGATTTAATATAACCATATTATCTCATGTTTTTTCATTTTATTAAGAATTAATATACTGATTTAGTTTAGAATTCCATTCTATCCACCAAATCTATATATTAAACTATATTGATGCATAACTCTTTACACATAATAACTTCTGTTACAAACCCAAATTAAAAGCTATCAATATCCAAATATATCCCATGCATAATATATATAAAATAACTTCATGTAATGTTTTAAAATTATATGAAATCAATAATCACCACCCGAGTAATATCATATTCATAGATAGCCAACCCCATATTTTCAAGAACAAGGTACAACACTCAGTGAGATATATGACCCAAAGTCACTATGCCTAGGGATACATTATATTGGGACCTATATTTATTTTTTTGTCAATGATATGTCATTATGTTTTTAGTGATATGCATATGAATTGGTGATGCCTACATAATTGTTATGGATTTATTTAATGATATTGTATGTTACACTTTGAAAATTCTTTTTGGAATTCTGATAATTGATTATGCCGATCTTAAATGTACAATACGTGTCTTAAGAAGGAACACATTTTTTACAACAATGTTTGGATTAATTTTGATGGTCGTGAATATATATATATATATATATATATATCATGATGAATATGAGATGAATATATGAGGGATTTATTGGGCCTGAAATTTTTTATTTTAGGATGTATTTTAATTTGTTTTTTACTTAGAAACAATCTATGTATTTGTGTGTAATTTATTTAAAAATAGACAACCCACTATATAGACATTGACAAGGATCAAACCTAGCTATATGTGGGACTTGGAGTATTACCACTACTGAGGGAACCATCTCGGGTGATCCAACAAGCAGCAGTGGTGTGATTATGTGTATAAGGCCAGTAAGAAGATGGGCTGAGAGGTGGCGTCATTGTGCGGGGGGGGGGGGGGGGGGGGGGCATTGTCGAAAGGAGAACCAATATACGGAATTACCAGAGGGGGTTTAGAAATTATGGAAACTCATTGTATTGGTTGATTGATATACCATATCCTCAATGAATGTAATGTCTATTGGGGAACTCATAAGCATGCAGTACTGTTTCCATATCTTAAAAAGATCAAAATTATATACTTCTTGTGATCATAATCATCTAATCCATCCATTAAAATTGTTCACCACTTATTCAAAACCATCTACCCTCAGATCTCCCATGTAGTTCTCTTTGAATAATAAACCATGCATAATTATAATTTCACTACCCATATTCTACCTTTGGCCAACTGAGAGTTGTCCACATGAGATGGAGACAACCGAAGAATATCTATTGACATGTCAAAGGCTCAAGACATGATGGATGAACTTAATAAATTCATGAAATTGTGGTATTTTACACATTCAAAGATCAAAAATAGCAGGACAATACATCACAAGAACCTGTTGTAAGAACCAACAATGATAGAGTTATGACGTCGTATGATGATCTTAAGGTCATGCGACAGAAAGGAGACTATAAGTGATGGAATGAATAAAATAATTGAATCCATTTCTCGAATATCAATGATCATGATAACTTATATATTTTTCAGGAATTTTCATCTGGTTTATTCTTATTTTTGAGAAAATATCGATTGAGGCAATCACATGATCAATAGAGTGGTCATGAGAATAAGAAGTAGTCATCACATAGATCACATGATCGATCTAGTAATCAATGAAGATACTAAGTATATTAGTATTAAAGAGATCCAAAGATCATTAGGAAATCCCTAACAACACTTTAAACCCAGAGGTACAATACCTATATAAACAGAGTCTCAAACGAGAGTTAATGCTTCTAAACTATGAGAGATTGATAGATCTCATTAAAAACATAGAACTCATGAGATTCCTTCTCACAAAGAAGAAGATGACCATAAGATATAGGTCTTGTTAATAGGATTAGACAACCAATAATACTCCTTTTCATGAAAATAAACTCATGAAAAATCATTTTATTATGCGATGTTGGTTGAGAAGAAATCAGTGAACACCGCCTTGTCACACGAATATTTTTCATGAGACATCTCTTGATATTGAAAAGGTTTTTTAAAGATGCCACCGATAGTAACTCCTAACACACAAATACATTATCTGAAGGTAGTATATTTTAAGAATACCAGTTCATGAGAACCATACCAGATAATGTTAAATAGGTAGTCGGATAACGATATCTCATCTTGTGATGAAAATACGAGACACCCACGAGACTTATAGGTCTCACGATATTGTTTGAGACAGTTCTGTGGACAACCAGTGTCTTGAAACAAGAAATCCGTAAGAGATCCAGGTCTCAAAATGAAATCCATAGACAACCATTGTATCTTGAAGGAGTAACCCATGAGACATCTAGATATTTCTAGGATTTTGAGATAGACCCGTGTACACAACTAGTGTCACATGAAGTAGTTTGTGAAGCCAATGTTTTTTTATACGATGAAATTTTAAAAACCTCACTGGGATTTTTTAAACGAAGTTTCCTTATCACATAACCTTGTATAGATCATGTGATTATCATGTTACATTGAAGAGTAAAGGATGATAAAGGTTTCATGAAACCCATGATACCCATGAAATCCATGTAATCATAACTGTGATACTAATAAAAATTTGTACGCCATGACATCTATACCTGTAGTGTACTTGATTGAAGTGGGTTGATAATTCATGAAGTAGTAGTTCGTGATTTTATAAGTTCTATCTTATATATAATATTGAATAATATTATTTGTACCTCTTTCACACATTTTAATTGAGAATGGAATCCTTTCAATAGGAAGCAAAGCATGATCATTATTGCACTGAGGTAACCTGTCCTTATAAGTGATCACAATTAATTGAGAAAGACTAATAAACATCTTTAGTGGTTATCTAAGATACTTTAAGTGTACATGATCAAGTCATATCCTACAAGATCATGGATTAAAACATAAGATCACCCTATAGTGGATCAATCATTCATCCTAGATGATGTCTTTTGGTGGGTGCTAGGAGTAGTTGATGACTTCTGGTTAGATCCAGGAGTAGAAGGGGTCTCTTGGTTTGAGCTAGAGAATAAGTATTTTAGTTGGATCTGTAAGGAAAATAAGTCCCTCAGTTGGATCCAAAGCTTTGTAATAAATTTTTTAATAGTGAAGAATTCATGTTTGGTAACCAACATGAAAAGGAGTAGGTCTTTGTATAAAACATTGTAAGTACCATGTGGTGATCTCTTTATTAATACCACTATACATAAACCATGATTAATAGATAACTTTAAATTGGATAAATAACCTTAATAAGTTTGAGTGGATGAATTTTAATGAATATAAATTCGTAAAAAGAAACTGTTGATTCACCCATCCCCTCTCAGTGGTCAATCTAGAATGGGGCATTACACGTGGTATCAAAGGATCCAGTTCCCTATAATGATCCAAGAAGCATTCTAAAATATGGATAATATTGATTCCCTCAATATAAAAGGCTTTTCCAACATTTTAGAGGGAATATTTATCATAGTTGGAATAATAGGATTCCAACCTACCTCCTATCACTTGAAATAGAATTGAGAGATGCTATAATAGTGGGTTTCCCAACAATTTATAATGATGTTTCATTGACACAAGTTTATAAGAAAAATATAGAGTTATATAGAAATGCTAAAAATTACAACATGATGTCTTTAATAGAAATGGTTTACACAAAGGTCATAGGTCTCTTGAATGTTATGGAGATCTGGGAAAAAATCAGAAGTATTTTTGAATGAAATTTCAAATTCAATGAATCAAAACTAAATGTTTGGAAGATTATGTTTGAGGATATTAAATAGAATGATTAGGAAAGTAATGATGACTATTTTACTAGAGTAAATGATATAGTCAACAATATTTGTGGATTTAATGAAAAGATAGATCACTCAATAATTGTTAAAAAATCAACGAGGAGTTTTCTGTATTGGGTTGATTCAAAATTTTCATCCCAAGAAGAAAGAGACAACCAATCTCTTCATAAACTACACAACATTATCAGAGTTTATGAGATGAGGAAGTTCCCAACATTCAAGAAGGAAGATAAAATTGAAAAGGTCATTGAGGCCATGAGAATGATAAAAGGAAGAGAAGAAGAGGCTGAATAATCTAAAGATTCAGACAGTGATGAAGATTATGAAAACATTAATCACAATTTACCTTTATAACAAAAGGTTTTAGGAAGGGAAATGGAAGGGAAAGAATAAGAAACCACCGAAAGGCTTAAATTGTGGTAGAATTGGTAATTTTTCTAAAAAAATGTCCAAAGAAGAAGGTTTAAAATCAGAATCCAAATTAGATGATGATAGATCCCATAAATAATGGGATAAGAAAATGAAGAAAAACTATAGTAATAAGAAGATAAATATTATGAGAAAAAATATTAAATATTCATCATCAATGTTTTATTCAGATAATGATGTTTGTTTTTTTTCAAGAAAACAAAAGAACAGATTTATCACGCAATAGTGATGATGAAGAGGAATGAACATAGCTTGAGTGTATGTTGAAAGAAAAATTAAATTTATTCATGAAACAAATAAAATTTCTCATGAAATAATTGAATAATATTAAGAAAAAAAAATGAAATTAACAGCTTAAAAGAATATATAATAAATATTTCATGTTGATGAAGAAAAAAAAGAGCTGATTAATAAGGAAGTGTATTTTTTAGTCAGAAAAATCTGCACAAAATAAAAATTCATGAACAATTAAAATGACATGTGATCTTGAAGAAATTTTAACTTCTAGAGAAAAAGATTTATTTGAGACACAATCCATACATGTCGTAGTTCAACATAAGTTGAATATGTCCCGAAAAGATTTCAATAATTCTATTGAGATAATGGGAGAAACCTCTCAATATAGAGAGAAGAAATGTGAAAATAAACTTAATAATTCGATGGATATGTTACTTCCAATAATTCATATGTAAAATTGAAATCAAAGAATATGAGGGGAAAGTAAAATTAGAGGTAATCATCCACATCTGGGGAAGATAAATTTTTTCCAAGAAAGCCACAACCCCCATGAAAAGACAACAACAACACAGATCTTGATTCATCTAGAACCAATCAAGGAAAATAAAGTTTCGACATATTTTTTGGTGTTGCGGAAAAAATGGTCACATATCTAACTCTTTTTGGTTTAATGTGTCATTACTAGTAATGAGGAAAGAATAAAGGGGGAATTTTAATGATAACCAGAGGATAAAATCTCTAAGAAAAGATCATGTAAACAAATATTCACCACAATTATCTAACAAGAACAAATATCATATTCTGGAAGAATTTTTTAGTATAATTTGTTAAGGAAGTTCAAAAGGTTAAGTCATGCATGACAATGTTGGAAGTATAAGTTGCCTATATTTTAGAAGGGGAGGTATTTAAAAATAAAAACCAATCATAAGTCATGTAATTTTTTTGAGAATATTGAGAATGGAAATAAAGACTGCCCAGTTATTTTCCACTTTAATTGAAACTTGATAAAAAATTGGTGGAATCTGAGAAAATATATAAATCTAAAGTTATGTAAGTAATCTCATAAAAATTTAAATAACTATTTAGAAAAAATATGAAATTTAAGGGAGGAAATAATATTATCAAGCTGATGAAAAAAAGAATGTGACCAAAGAAATATTACTATACTGAGACTGGTAGAAAAGAATAGCCCATATTGAGAGTAATATCTTAGTCTAAATGTTACTCTTGAGAAACCAAGAGTTCACTAAATATTCCATATTTTTGTGTTTTTAACTAACAATGTAGGGAACTGAAGGAGATGTTTGAGGATATAATTTCTATAAAACATAATGAGATTGTTCTTCATGTTGTCTACTGAATTCCATGAAATAGAATAAAAGTGAACATCCCTTGAGGGGTGATCTTTATCTTTTGTAAGTAATTTTATAATACATTTGTTAAAGTATGTGCAAGATTTATAATTTCATTAATAAATATTATAATTTATAGATCCTTAATTGATAATTGAGATATTCTAAGCATGATTTCACATGCATGGGATTTATGGACTTCTTAGACATCCTTGGTTGTATCTCTCTTATTTTCTACACTGGGTTAGCACATGTAGACTTAGAGTTGATTAACTAATGTATATTTCCTAAGAGAACCATGTGAGATCATTCATCTCCTAAAACATATCTTGGGATTTTCATATAAATAAGATGATCTTGTGTTTAGAAG
Organism: Viscum album; assembly: GCA_963277665.1. Classification (NCBI taxonomy): domain Eukaryota; kingdom Viridiplantae; phylum Streptophyta; class Magnoliopsida; order Santalales; family Viscaceae; genus Viscum; species Viscum album. The sequence continues at coordinate 1,573,522,717 of OY728161.1, read as the reverse complement.
AAAAAATGAGATAAGATAAATTACACACTTATCATTTTAATTTGGTTGTAAATGGGGTAGAATGTTTTGACAACACATATTGACTTTCGAAAAAAAATTTGGAAACAAAAAACAAAGGGGGAGATTGTTGGGCTCTATGGTGCATTTTTTTCAATGATGTGTCAATATGTGTTAAAATAGATGTGGATAATGTTTTGATGCATGGAGAATTGTAATATATTCCTCTAATGACGTTATATGTCACACTTGGACAATTATACTTTGAAATATGACGTTTTATTGTGTTGATATTAAATATCAAAGACATGTGTTAAGAAGGAACAAATTTCTTAGCCCCATGTTGGGAAAAAATTTGAAGGTCATGCAAAAATATAAATCTATATTTTTTAAGATGAATATGAGAATAATAGATAAGTGTTTGAGTGGGATTGTCATTTACATTTGAGGATGGATTTGAATTTAGTTGTTACATTGAAATAATATAAGTATCATTGTTCCCTTTATTAAAAATCTATCTCACTGGAAAGACATGTATATGGCCTGGCCCCAACCACACGTGGGACCTGAAGGTTGACCACAACTGAGGGAATGAACATGGGTGAGATAATGAGTGGAAGAGGTGTGAGCCCATGAGTAAGGCGTCTAAGAGTATGGGCGCAGAGGTGGCACCATTGTATGGGGTGGAACAATGGTAACGGGAAACAATACAGGGTGTTATTAGAGGGGGTTCAAGAATTATAGAAACTCATGGAAATAGATGATTGATATAGCATGAATCCAATGAATGTGATGTCTGATGTTGGACTTAGAAGCATGCAGTATTGTTCTGGTTTCTCAAAAATCCATAAATAACAATCCCTAATTGATCAGATTCCTATGATACATCTATTAAAATCATGTTCTAGGTATTCAAAATAATTTTACCTTAGATCTCTTACACAAATCTCATTCAAAAATTTTCCACACATAACTTGAATAGTGTCTCTTGTCTTTTAACATTGGACACCTAAGAGTTGTCCGCTCGAGCTTGAGATAACTGACCAATATATCTTGATAATTCCAAGGATCAAGACACGAAGAAAAAAAATGAAAAAAATGAATTAATGCATTGTATTGAATTCATTCAAAGATCAAAAATAGCATTATAAGGGGTCACAAGAAATCGTCACAAGAACTAGAGATGATAGAGTTATTGTGTCACAAGATGATCTTAGGATCATGCGATAGAAGTGAGACGATCAATAATGGTGTTAAGACAATCACTATATCTATCAACTAAATATCTACAACCAAAAGTGATTCTATATTTTTAATGAATTATCATTTGATTTATTCTAATTTTTGAGTTTATATCGACTGAGGAAATCACATGATCAATAGTGTGATCATGTGAAGAATAAGTAGTCATCACGTAAATTACATGATCAATCAAGAAGTTAAGGGAGATGTAGAGCATATAGGCATTCAAGATATCTCATGAACTTCAAGAAATCCTCAACACACCTTAAAACTCAGAGGTTCAATTCCTGTATTAAAAGAGGCTAAACCACGTGTGAAAGTTGATGAAATTCGATAGATTGAGTTCTCTTATTAAAAAAAGATCACTCATGAGATCTCTTCTCATGATGAATAAGAATCCCATAAGATACAGGTCTTACAAAATATTCTTAAACAACCAAAAACACTCCATGTCACATGAAGGAACTCACAGACATGATTTTTTTGGAGTGAAGATGATTGGGAAGTAATCCACGTACACTATATGTGTCACATGAAGGAAGGAGAAACCTGTAGGACAACATGTATAAGAAAATTGTTTGGGAGAACCCACAGATACACCCTATGTCACATGAAGCTTTTACCTAAGTCATATTTTGATCTTGAGAAGGAGTTTAGGAGACACTATAGATAATAACTCTGGACTTGTGACTACCTTGTGTGAAGGATGTATAATTAAAGAAAACCAGTTCATGTGAACATTAACTAATCACATAAAGTAGGAAACAAGATCACATTATATCATCTTGAGAAGGTATGAGGAGAACCCCATGAGACTTCCAGGTCTCATGAAGATGTTTTAGATAGATATACGAACAACCAGGGTCTTGAAATATGTAAGAATCAATCCATCAAGGTGTTTCAAATAAATATATTTAAAAATAATGCCTCATGAATGAGTAACCTACAATACATCTCAATCTTGAGAGGATTTTGAGACAGACTAGCATACAAACCTAGTGTCATGTGAAAGTAACATGCAAATCATATATTTGTTTATGTGAAGACATTTGGCAAGCCTGACTTTTATTTTGTGAAGGCAATAACCATATCACATAATATTTTTTAGATCATTTACTTAGATTGAATCATTAATGAAGAAATAATTAAAAAGGTTTCATGAAACCCATGTACCAATGAAATTCATGCAAGCATATTTGAGATACTCGAAACAATTCAGATACCATGAAATCCATGCATCATGTGTACTTGATTGAAGTGAGTTGATAATCAGGAAGAAGTAGTTTGAGCTTGTGAAAGTTATTCCATGCATAAAATATTGAATAATAATGTGTAGACCTCTCGGACACATTTTAATTTAGGATGAGACTTCATTAACAAGGAAACAGAGCATCGAATTGTTGCTATGAGGCATCTAGTCATTACATGTGATCATAATTAATTGAGAAAAATAGAAATACATATTTAGTGGTTGTTAATGATACATTAAGTGTACATGATCAAGTTAGATATTACACAATTTCATAGGAATATTGAATATCACGATATAGTGGATCAATCCTTCAGTAGAGGTGAAGTCTTATGGTTGGTCCTAGGAGTAGTTCAAGTCTTCTAGTTGGATTAGAAGTAGAAGGAGTCTCTCAGTTGGGGATAAAGTAGAAGTCTTTCAGTTTTATCTATAAAAAATAGTGTATCTTAGTCAGAGCTAAGGAATTGTAATCACTTGTTTTACAGTGAAGAATCTTTCTAAGGGAACCAACATGGAATGGAACAGGTCTTTGCATTGATCCTTGTAAATAATACATGCTACTCTCCCTATTACTACAACTACACAAAAAGTTCGATTAAGAGATAATATTGAGGGAATTTATAAACTAAACTAGTTTGATAAGTTGGATTTGAATGAAAAATATTTCATAAAATGATACCAACGATTCACCCCTCCCCTCTTAGTAGTCAATTCAGAATGAGGCATTACACTTTACTCAAGACTGATCTCAATTCCATAAAAACTTTAACACATAATATTTATAAACTATAATTAACTACTTAATTCAAGATCATAAACTAATACAATCCAAATTCAAGGTAGAAGAAAAATAAATCCATTCATCATACCTAGCATGTAACTACATAAATGAATGTATGATGATATATAAGTAGTTTAACCACATTTAAACTAAATCATTCACATATTCATCTTATAAACAATTTATAACTATGAATAATAAATTATAAAACAACTTATAAATAATTGAAAAACACAAAAATTTAAACATGATATAAAAATTTATGAATAATTAAAAAATAAATCTACTTAGAAACACAATATAATGTTAGAAAACCATAGGGAAATTCCATATTTTTTAATATAAATTCCATTAATTTATTTCTCAATATGAACTCTTTCATATTATTAATTATTTATAATTTTACATAAATATATGATATTACAAAATAATATAAACAGTTTATACTTTAATTATATTATGGAAACAATTTATATAATCTTAATATCATATATTTAAATTATTTAAATTTTGATCAAATAAATAATCAAAAATCATTTTGATGTTTTTTAAACAATTTTTGAAATAATTCTTTAATTTGAACATTTTAAATTTATAATTATAAATAATTCATAATATAATTATAATATCTTATATTATTATATATTTTATAATTTATAGGAATTTTATAAATTAAACATACAGTTTCTAAATAAACACTCTTTTTTTCATGATCCCCTTCCTTTAAAGGCACACCTCTTGAACTGATAATGAAGGAAGATAGATAATGACTCCCAATTCATGCCCCCAATAGGCCATATGATGGAAACTAACACCGAGGGTCTCAACATAGTAATTTCTAACATTATCACGTATGAGATCCTACTGACATGAAATAAAGTTTCTATCCAGTTATGTATGACATCACATCATTTATTCAGATTCCTTGTTTAGTTATTATGATCATGAGTAGTTTCGTGGTTGTTCTCATCTTATCTCATTCATCTTAAATCTTTTTGAGGGTAGTTCAACCCATGTGGGTGATTATATACCCTTGGTTCTAGTCCTTAACCCATGTTCTTTTGGAGGTAGGCTTCATTAATTAGTATATCTTTCTCCATTTTTAGCCCAGGAGTGGTACCCTTGAATGGAGGGGGTTGTGACATTGTTTATAAATTATAAGGCATTCCATATGATTGGTAAAATAAATATCATTATAAAACTATGTATTACGGAATATTTATTAATAGTAATAACATAAATAAATAAATAAATAATTATATACAATTTATAATTAATTAACATATAAACACTTTTATAAATTAATTAATTTCCCATAATGAATTTTTTTATAATTTATAAACAATTTATAAATTATATAATTCAATTCATAATTGAATTCCAATAAAAATATTTTCCCTTCAAACCATATCTAACAATATAGGAGGAATAAAATATATATTGATAGGGATACAATACTTAAACCATTAAATTCTTATCTATCATATTTTATGACCAATAGCCCTATTACTGCTTATGATATGGAGACAACTTAAGGTTTTTCTCTTCTATGAAAATGGAAGTCCCTAGTGTAATCAAGGATCCAACTATGCAACATTTATTCATTTGGACCCTTATGTATCATGGTATTCTATTCTGCAACAAGGGTAATTATTCTTATGTATATAGGTCGATAACAGTGTACCCCTTATGTATGGACAAAGAAATATATAAAGTTCACTAGATAAAATCTTACACATGGGAAAATAAATACATAAAGGTTTAACGATCAACTATTATGCATGAGAAAAGGCACATGTAAAGGTTACCTACCACACAAAGGCCTATTTAAAGGTTACCCATAGTTTAACCCTTGAACATGATCTCTCAATCCTTAAGTATTAAAATATATATCAGCATGAACCTTATGTATATATTGTGTTCCATTTATTCATTGGAGAATAATAATCAATGATATCATCTATATCACAATAATTATTCAATGTTTTGTTTTTTCACAACCTGGGTTTCAATTGTAGACCACAATATCATGTATGTAGTTTCTTATTGTACCTAATAAAACTATGGGAAATCATTGTATTTTACCTTAGGATACAAAACAGTCATACCCTATGTCTAAGTGAAAACATAATCGTGAATTATGATATCCTATATCATAAATCCAAATAGAGTGATCCAATAATAGACACCCATCCATGTCAAATCATACTTTATGATATGCCACATTGTAGATTATGACATGTAGCTTCTTCATTTAAAAAATATGATTCAATGAATAAAATGCTTGTTAAATATTTGATATAACTATTGGGTTTTATAGGATTATATGACACTCATACAGGGCATTGGAAATCAATAAGAAACCCAAATACAAGAATGAACATAAAACATTGAAACCATACTAGTAAAAAATGAATAGGCATGCACCTTTCCCCAAATATAGAAATTGCATCTATATTAATCCTATGTGGTTCATGAACATCACATGAGAGGAAACTGAAAAACATCAATCCTATAGAGGTATCCAATGGTTTTCCTAACTCTATCGACGATCGAGTGAGATCCTCTCATCACCCATGACATGCCAATGCCTCAAGAAGGCTAACAGTGAAGAGGAAAAGAGATATGGGATGAGGGAGTTTCATATAGCTATAGAAAAGAGCCTCACAGAACTATCAAATATATATTTTCTATTTATATATAACCCTCATTAAATATCATAAGGTAAATATGAATTAAATTATATGTTATGAGTTAATACATGTGGTTACATTGGATTCAACCATCGGCTATGCCAACCCCGTGCATTTCATCTTATGAATCATTTCACATTTTATGATATACAGTTGATAATAATGTGAATGTTAATATATAACATAAATTAGGTAGTGGAATGATATCATATACCACGTAATGCAAGTCTGGTACTACAATATCTCCATATCATATTGTACGCTATTCCTTAAATGAAGAAATTAAAAATTCATTGTTTAATATATACTATACCATACAACATGTAAATATCATTCACTATGATATTTTAATACACATATCACACACACACATGTATATATATATATGTGATTTTATGTCATAACTTCAACACTTCCTTCAATCCATGGTCTACAAGAAACCTTAATTAATGGCTTGAAGAGAAAAAGGTGCTAAATAGAGTTTAAACCTTCCAAAATTCATATAAATAATTATGTGTAACACACATTTGGTCTTTCCCTCCTTTTTTTTGATTCAAGGACACACCTTAAAGACTAAACATTACATAAATATTTACTATTTAATCATTCAAAACATCAACACTATTTAAACTATGAGACCCATTACAAATCATTTTTAACATTCCATTAACACCAATAAATTTTTTAAATGTTTAGACATCACATTTTATCATAAAAAATCCCTAAAATATAATCCCTTGATATTTAAATAGATCATGAAAGCTTAAAATTTGAGAAACAATCACTAACATGGGTTATTGAATGACTCAAGCACCTTAATGCACTAAACTCTGACATAATTGCCTTCACTGCATCATTATTTACACTAGTAGAAGAAAAGAACATGTCTTATAAAAAAAATAATGGAGTTTTAGTGATTTTTTCTAAAAAAATACCAATTTTACTAAATCCTCATAAACACGGTGAACATTCACCTCATATCACATCATATGTAACTGTGTTACCCAAATTTGGGAGAACAACTAAAGGGGGGTTGAATCAATGGTTTATTTTTATATCTTCCTTCAACATTTAGTTAAATTTTGTGAATTTTTAAGGTATCTACCAAATCAAACCTTTATTTAGTAAAGTTAACAAAAAAGGAAATTCACATGGATTTTTACAAGGTTTTTAACCAATGCGGTAACCTACTACTTACCATGATCGAGATGTTTGAGTCTTAGTATTTCTAATATAATCAATTACCAACTACGATAGTTTGAGAAGGGATCATACTTTACCAAAAAGTTCATATGACACTCACATATCCTAAAAATATAAAATATTATACTTGTTTCCTCTATTTATAAGATATGAAATTTCTTTCGAGCCTTCTGAATTGAAAGTGGATTCTACTCACAAACTTAAATATCCATAACTAAAATGTCTAAAAATTATATCTACTAGTTCCTTAATTTTTGTTCTCCTCAACTAAGAAATATACTTCTTCAACCAAGTGTATCTTCTATAGAATTTAGTTTAGAGTCAATATTATCTTATTCACTTAGAAAATCATCATGATAAATATCCCTTCAAAAAACAAAGTATTCACCTTTATATAGTTGTAGTTACTTTGATAAATATAAGGTTCCAAGATTTAATTTGGAATTCATGATTAATGAATTCCTCAGTTAAACACCTTTAACATCTCTTAAGGATATTTGGTTTTGAATTTTTAAAAACATCAATAGCACTTGATGTAAAAAGTATTCATGATTTCTATAAAACATATCTTGAATCATGAAATTTCTATTGGGAAATTTGATCATCCATCTCTGTATTGTCACAAAGCTTGTGACATAAAAATGTTTATGTGAAGTCTCTAGTCATATTCAAGTAAATGTTATTCTGTATACTTCCCTCTTAACTTCATTCGGTTTTACGTTTAATTCAACTCAACAGTAAAGTCTTGAACCTTCAGTACTTCAGAGAACATTTAATTGATACTTTTGCCTCTGGTGGTCTGATTCTATTTGGCCAAAATTTTGTTCAAACAATGGATTGATGTATATAATTTTCTCTATATAAACTCCTAATAATTCAATCATCTAGTAAACTCATCTTGAATTGCTATTGGTTCTCCACCAAAGTGATGATTATGTCTTCGAAGAGGAGTACAAACATAGATTCCATGACTTTCCAGAGTATCCTATAGTAAATATTTGAAACGTCATGCCTTTAATATAATTCAATAATTAAAACTTATAGACTTATATAGACCATATATTGATAACCTCATAGTTCTACACCAATAATATTCTCAATTTATTACTTCACTTTAACTCTCATCATCCAGTGAACTTACAAAAGTCTCTGAAATCAGTTATCTAGGCATAAAATATTTACAACTCAACTCAAAATTATCCTTCCAAACAGAGTTGAAAATAAATAAAATACCTTCATAATCCTAGGGTAACATTAGTCCCCCATTTTTTTTTCTAGCACTACTATTTTAAATACTCAACACATTTGGATTTTCTACCAATTAATAACCTTTCTTAAGGTTAAAAGTCCTGAAACACCATTACTATTTAATTTTTTTTAGATATTTCTATATCTAAGTGAAAATATATTTTTTCCTTGTTAACTTGATGTAATATCCCTTAATTAATCCATTTAAAACATCCTCTTATTTAATTATAATAACTAAACAGTTTGATAATTAGATGATATAAAAGTTTACACTCCTCATTTTGACAAAGTGTTACACCACTTTCCCACTTTGAGAACATTATCCTAGGAATAACGGAGGAATATACTATAAATTATGTTATGTTACTAGGTAAGGATGAACATGAATTTTAGCCTTAATTAATCAAAAATTTCCATTGGAATCAATTTAGTAAAAATATAAGTAATTATATCTTTTAAAAAAATAAAATCTAGTTTTATTTCTCCAAAAGAAGCTTTCTCCTTTATTAAATAAAACATTATATCAATATGTTTTGATCTGGAGTTTTTACTATTATCTTTGAAATATAAACTTCACTTTTTTAATTAAATATATTTTTAATGGATATTCCAAATTCACTTTCAATTCTTCCAACTAAACATTCATCCACAACTTTTGAGTGTAAGCATGGGTGAGAACAATATATTCTAATTCCATTGTACTCAATGTTACAGAGTTTTTTTTCGTTCTTTGACAATGAACACAAATCTATCCAAAAAATAATGTATATAAGAATGTTTATTTTTATCATTATAATAACCAACACAATTAGAATATATGAATCCATGTAAGTTTAACTCATTGACCATTTGATACACCAAGATAATGTTTGATCTTCCTTTAAGATACCTCAAAATTCTTTTAGTAGCCTTTAAGTGTGATTCCATTCGATCCCTATGATATCTAGTACACAAAGTGATTTCATATACAATGTACAACCATGATATAATCAAATAGATTAAACATAAAATTAAATTTTAGAAGTCTCTTTGATTATCAATTTTATTAAAATCATATTTTCCCATTTTTAGTCAAATGAAGATAAGACAAAAAACTCATTTGAATATTCCATAGCAAAAATCCTAAATATTTAATCAATATACATTTACATTTAAAGAAATATATATATTCTTTTTTAGAAATCCATTAGTCTAAGAACAAAATTTATCTTCCCATGAATTGATGTTTCAATGTACTCTTTTTTTTCTATGAGAAATCCTATCATGCAAGATAATTATCACCAAAAAAGATTATATCATCAACATAGACAATAACTATCAATGTTATGGAACATTATTAGTTTATATATTTGTTTATATTAACTTTAAAATTATATAAGTTTAATATATTCAACAAAATATCATATTTATTGTACCAAGAATGAGGCTATTGATTTAACACATACAAACATTTCATGATTTTACAAACCATACTGACACCCTTATCAAGTATTAATCCCTTTGGATATTAAATATAAACTTATTATTTAAAATCACCATTCAATAATGACCACTTCACATCCATATATAACCATATATTTCCTATGAGAAGAAAAAAAACATTCTAATGGTCTCATGACTTGAAACAGGTGCAACATTTTTAAAAAAATCAACACCTTCTACCAATTAATATCCCTTCACACCAAACATTCTTTATTTCAGGAGACTTATCCCTTTTCATTAAGATTATTTTTAATCACCCTTATAGTTCTGATATCATTCTTCTTTTTTGGACTTAGAATAAGTTCCCATATGTCATTATCTTCAATTTTATATAATTCTTCATTCATTTCATTGAAACATAAATTGTGCTCAACTGATTTAGATACTGACCAAGGTTAAACAGGAGAGATAAGTTTTGTATATACTAGATCTTCATATCTTATGAGGAAATTATTTGGTTTAACCTGCTTCAATAATGTTTCTAACATTTATTTTTATTTATGGTGGAGCCTTTCCCATAAATAGATTCATAATAATATGTTCATTAGATATTAGACTCACAACCTTTTCTCTCTTTAGTGGTTCTTTTAGAGGATCTTTTGACAACTTTGTTTTGTTCATAGAATTGAATTTTTTCTTTATCTTTTGTGTTGAACATATTTTCAATCACTTTAACATCACATGATTCCACTATTTTCCGTAATAATTTATTCCAAAACCTTTAGATTTTCCATTAATTGGGTAACCGTGGAAAATAACTTCTTTATATTTTTCAACAAATTTTTCTTAGTTTGTATTTTTGATCTTCATTAGTTAAGGACATCCAAACACATTGATATATTTATCCGTCTAATTCATCTTATACTACATCTCAAAGGGGGTAATATATGATTATTATTTTTGTAAAAACTTATTCTAAATGTGTACCATAATATATATAGACCCCATTTAGAATAATTTAAATTGTTTATACTCAAAAATCATGGCCCATCCCATTTCAAACAAAATTATATTTTTCCTTTTTATAAACCCATTTTTCTAAAGGGTGTAAAAATCACTGTACTAATGTTTAGTTTTTTATTTTTAAAGATAAGACTCAAAAATTTTACATGTAAAATTCATAGTATTTTTTTTATCGTCTGGATATATACACCGAGTTTATTATTATATTTCCTTTTGTAAAACATGAGCATTTCCACCACATAAGATTTATGATTCATAAAAAATATACAAGTCTTCTTGGTGAAGTCAAAAATAAAAGTGATAAAGTATAAATCAAATTTTATGATTGATTTCTCAACAGTCCAAAAACATTTGAATATATAATTTCTTATGTTTAGGTTGACTAAATTTATAACCTTTTATGTTTAACTTTTGACATATTAACATTCATAAAATTATAACAAATGATGGGTCTTTCTCTTCTCAGAAGTGTTAAATATTTCACACCTTATTTCATTGAAATTTTTCTTATCTTATATAGGTCAAGATTACATAGTATTATTTTCTATAACTAATTATCATCTTTCTCACATAGATAAAATGACTTACTTTTATCTATAATCTGAAATATATTTACTTTGGTTCTTACTCATTTGTAAATTTTTCATCTATCCTTCAAGAACCATATAATACATTAAATTATAAGGAATAAAACTTCATTGAAATCATCACATAGATGTATTACCCTTATTAAGTTATGTTTAATTCCATCGCTAAATAGAACTTCGTCATATATTAAATTCTGGTCATCTATGGTAGTCATTCCACATTCTTTTATTTTTATGAAACCATTATTTCCAAAGGAAACAACTCCTCAATTATGTTCTCTGGTGTTTTTAAAGAATTTATCATATCCTTTTATATATGAAGTGTTTCATCTATAGAAAATCCATGACTACCTTTTCGGATTAGCTTTCAGTTCCACCTTAATAAGAAATGAATTCTCCTCTATTTTTCATTTTCCTATATCTTTTTCTCCACTGAAAAATGATATTCTTTTAGGAAATATATCCATTTACTTATTCAAAAAATATTCTATTTGTTCAGATATATTATATGTTTCTTCTAATAATTAAAATTATGCCTCTATAGAAGTGTTTTTAGCTTATAATCCATTTCCCCACTTGTCTTTTCTCTCATTTCAGTTATTTCTCTCTTTCCTTTGAGTATTTCACCCCCTTATATCACACATTTTCCATGGGTGCTACATGTTGTGATAGAAATTATAATCATTTTATATAATGATTTCACAACACTAGAAATAGCTATTGAACCTCAATTCATCTCAAACCAAGATGGTCCACTTTTTTGTCTCACCAACTTGGCTAGTTAAAATAGATTAATTTTTATACTATTAGGAACAATTTCCACCTATTTTTTCAGGATGTTTTTTCCAAAAAATCATTAACACTCAACTTTAACTTCCATTTCCTTATTTATATCTCCATTTGACTTCTTTATAGACTTTTCAAATTCATTACATTTAGTTTATAACCTACCAAATTCATCTCATATTATATCTATCTTCTCATCTTTATATTATAAAATTTTATCCTACTCAAACACCTTTAATTTGAAGTTATTTATTTCATAGAAATATTCACAATCTTTTTTGAGAAAGTCTTCTTATATTTTAATATTCTTCTGTTCTATCTTTTTCAATGAGAGAAGTCCCTTTTGATTTTAATTTTTTCTTAAGAAAACCTTCATGTTCTAATTTTATCCTATGCTTCAAGTATATTACTCCACCTTATACTACTCATAATTCTTCACATGTGGATTCCCCATGTTCTAAATAATCCTTGAACTTCATAAACTTCTCAAAAATATCATCATCAGATGATATTGATTCTGGCGAGTCTTATTATTTTCTTCTTTTTTAGAAGACTCCTTATCTTCTTTAAAGTAACCTTACATTTTTTCCTTCACCATATTTTCAATCTTCTTTTTAATTATCATTCCACATATTCTTCCATGGAATATCATCAAGATCATAATGTTCATGCTTTCTTCCTTTTCTTGTGGGTAAATTGATTGAAAAATTTCCACCTCTCCCATACACAATTCATTTAAATGGAATATTTCCTTTGTGATTACATTTTACTTTATTCAAATTTCAATATATAAGAGACATTATTCATTCATACACCTTCTCTATAGTATTCTCATCTTGTGATTCATTATATAGTCTATATTACATTTCATTATTTTTGAGTTTCTAAAAAACCTCAAAGAAAACTTTTTTACATAGCCTTTTTTGTAAAATCTAATCCATTCTAATTATATATACTAATAGGATATTTTTATGTTAATATAGTGATGAATCATCTCATCCTCCTAGGCTGAGACATTATGATCATATATATATGGGAATTTTCTCCACTTTTTAAAAATAATCTATTTTTTAGAGTGTATTCAGATCCCCTAATATTACTAAAAATATCATTGAATATTATGAAATAATCATCTATGGTTTCCTCATTATCCCTCTTAATGTCCCCAAATAGACTTTCATAGAATTTAATTTTTTCCTTTACATAGAAATTACCTTCAAATATAATTTCTAGTTTATCTCATGATTCCTGGATGATTTAAGACCCACCACCTTCGCGAAAACATTGAATTAAAAAGACATGATAAATACATTTTAGGATTAACTATAAACATATATGTTCCGTTTTTTCTGAAAAATTCATTAGAGTATCCTTTTCTCTAGGTAAAAACCAATTTTAGCAGTATCCACCACTTCTATGTTAAGAGATTAAATATTGGGTATCATCCCATTCTTCATTATATAGAATTATTTTCCTCAATGTTATGGATATGAAGTTTTTTGATTAAATTTATATTCTCTATCTTTGGAAAATGGTTGTAACAAAGGGTTACTAAATCTAATACCCCTTATGAGACACTGTAATGGGTGAACCAATGGGAGGGGGGTTGAATCGATGGTTCATTTTTTAAACATCCTTTAACTTTATGTTAAATTATAGGAATATTTAAGGTTTTAATACACTCACACTCATATGTATTAATGTAAACAAGAAACCAATGAACATTAATCTTAATAAGGTTCATCCCCAATGAGGAAACCAAGTCCTCATTGTGTTATGGATACCAAAGTCATAGATTTTTCACTATAATCAATTATCAATTACAATGGTTTCATAAGTGATCAAAATTTACACAAATGTTAATCCCACAATTATGTATCTTGAAATGATGAGTATATTGGTTCCCACCAGTTATAATATATAAAATATCCCTCAAGACTTCTAAATAGTAATTGGTTTCTACTCACACACTTAAATCTCTAGAACATAGATATCAAAAAATTATATCTACTAGTTTTGTAAATTATAGTCTCTTCAACACAATAATAAACTTATTTAACCTAGTATATCATTTAGAGAATTTACTTCAACCGGTTAATTATATTCTTCACTAAGAAACTCATTACAACCAAGAACCCTTCATAGAAAAAATTCCTCCCCTTTATATGGTTGGATTTATTATGATAAATATAGGGAGCATAATATTTAATTAATAATTCCCACTTAATAAATAATTTTTTAAATTAAATTAAACATATTTTGAGGTATCATGTTTTGAATTATCAAAAACATTCACAAAACTCAACGTCAATAGTATTCACTATTTCCACAATACTCTTATTAGATCACAAAATTTTCTTCATGAACTTAAAATTTTATCCCCACATCATCAAATTGGTTGTGACTTCTCAATATTTATTTAAAGTCAATAAAAATATTTTAGTGAGTAAAATTTCATATACTTTACTCTACCTTTACTACGATTACAACATTGATTTATCTTAATATAATATTTTTCAACCTTTATTAAATCAACAAAATCTGAAATGAAACTTGTTCTTTTAGTGGTTTGAAAACATTACACCAAATTGGGTTTGAAATTTGTCTTGAAGAATCTATTTTCAACCAACACAACTATTGGTCATATTATATTCCAAATCAGTTCATCTTGAATCACTGAAGGTCCTTCACCAATGTAATGTTTATGACATTGAAGAGAAACATATGAATCTTCTGACTGACTTATCAAATAATCCTATAGTAAAAATCCAATTCTTCATGCCATTATAATTTTAAAGTCATCCAGAATTGTGAAACATTTTAGAACCTACTCCAACAAACTCATTTTTCTATATTGGTCTTCTTCTTAATAGATAATTTCACTTTAACACTTATCATTTGGTGAACATACAATATTATTTGAACCTAGTTCTCCATACAAATAGAATTTTACATCTCAAATAAAAAAAATCTTTCTAATAGAGTTAAAAACAATTAAAACACCTTTATTAACCTATAGTAATTTCAATAACATATTGTGGAACCATTTCCATTAATCCTTTTGGGTTTCTTATAAAACTCAATATGGAAAATATATCATCCATTTTTATCACATGTTTTATCATATGTAAACTTGTGAAAATCCGACCAAAGCATATTTTTCATATACTAAAAAACAATTTTGGTTTAGTTATTAAATATTAATATAAAAACTATATAAAAAAATTAATCCTCATTCCCGTAACTATATTTTTTGACCCTACGAGCCTTTATATCATTATAAACAATTATAAATTCTCTATTCCATAATTTTAAGCGAAATATGCCCTCTAGAAAAGTGTTACTACTACTCAATATACAAATAGATTTGATGTGGACTCCCTAAAATATATATATCTCCATATATATGTCTAATATGATTATCATATACAATAATCATAATACAATATTTACTTTGACCCATAGATCAAGTGAACTTGAGACACAGAGTATGAAAATCCTTTATAACCTACTCATATATTCTTGATTCTCTATGTATTTGCTGACCAGATGGATAAACACGTGATGCTATATTTATTAATATGAATGATCACCTAAAATTACCCACACCCAAATAGATCATAACATCACATGTCACTTATCTAGGTATATTCATACACTCAGTATTTCTAAATCAAATGAAAAAATGTCATTCTTGTAATATAAGTGAATAAATCTCATCTTAGTTAAATATAAAATGATGACATGATCAAAAACATACCCAACCACATCCTTATTAACATATCCTCAAGTATAGAATAATAAATGTATCAATGTATGAAGGTTATCATGTTAAATATCAGGTCAATTTCAGGTAATAGGTATTAAATATTAATATGTAACTCATGGTATACCCAAGACATAATAAATTATAATTCATAAGGTATATGTAGTGGTACATCAAACAGAAAAAATTCTTTTTGTGACTCATTATAGAAATCTTTATCTCTATACTAGACCCAACCCATGATAATATTCACATGTAACCACAACCACTAATACTTCATGATGACCATTGATTAGGAATTACGAAAAATTATACTCTGAGGGGTAAATTTTAATGTGACTTCATTTAATATATATAACCAACTTGAACGAAAGATAGATTTGAGACTATATTTGTATAACATGATATATTTTATATTGTTAAATTCCATTAATAATATTGAAAAACCATATATAAGAACTAGTATAATCATATACCAAATGACATAACACCAAATACTCCATATGTTTGATGTATTTTTTATCAGTTTTAACCACATTATATTACTATATAAATACTTAATATTTTGTTACCATATAATAAATCTGACCCCCTAATATTTGTTTAATTGGTTACATTTATGATGAAATTTTTCTAAATAATGACATGTTTCAGATATATAATCATTATGTTCAACTATTTAAATATAATATTCAAACTTATTTAATTCAAAAAATCCTATGTTATCATGTTAATAAATTTAATATTCTTAAAAACATATAAATCTTTCTATGTTCATCATCATCTTATAAATTTTCCAATCAAACTTTTTTTGAGACCATTTTGTTAACAAATTTAAATATAAATATTTACATTAAGCTCATTCTTTATAAACATAGCATAATATCTTTTAGGATAATAACTGTCTTCCACTTTGAATTAAACTAGAATAATAATTTATTTTTTACACATTGAACTTAACTATGTCCATATATACTCCCACTATCTATTAGAAACTATATTTTCTCCAAAATTTATTTCTATGAAACAGACACTTTTATATTATGAAATAAAACATATTTCTTTTTATGGAATATGTAATAACAAAATACTAAATACCACATATTAAGTGTTAGTCTATGTGTTTGGATAAATATTTTTAAAATAATATATTATTATTAAAAATATGCCCCTAAAGGGGATGGATTATATCCATCATATTTCTAAAAATAACATGGATAGACTCCATTACTTTGTATCAAAATATCCTAATCTAAATACTATTTTCAATCATGTTATAGAACAGATCAAATTATAAAATAAATGTACCAAAATAATCAACTTATTTATTAATAACAACCATTATTTATATTAATTAACCCTAATGGAATTCGAGAAAATAAATATATGGTATATATATTTTATATTGTTCAAATCATTAAAACACGAAATATTCCTTTTCATTAAACTCAATAATGTAGTAATACTTTTATTCATAATTTGAATAGATTATTAAATATTTATCAATCAATTTCATTGACTTTAAACCACTATAAAATTAATAAAATTAATATAGATATATATATATTATCATATATACATTAAAATCATAGAATTTATTTACTTAACAATAATAACTCATATGGAATATAATTGAAGTTTATAAAACCCTATTAGGTATTATGGGAAATTATTATTATATTGATCATATTTTCCATAATGGATATACACCCCCTCTTTATTTACATATCATTCAGGTTTTAATGTCCTAGGATAACTGTTGGACCCTCAAAATAGAATAAAATTTACCCTAAAATTAGTGAGAAAGAGGGGGGGGGGAATAGAGATATGTAGAGTGTAAATTTGAAATTTGGAGAATCCATAGGATCAAAGAACATAACTCATTGTCAGAATCATTGATTATTACCCTTGAGAATGCTATATTCATCATCATACTATCATTATTGTAGTAAATCCACGAAATTACATGCCCAACTAATTTTCCCCATATATATTGAGGATACCATGTAAAATTTATTTGAAAACATTCACATTTAATTGTTGGATATTTTAGGGAAATGGTTATGAGAATGGAATCCATATCCAGATCAATCTTTAAAGAAGAACCCAACCTCTCTATGTTATTGATGTACTAACTCAAATTGAATACATGGTCAATGGTTGATATTCCTTCGATCATATAGCATGATAGAATTTATTTTGAAATCAAAAGTCAATCCAATTTATATATCTTTTAATAATTTAGATATATTTATTGAATACCTTCCCAATCAACTACTCATGAAGGCATTTCTCTAATAAATATAAATTATCTTCTTATTTAATAAAAATTCTTATGTTTTTATAACATGTTAGGAATTTTATTATATTATGTTTATTTCCATTTCAATAATTGATCTAAAATTCATATTTGATGATGATGATGTCCTTTATATAAAACTAATGTTTATATCCGATGAGTATTATATTTTAAAATAATTTAATAAAGACCTTCGTTAAATGTTATCCCACTAAAATGTTGTCCCCTTTAAACTTTAAATTAGATCTATTATTAGGAGAAGATACATATTTTACTAAGATTTGGATTTCCTTTCCATTTGTCACATTACATAGATATTTAGATAGAAAATAATTTCAATCATATAATATATGACTCTTGTATATTTGGCTTGAAAAATCATTAACCAATTTCATTAAATAGATTATCCTAACTCTATTTAATAAGATTCCTAACTTTTAGGGTGTCACAAATATGTGTAACTAAAATTTTATATTAGATATGGGAACCTACACTTATTAGAATCACCCATAACCAACTTTCCATACAGAAGATAATTCAAGGGCACACTGCCTTAGCATAAATTACCCATTTAGATAATCTATGTATCAAAAGTGTGTTCTTTAGGAGTTATTTAACCCTTAGTGTTTTAAGGGGGTTCAAAATCTCTCTATATTATCTTATGTGTTCCCTTCCTGTATACATTCTTCAAGAAATTTAGTTTTTTATGTTGTACCTTCGAACAAATTAATATGTTCAAAACATGATCTTGTACAACTCAATATACAATTAATGTTTTTTAGTTACCTTAAAATAAAATATATTTATATTTAAACATATTTAAATTCAAAATATGAATATGGTATTCAATTTTTTTTAATATAAAGTCTTATAATAATTTTAAAAAAATAATTATAAGAGAACGTATGATGTGAATGGTTAAAAACCCTAAATTTTCTATATAGAGCATAAGACCCAAATACAGTTTGAATTATAAACCAGAGTCCCACCACTAAAACAATTTTAATATTTGGTGATGGTTTTTAGTTAATTTTTTAACGTATTTATGCAAAATGATGTATATTTTATGGTGTTTTATTATAAACTACCATTAAAAATTTTTTGAAATTTATTTATCCTACACTTCCATTGATCATTTTTTCAAATATCGAAAGCCATGGATCCCTTACCTAGATCGATTTATACTGAAGTTATAATATCCCCTCACCCGAGCCCTTTCTACCAACACACCAATATCCCATTACATGGTCAATTAACATTTCCATGCCTCCAAAGCGTGTTTTACTTCATAACATAAAAGTGATAGGTCATGGATTGGTTGATTTATTATAATATAAATTTTAAAAATATTGATGACCAGACAATATTGAGGGAGGAGGAATTTGTTTTCTAAATTTATTATAGATTTTATTCAAGGGTATTCAACAATTAAATATTATAGGGTATTCATTTAAATGGGATCAATTTAACTCAATTAATATAGCTCACTTGAGTTTCTTTATGCCAGTAAAATGAATTATTTTGGTTTTGAATGTTCCTTTGTTTCTTAATAATAATTAAGATTAATATTTTTGATTTATAATCTAATACCAAGATTATATTTTTCTTTCTTTCATTATAAAAGAAAAACTAGACATTAATTTTTTTAGACAAACTAATTTTTTACTTTTTATCAATTTTGTTTCATTATTCATGGACTAGTTATTTTTAGTTTTTGGTTTAGTATTATATATTAAATAAAGAGAAATTTTTTATTATGAGAATTTTAAATATTTTATATGTTTACATGATTTAAAAAAAATTCATAAATGTTTTTAATTTAATCAATATTATTTTTTCAATAGTAATAATTAATTTATATCATCCATAATATGAAGTTGAAGATACTAATAAATGTTGAAAACCAATAATGTTTGGATAAACACATAAAGGGAATGTGGAAATGAGTATGTATACATAAATTCAATTGTTCTCTTCTCAATCATGATTGAAATTAAATTTATAGTATCAAATCTCAATGTAATATTCACTCACATTTGCTATTAAAAATTAATATAATGTATTTTATGATAGATAATATTTAAAATTATTTTATCATCAAGTTATGATATAATTATATTTTTTTATGAACACTTTAATATATGTTTTTAGAAAATCAAAACAAATAGATTAAGGTTTTAACATATTACAGGATCCTATTTCAGACATTTTACAGACCAATATAATAGAAACGACTACCAAACATAAAAATTTGTTTCATGAATTAGTTAAATGTTCAAATCAAGTTCCATATGGGGGATTTCACATGTATTCAAAACATTATCATATACTAAAGTTGTATCATTTCAACTACCTTTGTGGAATTAAAAACAAAGTAATTTCCATGATATTGAAAATTTCCTGTTATGAATTTCCTAAAGCTAAGATCATTACGTTATTTATGAGATGAATAAGGTTTTCAAAAAATTTGGGCTCAATTATACATAAATACATACATGTCACAATTATTGTATAGTATATTGGTGATATAATTTTAGTAGATAGGAATGAAAAATACATTCAAATTTTAAATGGAAGTCAGTGAATAATGTTTACAGTTTGAATCAATATAATACGAATAAGAAAAAGAAAATTACAGTCTAAAAAATTATTTACATTATTTACTTTTGAAGCCCTGATTTTGAATATTATTTATTTTATATAAAACCACTAAGAACATGAAGTGACATTCTACAGAAAATAAAAATGATGGGTTCATGTGATATATTGGAGATCCAAAAAATCTTAAATATTTCATTAATTATAT
Source organism: Viscum album (assembly GCA_963277665.1). Taxonomy (NCBI): domain Eukaryota; kingdom Viridiplantae; phylum Streptophyta; class Magnoliopsida; order Santalales; family Viscaceae; genus Viscum; species Viscum album. Next base: position 1,573,501,615 of record OY728161.1, on the reverse strand, counting down.
CCATATGTCTCATATGATCTTATGAATGTGTTACTGAGATTAGATACCGATGTCTTATTTCCATTTAAGACTTTGGGTACTAGTTATAAATTTTGGATGGTTGTTTTTATGCCTTACAATAAACCTCCATGGATGCCTATATAGTGAAATTACTTAATAATTTTAGTGATCATTCTTGAAAAAATGCTAAAAACTGAAATTGATGTGTAATTTCAACCTATAATAGTATATTTATAGGAGATATGGAATAATATTTTCAAAAAATATATTGATGCTACAGAATGTTTTTAAAAACACAGGTTTCTATAATGTGGACCGTTAATTAATTCCTCAGACTTGAGAACTTATTTGGTTGGATTACTTACTCTAGTTTGGCGTTCCTAGTTTGAAACTTTGATTTTGAGATTGAGTGAAAAAAATTATTGGAATCAACAGTGCTAAAGGGAGTCATTATATATTTTTTGATGCATCTCATAGAATTTGGTTTAAAAATTAAAAATTCATTTGAACCATTGATTATAGTCCATGAACAATTTTTTCATTGTTTTATAAATATTTTTATAAATAGTAAACGTTGGAGGATAATTTTATAAGGTATATCTTTTGAAAGAAATTAGAAAATGAATTTGGTCATCATTTTATATTGGAACATAACAATATAATAAAATAAAAACTTTTTTCAAACTACTATTTGGGGAATTTTATTTGTTATATTAGAATATTGATATTATTCATATTTAGAAAACTTTATGTGAAAAAATAATTTCACATTACTTAATTAGTATGGGAGATTAAAGGACAGTATTAATGATTGAAATGACTTAAAGTTAATGAATAAAAAGGATGATATTTGATAATATGATAAATTTAAATATTTTTCTATAGTTTTTATAATAAAAACATTGAGAAAAAATATATTCCTTTTAATATTAAAAATATGAAAGTATCTAACAACTATTCAAGTATTATTGAAATGTTTTTTTCAACTTAAAACATAAATTTTTACATGGATTGAAAATTCACAATCCTTATATATTTTAAGCCTTTTCTACTTTTGGAATTGTCGATGTTGTCACTTGAAAAAGTGAATATAGTTGTAATGATGTTTTATACATTTTTTAGAGAAGTTTATTAGAGTAATCGATAATTGATTATAGTTTAAAATATTCAGGAAATAATTGTGTTAACACTTTCTAAAATGGAGATTATCATTATCCCTTAAGTTTTTACTATCATAATGCATTGGATTGTTTATTTGGTAATGGAAATTACATTAGGAGATCTCATACATTATTTATGTATTTATCGAGTAGAGATGTACATTATTAATAGTTTTTTATTATTAATTAATCCACTAATTGATATTCATTACCTACGTAGTGAATTATGTTTCATTCATTTTTTTCTATGTACTTGGATGATATTAAGATATGATTCAATCAAGTTGGTCAAATTAATTATATGATGTCTCAATCTCAAATAGATCGAAAATAAAAAATCACTCATAATAATGGCCAAATAATTCAGAGGATCTAAAATATTAAACTATAGTAACTAGAATTATTAGATGAACATAGATATTTTCTACTAAATAGTGATATTTTTTAACCATTAATTAAATGACCATGGATAAAAACAAAGGCATCAATACAAATTAAAACATGGACTAATATAAATATAAAAATCTATTAATAAATATCTAGACGAATGGTTTTAATGTCATGTAAGTTTAATAATACTCCATCCCATATATTTATAATAGTTCAATATATATATTTTTTAAATTTAAAAATCAATTTTAATTTTTACCGATCCAGAATATTTTATTTGAGTTGATGTGTCAAAATATTTGACGTTTTGGGAATCGGGACCTCTAAAGTTGGCTAGGAAATTAAATTATTTTAATTTTAAGGGACTAAAATTTCTCAAAATCAATTGGTTAGGAGGATAAAAAATACAGAACATTGATATATTTATAGTCAATAAACTAGGACATTATGGAAATTGGAATAATATTAACAAATTAAACTACCATGGATATTTTTCATTTATTTTATTCAAATGAAAGTGGGATAATATTTCCAGGGTTATCCAAAGAGACACATTATAATTTACTTATGTGAACATAACTAACTTGATGGATATTTTTTACAATAAATGACATGATCCATATATCTTCCCATCATAATAAAAAATGTTATATCATTTTGTAGGTACAATAGATGAACCTTTTAGTGTATTTTTTCTGATGAAACATAAATAATTACATGATATGGGTGATGAATGAATTAAAATTTGACATTGAATCTAAAAATTGAATATATATTGATTTCTTTGAACTAATGATATTGAACATGATGGTCATTTAAGAGTTGAAGATTAAGTGGATGGAGTAAAAATGGATCATGATAACAGTATAACCATTAAAGGTGATAATGATTCCATGTGTATTAAATTATTAAACTATCAACTAAATTATGAATTATAATATTTATTTTCAACATTGTGAATCTATTATCATATTAAATTTTTATACATTATTTTTAAAATTTTGGAAACTTAAATGCTATAATTGTTTTAAAATTTATGTGATCATAATATTTTTACTTATTTTAATGATGGGAAAGATGCAAAAAATGTGTTTTTGATAGAGTCAGTTTGTAAACATAGTCATTTTATAATCATTTAGGATAATTATTTTTATTTTATTAAGTTAATAAATATATATAATATACGTTATTTTTTTAAATAAATTCCAATACAGGCAAAAAAAAGTTAGTTCTGTAGATATAGATTGGTTGGTTGATTATCCAGGGATCATCATGATATAGACTGATTCTAAACTTCTAGTTTGTGCTTTTATTGTATAACTAATCTAAATTGAATTTTTTCTAATAAAGTTTTCACTATGTTAGAGTTCTTGGAAATTTTTTCCACCTTCAATCTATCTGTTGATTAAACATATATGTATATACTATTATTTATTATTTTACTTTTTATTGGATATATATGAATCTATTGGTTTGGATTTTTTGCATCTATTTTTTTTAAAGAGTTTTCATATAGATTTTTGTTTTTATTGTTAATAACATTATTTTAAAATTTCACTAAATACTATAAATTATTTCATGACCCTTATAAAAACTGATAAATAATACCCAATTTATAATTGCAATAAACACTTTGAAATATATATTAACAGCCTGTAAATATTTATTTCGTTAAAGTTTTAGAATACCATAATGAAATTTTAATAAGTTTCGTGAAAATATCTGTTAATATTACATCTCAAGGTGGTTTAGGTAAACTATAGTGAAAAGGTATAATGTTGGTTTAAGAAATTACTAAACCTAAAAAAACCAACACGGATGAGTCAATTTTCGATAGTTCTCTGTCAATCAATCACTACTCAATGGAGAAGATAATTTTAATATAATACTGACACCTAAGATGTATAAATACTAACTTATATTTATTATTAAGTTTATATCCCATAATAAAATCATAGTTATAGTTGAATGTAATAAAACCTTATTCCATATATAACTTCTTATATATAAGGTATGACATTTATAAGAAGTATTTTGTAACTTTAAACAAAATCATACACTCATTCATAATATAAAAACATTTTTATTCATAAATTAAATAACACAAGGAATAAACTAAATAAATTAACATTTCATAAATTTATATTTAAGATAAACATTTATGAACATTTCATATGTAATAAATTATAAATATATTTTAATTTATAAATGATTTATAGAAAATAAATAAATAAATAAATTTTTAAATAGAAAAAATTAATATTTATTAAAATATGAAATTATTATTATTATAAATTTTTATATAATTTAATACAAACTCCTTCTTGTTACAATTATACTGATTATATTAAAAATATTATAATCCTATAATAATATCATATTTTTTATAAACTAAATATAATATAATTAAATTTTGTTAAAATTTTTTTAAATCTAACAAAATTATATTTGTAATGGTTTATATAAATTTTTAAATAAGGTTCTATAATATAAATATTTTATATATTTTTTATAATCATTTCAGGAATAAATATAAACTATATTATAGTAGCCTTATCTTAATTTATAAAAACTTCATAAATAAATCAAACATGTAAATTTAAATTAAACAAAGATCACATTCGCCAAAATGATTTTAAAATCATTTAAAGTTCCCTTTCAGATATTTTATGGGTCTTCAGAGCATACTATGACAAGGGTTTTTTATATATTTTTTTAAATATAAAAAACCATAACATGATTTCCATCACATGGTGAGAAAATCTAAGGGAAAACATGTATTTTTTAATTTAAGACGTTATCTTGGTCATTGATTTCAGATTTCATACCTCTAAAACTACAACGTGGTTTCACTCGACTCTATTAGGGTTATCTTACAAAAAATATATTTTGATACTATCAGGAATCATTTTTCTTGTAAATCAGGAAAAAAATATTATTCTTTTATTATTATATATTTCATTGAAACTATTTTTATTTCTATTTTATTAATCCATAACATTGATTTATAACTATTATAAAACCATGATCATTTTTTCCTCAGAATATGAAATGGTTATGAAAGACTTCAAGAACCAAGACTATTTTCCAAAAACATTTTGTTCTATTATGTTAATTTTTTTCCCTAATTTTTTCCAAATAAAACATAAATGTAAACATAATAGATATTCATATAATTCCACTAAATATTTTTTAATAGAAAAATCTTTTCAAAACATAGTAGAAAAAATAAATCTAATTTAGGTTTTCTAAGGATTTGCCTATTCATATTGGTATGAATAGAATAAATAATGAATTTTTATATTTTCTATATTGATCTGATCTATCCATGATATCTTATATTATCATGATAAGGGTCACTAACATGTATAAAAAAATCCTTCCTTGTAGTGTATCAATCAGTTATGTGAATCTCCCAACACTTGGTAAGGAAATATTAACTACATGTTTATCTTGAACAATTAGAAAAATGGTCAATGCTGCTTAGGTGGCTTCATAGTGGTGTAGGGTAAAGGGACATTTCAAAGGTTTTTGGTGAGGTATGGGGTTCGATTCCTAGGATCCTGCTCTTAATGGAATTTCCGCCTCCCATGTACCACTCATCTTGTCGGGTCACTCGGTGTCTCACTGAGTGTGCAGAATGGGCACCCTTCACCTAACTGATGGATTTATCTGTCAATCCATCGTTGATTGAGGTGTTACCCTATGGTATGATTTGTCATATTGGCTGGAAATTACACTTTACTAGCTGGTAAAATAACACCTCTTCATGGGGAGGGGGGTCCTTGGAGTGGAGGGTTTGAAAAGGACACCCTCGGGGATTCCCTTTTCTTAAATTTCTTTTTGTTAAATGGTTAATGAAAAATGAGTGCTAAGGGGATTTTTTGCCTTGGAGTATCTATTTTAATAATTATTTGTGAAAAAATCATGCCCTTGGACTTCTTATATTGGATTTAAATATGCCCCTAAAATATGGAAGATCCCATATACATTCAATGTTTCATCATTCTAGATATCAAAATAGTTTGAACTTTGAAAATCCTTATAAATCATTTGTAACATTCAACCAACATCAATTAAATTTTTAAAAACTTAAATTTTTTATATTCTATTATCAAAAGTCCTTAAAATATCATCCCGTGATATTAAAACTAACCAAGATAGATTAAAATGGGAGAAATGATAACCAGTATGCATTACCGAATAACCTATGCACTGTGATGAACCAATCCTTGAAGCAATGACTATCATTATAACATAGTATATACAAGAACATACCATGATATAATTTATACTACCACATCATGGTTTGGTTTTATTGAATTTTTCAAACAAATTTATATTACTATATATATAGAGAATATTATATATTAGATGACATCACTAGGTTGATAGGTTATCCAACATTTCCTTGACATGAGTGATGGAGGATTGAACCCCCAAAACATCCCATAGCCTCATTGTTATTTTTTACTAATAAACCCTTTATCATCACTGTTTTACTTATAGAGTTATGAAAGAATCATAACTTTTTATTAATCCCTATTCATGTACTAATCTTATACTTCAACAATCCCCTGAGATGCAAAAGTAACTATCAAAATTCTATTATATTTATACTTTTTATTAGAAAATTATATTTTTAAACCTCTGTTAGGATGGAAAAATCATTTTTACGATATTTTCTTATGAATCAATAGTTATATAATATAAATCATATTTAATACATACATATATATATATATATATATATATATATCACGGGTGTGTGTTTATATTTGTGTCTATGAATTATGTAATAAATATATATAAATATATAATATTGAATAAAGAACACAAAAATAAATATATATTCATGGAATGTTTGAATTATATTTATATTTTGTATTTTATATAATTATATATATGGGGGTGTGTGTGGGTATTAATAATTACCTACATTAGAATATTTTTTTATAGTAGTCCACTTTATTGAAATATGAATATTATTAAACTAATTATGATTAATATGAATTTGGAAAAGATAGATATTAATCATATAACAAATGAGTATGAGGATAGAGTTGAATAGTTCATCATGTTTGCAACTGACCATATAAATGACCCTTTTTGATATACATGTATATGCTTACACAATTTTCAATTAAGGTGACTTTCTCAAGAAGAGTTGGAAGTAGAATTGATCAATTTTAGAATTGATAGAAGTTATAAATACTAAATTAAACATGAATAAGAATTAAATGTATCTAGTGAATGCTAATATTATTTATGGATCATTTGATTTCTGATCTACTATATAAAATGATGTAGATCAGAATGAGGATATAAAAATAATGCATAAATTTTTACTTCAAGACTATCTATAAATGTTTTAAAAGATTATATAATTGAACATAGATGTTACTATATTATTATTGTACCAAATATATTACACTATCATAAATAATAAAACTATATAATTTGATTGTAGATACTACATAGAGTAATTCTAGTTTTACAGAACTAGTTTCTCTCTTAATGGATACCTTTCCAAATTATAATGTTCTTCCTTATTAATTATATAAAGTATTTTTTTATTCCATGGAAATAAGTTATGAAAAATTACATTCATATTCCGATAACTACATATTTTTTCAATAGGTCTATAGTTTACTAAAAAATCTCATAATCATGACACATCTCGATACATGAAAAATAAATTAAGTCTATGGAAAGTTGTATGAAAATTTGAAATAATTCCAAAATTTAAAATAATATATTAAATTTTATATATTTAAAGTAAATTGAAGTGGAATATAAATAAATTAATTCAAAATAGGAATTTTTGACACCCTATAATTTATTCTCAGTGGAGAAAAATTGATCACAAGTATTTTAAATTTGTAAATGAAACAGGAAACCATCATTCTTGAATTACATATTGATGACATTAATCCTTTTGATGTAAATAGTAGTACTCATAGTACATGGTTATTTATAACATACTATATTCTATCCCTAAATGTTTATTTCATTTCCACTATGTAACTCCAAACAAACAAGAATGTTTCTCCCCATAGAAAACCCAACTCCAATATAGTGTACCAACATACCCTTAATATTTAATTTTTTAATGGGGTATTAATCCCAGTCTTTTAGAAATACCCAATGTTAGAGCATTGTATAGAAAACCCAATTCCCTTAATAGTCATCATCAACAAATATTAAACAATCAAGAACACCAACACACATAGTCCAAATAATATAACCATCAATTTCCATACCCATATCCTCGACACTCACACAAAAATAGAAAGTTCATTGAGTCTATACTATAAAAACCACTCATATATTTCACAACACAAATATAAAAACTTATTTCACTAATATATACTAAAGAACCTAGTTCGAAATAACCTATACCATTCCCAGTCTATTCATTATTACTATGAATCCTATTTATACAATTACAATTTTCCAAATTTGAAAAACCAGTGGAATAATTTTATACACCCAAAATACACATATTTATTTTCCATAAAATAAAACATCCACTAGATTTATAATTGTTTTATATTCAAAATTATAAATAATAAATCCATAAAATCATTTATATTTTTATAAGAAATCATTTCTATACTCAACAACCATTTTAAAATTCTTTTAAATATAATATAAAAAATTATTTTTCCTAGTTTTATCAAAATTAAAATATCACAAAACCCACTATCCTGGAGAGTCACTCTCATGAAAAAATAATTTGTTATTTTTTCACCAAACCTCGTGTAAAAAAATAAAATCCATTTAAAACCTATTGATTCTACGTACCAACTCAAATGAAACCCTCATAAAATGATTTTGATGAAAATTATGCATTATAAAAAACATATTTTCCAATACCAGATGTTTTTATCAAAATAAAAAACACTAAAACCATTTTCCTATATTGAGTGAACAATCAAAGTTAAATAATTTTTCACCTCAATCAAAAAATAACCTGAATCAAATCAATTAAGTCTTAATTTTAATCTCTATGAAAATATAAAATATATTATTATTTAATATTAATTATTTGAGAATTAGGTCAAGGAACAAAATCAATGAGTACTACATTTTATAGTGTGTTATACTCTCTAGACATGTTATTATCATCATGCATGGAAAATATTGAAATTTTATCCTTGTTATGATTAAAGAATCATCTAGAGTCTTATAAACCCCATACACAATATTCTCAAAATAAAAACCATACTCACGTTGAGTGTGCCTACATCCATAATGTGGAATCCTTTAGAAATTTAGGTTTTAATGGTATCCATACTAGTAAAGAATTCTCATAGACTTCCTACTAAGTCTTGATTTTCAATATCAAACTTTAATTAAATCATTTTATGAAAAAAAACTGATTCCTTATAATACCATAAGGTTTGGGGAATTTATCCCCATACCCTAGAGGCTATCAACTACTGGCAAGGGGCTAATACCAACCTAGGGAGACTATAACCTCTAAGATAACCAATATACGCCATGCTTGAATGGCCCAAAAATTTGGAATAAAATATTACTATATCATACATTTTAATATATGGAAATACAAATTAGGGAGATTAAAATTGCATTCTATCTTAGGATAAAAAATAACAAAAAATATATATAAATAATATAGAAACAAAATGATAAAACATATATAATTTTTTATCCATGAATAAATAAATAATTCATCTACATGATCGATAAAAATTTATACAAGAATAACTAAATAAAAAATGTTCCCCACTATCCTAATACTAACACTATCACCTACTAACTCATCATAATCAAAAAGACAATATATACCAATAAATTCCCCAAATCAAAATTATTTCTTTGACCTAAAATGATATATATATATATATATATATGTACCAATGTGCAATGAAACCCATCTCAGGAACACAATTAAGGGTAAATCAGATGACCCTATAGGTTTCCACCACTTCTCTCAATTAAATAAGTTCTAGTGTGAAAGTGGATTCATATATCACATGAAAAATCATGAAATAACATTAGACCAACATTCCATTACGGTGTTGATGATACACCCCCACGCACACATAAGGAAACACATAAGTATTACCCAACCATATTATAGGTCCTCACTTTTCAGTTTTAGAAATGTATTGCTTTATATATATAATAAGGGTTACCATAATGTAACTATAGTCTCAAAATATATGACCATAAATATCCCTCACCTCACAATTATAATTAATCTCAACATATCCAAGTTCTATATGACCTATCAATCAACATAATTTCAATCAATAATTGACTAAATCTTAGATTTTATAAAACACTCATGATATGAATAGGAAAATGGGGATTTGGGTTGATGATATTTATTATAACATGGTAAATATTGTATTTATATTTACTCATTGATTTATAGAACTCTAAAAAAATTCATTTCATCTAATGGTGATGAGTTTAGATAATTTTTACATTGGAAGCATTCTATGACATTTTTTTGAGAGAATCCATTTGTGTGTTTTAATTGAGTTTCCATGTTTTATTTATTGATAACATGATCATGGATGAGGTGGAGGATTTTTGGAGATTATATTAATTAAAAGTAATGAAAAAATCTATAGGAGACTCTTATAAACCCTTGAGAATCTTCATCTCCCAAGGGTTCTTATCAGAGTTTATAATTTACAAACAAGAAACCATAATCACTATGTCTATAAAAGTGGAGTATAAGTCTTATGAGTCTCAAGGGAGAACCACTGGGAACACATAAATCTTAACCCAATGATTTTTTTTTATTTTTAAATTTGTGATATTGATGGAAAATGATCGATTGAATAGTATAATTGGGGGAAAGAACTAGATTAAGGAGAATAATAAATAAAAGAGAAAAATTGGATTATAAATACTATAGTTGATGAACAAAGATAACAGATAAATTTCATAGGATATTTTCTAAAAAACATGATTTATTTTCTTGTAAATCTGCATGGTTGATTAATTATATGTCCCCATGAGGTAATTAATTTCACTTGGTAGTAAAAAATTGAAACTACCTAACTAAATTCTTTTTTTATGGCTACTGAACCCTAGTAATACATAGATTAATTTAATTTTATATAAAAATAAAAAATAAAAAGTTAATTTATCTCTTCCATACCCATTCTCTTCTATAACATTAAGGTTCAACCCCTAATCCCCATCAGTGTCACTAGAAAACTAAAAATAATATATTATTAGTTTAAATGTGATATTAATCAAAAAAATGTGATTCAAAAAATAAATTCATTATTTAAATTAAAGCATCACCCTATTACACTTAATCCACTATTCCTTAGGTACCCTATACCTTATGATATAATGGCCATCCATCATTTATTAAATAGTACACCTAAGGGATGGTATACAAATATACATTGGAAGAGCAAAGAAATCACTCATAGAGTAAAAGAAATGAAACTTAACCACCATACACACTTGGATCTATAATCCACATGTTAAAATTAAACACATAAAATTCTTGATTGAAATGTTAAAGTTACCCATGAAAGTCTTATATCTTGCTACCTGAGTCCTTTGGTCACTTTTCTTATAAAAATGGATTTCAAAATTAGATCATTTAAATGTTTAACAATATGTTTAATATAAAGGTCCAAAAAACCATGATATAGAAAAAGTTATTTTTGAATGACACAATAGTTTTTATTTTCCAATGATTTTTTAAATACATAATAGTATAAAAGAGTAACTGTGGAATTAAGAAAAAAAATTCCTTTTTAAATTTTGAGTTATTCATAGATCACAATGTGAGATTGTGAAATTCTCATCCATGGTTTGACCAAATATAAAACTCCCCCAAACATGTTGCGGTTTGAGAGCTCTATTGAATAGTGGAGGTAATTAGCTCAAGTTCGATATGTTTTCTATTTTACAACCTTCCACATTATGGTTGATCTACTATACTGTGGAATAAAATATCCCCCTTTATTTGGAAAAATTGGATTACTCTTACTTGTCACTATAATCACACAAATACTCATATATATATTAGCTATTTAACCTATTTGTTTTGAATTCTCAATCATTATGCACTTTCTTGTGGAAAATCCTACATTTTATCACTATGTGGATATATCAAAAAAGGAAAATAGTGGAATGAATTCTTCCATACAAACTCTCATGTATTAATTTAACTTCTGAAGTAATGGAGATGCTATTATATACTCATATATATACCCATGCTTTTTTTTCTAGCTATTCTTATGTATTATCAGATCTAACCACCCAAGGTGGGATTTAATCCCTAATGTTGTGATGTAAAAATCTTCTCCTAAAATGGAAAAGGATAATTTATAATGAATTAGAGTGAATTTATTATATATCATAATTTATGGTTTGTAGAACTCATCATGATGTAGTTTTTTCATCTTCAAACATTCCGAATTTAAACAACCCCGAGGAGATGTAATGACTTAGTGTATATTAGAAATATATGTTTTCTAAATATATTTATGTTGAAATAGGTTATATAATATTACACATAAAAATTTTAACAAACCAGGTACTTATAAAATAATTTTTTTTTTCATTTTTTAATTAAATTGTAAAATTCATTATGAATGTATAATGAAAAAAGTGTAATATATAAAAATTAAGGAATTTATACAGATGGAATAGTAACCCAATTTTAGGAATTGTAACATGAACATTAGGAATAGAAATATGGAAAATATAATAGTAACATCACCTAAGAAAGTATAAATAAAATTATCCCACTTATAAATGAAAATATGGTATAATTTTATCAAATTATAAGTAAATAAATGTTTTAAAAATAAAAAATTCAATGTGGGGATTTTTGTAATACAAAAATGTTTACTTATAATGATAAAATAAATTTATTGATTTGTAAGAAAATTTATCATCATAATATAGATTTAAAAATTAATATCTTCTTGTCTTATGATTATAAGTTAATTTTAGGATACCTTAATTAATTTTTCAAAGTGTTATATAATTAGTTATAATTATAAAATTACTATTTTATGAATAAATAATGATTTCAATTAAAAATTAATGTTATCATATTTAGAAAATTATTTTCATAAAATTAAGGTCATTTTTGAATTCTACACATTTAAAAATTGTAGGAGTGAATTTTTTGTATTTTTCTAAAATACATAAATATTTTGTTAATAGTGAAATACTATAATTTAAGGTATTTAACAAATTCAAGAATTATTGAGTAATATATTATGTAAGGATGATTTAACCCCATGATCTCAAACTATATTTCATTATTTTAATATATTTAGTGACAATTATCAAACAATTCATCTTTTTGAGCTAAATTAATAAACTAGTAAATATAATAAAAAGAAAACACCCCTCTCCTCCACTATAAACTCCACTCCTCACCAGCTCTTCTCCTAACACCTTAAGTCCTTGTAGAATGTTTAATTTCATCCCACTTCCCTTCCCAATACTCTTCCCTACATATAATACCTTATGGTCTCACAAAAAAAAACGTGTGCTTTAACGAGGTTCTCAAGGAGGAGAATTGAAGAGGTAAAATCCTATTTCATTTAACTTTTATTTCTATTCATTTTATAATATTTTATTATTATCTCCCCACATCCCCTATCCAAAGTGAAATTATAACTTCATTATATTACATATACTATAATTTTATTTTTTTAATGGGATATCCACCATCAAAACCATCCCTCTCCTCCTCTTATTCTAGTAAATGAACGCATCGTTTGTGACCTGTCAGTTCACCGCCTTCATGGATAATGAATTTTATTTTTATATTTCAAAATTGAAGTATATATAGAAAACCTTTATTATAGTTAAATAAATTTCTATTATACATAATATAAGTTTTTTAATGCTATATATCCAATATATGAACATGATATTGAATAAAATGATATTTGTTCACGATAGTTGTAAAAAATGCCAAAATAATGTAAATCATTTTCATTAATGTTTTATCTAATGATTCATTCTCATATCATAAAACAATAATGATACATGGTTTCATTAAAAAATTTAATAATATTAATACTTATTTCATTAAACATCTATATTTTTTCATCCATTCGACATGAAAATCAATAATGAACCAACCATGATAACTATGAACTAAATGCACCCAAAACAATGAAAATAAAAAAAATATCATTAATAAATGGGTGGAAATATTTTATTAGAAGACCATATATGTAATTATAAATGTTAATATGGTTATTTAATATATTAATAATACTTTTTTAACCATTATATATGATGTTTAAACACGTTTGATGTAAGACAAACCTGAGGTACGATAATTTTATTTAAAAATCCTATTTCAAATTTATAGTTTAAAAAAATTAAAATGGAGTGTTTTTATGATGCAAGAATTCCTATTTTATGATTAAATACTAGTTCTTGTGAATTTTTTATGATAAAGGGTGGGACTTATATGTCCCTCTAATTAATTGGGCATGTTTATGTTAATGGTCGACCGTGCGGTTACTCCAAGTGTAACTATGATGCTTACACAATAAGGTAGCAATGAGGGTTACATATTAAGGTATCCATGAGGGTTAGAAATAATATGGTATCTATGAGGGTTACAATATTAATTTTTAAATTCTTTAAATTACAAAAACATTTTATTTATATTTCCTATGTATTATGGAAATATCCATAATCAATGACCTACTCTTTCATTCATTCTTTTTTTTGTTCTTTACTAATAGTTTTGTGCCCATTCCATGTTTTAAAATGTTTTCCATATGGTTTAAGGGTGGTTAAAATAAAATAATGAATCAATTATAATTTTTGCAAAGATCTTTCCTGAAAATATATCATGTTTTATTAAAAACAATTGAATTATAGAAGAAATAGATATTCTTTTAGTAGTATCCACTTAATATGATTTTCGGCTCATATGTATGAATTATACAATAATTCTATAAATATATATAATGAAAATATATATGGGAAGATAAGAAAATGAATTCTAAAATAATTTACTATATTATGTATTGTTTTAGGTCGGGTCCTTATAGTTGGTATCAGAGCATGATTTAGATAACATTAGGGATTAGAATGATGTTAATAGAATACCATGAATTATCTTTACCTTATATATATATATTTAAATGATATATAATTTTAATATTACCATGTTGATTCAACTTATATATGTCTGTTCGTAATGGTTTTCCACAAAATAAAAAGGGAAACTGAAGTTGGAAGGCACCGAGAGGCTGATATCTTTCGAAATTTGAAACATAGAATGGTGGGAGTTCGAATCGATTAGATTTTTATAGAAATGGATAAGATGGAATAATCTATAAATGGTGGTTACATCCATGAAATAGAATAAATAGAAATACTTTAATGTAAAATGATGCAGATGAACATTTTATCAGGTAACACCCTCTGACTTTCAGTAGAGCTTCTCACCCAGTGGTGGATGAAGGGTGTATTAATTTCATTGAAAAGATATTTAATATTTTGGAGTTTTTATATAATAAAAATTATATTCTTTCAATTTATTATTTTTATTGTGAAGTTGTCTAGTTGTGGTCAATGTTCATGAATATCAGGGATAATGATGAGATCAATGTCATGAAATGGGATGAATTTAAGAATCTTCTCCTTGAAAAATATTTTCCTAAGGTGGTTCAACATAAGATGGAAAATAAATTCCTTTAATTGAAACAAAAGGTGAAATATATAGTAGATATTTATAATGAAAAATTAACTTAATTGGAAAGGTATGATCCAAATATTTTCTGGGATCGTGATATTAAAATCGATTGTTTTTACTCAGGATTGAAGCCAAGATATCAAAGGGAATTGGGCTCCCGTGAATTAAAAAGTTATGAGAAACATGTCTGATGTGTTGATAGTGTAGATATAGAGTTTTATGATGATCACATGCACTTTGGAAACAATCATATGAAGGGGTCTAGATAAAAATAAATGGATAACAATAAATAAAATAAATATGATGGTATGAAAATTCACTTTCCTGTTTGTAGGAAGTGCGGTAAATAAATCCAATAGAATGAAATAATAAATATTGGAAGTGTTTTTGATGTTATAGTTTGGGATATATGGCCTAATATTGTAATGAAAAGGATCTTTGTAAAGGTGTGTTTAATTTTTATAAGATAACAGTAATGTATCTCAAATGTGGTGCGATGAGTCATTAAGAAAATGCATCCAAAAGAAAGATATGGGTGATAAGAAGTAACTAGACTCTAAGTATAAATGTTTAGTGAAATCCTTTGTAAATATTTTTGTAGATGCATGGCCATAAAATAAAGTGGTATTAGGTACATTGTCTGTTTACTCATATTTTTCTAATATCTTGTTTGATACAGGGTCTACACATTTCTTTATTTATGAAAAATTTATGGAAAATTTGAAATTTAACCTCATGAAATGAAATTATAACTTATGGTAAAAAAGGGGGGAAATATTAGGAAAAATGATATTATAAGAATAATCATGTTATTATTTGTGGAAATACATTACCTATAAACAATATTGTTATCCCCTTAGTGGAGTTTGACTTTATTCTAGGAATCGAATGGATTTATATTTTTCATGATAATATTTATTGTAGAGCTAAAAAAGTTTTTTTCTAGAAAGACTTTCATTTTTTATAGAATAACGAATCCATTCCATTGATAACACATTAGGATGATGAGAAACTGTTAAAATATGAAAATTAATGTTATCTTTCACATATTTTTGAAAACCAGGGAACTACTCAAATAAATGATGTAATAGTGGTAAATGAATTACTAGATGTTTTTCGCGATGAGTTGACAAATGTTTTTCATGACCCATCCTCGAGGCTCATGTCGTGACTACCCCAAGCCTACCTTCCATAGGCCAAGGGTTGGTAACTAGCAAAAAAGGCATAAATACCAATAACTGGGAATGCATTGCCTTTATAAAATACAAACACATCCATCCAGAGTATAATCGGAAGTAAAACACAATGTGAAAAAGAATGTACTGAAAAGTAAATGGGCAAGAATACAAACCCAATAGAAAAGTACAGCTACAACTGTAAAGTACAATAGAAAAGACAACAGCTAGATGGTGTCGAGCTGCTCCTAGATCGTCCTCCCGAGTTCCTACCTGAAGGGTATGTAAAGATGGCCACCTCATCTCTCCACGTCCGTTTGTCACCACTGGGTACCATCTCATCGCGAAGTTCACCTCCAGGTATCATCTCGTCATGAAGTCCACCTCAAGGTACTGCCTTGTCGTGAAGTCCACCTCCGGGTACCGTCTAGTTCTACAGGCCTAAACCACAACCGATGATGTCTGTCGTCTGCAACCGACACAACGAGGTGCGATCATTGTCTGTGTAGTGGTGAGTATAACGATACTCAGTAGGGACCCCGAGACCCTCAAAGTCTCACTAAAATCAACAAGGATAACCACAAAGAAGGATCTCAACAGATAACCCTTACATAGGTATAAGATCATTTTTATACCTAAGTTATCAAGTTACCCATATCAATCATGAGGAATCACAAAGGTTATGAAATCAACAGATAACCACTTATTAGGTAAATGCCCATACATATACCTAAGTTATCAAGTAACCCATCTTATTCATGAGGTAAACACAAAGGTCATTGACTCAGCTGAAACCAGGATTTTATTCATGATGTCGAAAACACAGCTGCTGGGGAACTCCTCCTATGTCGAGTACAATGGGCCTGCCACTACAACCAAGTGCTTCCCACTACCCTTAGACTACTGATTTACTCCACCAGTCGAGTACTGTGGGTCTGCTGCTAAAACCAAGCTTTTCCCACTATGGGTCAGCCACTACAACAAATCTCACCCCCTTATATCCCACATAGGTACTCCTTCTGTCGAGTACCGCGGGTATTTCGCTACAACAAAGCGCTCCTCCACCGTGGGTCCACTGCTTCAACCAAGCGCTCCCCACTGGGCTATCTGAATCACTAAGAGTCGATCGATCAATAGTCGTCAAGTCTCAGCCAGCTACTAGGTCTCTACACTCCGCTCGCTTGTCACCGAGAGGGTCCGCTCTACGAGATACTAGTTTATACTCTAAGTATCACAAAGTCCCATGAAGAAGTATCCCAAAGGTCTGACATGCCATAGGAATCTCAACACAACAGATGGCGCGTCAATCGGGTGCCCGATCTGTGTGTTATTAGCCTCTTCGTCTTGGGGGCCCGGTTGGATTCTTGTACGATCCAACCCAACCATATCTCGACTGTACCCCGAACTCTCTTCGGGTATACACATAGGGACCATTTCTCAACATTATTACCATCACCGCTGACGGTTCGTCAAACGAACGTCCGGTCTGAACGTTATCGGATTTTCCGTTCGAGGGCCCGGTTGGATTTCGGGTACAATCCAACTCAGACATACTCCAACTGCGTTCAAACCTCATGTGAAGTATTCCAAATGTTCTCCTTATCAAGAGGAATCCAAAAAAGTCAACGGAAAGTCAATCGGACGTCTGGAACTCAATTTATAAGTGTTTCCGCTCCGAGGGCCCGGTTGGTTTCGTGTTCGGACCACAACTCATGTTATGGCAGTTTAAGCGAAAATGGTCCAAAAATAGGGGGTCTGGGCCCAGTCCAACCCAGCCCAATACCCCTGGGGTCGGCCCGAACCGGTTTGACCCGATCCAGGTTTGGGTCCGGCCCACTTGGGCGCGGGTCGGCCCGTTGGGGCGCGGCCTGCGGCCCGTCTCGGAAGCCGGTCGCGGCTCTCCTCGCGGCCGAACGGGGTGCCAGGGGGGGGGGGGCGCTGCCCCACTATTCCGAAACATCGGACCCGTGGTGTCCGCCCTACGTGTCATCCGGGGGCTTCAATCCCCCAGTCTTCCTAGAAACGGCCGATCATTAAGGTCAGCCAGATGAGCTGCTGTGGGACCCTTCGGGGCCCTACCTCCCGGAGCGCCGACGGCCGACCGAACCCAGCCGCCCCCTGCTGAAGACTGGAGTGGCCTTCGACCAAGGCTCCCGTCCACCAATGCGGTGTGATGGCGCCATGGCCGCGGCCTCACTCGGGTTCTCCAGCATGGCGTGACGGCATTGTGCACTACCACCGTGGCCCACTCCGGCCGTGGTTCTTTCGGCTCCACCAGTGTGGTGCGAGGGCACTGGGCAAATCATCCGCAGCCCGCTCCGGTTGCGGTTCTCTTCGATCCCACACGGTGCTACGGCCTCGCTCCACCTTCGCCAAAATTGTCATTGAAGATCAACAATAAAAAAGGGAAGAGGATCGGTCGTGTTTGTGCGGTCCGGTCTCCTCCCATTATGTCGATAATAAGGGGCCAATTTAATTAACAAAGAACGTTAAATTAATCTTGAACGTAAATAAACCCTACCTCGAAGAAGGTTTTCGGTTGTCAAGCGTCACAGACTTTGGAATCATTTCCATCGTCACCAGCGTCTCCTTGTCGCGAAGGAAGGAGTGGATGGAGAAAACCGGAATCACCGAGTCAACGTTCTTCGTCATAGTGGAGATGTTCTTCCGGGATGATGAGGTTCTTCCAAAGCTAGAGCTCTCTCCTCAATTTTCTCTCCACAAAAAAACTAACCCCCAAAAATAAAATAAGCTCCACTGATTTTATTATAACATCCCATGGGTTCAAATTACAAAATTCAATGAATTGAATAAGTGTTGGCATGGTTTAATGAGGGGCAGTGGGAAGTGGTGAAGTTACACACTTAATTACAAAGGATGTTTAATGGGGAGTTTAAGGGGTTATGGGGAATGTGAAGGGGTGGGGTTCAGGTGGGCCCCACCTCACAAATATCCTAACATGAGTAGTTAGGAACTAGTGGGTCCCACACCAACTCCCACACTTAGGATATAACCACATAGATATAGAAAATAAAATTGTACCACAATTTTATATACTTCACATTTGATCCTCAACTTTTATCAACTCCTCCCGAGAAAACGCAACTCCAGGAAAGGTCCTCTTAAGCAATTACCGGCACTGCGGTTCCATCTGTACCCTCAGATTTCAATTCCGAGCACTAGATCAAATGTTAGAAAAACCCGCTCGTCCTTTCACTGAATGTACCCAAGAAAAACTTCAGAAAACGTATTCTGGGTACACCGGGCCTCGGAATCAGGTTCCGTCAGAAACTGCATACTCGTAAAATCCCCAATAAATTAAGAAAAAAATTTCCTTGAATTTTACAATATTTTACATTACTCCCACCTCAGGGATTTACGTCCCTGTAATGATACATCATAAACTAGGGAAACAAAAGGAGGTACCAGGCATGCAACTGAGCCTCCCGCTTCCATGTGATCTCCTGGAGGTTCCCATGCTACCATCGAAAGCACACAAGAGGAATCAATCATCCTCATAGGACCCAATCTTGTCGATCCTCAATCACCATCAGGACCTCCGCAAATGTAGCCCCGTCATCGATTTCTAGCTCCTTGTGATCGATGATATGGGTTGGGTCATGCACGTATCTCCTCAGATGAGATACGTGGAAGATATCATGCACCCGGTGCAACTGAGTTGAATGGGTCAAGCGGTAAACAACCTCTCCTACCCTGTTGAGGACCTAGAAGGGTCCGATTAATCTTGGAGATAACTTTCCTCCCGGTCCATATTTCTATATTCTACGTCGACGTGAGACCCGTAAGAAAACGTGGTCGCCATCCTTGAACTCTAGTGGTCTCTGTCTCCTATGAGCTTAGAACATATATCTGTACTGTGCAGTCTTAATCCGCTCCAAGATGAACTGCGCTTCCTCCGTCGTAGTCTGAACCATCTATAGTCCTACAAGAGCTGCTAGGATCTCTCCTTTGCTGATAAGAGAAATCTATCCTCATCCCCTTTATGAACCACGTTCTTTGCCTAATATAGTCAATCCTGACATGAATGATACTAATCAATGCCATGGATGACTTCGTAAGGCCTCAACGATACTACCAAGAGATCCAACCGTTACTCTCGCCTCCAAGGGTTGAGTCACACCATCTGCATCAGTGTGTGGTCACTGGGACTCCTCCAGTAGGAATCTCAAAATTGAGAGTCAAGTCAACATTCTAATCTTGAACCTCTTAGTACACAAAAAAGAAGGAAGAAAATGTCACAAGGACAAGTGCCTTTTATTACTTCAGCTTAAAGTACATAGACATATAACAACTACAAACATCAACAATGACAACAAGGAAACTAGAAGCACCAAGATCAAAGGTCTCCATTCCTGGAACTAGTCCTTCTCTTGTCCACCTACTTCCGATGCTCCATAGTCTTATTCTTTAGCTGCCTGAAGCTGAGCTCTCCCATGTCCACCTTTTCCCTGCGGTCGGGGTGGACCTTCTGGTGGTGGTGGTGGCAACACCTCAAAGCATCGTCCACCTCCAGCTACACAGCTAGCTCCCCTTCCTTTGTCTCCTGCTCCTTGCGGTCCGCCTCGATCAAACCTATGACTCTTCTTGGGAAGTCCTTTGTTTATCTACTGATCATCTGTATGGAGGGTCAGACAGTCACGTGCCATGTGTCCAAAGCCGTCGTAGGAGTACCATTGTCCGCTCCTGGTAAGTCGTTGTCCACCCCAGGTGCCTCGCACACATGATCTTGTGTCATGCGGTCGACCACCTGTAGGTCTTTTCCTCTTGGACCTCTGCGTCATTGGTCTACTACCCACTACAGAAAACTCTACCGCATGCCGGCTAGTGTTGGGTCCTACTATTGGAGACTGCTCAGCAAAGAAACTCTCCACTAAGAGGGCTCGCTCCAACACCCCGGTTTGCGTTGAGATGCAGTGAGAAACAACTGAAGGTCTAATCTCTCTCTTGAGCCCCTGATCGATGATTTGGGCCCTGAAAAACAGGTCCCATACCAAATCAGTGGAGTAGCATGATAGATTGGTGAACCTCACTGAATACCGTGCCACCGTCATGCTACCCTGCTGAAGATGAAGTAGCTTCTGTATACGCACCCTTCGAAGGGTGGCTGATACAAACTCTGCCCGGAACAGGCTCTTGATGTATTCCCACAAAAGTGTCGCCTCATCATGCATCTAGAGCATCATGCTCCACCATATGCCTGCTGCTGCCTAAAGGAGGCTGGCAGCAAGGATCACCATGAAGTCTGTTTGCGTCCCTACTATGCTGAAGACTCTCACCACAGCTTCCAGCCAATCCCCAGCCACCTGCGGGTCCGTCTCTCCCCTGAACCTGGGTGGCCTCTAGCGTTGGAACTCGTGCAGTGTGCTCATGCAACGTTAACTATCTACTGCTGGGGCTGGTGGCATCGGTTGACCAACAGGTGGTAGTACTGCAGGTTCCTCCGCTGGTGCCTCAACTAGAAGAGGGCCATGTACTGAGGCCCCATCGCTCAACGGGCTGTCAGTACGTACAACTCTCGAGGCTCTAGCAGTTCGTCCATGTTGAGGCATCTTGAAAGAAGCAGATGCGACACGGTCAAAGTCTAAACCTGGTGAGCTGAACTGGTTTGAGCTAACTTTAAAACTTCTTAAAACACACATGCAATCAGTGTTTTCGTGCACTAAGTCGGAAATCGATAGTCAGGGTCCTAGTGCATGGATATATCGGCCTCCGCACCAACATTGGACTCCCTGGACTGATAACCACACTCAATACCCATAACATTATTTCTTCACCTTGAAGAAATTATCAGAGTCCTATGTTCTGTGGTAGAACCGACTCCTTTAATACCAATTTGTCATGACCCGTCCTTGGGGCCTGTGCCGTGACTACCCCAAGCCCGCCTTCCACAGGCCAAGGGCTGGCGACTAGCACCAAAGGAAAAAATCCCAATAACCGGGAAGGCATTGCCTTTATAAAACACAAACACATCCATCCAGCGTACAAGAAGAAGTAAAACACTACATACAAAAGGAAGTACTGAAAAGTAAATGGGCCATAATACAATCCCAATTGAAAATTATAGCTACAACTGAAAAGCACAATAGAAAAGATAATAGCTGGATGGTGTCGAGCTGCTCCTAGATCGTCCTCCAGAGTTCCTACCTGATGGGTAGGTACAGATGGCCACCTCATCTCTCTACATCCATTTTTCACTTCCGGGTACCGTCTCATCGTGAATTCTACCTCCAGGTACCACCTCGTCGTGACATCCACCACCGGGTACCATCCAACTCTACAAGCCTCAACCACGACCAGTGTTGTCCGTCGTCTGCAACCAGCACAATGAGGTGCAGGCATAGCTCGTGCAGGGGTGAGTATAACGATACTCAGTAGGGACCTCGAGACCCTCATGGTCTCACTAAATCAAATAAGGATAACCACAACGATGGATCTCAATAGATAACCATTACTTAGGTATAAGCTCTTACTTATACCTAAGTTATCAAGTAACCCATCTCAATCATGAGAAATCACAAAGGATATGAAATCAATGGATAACCAATACTTAGGTATATGCCCATACATATACCTAAGTTATGAAGTAACCCATCTCATTCATGAGGTAAACACAAGGGTCATTGACTCATCTCAAATGGGGATTTTATTCCTGATGTCGAAACCACAGCTGCAAGTGAACTCCTCCTCTATCGAGTACAGTGGTCCTGCCACTACAACCAAGCGCTTCCCACTAACCTTGGCCTACTAAATTACTCCAACTGTCGAGTACTGTGGGCCTGCTGCTACAACCAAGCGCTTCCCACCATTGGTCTGTCGCTACACCCAAGCGCACCCCCTCATAGCCTATAGAGGTACTCCTTCTGCCGGGTACTGTGGGTCTGCCGCTACAACCAAGTGCTCCTCCTCCATGGGTATGCTACTATAACCAAGATCTCCCTACTAGGCTATCTGAATCACTACGAGTTGATCGATCATCAGTCATCAAGTCTCAACCAGATACTAGGTCTCTACACTCCGCTCGCTCACCAACGGGGGGTCCGCTCCACAAGCTACTGGTCGATACTCTAAGTATCACAAATTCCTAGGAAGAAGTATCCCAATGGTCTTCCACGTCATAGGAATCTCAACACAACAGACGGCACGTCAATCGGACGCCCGGTCTGTGTGTTATTAGCCTTTTCGTCCTGGGGGCCCGGTTGGTTTAGTGTATGAACCAACTCGACCGTGTTTCGACTATACCCCGAAATCTCATATGGTATACTCATAGGGACCGTTTCTCATCCTGATTACCAACACCGCTGACGGTTCATCAAACGGACATCCGGTATGAAAGTTATCGGCTTTTCCGTTCTAGGGGCCCGATTAGATTTCAGGTACAATCCAACCTGAACTTACTCCAACTACGTCCAAACCATTGTTGAAGAATGCCAAATGTTCCGACTCATCAGGAGGAATCCAACAAAGGTGATGACACCTCAATCAGACATTCGGAACTCAAGTTATAACCGTTTCTGCTCCGAGGACCCTTTTAGTTTCGTGTTTGGACCAACCCGGACATACCCAAGTTTTCTGAAACCATGATTTTAAAGTAAATAAACGTCTGTCTAGATCCAAGTAATCCTACATAGCTGACGGTGCATCGATCGGAGGTCCATAACTCATGTTATGGCCGTTTAAACGAAAACGGTCCGAAAATAGGGTGTCTGGGCCCGGTCCAACCCGGTTCGGCGCAACCCAGTCCCGGTCTAGCCCACTTGGACAAGGCCCGGCCCAACAGGGTGAGGTCTGGTCTACGGTGGTGCGCGGCCTGCGGCTCAGCTTGGAGGCCAGCCGTGGCTCCGCTCCCTGCCGAGCGGGGTGCGAAGGGGGGGGGGGTGCCACCACCTGCTCCGAAATGGCGGACTCGTGGGGGCCGCCCAACGCATCGGCCAAAGGTTTCAAACCCCAGGTCTTCTTGGAGACGTTCGGCCATTAAGGTCAGCCGGTTGAGCTGCTGTGGGACCCTTTGGGGTCCCACCTCACGGAGCGTCGTCGGCTAGCCGAACCCAGCCGCCCCTGCTGAAGACAGCCGCGGCTCCCGTCTGACCGGCGCGGCGCGACGGCGCCGCGCCTCTCCGACACGGCCCACCCCGGCCGCGGCCTCCCTCGGGTTCTCCGGCATGGCACGAAGGTGCCACGTACTACCACCACAGCCCGCTCTGGCCGCGGTTCCATCAGCTCCACCGACGTCTGACGACGGTGCCGCGCACCTCCACTACAGCCCGCTCGGGCTGCGGTTCACTTCGATCCCGCGCGGTGCTAGGACACCGCGCCGCCTTCTCCAAAATCATCAACGAAGATCAACAATAAAAAGGGTAGGAGGATTGTCCGTGTTTGTGTGGTCTGGTCTCCTCCATTTCTGTCAATAATAAGCGCCCAATTTAATTAATGAAGAACGTTAAATTAATCATGAACGTAAGTAACCCCTACCTCGAAGAAGGTTTGCGGTTGTCAAGCATCAGGACGTTGGCGTCATTTCCATCATCACCGGCTTCTCCTTCATTGTCGTGAAGGAATAAGAGGTTGGAGAAAATCAGAAGCCGAGTCGATGTTCTTCATCGAAGTGGAGACATTCTTCCAAGAATATGATGTTCTTCCAAAGCTAGAGCTCTCTCCTCCGTTTTCTAAACACAACAAAAATAACCCCCAAATATAAAATATGCTCCTGTTATTTTATTGTAACATGCCATGGGTTCAAATTACAAAATTCAATTACTTAATTCAATTAATTGAATAAGTGTTGGCATGGTTTAATGAAGGGATGTGGGAAGAGGAGAAGATACACACATAATTACGAAGGTGGTTTAATGGGGAGTTTAAGGGGTTATGAGGAATGTGAAGGTTTGGGGCTCATGTGGGCCCCAAATCAGAAATATCCTAACAAGAGTAGTTAGGAACTAGTGGGTCCCACCCCAACTCCCAAACATAGGATATAACCACTTAGATTTAGAAAATAAAATTTTACTACAATTTTATTTACTTCACATTTATTCCTAAACTTTTATCAACTCCTCCAGAGAAAACGCTCTTCCAGTAAAGGTCCTCTTAAGCAATTACCAGTGCTACGGTTCCATCGGTGCCCTCCGATTTTAATTCCAAGCACCAGATCAAATGTTAGAAAAACCTGCTCATCCGTTCATTGAACATACCCGAGCTAAAATTCGGAAAAATTATTCCGGGCACACTGGGCCTCGGAATCAGTTGCCGTCAGAAACTGCGTACTTGTAAAATCACAAAGAAATTAAAAAAAATTCCTTGAAATTTATTGGTCATTACAATGTAATACCCAATAGGGAAGTTAAATTTACCATTAACTTAGTTCCTGATGCTAAGATAATTTCAAAACCCCATTATAGAATTTCTCACGTAGAACTTGTGGAATTAAAATATATGTAATAGAAGTTTCTTAATAAATACATCATTCATATTAGAACTTCAGCATCAGGTGAGCCTATTTTTTTCTTCAAAAAATATGGCTTCGTGCGACTTTTCATAGATTATTGGTATTTTAATAACATTAATGTTAAGAATATGTATCTAGTACTTCATATTGATGACTTGTTTGATTAGTTCTAGGGAGCTTTGAATTTTCCATGATTTTTTTGAGATCCATGAACCATCATATGATGGTTAATTATGATGGAATTCCAAAAAATATAATTTTCTACTAGATATGAGAATTATGAGTTTTATTTATGTACCCCTTGGTTTAAAAAATTGTACAGCTGTATTTATGGATCTTATGAATATATTTTTCCATAAATATTTGTACAAGGTTGTTATTGTTTTTATTGATAATATTTCTGCCTTTTAAAAAAGTTATTAGGATCATGAAAAAAATTAAGGATTTTCTTACAAACTATCCAAGAAAAAATTTTATATAGAAATTCTATAAAATATGATTTGTGGTTGCAACAGATTCCTTTTCTTGGGAGAATTCTAAATAATGATGAAATAATAGTGGATCCTACAAAAAATGTGCTTAATGAATGAACAAGACCTAAAAATATTATATAGATTCATAGTTTTCTTGGATTATCAGGATATTACTGATGGTTTGTTAAAAAATTTGCAAGGTTATCTAGGACACTAAATAAGATAACATGAAAAATGGGTCAAATTTATTTGGAAATAAGACTTTGATGTTTGTTTTTAAGAACTGAATAGAAGAATGGTGAATGCTTAAGTTTTGAATATACCTCCTATAAAGGATTATTTTGACTTCTAAAATAATATTTCTTTTTAGGGACATGGTTGCATTATGATGAAGAATGATCATGTAATTTATTATGCTTCACGATAATTGAAACCATATGAATTAAATTATGCCACACATGATTTGGAATTAGTAGTTGTGGTTTTCAATTTAAAAATTTGGAGGAATCATTTATATGGATCCAAATGATAAATATATAATGACCACAAAAGTTTGAATTATATATTCAATTAGAAGAATTGAATACATGAAATATAATATATCTTGAACTGATAAAGTATTATTTTTTCATGATCAATTATTATCCAAGAAAATAAAATAAATTGGAGGATTACTTGAGTGGAAAACATTATAATACCTTAACCATGTTAGGTTTGGAACACAACCCCTTTGTTAATGATTTGATGAATTTTTTCTTGGATGTTGGTGTAGGAAATTTCTCTATTTTGTTTCAGGAATCTGTACAATCATCTCTCTCGGATAGAATTAAGAATGAATAGATAGAAGATTGTAAGTTATAGAAAATGGTAGAATTGGTTTAAAAGGGTATTTTTATAGAATTTAACTGTGATAAATATTGTGTTTTAATATTTGGGAAGATGTTATGTGTGCCTTTTTATTCATAGCTGAAGAAATATTTTTTGTGTGAAGCTCATATTTCTTCATTTTCAATTCATCTTGCTAGCACTAAGATGTACAATGACCTTTGGGTGTATTACTGGTGGTATTGAAAGAGAAAAGATATTATTGATTTTACAATGAAATGTTATACTTTTCAATAGGTTATGTCAAAGAGATAACTACTAAAGGAAATGATTTATCCCTTTCTAGTCCTATAGTGGAAATGGGAAGATGTATCCACGAAATTTGCAGTTGGAATACCAAATACTTCTTGAGGTAATAATGAAATTTGGGTTATTGTTGACTGACTGAATAAATATACTCATTTTCCTCCTATACAAGATACTCTTTCTCTAGATCATGTTTCCTAACTATACCTCAAAGATATTTTCTAGTTACATGGATTTCCTCTCTCTATTGTATTTAACTGTGGTATCAGGTTAGATTATGTCTTTTGGAATGGAATTTGGAAGTCATTGTAAACTGAATGAAATTTCAGAACAACCATTCATCCCCAATCAGATGGATAGGATGAGTGAAATATTTAGACAGTGGAATACATGTTACCTAATTTTTCAATGGATTAACAAGGATTTTGGGAAAAACATAATTCTTCAATTTTGTTTTCTTATAATAATAGTTTTCATTTATGTATAAAGATGGAACCTTTTGAGGAATTATATATAAAGCATTGTCGAACTCCAACATTTTGAGATGATGTATGGTAAAGTAAGTTGATGGGTCCAAAATTAGTAGAGGAAGTGGTTGAGAATGTGATGATGAACCAGTAACACTTGAGGACATTTTAGAGTATGAAAAAAAGTTATGTAGATATTAGAAGAAAAGAATTTTCATTCAAGGAATGTGATCATGTTTTACTTAAAATATATCATAGGAAATTTTTATGTATTTTGGTAAGAAAGTAAAGATATATAGAAGGTTTATTGAACCTTTGGAAATCCTATAAAATGTTGTAACAGTTGGCTAATGAGTATTTGACTCTAAAATTATCTTAGATACATAATGTTTTTTGTATTTCGATGTCGAGAAAGCATGTGTTAGATTCATATCATGTTTTGAGACTTGAATTTGTTCATCTACAAGGGAACCTTTCTTATGAGGAACATCTTGTTCATATTCGTTATCATAGAGATAAATTATTACGGAATAAGGAAATTCATGAGGATAAGGTTTCATGGAGATACCACATGGTATAAGAAGCAACATAGGAATATGAAAATGGTATGAGGTAAAGGTATCCTCACTTGTTTAATAATTGAATAAAAATTTTGAGGATCCAATTTTTATCATTTAGGGTGAATGTAACTACCTAGGAAGTTCTAAAATAATTTTTTTCATTTTGGAATTAAATAGTAAAATTCAATATAAAATTATAGAATTTATACTGATGGAATAGTAACATGACCATTAGGAATAACATTATGGATAATAGAATAGTAATCTCACCATAGAAAGGATAAATAATATTTTTATATCTTATAAATGAAAATATGATATAATTATATCAATGTATAAGTAAATAAATGTTTTAAAAATGATAAATTTAGTGTCCGTATTTTTGTAAAATATAAATATTTATTTATAATTTTTATAATTAATTTAATGATTTTAAAAAAATTTCTATTCCTAAAATAGATTCTTAAATAAATATTTTTTTTATTAAAAATTATAATATAATTTAATGAGACATTAATTAATTTTTCTATTTGTTGTAGAATTAGTTATAATTTTAAAATAGGTATATTTTAAATAAAAAATGATTTTAATTAAAAATTAAATTTCTTGTATTCAGAAAATTATTTTAATAAAATGTATTTCATTTATAAATTATACATATTAAAAATGTTTGGGTTAAATTTTTGTATTTTTTCTAAAATACTTGAATTTCTGGTGCGTAACAAGATACGGTAATTTACATTCATTAAAAAATTAAATAATTATTGAATCATATATGATGTATGGTTAATGTAATTCCAAAATCTCAAAATATCTTTAATTGTTTTAAAGTATTTAACGTTTATTATCAATCAATTCATACTCTAGAACAAATATAATAAACTAATTAATATATTAATTAGAAAACTCCCCTCTCCTCCATTATAAATACCAATTCTCACCACAACTTTTCATCACACCTCAATGCCTTGTATAATGTTTAATTTCTGACCAATTCCTCAAAAAATCCTCTTCCACACATCAAATACCTTCTGGTATCCCAAAAAATCCCCAAACCAAGTGCCTTAAGAAGGTTCTTAAGGACGACAATTCAAGAGGTAAGATCCTCTTTCTTTTTTCTTTTATTGTATTTTCATTTCATTTTATTTTATTATTATTACCGAAAATAACATATTCAAAGTGACATGATAACATAATTATCTTACATATATTGGAATGTAATTGTTTTAATGGAATATCCATCACCTAAACAGTTCATATTCTCCTCTTATTCTAGAAAATGAAGCATTATCTGTGATGTTTCGATTCATCGACTTCACAGACGTCAAAGTTCCAATTTTTTTTACCACATTGAATGCTAGTCATAAAACCATTATTATGGTTAAATAGAATTTTGTTATATATATTATAATTTATTTAATGTTCATTAACCAATATAAAAAGATGATATTGAATAAAATGATATATGTTTATGATGGTCGTAAAAACCACCAAAATAAGTTAAATCATTTTCATTAATGTTTTATCTGATGAATCATCCTCATATCAAAAAAAATGATATATGATATCATTTAAAATTATTGAAACACGTTAATAACATTTCATTCCACTTCCGGAGTTTTTCTTCCATTCGATAAGAAAATATATAATGAACAAACCATGGAAACTACAAAATAAATGCACCTGAAAAAATGAAAATAAAAAAATATTATTAATAAATGGTTGGAAAGATGTCATAATAAGATGATATAAATAATTATAAATATTAATATGGTTTTTCAATATATTAACAACATTCTTCAAACCATTATACAGGATTTTTAAACCCATTGGATGTAATACAAACCAGAGGTAAGAGACATTAAAAATCCTGTTTTAAATTTTTATTTAAAAAAAATAAAAATGAATGTTTTTATGATTCAAGTATTTAGGTTTTATGATGATGTTCTGGTTCTTGTTAATTTTTAATGTTTAATGTTGGAACTTATATGTCCCTCTAATACATTGGGTATGTTTATGTTGGAGGTCGCCCGTATTGTTACTCCAAGTGTGATTGCGATGGTTAAACCAAATAGTTGTTGTGAGGATTACATTGTAAGGTAGACGTGAAGGTTACAAATCATATGTCAGATGTGAGGGTTACAATATTAATTAAGTAATTACCCATTTTACCTAAATGGTTTATTTATGTTTTCTATGTTTTATGGAAATATCTTGTTTCCACAAAGTAACCTTATGATACTTAAGGGTGAGAAATATGTTATTGTGAAAATGATTTCTTCTGTTTTTACGTATTCATGGACTAATGAATTCTTTCCATGTTTACGTGTTCCGTACTAATGTTTTTTTCTCACCCCAAGTTTTAATATATTTTTCACTGGTTTTATTGGTGGGTAATAGAAAAGAATAAATCAAAGGGAATGTTGTGATTATTTTTCATGAAAATATTTTCAGTTTTATTAAAAACATTATATAATTAAAGAAATTGATTTTGTTTTAGTGTTACCCACTTTGTATTATTATGGGTTGATATGTATAAATTATGTCTTAATTGTCTAAAAAACTATATTTATAAGATCTATATGAATATATGAAAGTTAATTTTAAAAGAATTTACTAGATTATGTAATGTTTAAGGATGGGTTCTTATAAAAAACATTGATGAACAACATAAAAAATTATCTCATTAATAAATATTATTAATTAGTTATAAAACGAGTTAAAATGCCAAATATTATAATTGGATATAAAATATAAAATAGAATAGCTAAAAGAGGAGAATATAACCCCAATCGACAAGGATCATCACCACCATGACTGACACTATAGAATTGAAGGGAAGTATTAGAAAACCAATCAACATATTAGAAAATGAAAATATATAACCTTGGTATAAATTTTAGTGAAAATTGAGTAAAATATTGATATTGAATATATACGAGGTAATATGACTCTTGGAATAGTAACCTCACTAATGAGAATAGTAACCTAACAGTTGTAATTGTAATTTTTCCTCAAAATTAAAAATTGTGATATAAATAATATTTTTAATGATTTATTTTTTTAAATATAAATATCATAATTACAAAAAATATATAATGATTAAAAAACACAATGAAATTATATGCATATTTTTTATAAGACATATTTTAATGTATTTCTTCAAAATAATTATTTGTATATTAGAAATTAAAATTACCTAAAATAGAAATTTATTTGGATAAAATGAATATACATATTTAAATTACAAGGTCAAAATATTTTATGGATGATTTTTTGAAAATCTTATGAAATACTTCATATTTCGAGTTAATAGTAAAAATACAGCTTTTCACAAAATCGGTGTATCATAATTTACATCATTCATGAAATAATAAAGACCTAATAATTTCAATAACATTATGTTAGGCCATAATTAATTTAATTTCATTATTTGGACTTTAAAATAAAAAAAATTAAACTCAAAACCTAAAAATCATTTTCCAAAACATAAATTTAAATGATATCCCTTTAAAAAACAATTTTTTTTCTGTGCACATTTTTTAATAAACTAATTAATTAAAGTTAAAAAGAAGTTTAAAGCCTTAAAATACATTATAATATATTTATATATGATGTATATTATACAAAATCAAAATTAAATGTTTTACCTATGATATATTATTTTATTTATTATTTTATTCTAAAAATTCCCCTCTTCTCAAGTATATATAACCCCTCTACCTCCCACTGGAAAACCACTCGTCCCCAAATTTATAAAGACGAAAATATACCAAAATAATTTCTCCCAAGACCATTATAATCCTTTGGTATGTTAAATCATAATCCAAATCCAAACATCAAGGGAGTTTTTGTGTCGTACAAGAGAAGTTACACTGATGATTTAGTAAATTTTGATTAACTCTTCTCTTTTCTTCTTCTCCTTATTTTTTCTGCACAAACGTTAAAACCAAAAATTATAATATTAATTAGGTATTTATTTAAAATTATATTAATTATGTAAACCTATAATAAGTTTCATCTTTACTATATATATAAATCTCAAAATTCTCTTACTTTCTATTTCAATAATGTCCTGTCAAAGGACGTTTAACCACTTTCAGATACATTGAAAAATCAATGCTAATAACCACATTCATGGATAGAATGTTTGAACTAAATATAATATATAATCATGTAATTAAATATATTCTATTTTTTGGAGTAAATTACACTTATGTATAAATGTCTTTGAACAAAACTAGAGAAATTGAAACAAAAGTGAAACAATTAATGAAAACATCATATCAAAACAATTTACATTTAATAAATATTTTTATAAAATATAATCTAATAATTAAAATGGATAAATAGAGTAAAACATAACATAATTAGTATCCATAACATTGTTTTAATAATCCTTGTTTTATTTTTCAAGAAGTCAAAAAATGAAAAAATAAAGCGTGATTTAAGGTAAGGGGATTCTCTAACAAAACCCCTTTTCATTAGGTTATCCCTATTTCATCAAATATTAAATATTAGTATTCATATAATATTCAATAAATTTCATTTCATTATTCTCAACTTTAATTTTCATAAATATAGATTCTTCCACCTTTATTTTTATTCTAAATATAACGATTTTCCCAAAAATATTTTTTTCTAGAAGAAGTATTTGACTCCACATGTGTTGTCTATTACCCCAAAAAATGTAATTTTAATATAAATTATGATCTCCCATTTTAATTTGGGAAACATAAATATTATTCATAAATTTATTATTGATGAAATTCTAATGAAATCTATTCCTTTATTTGGGTTATTTCATTATTATGATGGTTACAGATTCTTTGTGGAAAGGATGATTATGTAAATATTATGATATATTTGATGGGTCTAGATTTATATAAATCTCTAATGCAATGGATAATGTGATGTATGTCATGAGTTTATTTGAAATATTAATGAACTGGTTGATAACTTTGTTCTCAATGAAAATATTATGATTTTTTCACATATGTTATGCGTGAACATGAAGCAAGATTTATTTACAACTATTTGTTGTATTTTACCACTAGGACACAATGTTCCATTTTATGCAGATGACACATTCCATTCCATTTTCAAATATTTCCATTGTGATTATGATTGTGATCCTATGATTAGGATATGATAATTCTTATCCATGTACTTTTGATTCATGTATTTTATTCACCCCTTATTATACCTCCCCTTATTGTGATTTTAGATCACCCCTTTCATTGATGTATAACTTTAAGAGATTAATTGAACTAAGGATAACATGAGGGCCTCTAAGAGGATAAATTTTGTGGAATTAAATAATGGTTTAGTTTTATTATGTAAAGGTGGTGTTTGAGCCTAATTTACCCAAGATACTAAACCTTTGGATCATGGATTGTATATTTATTATATTTAAAATTATGTAATAATTATGTAATGAAAAAGTTAGGTCACTATTGTTGGTATTAGAGTTGGATTAGTTAATTTGGGAGTTAGGATTTGAAAATGTTAGTGGAAAATTCTAATGATAAGTCTAAGTATAAAATAAATTCTGATGTTTTGGTAAAGTAAAAGAGTTTGTGTTTTCTAAGAAATGAAATATTTGTCATGATAGTACAATTGGATGTAGATTTGGAACAGATGTACGTAGTGGAAAATTCTCAAAAAATAATATTTTAATATAGAATAGATTGGGAAATGTCACATGATTATACGCCTTGCTGCATAGTTTTTTTCAAATTCCTATGGGTTATTCATCAATTAATAACAAAATCTATTACTAACCATTATGTAGGATATATATCTAAAGAAAATTTTCTTATTTAATGACATAAAAATACTAATGTACATAATTACATAAGTATCATTTATGGGAAATGATAATCCTAGGGATCCCATAATATTTTCCCTTATAACTAATTGACCAAAAGAAAAAAATAATTTATGGTTTTTTGACTTATGTTCAAACAATTTATATTATAAAAATAGTGGGAATAGAGAGAAACCAGGCCGACATCCCATGTGAGGGAAAATATAATGATTTCCTGAATGACATTCCCAAGGCAATGGGTGGTGGTGTTCAGAACTTCAAGTTTAAGATTAACCAGCTATCTTAGGTAATGAATAACAACATAAAAAATGTGTAATATTTGTCTTTACCTAATAAGGATATCATTTATGTGGTGATGACCTCTAACATTTAGTGGATCTTTCAATGCATTTATTGCAGAATAGTGGGTAAAATCAATAGATAATATATTTTATTTTATCCACTATTTTGAGAAGGATATTTTTATTTTGACCATCTATTGTTTATATAGAGAGGAATATCAATGGTGGGAACTAATAAATAATACTAATCCAAATCATGAAATGGATTAAATAGAGTGGGATGACATTAAGAATTTATTTCCTAACAATTATTTCCCTCGAACTATTTGAACAAATATGTATAGACAATTCCTATAGACTAAGAAAAATAATGAAGAATATGTAACTTCTTATTAGAAAAATTTTACAAGGGTTTCAAGATACACATTATGGTTTTTAAACAAAATGATAGAAAAATCTATAGATTCATCAGTGGATTTAAACCACACCATTTAAAGGCTCTAACTATTTGATACCTTAACAATAATGAATAGGTTGTTTGATGCGATCTTAAGGAATAGAAGGAGTTTGAAGAATGGTCCCATGGGTATAATGATACAAAACAAAATATGGAGTTTCAAGCTAGAGGATCTAACAAAAAATGTTGAAATAAGACTTAAATACCCATATGCTAAAAATGTGGGAAGAATTATCCTAGGAACTACCTCAAAGATATAGGGAAATGCTACAAGTATGAGAGAGATGTCCACTAAGCTCATGAATGTTAACGTGACATGAACATGCCATCTGATGTGATAGAGGAAAGGAAAGCACCACCAATAGTTCAATTCTTTTACTATAGGGAGAAAGTGTACTGTGAAATCTAGTGCACTAAACCATGTTTCCTTAAGGTTAATCAACATTAGCAATCACTAAATACTAAATAGTAAGGTAATGCATATGTCGTCATAACTGTTACGGTGGAGCATGAAAATGATGTTTTCTTAGGTGAAATTCCAATTCAATCAATAATAAAAATAGATTTTTTTAAATTAGATCAATTTCTTACTTTATATCTTGAATGTTTTCTAGAACTGTTGGATCATAACCTCGATAACATAAAGTAAAGATATAAAAAAACACTGAGTTGTTCAATCAATTCCACCCAAGTTTTGAAATGAAATCCTATTAGAATATGTGGAAATATTCTTCCATTAAATCTCATTATTCCTCCCATGGTGTAATTTGATGCTATACTGGGAATGGATTGTCTCTTGATATATAGAGATAACATCAACAATTGGGAAAAGGAAATATATTTATATATTACAAAGTATCCCATTCTTCTATAAAAATGTATGTTAGATTAATAATATCATATATAAAATCCATAAATAGTGTGAGTGACGATACACTGTGAAGAATCATACATTTCTCAAAGGGTTGAGTTGTGGAAATGTAACAACCATGATGAAACACCCATTGTGTGGGAAGTCATTGATGTATTTCTCAAATAGATACCTGGAATTCCCCTAGATTATGAGTTAGAGTTACCAACATAACATACACATACAACCACTACTTTCTCTAAACACCACATATAGAATGGAACTAATTTAACTGGAGGAGTTAAAGAAGTAACTAAATGTGAATATTTAGAAAGGTTTCATACACCCTAAAGAATCAACATGGGGTGCACCTGTACTCTCTTTTAAGAAGAGGGATAGATCAATGAAGCTATGAATTGATTATCTAGAGCTCAACAAGATCACTATAATGAACAAGTATCCTCTACCAAGTATTGATTAATTGTTTGATCACCTTCGAGGAGCTCAATTTTTATCCGTGGGGGATCTTTGTTCCTGATATCATCAACTGGAGGTGAAAAGGAAGATATTCAGAAGACATCCTTATATAAAAGGTACTGACACTATCAATTCATAGTTATTCCCTTTGTACATACTAATTACCCTATAATATTCATATATTTTATGAATAGATTATTTAGATACTATCATGACAAATTTGTGGTAGTCTTTATCGATTATATTCTCAAAAACTCCATGAGTAAGGAGGAACATGAAGAGAATCTAAGGATTGTGATGGAAACATTAATGAAAGAGATAATGTATGATAAGTTTTTAAAGTGTGACTTTTGGATGTGGAAAGTCACTTTCTTGGGGCACGTGATCATAAGTGAGGGAATTTTTGTGGACAATTAAAAAGAAAAAAAGCTAATGAGGAATGACCCAGACTCACTAGTGTCATTAAAATCAATAGTTCTCTTAGATTAGTTGTGTAATACTGATGTTTTTTGAGGAATTTATATTGATTTTATAACCAACTAACAATGTTAACATGGAAAGGGGTAAAGTATTTCTATGTGGAAGAATGTGAGAAAATCATTATGTGGTTCAATAATAGGTAATCATTGTGCCTATACTCACACTACCAATATGTGGAGAAGGTTTTGTGATATATAGTGATGATTTAATGAATTTCTTTGTTTGTGTACTAATAAATAATGATAAATTTATATCATATCCCTCAAGATAGTTGATGATCAATGAGAAAAACTATCAAACACATGATCTATAGTTTCCACCTGTGATATTTTCCTTGAAAATCTGGTAGCACTACCATGATAGTTAGAAATTGGACAAATTTAATGAAAATAAGAGTCTAATGTATATATTCAAATAGAAGGATCTCAAAATTCTTCAAATAAGATGGTTATAAATTATCGAGGACAATGATTTATCAATTCACTACAATCTGGGAAAGGAGAATAAACTAGGTGTTTCTCTTAGCAGAAAAAAACCTACAACTCTATCAATGATGCCGATTGAGAAAGACCTTATCTTCTTGGATATTAAAAGGATGGATTTGGACATCATAAAATCCAAGAATACATCCTACATTTCCCAAATGATTTCACAACCGTTTACCCAAGAGAATATCAAGGAGGTATGAAGTAATGATATAGAGCTTTAATAGTATGTGAATGTAGTAATGTAAGGAATGCTTAATAAGTTCCACATTGATGAGAATGGTGTCAGTCAATTTAGAACTAGAGCTTGTGTGTGTCAATCACTATTGATAAGTAATGATCTATTAGACAATGCACATAGCTTATCTTTCTGCATCCGTCTTGGAAGCACTAAGATATACATACCATGATCTTTGAGAGAACTTTTTCTGGGACAACATGAATAAAGAGATAGTTGAGTACACCTCAAAGTGGTTGATATGTTTGAATGTTAAACCAGAATGAAAAATTATTAGGGTGTGATGTAACCATTTTCCATACCCATGTGAATATGGGATAATATCACCATGGACATTTTCATTGGTCTCATGAAGACATCCAAAGGAAAAAAATGAGATATGGGTTGTGGTGGATCAATTAACCAAGACTACCCACTTTATTTCCATTGTGGAAGATTTATCACTAGAAAAAATGCTAAGATATATATAAAGGATGCATTGAGGCTTCATGGTGTTCTACTTTGGATCATCTCTGATTGGGATCCAATGTTCACATATAAATTGTAAGTAAATTATCCATAAAATTAAAATAATGAATTAAATTTCAGTATGACCTCTCACCCTCAAACTAATAGTCAATATGAAAGGACTATTCAAATACTTAAGGACGTTCTAAGAGCCTAATTAATGGAATTTAAAGGGGTATCAAATTAATATCTCCCATTAGTTGAGTTCATAACACCGACTAATTCCACTAAGGTATTCAAATGGAACCATCTAGAGCTTTGTATGGGAAGCAATATAGAACTTACACTTATTGGGATGAATTTTAAGAAAAAAAGATACTTGGAATTGATCTTTTGAATGAAATGATAGAGAAGTTTCAAGATATCCAACAACATATAAGATTCTGAAAAAGAGATATGGTGAGAACCATCAAAGGGGCATAGAGATCTCTATGGGGGATAAAGGTTTACTTAAAATATTACCATAGATGAGAGTCATGATGTTAATAACGAATGTAAAGCTTATCCTATGGTACATTGGACCCCTTGAGATACTAAATTGGATAGGATCAGTGGCCTATCACCTATAAATTCCACTAAATATGGATCTCATTCATGAAATGTTCCATGTATCTCTCTTGAGGAAGTAAATTCTTGATCCTTCACATGTATTAAATCTAGAGATGGCACAAAAAGTGAATTAAATGACTACTGAGGAACAACCAGTGAAGATCATGGGGCATAGAGACAACGTTTTTCCCAACATGACAGACCACATTATCAAAGTGTTATGGAATAACCATAAGAATATAGAGGTTATGTGGGAACTAGAGGAAATAATGTAATAAAAGTGACCCCATTTACCCTCAACCAAGAATATGAGTTGAAATTTTTGGGAAACATTTTCTAAATGGGGATGAATTTAATGTCCATGTGTTTATTTGTAATATTTGTTTCCTAAATAAATGAGTTCTTTATTATATTATATAATATTATACACACAAGAAATATATATAAACCAATAAAAACATTATCTCACGAACAAATATTATTACATTAGTCAGCTATAAAACCAATGAAAATTAAAAAAATTACAATTGGATAAAAAATATAAAATAGAATTGATAAAATGGAAAAATATGGATCACCATAATCTGCAAGGATCTTCGCCCCCATGTCAAAAAGTATATAAAGGAAGAAAAATATTTGTAAACTAATAAAAATATTATAAAATGAAAATATATAATCTTTGGTGGAATTTTAGTGGATATTTAGTGAAATAATGAAGTGGTATTTATATGAGGTAATGTAACCATTGTAATAGTAACCTAACCAGTAGGAATAATAACATGGTTATTGGGAATATTAATTTAACCGTTGGAATGGATATTTTGTCCCAAAATTGTAAATTGTGATATAATAAAAATTTACCATGAATAATTTATGTGAATATAAATATTATAATTCCAAAAAAAATATCATGATTAAAAAACTAAAAGAAAATACAAGTAAATTTTTAAAATACATTATTATAAATTATTTCATAATATTCAAAAGTTATATATTAAAAAATAAAATTACCCATGTTATAAAATTATTTTTATAAAATGAATATAATTTCTGAATCAAGCAGGTCAGATGTTTCCAAGGGAGATTTTTTTGGTAATTTTATAAAATACTTTAATTTTTTAGTGAATAGTAAAAATACAATTTTTCACATAACATGTGTATTTTAAATCACATCATTCCTAATGTTGTAATGAACTAATAATTTAAATAAATTGCGGGTTTTACAATATATATTTAATTATATAAATGAGTCAATAGAAAAAATTTATCTTAAATTCCAATATGAAAAATAATTTACCGAATCCTAAAGTCAAAAGTGATCCCTTAAAAAAACAAATTTTATTTATTTACACATTATTTTTTAATAACCTAATGAAATAAAATTATAAATAAGTATAAAGTCTTAAAAAACATTATATTATATTCATATATGATTTATATGGTCAAAAAGTCATTATTACAGGTTTTACCTTTGATATATTAAATTGTTTAATATTTTAATTTAAAAATACCTTCCTCCTCAAGTATAAATAACCCCACTCCCTCCCCTTGGAAAACCACTAACACCACACTTTAAAAACTATTATATCTACAAAAATCCATCCCCTAAATCACCTTATAATCTTTAGGGATTTTATGGAGTAATCCATGTCTAAAAATAAACGTATTTTTAGTGTCATACAAAAGAAGCTACAACTATGGTTACATATATTTCGATCTACTCTTATTTTACTTATTCTCATTATTTTTTCCCACCCATTTAAAAAACAAACCTTATATTTGTATTAATATATTAATTTAACATTATATTAATTCTTTAAAACAACTGTAAGTATCATATTTACTATATATATAAATTTCACAATTCTTTTTCCCTCTCTTTCAATAATACCACGTCAATGGTTGGTTAAACACATATGGAGACATTTCCATGTCAAAACTTATAAAAAACATAATTAATGGATTTTAAGAATTATATATAATATATAAATATTTAATTAAATTTATTATAATCTTTTTTAGTTAATTATACTTAGGTATAAATGTCTTTGAAAAAAAATAGAGAAATCGAAACAAAATAGGTTTTTTTAATGAAAACATGATATCAAACTAAGTAATGTTTAATAAAGCGTGATATAAAATTGAATAAAATAATTTTAATGGATATATAGTGGAAAAATGAATATTATTAACTTTTGGAACTATTTTTCAGTAATCCTAATTTAATTATTCTAGAGGCAGAAAAGTGACAAAATAAATTGGGATTTAAGGTCAGAAGATTCTCAAACACAACCTATTTTCCTTGGGCAATCCCTCTTTCATCACATATTAAATATTTATATTACCACAATGTTAAATAGATGTAATTAAATTATTAATCACATTTATTTTTTTGCATAAGCATGTTTCTAAATTTATTTTAAATCAAAATAAAAATATTTTCCAAAAAATACTTTTCTTTCATAAAAACATTATTTGACTCCGCTTGTGTAGTTTCTTACACATATAAAAATGATCGTTTATTCAAAATTATGATCTCTATTTTTCATTTGGGAACCCAAAATCTTATTCATAAATTTATTTGAGACGAAATACTTAGGAAATACATTCCTTTCTAAGGGTTATTTAATGACTACGATTGTTATACATTATTTGTGGCATGCCTGATTATGTAAACATTATGATGTGATGAGTGAGACTAGAATTATATATCCCTCCAATAATTTGGGTAATGTGATGTATCTCATGAGATTATATTAATAATGCATGAAAATGATTCTATATTTT
Source organism: Viscum album (assembly GCA_963277665.1). Classification (NCBI taxonomy): domain Eukaryota; kingdom Viridiplantae; phylum Streptophyta; class Magnoliopsida; order Santalales; family Viscaceae; genus Viscum; species Viscum album. Next base: position 1,573,460,162 of record OY728161.1, on the reverse strand, counting down.
TTTAAAATGATGATGTTATTATTTATGCACATTTGTTATGTATGAACATGATGATAAATTTGTTCACAACTATGTGTTTTATTTGAACACTAAGGCATGACATTTAATTTTATGCATATTCCATATTCCATTACTTTTTCAAATATTTCCCTCATGATTATGATGATAATCCTTGATGATGATATGGTTATACTCTCCCATGTAATTTTGATTCATTTCCTTTATTCACCCCTTGTTATACCTCCCCCCTACAAGGCTTTTAGCTCAACCCTTTCACTAATCTATATCCTCAAGGGATTTTTATTACTAAAGAGAATATGAGGGATAATAGGAGGATAAATAATGTGTAATTAGATAACTTTTTATATTTATTAGGTAACATTGATGTTTGGGACTAATTTTCACAAGATACTAAACCATTATATCCTAGATTGTATCGCTGTTATTTTGCTTAAATTAAAATTGATGTAATAGTTATATAGTGAAAAATTTAGGTAGTTATAGGGGAGAATGAGGTGTGGTACTCTGAGTTGTACCATTGTTCTTTCTCTAAAATATAGTTTGAAAATAAATTTTAATGGTGGTCCATTAATTTATTCATATATTTCGTAAGTTAATAAAACCTAAAAAAATGAATATTATGAAAATAAAAATACAATATATTTGTGTAAAACATACATGTTATAATGAAACAAACCTTACATAAATCCATTTTCTTTCCAGTTATGATAATCTAAAAAATTAATTTGAAAACATAACAATTTCGTACAAAAATTCCTTTTTGACGATGAAACCATGGTTATGAAGCGAAACATTTAAAATTAGAAACCTTATTTGTGTAATAAAAAACAAGTATTAACTAATATAAATGTTATATACCTATAGTTTTACATAAATAATTTTATTTAGCTACTTTATATACAATTTAACATCAATATAATATTTCCATGACCTATATTTTTATATAATAATTACTAAAACTTGTATATTGAAAATTTAATAATAAATCACTAATATTATATAATAAAGCTTACAAATTCTTTTTTACGTTTTTCTAAGAACTCCTTTCTGTAATGATAATAACTTATATGATATACGTTCACATGATTTGAACATGCATAACATATAATTAACAGAACAATATAGAAATTTTAACTTTAATGACCTTAAATTGAATATTAGTTTATTATTATATTAGTCTTATTACCTATCATGAAATAGAAGGAACCAACACTAAATATATGTATTTTCTAATATTTCACATATGTTATTAACTCTAACATTATCCTTTATATATCATACCACTATTGAAATATATTATGGATCCATAAAACCATAAACACAAGTGTGCTCATTTTGGATGTAAAGAGTGTAGAAATAAAAAATAATATAATTAACAAATCAATTAAATATAGGTTATATTTATATAAATAAATAGAAATAGAAACATATTTATACTTACATAAAAAACAACTACAATATTGGTATAATGTCCCTATCATTGGTAACTAGCGATATGATAACTTTTTTAAATATTCTTATTATATAGTCTCTTCATTATATATCAGTTATCATTTGAAACTCATAAAAAATTCTTTGACCTAGAATATTGTTGATATAATTTTGTTACCATATCAGAAATACCTAAATTATCTGAAGGTAAAAATTTTTGAAGCTTTGTTTCCTTTCTATAGATTTTATTAATTTCAAATACTATTATATATAGTAAATGTCAAAAAACCATACAAACATTTTTAAATACAATGTAAATAAAAATTAAAAACAAAACATAACTCATATATCCTATGACAAAGAAGGAAATATTTCTAAAGTAAAAATTGGCTCATACTATCTAAAAATCTGGAGACCCCCTTAGAAGACAGTGACCCTAGAGGAGTTGGATTAATAATAAATTTTATGGATACTCTTTCCTAGCCTGAATACTTAAAATGATGATGTATATAATCCCAGAAAATATGTATTAATACATACACTACAATATGCACATGTGTATCCCTAACATGCAATTAAATGTACACAACCAGGTCTGAATGAGTAGGTAAAAGATCATGGTAGTTAGGCTATATAGACTACATTTATCTCACTATTTCTAAAAACCTGGCATCTAAAAATGATTTAATTTTATATTTTATTTACTAATTCATCATCTCAGCCTTAATGGATTTAATTTCTCCCATGTATTATATCTTCTTTAATGATGTATTAGAACAACCAAATATGTTTCTAATACAGACAAGCTACTCATATCCTCTTAGATCACATATGTATTCTTGATTTCCTAAATTAGTAGCCAAAATTTACATCCTAAGATAAAGGATAAAATACCCCTACAACAATTTGTATTGAATTTCATCCTAAAATGATATATTAAAATTTTATATTAGTGTAATTAATTTAAAAAATTATATTATTTATGAAAAATAAAAACTGGTTTCTAAATTTGTTACAAGTAACATATGTTAATGTATTAATAAGAATGATTCTTGTTTTTAATCAACCTCCATTTTTCTATTTTTCATGGTTAGTGGGGGTGTGGAGGGTCAGTATAAACCTTTTTAGATCTATTACTAGATTTATCTCTTATTGAATCAAATTTTTTTATAATAATTTTCTCCTCTTGTAGATAATACCCTCCATGTGATAAATTTTGTGCATATAAATACTAAAAATGGATCTCTTAGTGAGATCGTAGGGATGAGTTTTTACATATGAGTAAATGAATAAGTCACCTGGTGATAAAAAAATAATTTCCCAAATGGATTTTATATACAATAATTATCATACCATAATTGTTTCCTCCCACCAGTTGTTGAAAAATTTGTCCCCTGTATCATCTTTAAAAACCCAATATTTGATGCATGGGTTTTCATTCTATCCCTCCACAAAAACATAAACATTGGTCATTTTTTAAATATATTTATCTAAATACTCCTAAAGATATTCACATATTCTTAATTTATCAATTTCATTCCCTAAAATATGAATTCCTTATATATATGAATTAATTAAATTTCAATCATGTGAAATATATAAGATTTAATAAATTTTATACCAAAATTTGATGAGATATTTTTCCATTTAAGAATCTAAAAACTAATCTTTCACAATATTTTTTGATGTTCCACCAATTATGATATAAAATTCTAATCTAGACATGGCTACAATAGCCATATAATTATTGGAATACTATTAATAAAGACCATTTATGTTGTTATTATCATCAATTTAAATTTCAACCATATCCTACCTATGTGAAAGTGTATGTTTTGTTAAATATATAATCCCTCGTCATGTAAATTTGGGCACCATCCTCTCTAGAGAAGAATAGTAAGACTCTACCCTAGGAGGCTCACTAGTGGTGATGCAAATAATTTTGGTAGGAAAAAGATTAATTTCATTAAATAATTAAATTAATGAAGATATATTACTATAAATGTAAAATAAACATACCTCTATAAATGTTACCCTATCTCTATTTCCAACATTTAAATAGTTCAATGTAATAAAATTCTACGCACCTATATATTATTATAATTAAATTATTGTTAGAAGTAAATTTATTGGATTTTTCATAATAGAAAGAATATTATATCTATTATGTTAAGTAATATAGTTTTAAAAAAGTTAATATTTAAAAAAACTAATCAAAAAATATAAAAGTAAAAAATATTGTCATTACATGCGAATGTTTTGCAAAAAAATATATATTTCATGCATGTTAACCAAAAAATATGTATCTAAAATTTATCAATAAAAAAATTAATTAAAAAAATTGAATAAATGATCAGAATCAATAGTTTTAAACATCGAAGTTACTTTTTTACATTTGTTAATATAAAAGAAAAGTATAATGATTCTAGACTTCTTTAACCAAAAAATGTTTAACTGAATCTGAAGAATGTAAATTTTAACAAAATAAGACAAAATTGATTATAATGTATAAATTTAAAAATTCAAGTCGAAAAATAGGGGTTTTTCATTAGTAAGTTTATAAAAATTTAAATAGAAATTTACATGAATAATCAATAGAGTATATGGGGTATATTCCTATATCGCTTAAGCATGATCAATTTATATATCAAGAACTATGTTTATATCACTGTCATTGCAATCATAAGGTAATCATGTATCAGATGAATAAACCTCACATAATCCCACAACATCATCAAGATTGACATCTCCTTAATTAATTTTTTTCCTTTCAAAATAATTTAACCTTTGTCCTTCGATTGACCAATAACACAAAATATCCACTTCATATGCGTCACTATGATAAATGGTTCCTATTTGGAACTATATATTTTAAATTCAATGAGGGAAAATCTATTATCATCAGGTTTCTCCCCAATTTTACTATGACCTAGTTTCACTTATTAACTAGTACATGAAATTTAATATAATTAATTTATAATATATCCTAAATAACTTAAATAATATTTCATAGATGCAAAAATTTGGGTTATATCTTTCATAAATGCAATACTTTAGTGATTAACATTACTCAAATATTTTGAATGGTAGACTTTTCATTCTAATTTTTTATGTAAAATGTTTAAAAAATAATATCAAAACCAAATCATGAGATCAAATTAAAACATGTTCCACATGCTAACCATTTCAGTGTTATTGATATAAATAAATTAGTGGTAACTTTCTCCATAATCCATAGTAAAATTGTATTTTTATATTAATTAATCAACCAATTTTATTTTATTCTTAGACATCATACCATAAATATAGTAATATGTGATGATATATATAGTTATAAAAATATAGAGGTAATTAAATCACTTTATCACATGGAATTAACTTCACCTATATGCCAAATATCCCTTTACCTTCACTATAAACTATAAAATATTGAGATAGAGGTAGACTATCATGCTTCACCCCATACAAATAAATAATAAATAACCCAATAATATCTTATGATATATATATTTGAATAATAAAGGGATCAGTTCAATATTTATTATTAACTCATCCCCAAAAAAATTTCATATATCATTGAAAAAGATAAATATAATGTTAATAAAAAATCACACATATTGTTATCAATCACACCAAATGACCAGCCAAATTAATAATTATATCAAAGGATGATGATGAAAAATAAATTTCGAGTTGAAAATTTATGATTACAATTTAATTATCTAAAACATATAACAAATTTGGATCTATGAAATTTTTCCAATGTAATTGATAATGTAACTCAACTTGATGATAATTTTTTTTGTTAGGTATTGATATTATGACACATAGTGAAACCAGTAGTATCTATTGCATCAATACTAGATATGAATAATATTTATTAGCTATTAACATGAAATCATTCAATAAAACAAACTTTTTAACATTTTAAGAATACCCAATAAGTACATTAATACCATGGTTCCATTGAACAATTTATCTTCCCACTCTAACATAATATGTGACAAACTATCGGTAAAAATGTTTTATTTCATTTCATAGGTGGATATAAGAGACCCCCAATTTTTGGTTTATTATTTTATTATTATTTTTCAGTATTAGTGCCTTTGGGGTATTTAAGAGTTTTTGTAAGGGTGTAATATTTCATATGAATGGTTTTGGTTCTTCAGGATTGACCAAAACATAGTGGTTGTAGTGGTGCTAATATGGGAATGATGACTGTGCATGGTATACATGGTGAAACTAAAGGTGTGAAACTACATGTGAATGGGTGTTCTGTTAGTCATAGTGATGAAGAGGGTGCAATTTTTGGAAATAGGGTGTCCAATAAACATTTTTTGTAGGTGTGGTGACAATATCAGGATATGGTATTCCTCATGCAAGTGAGTTGAAAATGTTAAAGGGGGGTTACTTATGCCATGGTTGAAGAAATTTTTTTTGAGTGAGTCTACCTTTGGAAAATTTGTATATATCATTGGTTTTATAAGAATATTTGGTGATTCATGGGTTTAGAGAAGTAGAGATTCCTTATCAATTTGTAAATAGAGTGTGTGGGTGACCAACACTATGGTAGTGGGAGTTTTTTACGGAGAGTTCAACTATGAAAAAATTTGGAAATAGGAATAGGGAGGAAGTGGTTATGGTACTTCTATAGAGAAAGGAGGTCAATATAAGTCTATTAGGTATAGATGATATAGGAAATACTGACTCAGGAGTCACTACACCATATGATTAGGCACAGTGGGTCAAAGTGAAGAGATAATTTTCTCAATGACATGGTATTGCCCAAGGTGGTGTTCAAACTAGTTTTAAATAATTGAAATGGAAACCAGGTTTTAGTTAATAGGTTCATAAAATAAATGGTATATCATGTGTGCTATTCTAGAGGATATTTAATATGGTTTTTATCTTATTTAACTCTCATGAAAACTAATTATTCATCTATATTATTGGTCTATTTTTTTGATTAAATTATTATTTAGAAATGTTTTCTAGAAACGATGGTTTGGTTTTCATGTTTAGGATTCATATAGTTGGGGCCTTATTGATTCATTCTTGGATGTCGTGCTGAAATTGGGGCATATTGGATTGTATTGGTGGTGTTTTTTCATGATTTATTGTACAAAGTATCATTGGTTTGGAATTGGATACAAGTTTCAAATTAGTGTATTTTGGATTGGGACTTTTACTATTGATGGATTGGGATAGTTCAACAGTGTTCTGTTGGTGAGTTGGGTCTATTTTGGGAGTTTTTCTTGGATGGGAGATTCATCCATTATGTGTTCGAGTTCATGGAATTTGAGGGTGGATTGGGTTATATTTTTGAAAGTATGGATTTTAAAGGAAAATAGGGTTTTAATATAAGTGATCTATACGATTTTTTTGGAATTTGTAGTTATTTTCTCTTCACTCCTATTTTACATAAAATGTGATCTAACTTATTCTTATTTAAGTGACATGTATGTGAATTCTTTGTGAATTTCCGACCTAATTTATATACTCACCCCCAACATATGAATAATGGTCCCTACACATTCTTTTTTCAATTAGTTATAGATAATGAGAGACTTATTGTTTTTTTTTTGGAGGATATGGATGTTAAGGTCTCAGGTGACGGTGCTATAATCTTGGTGTTAACAATATTATGTTGAATGGGAGTTTGCCTTGTTGGCACTTTTTCTTTCTTTTGGGTCCTTGGTATTATAGTATTTTCGTATTCATTTTAATTTAATATGACTTTGATTATTTTTATTGATATTATATTTTATAGGTTGTTCTTATATTTATTCATGAATTATATATATAGATATATGTTTTTTGGTGTTTTCTATTATATATTGTTTTATATGTAAGGAAAAATCAACCCTATCAATTTTGATTTTACCTTATCAGTAATTTATATCATTTAGTTTTTGGGTGATGAACCTATGATTTGTGGAATTTTTATCCTACCTAAGAAAATGGGTTGTAGATGAGGTGATATATAAGGCCCCAGCCTTAAACCTTACTTAAACTTGAGTTATTACAAGATTACACATTGAGGATCTTTTCAGGTTTAGAGTTTTAGAGAATTAGATCATGAAACTTGCATTATATTCCACATTTAAACAATGTGGTTACAAAAAAGGCAATATTCATTCTTCCCATCAATGGAAACCTATTTAAAATAAAACACGGATTCTTTCTTGACACATCCTTGACACTATCGTCACATAATGTACCTTTCCCTTAACCTGTGAAAAACATTTCAAAAAGTTGGGATGAGCATAAAAAGCTCAGTAAGGGTTATAAAAATATGGAAAGGAAACACGAGTTTGTATATACATAAGAATGAAATCATACTTTACCCATAAAACATAGGCATATCAAATCATGAATAAATCATAGAAAACATAAAAAAAACGGTGACTTGAGGCATTCATAACATTCTTACGTAGGGAGTAACCCTCTTGGTTACGTTTGGAATACCCATCACAGTATATTCCCTAAATCTCTTCGGAGAAACCTTAACGTTTCACTCCTTCGCGTTACCCAATGCATTGGAGAGCTATATCGGGCTCACCCGCCCTTAGATTATCACAGAACCACCCGTTCTTCATAACAATGCCCAAGAACCATAACATAATCGTATCACATAAACATGAATAATGGAAACATAACATTTCCACATTTCAATCACAATATAACATTTTAGGATATTGAAATAATGAATCCATTCAAAAAGAAACCATTTCCAAAACCATTTAAAACATTTAATAAAGAGATTTTTGAATCAAAGTGTCCCATACCATCTTGAAGCTTTTAACATTTTAAACCATTAATATCCATATAAATAAATCCTTAAAACCATTTTTAAAACATGGATATTAATAAGAACAAATAATTAAAACATTTAAAACGATATTTTGGTTAAAGGGATTTTACCAAAATTAGAGACACTTGAATACAATAATCGAGGAATAACATTTAGTCATAACTTTATAATATCATGAGAATAAAAGGATTCATGATATAATACTCCAAAGGACAGTATATACACCATATAAGAGTGAATTGGTGCATAAAAACAATGAACCCTCAATAGAAATGTCAAATGTGATGAAATCCCTTATAAAGAAGGTATCCTTAAATTAAGGACAAATAAATCTCAAAAATATGTGTGACAAATATATATACACCCAATATAAGTGGATATTAAGTGTAAAACAACAAAATTTCATTCACACATATTCAATGGATGACATATTCAATGACCACAAGTTGAACCCAAAGAAATCGAAATTGGGTTAAAAAGTTCCCTTGACAGCCTAACGGCATCACATCAAAATGAGTTGATGAGAGATAAAAAGTGTATCTCATCACTTGGACATAAAATTTACATCAATACGGATGTATGAGAACATATCCCAACATAAAAATATGTAAATTAAAATACCCAATAAAAGAAGTCTTTTAAAAAAGAGGAGGGTGAAAGGTTCCCTTACCGACTTGGGTATCTTTCAAAACATACACCCCATGAAAGAAAGACAATAGGTCATTGATGTAAATACTCATAAATGAAATTATATTACCCAAAGAGTAGAATAATGGGCAGTACATACACCACTCAATGGAATTTGTGGCGAATGTAACATAAATCTCACGGCAATAAAAGTGAGATGAAAAAATCCCTTACGAAAACTCGGCAGCCTAACGGCGCCACCTAAAACGTCCGAATATGGATTGATGAGATCAAATAGAGTATCCCATCATATTACAATAGAATTTACAGCAAGTGGTATATAAAATAGAATCCCCCAACATTGCAAGGAGGAGTTTAAAAGAAGTGACATAAAGGAGAGTACTTAAAAAGAAAGAGAGAGGTTAGATCTCTTACGAAAGTTCGGCAGCCTAACAGCGCCACTCAAAACTTCCAAAATGGATTGATGAGAGAGAATAGGGTCTCTCATCACATTAACATAAAAATTACAGTAAATTTAATATGAAATAACATCCCAATCATAAGAAAGATGAGCATAAAATAAATGACATAAAAGAGTGTACTTAAAAAGAGAGAGTTGTAGGATCCCTTACCTCGGGTCCGACTTGACTCGATCATTCTTTAATCTCCTGAATAATAAACTTGAGTTAATTTATAATTCCTTAAGAACCATTTTAAAGTTAATTATTACTTTTATACCACTAATTACCATGTCATAAACATTATGTAATCATTTAAGTTAATAATATTTGTTTTGCCGATATTTGGTTCTTAAGTCGAAAGTGGACTTCTTACAATTACATGTTGTTCGTGTGGCCAAATGTTTATTATATCCAGAATTGTATTAATTATGTAGATATCATATATGTCATATATATCCTGTACATTCATGCATTTATAACATTACATAATCATTTAGAGGTAAGAAATGAAATGCACCGTTCATGGAGACGGTAAGTCGTACGTACGCATGAACGCTACTTTCATTTATATTTCATATTTTATAAAATGGAATAATAATGATATAAAGGTATATTATAATTCCAGTATAATATCATATATAATATCATATTTCCATCATTTATACATCCCACATATGGTATTTAACGAATCAAATCACTTTGAGGGGGCGGTAGTCCGCACTTCCTTAAATGAAGATATCGCGTATACCCATAATGGAAGCCATAAAGTTAAGACAAAAATGAAAAATACATAAGCATAAATAAAACATAAACATATTATATATCATATATAAAAATAGTGACATCATAATGGCCACCATTGAAGGTGTTAAATGAGTAATGAACAATCATCGTTTCGGGAGGCAGAATTTCACCATCCACGGAAACCGTATGTTCTTTAACCATTTGATGTAGTTGTGTGAGAGTGTAGCTCTAATAAATCTTATAAAAACATCCTAGTATATTGAAGATACTGGTTTTGTTAAAAAAAAGTAAATAAAAATAGTTTAGGGGGATGGAGAAGCAAAATAATACAAATGAACATGAGAGAATCAATTACCTTTAAAAGTGTAACTCCTTTGGATTTGAGCCTAAAGGCTTCCTTTGAAAGGATTATGCCAAAAGGGAATACTCTAGGATGAGGAGAGGGATGTGGAGAGAGTAAATGGGCAGGGGTTGGCCGAGACAAAGGCTTGAGGAGTGTGTTAAATGAGGTAGAGGTGGGGGCCTTTTATAAGAGGAGAGGAGGGGTACTTTTGGAAAGTAAAGAAATATTACTTTATTTGAAAATGTGTTTCGGTTTCAAAAGGTCCCACATTGATATAATTCGTGTATAAGGTGATAAGTCTTCGAAATCCACTCATACAATAAGTTTTGGACATGTGTAGTTCATATATATTACATTATCTTTCCATTTTATTTAAATCGTCAAATAATGATGTCATCGCTGCATCATTATTATGTCATAAATATTTTAATTTAGTTAATGTCTAAAAATTATAAAAAAAATACTATGATGTATGAAATCTTTTTAGCTTTCCAATTAATATTTATAATAAAAAAGATGACTTGTATAACCCCACATAAAATTTTGTTTAGTAAAACATATCATGTTTGTGTCAATTTTACTTTTACATTAAATAAAATGTTATTTATGTCATTTCCAAACCAAAGTGGATCCATGGGGTCCCCAAGTTGACCCATGGCTTGTATTGGTCGTCCATGATAAAACCAATGAGGCTAAGACATGTTTCAATCTCATCTCATTTTATTAAAGCATTATTTTTACCTTAAACTACACTAATTACCACTAATCACGATTAAAAACTTAATAAGTTACTATTCACCAAAAAATTATTTTAATCTCATTGAACCACATTTTACTTCTTAATGACAACCATGTATGTCGGATTTTTGAAAATAAAAACACAGTTATGGCAAAATTTCATTTAAACGGAAAATCAGTTTTATAAGTACCACTTAGTGGTTTCACTATTCATCAAGAATTGAAGTTTTTCAGAAAAATCCCAAAAATTCACCCTAAGCTATATTTGATATTCTGAATTCAAAAATGAAGTCTGTTTTACAAAATTAAAAACATATAAGTCACATTAATTAATTTAATAATTAATTCCCGCTGTCATGACAAATAGCGTGTTTTATGAAACAATAAGTATCAAAAGATTGACACTAGTTTAAGTCTGATTTCAAAGTGAAATTGATTCCAACGACCACTATTGGATTTAATGGTAAAAATATTTTCTAATTTCACTTTAAAACCAATTCAAAATATAATCTAATCATATAAATAAATTAGATTAAAAAGTGTTTTTGAATTAAAATACAACATTTTACACTATTCATTAAAAAAATGAACTTTATCGGAAAGATACCAAAAATTTAAACAAAGTAAATTTTGATGTCCCGATTCTTAATAAGAGTTGTATTTGGTCCAAAAGAATGTTTAAGAGTGAACAAAACTATATTTAATGACTGTTCTCCATCAAAATGTGATAAGTGAACCATTAGTGAAAACTAGGACATATACGCCTAATATTGAATTCTTTCCGTATTTTAAGCCTTTATCTTTTATTGTATAAATGTAAAAATATTTAAGAACATAGATAATCATATTTTAGTTATTTCTATCCATTCCTGCCATTACAATGGCTACATGTTAACTACCATTTAAAATAATATTATTTTATTATTAGAGTGCAACGTAAGATTCCCAAGAAACTCGTTGTTGCGTGTTGGGTACGCCATCGAGCATAGTGTCCCCTTTAAAGTCATTTAAATATTTTATTCACAAATATTGATAAATATGAAATTTCATATTCTTTATTTACCTGGGGTGTTACATCCTTCCCCCCTTTTGGGAATTGCGTCCTCGCAATTTTAAAATTGCGCTTGGAAACATCCTTGGAAGTCCAACATCGGAACAAAAGTCGGTAAAACAAACACTTTAAAATAAAGAGAGATAAGTACAAAGGTCACCCGAGTTAACCCATACTAGGATTCCAAGTATGAAAATATGGACATGGAGGAAAAACAAAGGGTCATGTTCTGATGGAGAGTGATAGAAAACATGTTTAGGAGAAAGTTAACCACGAGAAAATCACAGACTTGTGATGGCTTAAACGGTATTCGATTCCCCAGTAGGAAAAGTTAATAAACAACATTTTTTTTAAGTTACTTTTTATTGAGGAATTTATTCATAAGGAAACATAATCACTTTTCATATTGACTTTCAACTTTTATTAGATTCCTTTCACAAACTCATATTTTTTCCAAAAGACAAGTATTTAGGGAGACTAGTTCGCATTAAGAGTACTATAATCAACTTCTAGAGAATCACCTAATCCCCAAAAGAGAACTATATACATACCATGTATTTGGGCTTTAACCAAAACCAAAACAAAAAAGGTTAGTACAAGATCAGATAATCCAGAAAAGGATAACCCCTTATAAAAAGAAAATCTATTCTTAATCTCCAAAATTTGTCCAACAAAACCCAAAGTTCAACGAGGACCATCCGATAAAAAATTTGTCCATAAAATTATTCAAAGTAAACCAATATAAGATTGAAACCCAAATATTTGAAGGATTTAGTCACATAGTCTTCCAAGTTAAATCGTAACATTTATCTCCAAACAACATCAGTTGCTCCTAAAGTCTCACATTGAAAAGTAATTATCCTAATCACATATCCTCCAAAATCAACTTACTCTTAATTCATAAAATCATATAACTAAAAAGAATCAGTCAAACTAACCAGGGAATTCACGTAGTCCAGTGGTAGGCGATAAATACCAGTCGCACTTTGGTTGTGGGTTCGATTCCCGTAGCATTGTCCGACGCGACGGGTTGTCACACGGTCTGCGTGTTCTCCTTTTTCCAAAACTATATAATTCTTAAAACATTCCCCAAAAAGAGATAAAATCTTCAAAAATAAACATAACATATTTTAACCTCAAGTTTATCTCATGCCTTTCATTTTCCATCATATCATATAATAACACATAATTACCTCAAAAGTAAGGATTATATAAACTCTAATGGTTACCTTTATAATTATTACCTGAACTTCCACATCGATTGGTCATCTCATACATGATGCATCACAGAACATACCAAGGTTCAAGTGGTTGATCATGACTCCTTGATAGTTGGTTTAGAACAACCATGAGTTTCCTCATTGAATCCCCCATTTTATCTAGTATCTTAATCATAGAACCACCACAGTTTCCTTCAACCCTTTTGTCTCTTTGGTGCCTGCTAAATCCATCCATTCACTAAGAACAAAAATGTCAGTGTGAGTATATCAAAAAAAACATCATGTACTAATGAGGAAGGTAAACACTAAGATATACTTACTCATTCACTTTATCTAAAACTAAGACTCTTTATGAAATCCTAACCATTATGGTAATTGTCACTTATGCTTAAAGAATACCCTAACCTCTAAAGTTATCTAAACCGACCTTTGATACCAACTATAAGGCCCCAGCCTTAAACCTTACTTAAACTTGAGTTATTTCAAGATTACACATTGAGGATCTTTTCAGGTTTAGAGTTTTAGAGAATTAGATCATGAAACTTGCATTACATTCCACATTTAAACAAAGTGGTTACATAAAAGGAAATATTCATTCTTCACATCAATGGAAACCTATTTAAAATAAAACACGGATTCTTTCTTGACACATCCTTGACACTATCGTCACATCATGTACCTTTCCCTTGACCTGTGAAAAACATTTCAAAAACTTGGGATGAGCAAAAAAAGCTCAGCAAGGGTTATAAAAATATGGAAAGGAAACATGAGTTCGTATATACATAAGAATGAAATCATACTTTACCCATAAAACATAGGCATATCAAATCATGAATAAATCATAGAAAACATAAGACAAAAAGGTGACTTGAGGCATTCATAACATCCTTACGTAGGGAGTAACCCTCTTGGTTACGTTTGGAATACCCATCACAGTATATTCCCTAAATCTCTTCGGAGAAACCTTAACGTTTCACTCCTTTGCGTTACCCAATGCATTGGAGAGCTATATCGGGCTCACCCGCCCTTAGTTTATCACGGAACCACCCATTCTTCATAACAATGCCCAAGAACCATAACATAATCGTATCACATAAACATGAATAAAGGAAACATAACATTTCCACATTTCAATCACAATATAACATTTTAGGATATTGAAATAATGAATCCATTCAAAAAGAAACCATTTCCAAAACCATTTAAAACATTTAATAAAGAGATTTTTGAATCAAAGTGTCCCATACCATCTTGAAGCTTTTAACATTTTAAACCATTAATATCCATATAAATAAATCCTTAAACCCATTTTTAATACATGGATATTAATAAGAACAAATAATTAAAACATTTAAACCGATATTTTGGTTAAAGGGATTTTACCAGAATTAGAGTCACTTGAATACAATAATCGAGGAATAACATTTAGTCATAACTTTATAATATCATGAGAATAAAAGGATTCATGATATAATACTCCAAAGGACAGTATATACACCATATAAGAGTGAATTGGTGCATAAAAACAATGAACCCTCAATAGAAATGTCAAATGTGACGAAATCCCTTATAAAGAAGGTATCCTTAAATTAAGGACAAATAAATCTCAAAAATATGTGTGAAAAATATATATACACCCAATATAAGTGGATATTAAGTGTAAAACAATAAAATTTCATTCACACATATTCAATGGATGACATATTCAATGACCACAAGTTGAACCCAAAGAAATCGAAATTGGGTTTAAAAGTTCCCTTGACAGCCTAACGGCATCACATCAAAATGAGTTGATGAGAGATAAAAAGTGTATCTAATCACTTGGACATAAGATTTACATCAATAAGGATGTATGAGAACATATCGCAACATAAAAATATGTAAATTAAAAGACCCAATAAAAGAAGTCTTTTAAAAAAGAGGAGGGTGAAAGGTTCCCTTACTGACTTGGGTATCTTTCAAAACATACACCCCATGAAAGAAAGACAATAGGTCATTGATGTAAATACTCATAAATGAAATTATATTACCCAAAGAGTAGAATAATGGGCAGTACATACACCACTCAATGGAATTTGTGGCGAATGTAGCATAAATCTCACGGGAATAAAAGTGAGATGAAAAAATCCCTTACGAAAACTCGGCAGCCTAACGGCACCACATAAAACATCCGAATATGGATCGATGAGATCAAATAGAGTATCCCATCATATTACAATATAATTTACAGCAAGTGGAATATAAAATAGAATCCACCAACATTTCAAGGAGGAGTTTAAAAGAAGTGACATAAATGAGAGTACTTAAAAAGAAAGAGAGAGGTTAGACCTCTTACGAAAGTTCGGCAGCCTAACGGCGCCACTCAAAACTTCCAAAATGGATTGATGAGATAGAATAGGGTCTCTCATCACATTAACATAAAAATTACAGTAAATGTAATATAAAATAACATCCCAATAATAAGAAAGATGAGATTAAAATAAATGACATAAAAGAGTGTACTTAAAAAGAAAGAGAGTTGTAGGATCCCTTACCTCGGGTCCGACTTGACTCGATCGTTCTTTAATCTCCTGAATAATAAACTTGAGTTAATTTATAATTCCTTAAGAACCTTTTTAATGTTCATTATTACTTTTATACCACTAATTACCATGTCATAAACATTATGTAATCATTTAAGTTAATAATATTTGTTTTGCAGATATTTGGTTCTTAAGTCGAAAGTGGACTTCTTACAATTACATGTTGTTCGTGTGGCCAAATGTTTATTATATCCAGAATTGTATTCATTATGTAGATATCATATATGTCCTATATATCCAGTACATGCATGCATTTATAACATTACATAATCATTTAGAGGTAAGAAATGAAATGCACCGTTCATGGAGACGGTAAGCCG